>OY757237.1:80556684-81756684 GCA_963583995.1 Xylota segnis
ATGCAACACACACCGTAGATGTATCTGTAACTGTTTTGCTCAAAGTATCTGGTGCTTAAATAACCACCCACTCCTAACGGATACCACAAATTAAATTTAGACTGTGAAATAATATCAAAACGGGGCTCTTTCCAATCTCTGGGCACACACACTCTTTTCCGTCGTCAATTTGTCAATTTTCAACGCGATCTCCATGTACTCACAACCTACTCAAAAGCCTTAAATTCGAGCGGCGCAGACAATTGATGCCGCCGTCGCTGCTACCGCCATCGCTGGCCGCCGCCGTATTGTCCATGACGATGTTGATGACGACCAACACTAAATCAATGAATGGCGGTCATCTGAGTTTCTTGTGTATCCCCAGCGATGACAATCCGCCCACAATAATTTACAAATGAATGGCAGTTTAAGTCCCGCTTCGGCGTTTGTGTACCGCTTTCGGGATGAGCACTAGGCACCATGATGGACGTATGGTCCATCAAACAAATAGAGACTTCCGCGGCAGTTTGGATGCGTCCGAGCCAACTCCTCACACTAATTGTTTGTCGTTAACCCATTTTTGGTATCACATTTCTCCCCGGATATAGGCTGTAATCAATTATTTTTTGTAAGACAGTAATAGTTGTGTTGGTGGTTGTGTGTGGGATGAGTGTGTGCTGTAGTCGTAGTCGCCGACTTAAAGGCGCTTAATTTATTGCACAGTCATGGATAAAAGCTATTTATTTGATGTTGGAATTTAGGGCATTGCGACAGTGGTTCTTCACATTTTGGCTGAAGGTTGGTAATATCAATGCTTGCTGGAGAGCGTCTGCATGTGGAAATACATATCTATGCATGTATCTGCATATGGCTATCAAAGGAATAGGCTTTGTGCTGAGACAGAGAATAAATGAACAGTCATTACTATGAGAAATGGCCATGTAAATCTGCAAATTGCCAATATCCTACCCGAAGAATGAATCTCAGTAACCATTTTCTAATTAAGCCTTAGTTAACATGAAATTCAAGCGGTTCTTCTCTTAGCTTGAAGGTCTAGAGGGCAAAGCTACGTGCACTTAGGCATACCGACAAGATTATGCTTACGGTTACTAATGTTTTGTTTATTTCTTTATTTATACGATTATGAAAGATTGACCAAAACCAAAATTAATAACAATTTTTTCCTTCTCGTTTCAGGTAAGTGTCGTATATTAACGTAAATATTACCTACTATAAGTGTAAGTAAGCTATCAGATTTACCAGATTTAAAATTTTAGGAAATACTCCTTTTATTTGAGTGCTTTTCACTCATGTTTGTGGCAGAAAATTGAATGTCATGTTGCACCAAACCAAATACTCCTGTAAGCCTGTTGGATTTTTATAAAACTTAACAACCAGTCAGTAAAATCTCATTATGCTACATATCTGCAAGAAGAGGCGACAGCAACCCTTTACTAGATTAGCTTTACTTCCTTAGTTAAAATACTCCTGTAGTTCCTGTGGTTCCTGGGTCCAAGCTGCATTTGCGCTCTTTTATCAGGGATTCGGTAAATAAATCTTACAAACTAGTCTTACTTGTTCCCTGCAAAGAATTCTTGCCCAGGGACCGAAAAGAGTGTGCCTAGAGCACAGATGTTCTCGGTAGCACTTCAGAAATTTAAAAAAAATAAAGACCTCGGCGTTACAAACTCCTACGCTCGGGGTAAGAGTTAGAATAAGTAGAGACTCGAACAGTTTCTATACTTCGAAAGCATCGTCTTAGCGGACGACACGGTAGCACCAAACTCGATTTGGGTACCAAAATTCGGGAGAGCTAAAAGCTATGTTTGAAATACTATAAAAAAAGTAGAAAAGCAAAGACTAGCTGTGACTGTTTAGATCAGAGACTACATCGAGTCTGTACTACTACAGGTGTATTACTTGGAAGGATACCAACATTGTCATTCGAATGCTCCAACTTTTTGGAAATAGATGTCTTCGTAAGGAGTTTTTTGGCCGCACCGCATGTAGAATGAACAGCTTTAACTGAGAAAGGGACAAAGAACCTATTGACGTCAGCATGCGGAGGTGGAAGTGGCCCTATTGTGTATGTATGTCATGCAGTGGAATTTATTCATTCAGTCAGGTAGAAGAGCATATGGCCTTAGCAAACATTTCGAAAAGGAATCGAGGGTAATGGGAACAAGCTGAAGTGAATTGAAACAGAAACGCGAAGAACTAGGCATGCAGACATTGTTGACGTCTTATTTTCCTCGAGAGGTGATAGAATTCAAACAAATAAATACGAAATCGAGGCTGGTTTACAGCTTCAAAAGATTTCCGTTTTCTTCTTCTTCTTCTAGTCCCCAGCCCACATTTCTCATTGTAGAAGAATAAAATATCTTCGAACCAAAACAACACATAAAAGTTTAATGCATTGCAACGTAAAACTATCTGCAAAAGCAAATTTAAAGCTTCCTACAAACCCTAAAGTTCGCGAAAGTGTAGCGTCTGTGGTCAGCAAAATTTAGATATTTCCTGAATACAGGCAAGGATAGTATTTGAGGTCTATGGAATTTGACTGCTTAGTACCAGACTCAGTAAAATGCTTACACAAGTTTAGAAGAATAAATTCCAAGGTACTTCTGTATCCATTTACCTATTGAACTCAAAGCTGTGGCTTAAATTAAGCAAAAGGTTTATATGCCCTTTTGATCAGAAAAAAAACGATCAGAATTTATGACAGTCCATTTATGAAATCGTTATCCAATTCACAAAATAATATATAAGGTTGTGTTTGAAACTGGAAACATGTTCTTTCGAGTTGCCATTTTTCAGTCTGAATTCCCTATGACTGAATTAGAAAGTTATCTTTACCTGATATATCATCAAAGATCCTAGGCAGATAAGCGTGTTGTAGACCAATTCAAAATCGACTACCATAGCACGTGTTGTTTTTACTCATCGTTAAGAAACTCATTTTAATTAAGTATGCAGACAATATTCCTGTAATCAATAGACAAAAGTCATTCGAATAGATATATTAATCCATTTGCAAACGACGACTGTTTTGTTGTAGTGTCTCTTTCCTGAATTCTAAATTAATGGCTTGCTTACGAGTATATGCCTATTGGCGAGTGGGCGATTTGTTTTTGCATTCGAATTACTGAGTCTTTGAAAAACTTAAATTCTGAACGTGACACACTAAACTTGACAACAATCCTCACATAAAACCTTAATTTTATGATCGCGGATCGAATTACTATTTGTTTTTTTTTTTTTTTTTTGTAGTTCTCATAGGGTTTTTGGAATAACCATCCACACTGTGATCAGTATTTTGACTTGAATTTCATTATTTTATTGGAAAGATGTATGTAACTTAACACTGTCAGTTGTCCTAAGAAAACATGTTACGAACAAAATGCATAGATCTCAGTGCGAAACAGTTTGGAACCTTTAGTAGCTAATTACTCCTATCTGGCCATCCCTTACAGGTCATGTGTCTTCTTCAGCATAGTGCGAATGTATTATCAACGTGACCTTCATATACATCGTATTTAACAACTTTGGCAAAACACAAAATTAATGACTATTTGGAATAAGGATGGATAAAGTACGCAGTTTTTTCATAAGCCCCTTTTGACAACAAATTTTATCTCTAGACCTTTCTCTAATTGCTTCAGTGTTCTTCTGAGCTCGGAATTTCGTTGGTATCAATTGATACAGACAATCCCCCTCCGTGATCACAAACACTACCATTTAAATTCGTAAGAGAATATTACTACTGTCTTTGGTAGTTTAGACGTTTCTAGGTCTTACACTTCCTTTTGCTTTGTTAAGTTTGACAAAATATTAGAACTCTCAAATCTTGAACTTAGAAACCTGTCCTGGTTAGGCTGCTGTGATCCATTTTCATAATCAATTTTATTTTTCAATTCATTTTGCATTTAAGACAGGAACATCTTGGAGTCCTAACTCTGCTGTGTGCGCGAGCAGAAGTTTCTGACTTACGCCTAACAATGAGCATGGCCTAGGTAGGTACGTTAAAAGGGTAACTGCAAATCATGAGGTGGGTGGTGGGCATGTTAGCTAGTTCGTAAAGTTGGTCGAGGAATGGTTTCTGAAGGTTTGGTGTCAGATTCTACTGAGACGTGGGGCTTCGCATAGGTCTGAGCTGTTGAATCCCATTCGACTGAGGGTATTCAGCTGTGGTCTGTTGAGAGATACGAGCTCTCTGGTCCTTTTTTCGTAATATTAGGACCAAAGTGGCTTCGAAAAGAGGAGGGGTAGGACCGAGAGGTCCGTTGGGATGTCATTTGATTTTGAGATTGTTTTCGCTAGATCATCTGCTCTTTCGTTTTACTTGGAAGCCCATATGCCCAGGGATCCAGCTTAGCCTAAATCTCAGGGATTTGAGTTTCTCTTTACATTGTTTGACAAGGTTGAATTGGTTGTAAATGGAACTGGTGGCTGTAATGGCTGCTTGGCTGTCGATGTAGATTTCAATATGTTAATTATTTTCGACAGTGGATAAGCTCCTTAAGGGTTTGGTGCTACCATATATTTCCACCTGGAAAACACTCGTGTAGTTGGGGAGTTTTATTTGCCTTCATTCGTTTTTGACCCATTTGTGAAGATTGATATACAGGCAGGTTGATGATCAAACCATTTGTCCACGCATAGCACGAGCATGATTTCAAGGGCAGCAGTGGGAGTAGCTCTGATTGCGTTATTCTTCCCTACACACGGACTTATGGAAGGGTGCTCGGATTTGTAGTTTTTGCGGCAGGCATCCGTAAGTAAAAATTGGTCTTACTATGGCAGTATACATTCAGTAGATAGTGTTTATCGAGTCCCTTCTTCGTACATTCTATTATGTTGTCTTTCTACTTTAGCTTGCTTTCTACTATCAAATATCCAGTTCGTTTTGAAAGTTAGGTTTCAAAATTTTCTTTATCGGAGAGGCATTTGGAATTTTTGCGTTCATTATAATTCGCAGTATAGATGAAATTAAGGGGCGTGACGTGACGTTTATTGTTGATACTGCAGATATTAAATGGGTTTTAGTATGCTGATTGAGATTTGAATGCGTACCATTCAATTCAATTAACGGACGCATTACACCGTGGCCACCTGCACTATTAACGCAGTGAAATGCTAATTTGTTTCAATGTACCAACGAACTAGACCTCTTTCTAGAAAATCAAAAAGACTCGTCGTTGAAAAACAAACAGCTCTTCGTAATGAGCTCCTTTAGCATAAAAATATGTATAATTTCCTAACAAAGTAGCGAAGCTATTCCATTGATCGGGATTCTAGTAGTTCTGGTAACTGAACATCGTTCCGAATCGATTTGCATCCCTCTGGAACAAATTTATTTCCCTGCTACTGTATGCCATATGAAACAATCGCCAATTCAGCCGATAGCATTGCTTCAAAGTTCAATAAAAGTAAAGTCTCTATTATAACATAAAGTTCTCAGCCACTGGTTCATCTTTTAAACAATGCCTTTCCAAAGAATGACAGCTGTTTATTGAATTCTATCAAAACAAACAATAAATTCTCAGTACACCAGTATCTGAGTTGGCTTCCTCCATCTTTTCTGGCTGACTTGTGCGTGCGTGCACTAGAGAGATCTTCATGGGCGAGATAAGAATTGTTCTTTGAACTTCAATCCAAACAAACAAACGAAAGACGAGGGAATAACACATCCAACAGATCCAATATCTAGGTCAGCACTTGTGCTTCCTCATTTAAAATCTCCCAGCATTGACTCTGGCCGAACGAACTTCGAATGACATTTGTTACAGTTTGTTTGTTTGATACGCTATTTGTCGATTCTCGCCTATTTCACACTCCAATGTCAATGAACTTGATTGAAAAAGAAAAAAAAAAAAAAAAAGATCAAAACAAGTTTGATGAAGAAAAGAGAAGAATTAAGAAGCTAAAGGAAATACCTTCCATCAAACCGTGAAGAATCTGAAATGCACCTCTCTACTTCTAAATGCAAATCTTCTTCCAAAAATGTTCAAAGATGTCATAAATTTCATCTATTCCCGTTGTTAGCTGCTGCTCTTGGTACTGGACGCCCTTTGAGAGACAAGAGCTTATCTATTCTATTTTGCTCGTCGCTTTTGGAATTGTTAATTTTTTTTTCATTCACATGTGAGGTTGTTGGGACTCCATAGGGCATCTATCTACAGTTAGAAATTCTCACTGAAAAGAAATTTATTCGTAGATAATTGTCGTATTTTAGAGTATCTGTCGGATAGATTATTTTTTTTGTTGGGAAGAAGGGATTGGAAAGGTACAAGAAAATGAGCTGTTAGAGAATGGGCGCTGAACTCAAGGCGTTCTTAATAAAATGGACACCAGAGACCATCGCTGTCTCAATGTGGTTTAAATCTCAATTTTAAAATATGTATAATTTTTAGCTTATTGTCATTCCGTTGTTGCAGAATGCGTAGATTATTCCAGATGGAATATTTCTCTTTGGACACGCTTGTGAAAGGCAGTGCTGCAGACAAGAATAAGATTGGTTAAAGGACAAGGCAAAGCAGGATGTGTATTTGTTATTCAAAATGTTTTTTTCACATTCCTTGTTGCCATTTGGAACGAACATATCTTCATATACGAAGCATGTCGCCAGTTGTATACATGTTAGCTTTTTACTTACATAAAACGAGT
This sequence comes from Xylota segnis, assembly GCA_963583995.1. Taxonomy (NCBI): domain Eukaryota; kingdom Metazoa; phylum Arthropoda; class Insecta; order Diptera; family Syrphidae; genus Xylota; species Xylota segnis. The sequence goes on from OY757237.1 coordinate 80,563,330, forward strand.
GAAGAGGTCGATGGCGTCTATAGCTGTTCGGCAGCTGGACATATAATAATATGCCTGAGTCTACGTACTACGTGGCTGCTCCATTACCGATGAACTGAATTGATTGGATTTGCACTGCGAAAGAGTTGCGTATTCTTCAGTTCAAAGGTCTTCCAGTAGAACTAAGCCTTGGTTGGCATGCATACTTCCTCCTAGAGTACCTTCTCTTAACCATTTTGTCTCAGAAATCTGAGATTGAGAAGCTGGTCTATAGTCGGGCTTTTCATGATAGAAGATTGCTCATAACGTCCAAGGACGTCAGTTCGCTGTGATTGCCGAAAAGAAGAGTCCCTAGATGAAGCAGACTTCTTTGGGACAGGACGGAACTGTAGATGAAGCATGGTTTGTTCTACACTTGTCTTTGACTACCAAATATGCCGTTCATTTGCTATTTCTATACGTAAGGCAACTCTGCAGTTCAAGTTGGATTTGTAGGCAAGTATGTAGACGAGGGTGTCTATGCATATGCAGCTAATGGATCCATTGCAGGCTCGGCGTAACAAAATTTAGTCTGTAGCTTTAGGATAGCTAAACGACTTCCCTGAACCACCCCGATGTTGTTTTAAATTTCAGGATGGTTAATGGTGGCTTTCCTGATAGTTCGTCACGGTCTTCGAAGTGATATGCACCGAAATTCGTTTTCCTAGTTGTTTATAAGCTTGCATTGTAAGTGAGATATACTCTTTTCTGCGTCCGTGTCGTCACAGCTTCGGCAGAGGACATCTGTTTCTAATTGCATTCGTCTACGGTGGACTGAGGTGAGATGGGCCCTTGAGCGTTATCTGGTTTTTATCCAGAGTTTTTTTTTGAGATACAACAAAACATGAAACATGAGAGTGCGCTCCCTCATTAGCTAGCTACTTTCGCTAAGTTCTCTTCGGATCTCTTTCTTCCTAATTCGTCTGACAGTTTGTTTCCTTGAATGGCGCTGTGTCCTGAAAACCAAAGGAGTGTGACTTCATGGGTTGAGCTCATGTTGGCACCGTTTCACCAGTTTTGATTTGGCGACTGTGGATGAGATGAGACTGTGGCAGCTTGACTGGGAACTATTTAAGGGAGTTCCTATAGAGCACAGTGCAAGGACTTGTCGGTCATTTAGTTCCAAGTTGAGTATTACATATTCAGACTGCATTCATTCAACGCAGTTTGAGATTAGTGGGTCCATGTTTTATTGGTCGAATGCTAGTCTTATAGATTCAGATTTCACTTTGTTGACAGCTCCTTCTACATATATCCAGGAAGACTGCTAGCGTGAATTTTTAACATATCTATAGGACATTGTTTCGAGCAAACGTGTAGATCTATTAATCATTTAATAGTCTTGAGTAGAAACGAGGTAAGGCTGATCGGTTGGTTTAAAGGCTTTTGAGTTATTGTGTAAGGGTTTCACTTTTGGCTACTTTTGGGTTTTCTCATTTTTTTAGTGGATGTGGCAATATCCTTTCGTTTAACAGGCGAACATTGGTGTGGGGATTCTTTTGTTGTCAATGTTGACCTTATGAACAGATTTTGTAGGCTTCGTCTGGTAGAGTGTACAACATCTTTAAATTTTCCTTCAGATTACAGGTTGAATGACTCTTGATCTTCGTTGCTCTCCTGCGACGAATCCGTGTTCCAATATTTCTAGTCTTATGTGACACTAATAATCGTGGTTGGCTTTTAACTAACAGTACCTCTAAACAGGATTTACCCGGAAGCAATAGCTGTGTATGATTCACGGTATGAATTCCTATCTATTTCTTCAGTGTGATAGCCAATTACTGGTACAAACAAACAAAAATTCCAATCATATAGAACAAACCAATATCCCGACCCACTAACCGCATTCGAAAATTAGATTGAAAACCTATATTTTTGACAAAAGGGAAAGTCGGACAATCTTGTACATAAACCAGATTTCGACAATTCAAAGACTGCTCTTTCCAGTACAATAGTTCACTTTTCTTTTTGTTTGTTGAAGCATGACTGTACAGCTTTATTGAATTCCTTTCCGAAGGTATTCACAATGTCCAACTTCCTCAGTATTGTCGATTCAACAGCGAGTTTCAAACAAATACCCCTCCCCCGCTCGGGTGTCCAAACACAAAATCGTTTTCATCTTGCGCTATCAATCAAAAAATTTCCAGAATTTAGGTCAGCCAATGTTCTTTATGCTCCCCCGTCTCGTTTGCTTGTTAGCCATTGCAGCGCACAAATACCCACAATAGAGTCATATAAAATCCGCCAGAATAAAATGAGAGAAGATTTTATCAATTCCCCGAGTGCGGACCAAGGTTTCCCCCCGAAAGAGGTACAAAAGCCAGCAAATCATCAAACATTGTGCGAACACAATGTTGTGGGGAGAGAATCTTCACCATTCTTGTGTGTTGTATCTGCAAAACAATGCGCTCATCCGGCACGATCGCGGTGTTTTCTTTTGCAGGTGAGAATTATTCGATCTTTACACATCGTATTTGCCAACACGGGGCTATGAAGTGGTGTGGTGGTGGCGTGAGGGGAGTTTAATAAATTTGCCAACCTCATCGTCGAAGAGGAGAGGTCGTCACACTTAAAGACAGGTCATTCAATTATCTTGGCCTTTTTTATAACAATTTTTATTATTTTGAGTCAAAATGGTGATGGAGATGATAGTATCTCTGAGTGAGGTTTCTAAGTTTGGTTTGATATAATGCGATGATGCGCAAACTATGTTGCTATCTCCGGGCAATGGGAGTGAACCGTTAAATGACCATTCAGATAAATTCTAACCTCTTTTTAGATTGGGAATGTTCTCCGGTGAATTCGTCATTGATTCTGTGTGGCGAATCTGGACTAAGTGTCTTTTGGTTAGAACATACCTGTCCAATCGTACTATTGCGATTAGGGTCAGATGCGGCATTAATCCTGTCCAAGCTCTTTGGCTTATCGCACCTAGTCGCTAAACTAATTAGCATTTTTGTTTTACTGGTAACTGTTTTCAAACATTTTTTTTTCAACCAGAAACTAAATCTTTATGCGGAGTTTCTGACTGTAAAAGGAGTTGAATTTAACAAGCATTTCTGAAAAAATATGGTAAATCTTAGTGCATTGTAATATGTCTGCTAGCTGAATGAAAATATATTTTATACCTATACCTTTAGGGCAAGTATTAGCTTTTTTACAAATTTCTAATCTCTCCACAAATTCTGTCTACGTCCTTGTGTCTGCACGCTGGATTAGTCTAAATGGCTGAACGGATTTGGGTCTCGAGGGTCACAAGTAGGGGCAAATCTAAATTTGCATTCTTACTTGATAGTTAAGGGTACTTTATTAAGGCCTTCATTGAGCTTATAACTAAAATATGAGAGTTAAAAGATAATGCAAAGCAATGGAGAATCAAGTTTTTAAACTGCAACGTCCACTTTCAAAAAAATTAACTTTTTCACAATGGCCACGACCATTTTTTGAGGAAGTTTTTACAAAAACAAAGCTTAGTAAAATTTCAAAGTTAGCGCCTGTAAAATATTTTTTTTATAATACCATCGAAAATTCAGTATTACACGCCCACTTTGTTGGTGTATTCTAGGGAAAGAAAAAATTATTCAAAAATGTAGAAATGTTTCGATCTGTTTTCATGGATTACCCAAAAATTTGCTCTATGTAAACTTGAATAATTTTGAGAGTCGACTTCTAGAAAAGTTCAATGAAGACTATGGTTAGTCAAGAGGATTTTCGGAAATATTTAGGTACATAAGGTTGTACCAAACGCAAGACCAAGTTTCCAGGAGTTTAATAGTGTCTCTAATTTTGGCCTTGAGCTCGTTCAAAAAGATAGACTTGTGAGCGTAGATAAGGCAGTTGCCAAATTTCTCCTTAACAACTGTCAGGGTTGCTTCTATGGCATGTGGCGCGGCCTTGTTGGAACCCAATTCAGTGATGCCTAACTCAGCTGAATGACGCCGAATCGACATTTCGGCCTCTTCTTCGACACTGGCCGCTCCGGCGGGTATGTTTTCTTCATTTCGTACCAATGTCTGTCTGGTTAGGGGCTTAAGATCCAAAAGAGTGTACTCAGGCTTAAATTTTTCAACGCTGCGACAAATCGCCTACACCGACCTTACGATGAAATTCACGTTGCGTATTTACAACTGAGCCGGAATTCCGAAAACACTTTTTTATAATTTTCGAACTGGAATGGCAAACCTTAGTGATAATTTTGACAGCTGGATGTAATGGGTAACTTTAAAAGGTAGGACCTTACGTTACTCCATAAAAATAAATCCAACAACATTAAATATCATGAGCGAGCTGGTCAATAGATATTATACGATTACCGAACTTCTCCTTCAATAAATCAACTTTCCATCTTTTTGGAACCACATATAAATTATGTCGAGTCCATCCAATTCTAGCCAAAGATAGTTTTCTTACATAGAACGATAGAGAACTCTATTGTTCGTAACATAGTGATCATTTTCATCGACGAAAAAATACAAATCAATCAAATCTCAGGCCTAAAATTCACACCACACGATCACCTTTTGTGGATGAAATGGAGTCTCTTAAAGCACATGTGGGTTTTGTTTTGAAACAAGTCTTGGAGAAGCTTTGGCAATTCAAATAATCAAGATGTTTCAGTTCTTGAATTAATTTGATTTTGGAAAGGTGTGGGACAAAAGTTGATTGAATGCTCTTATTACCACTGACTAAAATTTCCTTAGTAATTTTTAATAATTCTCAAACGTTGGTCGTTCGTGAAATCGATAAATCATAAAAATATTTGAAGAGTGCGTGTATATTAAAGTACATAATTGTTATGTCCCTATTGCCAACCCCCTTCATATATTAAATCGCAATGCGGACTTAAGAATTGATTTTCCACTCCTTTGCTCAATGATCGGACTCACTTCCACTAAATCATGGTAACCCAGAACGCCACATGGCTGCAAACTTGTTCCACTCTTGTTTTTTTTCACTATCAGTGATAATATTGAAATTTAGTACTGATTGTGCTGATGTCGCTATGGTTACCCCTTAGTTGGGAAGCTTTTCAGACTGACTGTTGTCTCTTCTCTATAAGTCTATAACTGGAAGATCCAGGATCCAAATGTAATTTGAATACCCTCCCGAATGCCTCAAAACTTTTCGGCTCATTATCTACTTCATTTTCTCACCAAAATCGTGTTCAATTTGTCTCAACTAGGAGTTACACTAATTCAATGTCACTCTCCTTTTCGGTTGTAAATTACTGGAACTAAGTGCCGAAAGTGAATGCGTTTCAAAATTACCACGAAGGAAATTACTGCTTTCGTGTAAATTACCAAATAAGTTATATTTCAGTGAGCAAGTACCTTAGCTAAGGTTTCAAAGCTTAACGAGCCTTGACTAAGTTAATTTTACAAATTCTTCGGGTCGCCCAGTTCTCTCAGCACACATGTGTATGTATGTTTGCATGCGACGGAATCTTGTGTAAAATTTACATAAGCAGCGTAAAAATTACCGCGAAAAGAAATAAAGAAAAAGAAATGTTGCTGCAACATGTGGTGATCTTTCGAACTGGAAAGTGTATGCCTGCCGATGTTGGGAGGTCAACGAGTTTCGTTGGTATGTCTTTTGTGTATAAAATTGTTTTCTTTTTTAATGTTAATCAGTAATAAAATCAGCTACCTTTGGACAACTTAGTAGCCATAAAATAAAAATCAATAATCAATTAGGTGTTATACATATTTATATATAACGTTTTATGTTTTTAATTATTCACATTAGCGCTTGCTAATAATATTTTTCTCTTTTCTTGTTTCAGGTAAGGAAACTTGTCTTTTAAATTCACATTACAACTGGATGTGGTAAATTACTTAAATACATTTTAGTAAGTTTAAATTGACTGGGGATTTACATATAGAGTACTTGAATAGTTTTATGAATTGAATTGTAATGAATAATAAGATAATTAATATAAAGTACCATGTTTCGACCAAGGACCATCCCACAGAGTAGTCAAAAACGATGTTGTTTTAATGCAATAGATGTACTTATTGCTTAAGTTTATTGAGTCCTTTGGTACATCGGCATAATAGTACAAACGTGGTCGATCGTGAGTGAGCAACGACAGATGTTCCTTAATTGGCCAATACCTGATTTGCCTTGCTATTGCTTGCACTAACGTCTAGACCACGGTGTTTTCTAGAAAGTTTCGACCTTTCTACATGCTTAAAGTGTGCTCTTAATAAGACTGATGGAATCGAAGATAATGCGATTCGTTCCAGATGCACTGTACCATTTCTGGATGTTTTTAATTCATCAGAGGTAAGCTAAAGTCCCAAATTCAATGGTTAATCTGACTGTGGATTAAGAGGACAAGTGAATGCCTTTCTCTGAGTTTCTTTTAGTGACGGTTCTATATTCTCAGATGCTCGATTGAGCAATTTTACACCAATCAGTCAACCAGCAGGATTCTTTCGTTCTAGCCATGCATAATGCACCTTTGTGTGTCACAATTAAACTTTCATTTTCCCCTGTGGTGGTGTTGGAATTACGTGTAGTGGAGGATTTCATGTACATAATAGCAATATGCCAGGAGGATACTCATATCTAAGACTACTATGCGCTTTATTTGCAATGTCAATCTCATTGGGTCTATGATCAGCCCTCGTGTTGACGAGTGATCGTGCTAATTGCTAAGTTTAAGTTCTTAAGGGTTTTTCTATAGGGAGATAACAATTTTTTACTTTAACACAAACGCACCCTTAAATCTTTTTTATGTATTGTCAATGTCAAAACGTCTGTCAAGGTTTACATTTTTAACATGGTAAAGCTAACTAACAGCCAACGTAAGATTAATAAACTTTATTCCTTGTTTAGTGTAGTTATTGATCGTGAAGATCGCGATTTAAAAATATTTTGGGTCTATAACCATTTTTGAAGATCACTACTTTACGCGCAACACATATCTACACATGTACGCGTGTAAAAGTCAAGTCCATGAAATCATTGCTAGCAAATACTTATCCGTAAAACTCAGATCCAAAAGTTCTGCAAGATGTCATATATGTATGTATGTATAAGTATAACCAGATGCAAACTTGCATGAAAAGCGATCAAAACACACGAACATCATGATCGGATCATGGACCGTAATCATATGTTAGGTAAGGTTCTGTAGGATGCCCCATGAGAATGTTTCGTGCGACAAGTTAGACGTACTTAACATTGACATTCTTTTAAAACTATCTACCGCCGCCAATGCGACGGAAGTTCTAAATTTGATCCGTGACTCAGTCTTCCGGCGAAAATCTGCCTTATCATCTCCTAAACAAGAAGTGCAAACCAAGCGAAGTACAAAATTAAATCCTCAAGAACTTAGTGCGTGCACTGCACTTATCTTTCGTCGGTATCTTGTTTTGATATGGATATCAGTCTGACATCCGAAACTGTCGCAGGCAAACAAAAGAAAATCATTTTGCGGTTGCATGAGTATGTGTATCATAGAATGTGTGGGAGAGATAAACTAAACAAATCGAATTCGGCGTCTCTACGCCGTGACCCACCGCAGTGGCATCTCCCACAGAAGCCATCCTACAGTAAACGATGATGAAGGAGATTCATCAGTATTTGCATATAGCATATACAGTACGACTGGGGTGGCTCAAAAAGTGAGTTTGATGGATGCGAAGTCGTCTTCGTCTCCTGTGTGCCTGTGCATCTTATGCTCCAGACGGAGGATGGCCTACCACAGTACTAGGTAGCTACCAACAGACGAGATAGATATACCAAACATAGCATTTTCATGTAAAACCACTGCGATCCATGATGCAATCATCTCATCTCTCTATCCCGACGATCCGACCGAATGTCAGTGATTTGCATTTCTCTTTGGCCAGCATGCATGCATTTGTTATCGTGTCGTTCTGCGTTGTGCTCCGCTTTATCATGTTTTCATGGCTTTATTTGGGCTCTGCGCTATTTGTAGTTGGTTACTCGCTTTGTGAATTTTATTTGGCATTTGCTGAGGCGTTTAATTTACCACACACAGACAGACACAGCATGATATACAGTGTATCTGCAAGGTGTGGAATTAAAAATTCTGATGGTGTAATTATTGCTGGCAGTGGAGGGAGGTCTGAAGAAGCAAAGCAGGAGAACGTCAATATAATGGGCCGTTAGTAGTCGATGATGGTCATGTCCGGTTGTGAGCGAGGGGAATCTACATGGCATGTCACGCATCAGTGATGGATGCGATGCCATGTTACCTGTTGCCTATTGCCACACTCGACGTTGGTGTATACCTCACTTGGGTGGGTAATTACCTATGATATTGGTATACACATGCCTGAGCGTCAAGTGTTGTTATGCCGAATGACCCCAACTGGTGGCACTCCCCCTATAGTCTTTCATCTGAATTCAGATAAAATTTTTGTTTCTAATTGTGGGAACGATATTCGATGATTGGACGGGGAGGTGATCCTTTCGTAATCTATGACTCACAGGCAGTCTGTTGCAGTTGCAATCTTCTTGCACAACTTTTCCACCGAAATTGTAGTTTTTTTTTCTTTTTTCTATTTGTTGTTGTTAACCTTTTACACAGCTCGAACATTTCAGCGGCATCGGTTTTGGGGGTATTATTCGCTGGCTTCGTATCTCTTCATGTCCATCTACTACCGTAGCGTAGTGCAGCGTTTTGCGATTTCAATTGGCTGATAGGTAAGCTCAACGTGTATGCTGTGCCGAAGTTGGAGTTAGCCAGCTTTATGGTATCGAAGCGATGTTTTTTTTTGTTTTGTTTTTATAAAATGGCAAGACAAGTCTTCGCGCGCAGTAGTGGTAGCAGTGTTGGAATGGAATAGCTTCCAGTTGTTTGACCATACTGTGTTGGGAAAATATTTGCGGGGTACGTACATATGTACATCCGTCGTTGTGCTACTACAGATGGATGTAGGTACCTATGGTGTTGCTTTGTCAGATGATGTATAGTCAATGTTATTTTCAGTGTTTTTCATCAGCAACAACATTTTCATTTGAAAATTAATATCTTTCATCTTGACGCGGCGCATAGAGGTTACCCTTTAGACGGGTCGGAGTGCTGATGATGAGTTATGGTAGGCAAAGTATAATCATTCTTGTGATCTTGAAATTTTTTGGGAAACTTAAAACATTTGCCGAGACTCAGAGTTCTTGTGCTATTACTCAACCGATTGTATGAAGCAAATCGAAGGTGAGTTATCTAATGAGTATGTATGAGGCAAACCTAATACCCAGGACAGATCAAGGTAGTCACTTCGCAAGTTCTAGTCGATCACATGATTAGAATGGATTTAACAACCGCGATGTACGTTTGATGGCCCTGGTTCCCGAGAGCGTTCGATTAGTTCTATCGATGATTTGGTTAATGTGTTGCAGGACAATTTACTGGGTACAATGTAGTTCGCTTGGTAAAAGGCATACAGTTGACTGGAAGACTTTCAAATTCTCGTTCTATAAACAATATTGCTTTTGGCTTTTAAAAGCTTAGCCTACATATGGAACTTGTTTGAGGGCTGATAGGACTTTTTCATCTCCTAATTATATTAGTACCCTGGCCATGTGCGATACACAAATCTGAAAATGCGATGCCAAAAATACGCCTAACCTACATCTTCCACACTTCAACCGCGACGGCCGTAAAGTACATATTGCTTCGCGGTGATGTATTTCTCAGAGTACGTCTGCGTGTCTAAATGTCTAGTTAGGCTACTGCTTTGCACCACGTTGTCATTTCTCTTGGTGCTGCTTCGTCATAATAATTGCAGCTATGCCACTGACGGATGCAGGTAATGGATCTATTTATGTAACTTTGCTGTCTAATACTTCTTTGCTGCTTATAAATACCCTTTCTGTTCCGCAAATCCAGATTCATGCTTGTTAACCAGTCTTGAATGATCCCTGTAGCCTTATTACAGTCGTGTTTTACTTCTTCTAGCAGAACTGATAGGGCTACGCTTTCAGCTTGGGGCGTATGCGTTTCGTTTCATATTCAGCACTGTCTCTATCTAGTATATCTATAAGGGTATATTTTTTTTTTCTTCATAATAATCTACCCTACCGTGGAAGATATCCAGTGATTGCTTATTTATAGAACTTCCACTTATACACAAATTCGACCTCGAACCTGACACCAGACCACACAATGCAATCCCCGACAAATTGTCTACTCATTCATTGACAAACAATTCAGACGCTGCCTTTAGAAAGTCGTTCAACTTTTCACGAGAATCTCTATTACTCACGTCCTGCTAAATACCGGTCCAGTCGACTGCATATTCATTTATAGTGCTACACCAGATTATAAGTCACAGAGCCTCGTAAATACCGCTTTTGTTTCGCTTTTCATAAACTAATTAGTTTTCAATTTTAATGTTTCTGCTTCAGATTCCTTCGGTGAGCCGATGCCCCGCATTTCGTCCCCCCTGTCAACCACATTTGTTCTGGTTTAATGCCCTTCCCCAAGATTGATTTCAAAACGGAAAGATAAAAAAACAACAAAAAAAAATCAAAGCCCCCCCCCCAATCTAATTCAAATCAATGTATGTGCATAAATTATCCAGATCTGTAGAGAGCCCCGAAAGATATTAACTCTCGAGCGAGCGACAACCCGGGTTACAAATTACCATAATTCGATTCTTAATCGTTTGGAATATTTAAATCGCCATCAGACGGGATTAGATGCGCATTCGAGATACGCGTGCATTAAGTGGATGAAAAGGCGGTTTTTCATGTGGGGAAACGCCTGCAATTGGGCTTTAATCTCGGTGCATCACCATAAACACAAATTTTTTCTTGGTGGACTCTACAGTTTGGATTGAAATTTTGTTGTTATTTTTATTATTCATACGCGATTTGAGTGCTCAACTTTCTCTTTCTGGTGAATGAGATACAAGTTGAGAGTGGAAGCAGCTGGCCCGTACAATGTTGAAATGTGAACAAAAGGTATAGATCAGGTGTATGGAAATAGTATGAGGATCGGCTCCTTGCAACAGTATCAGTACTGTTAAAAGCTATTTGGTTAACTTTTTGAAATAGCTACTGTTAAAGACTTAGCATGCTTTTGCCTTCTTTTAAGCGTACAGAACAATCAACATCAACTAGGTCTTTCAATTGATATGCTTCGTAGTATGTACTTTGTTTTTGGAACGTCTGACACATGCACAGTTACATCTGGAGCACATTGTAAGGACCAGGTTTTAGATCTCGCTTTTATAGCAATAGTTGGACAGGAATTAGTATCTCCCAATAACCCAATACATTTTACTTATAGCGCATGTTTACTGTTTAGCGCCTAGCTTCATGCCTTAACTATGCAACTATATAATTATGTATGTATACTGATTTCTTCACTTTCTGGTATATCGCTGGTAAATAATAGGTATAGTACCTAGTACTCAACCTTGTGGTACTCATGCTTTACTTGCTCTTAGAAGTTTAATTCTGAAGAATCGCGTGTATTAAATAAGATTCTAGAATTTTTGAGTACTGCTTCGGCCGCTGCTTTTGCAATTTATGGATCAATCCATTGTTACAGATTCTGTTTAGAGCTTGTGCTATGTCAAGAAATGTATATATATGTAGCATGATTTTTCGATTTAATCTGTGACTCTATGCACCAGCCAAATTGATGGTTTGACACTAGAGATATTTCTTTAATTATTTCTACCGGCATCTTTTCAAATAACTTCGACAACATTGGTAGTATCGATATTGACCAATATGAGTGATGTTACCACAATCTAAATAGTTTTCATACATTTTAGAGTAAAAATTGCTAATACACAAAAATCGCATATGGTATAGTGATCTACAAGGTTCAGCATTAGGTTCCTTCTTCCACAAAGTATAGAAATAACAGTTGTTATACTACCTTAATTGCTGTGGGATAAATTTTGCAGATAGTATCACCAAAGTTGCAAGAAGTACTTAATAGTTTAGTAAAGAGAACTTAAGTCAGTTCAAGTTAATGTTAAATTAATATTAAAAATGTGCAATAAATTGGCTGACATCTGTTAAATGACAGCTGAGACTTTATTCGATAAAGTTTGTCATTTTATCAAGAAAAGACGCACGCCTTACCAACACTGAAATTTACTTCGAAAGTAATTGTTCAATTCGTGAAACGTACAGGAAGTGAAGTACATGGCCGACACATTCGCACTTCTGAACAAGCAACTCGTCGTACAATAGATACATTTTGTACCATAAATCCTGTATCTTCTTGATTCTAAGCTTCCAACACGACAAAGAAATACCTATGCGTACCGATAAGCAATAGGCTCTGTAAGTGAAAGTGTGTAAATGAAAGCCCAAAGCCTTCGCAACAATTGGGTCTTTGTCCACATACCACAATTATGCAAAAAGAACTTCGTTTAGGTCTTAAGTTGAGGAATTAATTAGCGTCGTACACTCGCTACGTGGGCGCTGGATATGTTGGAAGAAGATCCATTTTTGTATTTTGTTTAATGATGATGCTCATTTCTGGTTCATTGAATTCGTGAACAAGCAAAAGTGTCGGTTTTGGCTCAGGAAAGATATTTTCACTTGCGGTCTTCAAACAAAGATGAGTGGAAGTACATACTTATATGATTCACACCAGGTACTTGCAATGAGTCTCATAAAGCCTCGGTTAACATCGAGCAAAATAATGCGTGTAGACGAGATGTTGGGTGATTTTCTTCAGAGGAAGTAGAAGCAGTCTTTCAATTCAGTTTGTGTAGTATGTGGTCAAGTACCAATTCAGTTTACGATCGAATTGAATTGTGTATGGGCTGCTATACTTGAACTCTGCCAAATATCTGAATTGAAAGCGAACTCAAATTGTTTATGCATTTATCTGGCCTAACTGTTCACTATGCTATTAGCTTTTGTGACAAGGTACATATTCGGCTACACCACAAAATTAACATTGTACTTTAAGTCAATGCTTTCATAGTCTAGAACCAGTCTGCAGTAACAATACTATGTATAGTGGATCACCTTTGTGGGTTTCATCAGAACTCTGCTATATTCCCAGCTTTCTCTAGTAGCAATCCTTGAGAAGTTGTGGATAAGAATTTCGTTCTATATACTTGGACCTCTACCTCTGAGTAGTCACATTTTTTTACTACTAAGTGTACTTCAAGAAGTCAGGAATGCTTTCCAGAAGTTTTTTCTCTTGTTCGTCTGATTAAAGTTAAACGACCGAGACAGGTTATGTTCCGAAAATTTCCAAAAATTCTTCACCCAAAAGCACCAAATTTCCCTAGAGTCCCACTTAGGGAGACCTCACCCATACCGATTCCATACCCAAGACCCGCAGTTAATTACAACACTAAAAGGCATGATCAAAATGCAAAAAGAAACCTGTCAGTAGGGTATTAAACACGCCGCCGTTGCCCTCTGCAATGGATTGCATTTTTTCTCCATATGTTTTCGGTTTTCAAATTAATTACCTGATGCAGCAATCAAATTAACTAAGTTAATTATGCATGGTGACGGTTGGTATGTTAAGCTAAAGAGTCTTGGGTATGCAATTGCAGCGTCCAACGAGCTGGTCTATCGAAATGGTCCAAGCGGCAAACAGCCAATCGACCAGCGACGTGTATTGGCATGGTGAAGTCGACTTTCGTAGTCGAACAAGTATACGTCAAGAGTGTTGGGAGAATAATTAATTAGATTTATGAATATACAATGAACTGGAGTTTTTCTCTCTTTCCAGTCTCTGAAAGGTATGCAGATACAATTGTATCTAATTATCGAATCAAGTGTAATTAAGTTGTATCTGATGAAATTTTCATGCGCGGAACATGGTGTGTTTTTCTTTCACTTTAAATAATCAATGGGGATTTGTTTTTTTTTTTTAACATATACATGTACATATGCCTGGAGAATGTAATAATTCGAATATCTTACATTGTATTGGCAGTTTGTGGGAAGTTGCTGCAAAGATGCTTGTGGATTGATTAGTAGCTGCAAGGTGTCTGGCTAAAATGATTAATATAGATCTTTATATAGAATTTAATTTAATTAACGTGTTTGGGTATAGTAGAATAATACGATCGTTTTTAATTGTTTATTAAAACGTAAATTGCCTTGAGCTTATACAAAGTTGCAGTTGTTTCTACAGTGTCTGTTGCTCACTGATGTTTCAAATACTTTGAAAATGTACATATTTCCATTCACGTATATTAGTAGTAATCTCCACGAAGACATGTCAGTAGAGGCTCCCCATAAGGTGGCGTCCTGCTACTCTTCTCTGGAATTATCTACTGATAATATTGGAAGTGGATAGATGCACCATGATCGTCTAATTATTGTAGCTTGCCACAAGGAGAAATAATTGTGATTGAAGAAGTCCTACCTTGGCTCGGGATAAACGTGGTATCCCCCTACAAATATCCAGATCTTTTCAGATAGCCAAGCACGTTCCAAATCCTTGAAATATTTCCAGACTGCCATTCGTCTCTTAACAGAGCAGTTTAAGATTCACCTTTTGTTGGGTGCCGAGGGATAGGGAAACTTCTGTACCTGTGTATGCTCTCGAAAGATCAAATCTCAGATGGATAAGTGGCATAACGCGACAAAATAAAATTGTCTTGAGATTAGATATATCTGTCTCAACAGATTGGATATATCACTGGACGCTATCTAAAAGGAAAGCATGCAACTAGGCTTAGTGTGCATTCAAGCGATTTGAGGAGGAAGATGAATCTATTCTTCACCTTCTCTGCACCTGCCCTGCTTTATTTGGAAACTTTATTCTTCAATGATTTTGGGGATCTTATTAAAACCAAAATTACTACTAGGCTGCATTAGAAGCTCAAAGTGGTTTCACTAGTATTTATAAAAGATCCTGGTGGTATCACAATGAACCGATTATGGGTTAAAGTATGCTGGTGACAGCTGGGAATCACTTTAAACTATACTACTATGTTATTCTTGATATAAGAGTTTTTGGAAATATGCCACCGATTTCTGCATTCACTTAGACGGCATTTGGAATTTGACTCTACACTTATATCTTAAATTTTCGTTTTTAGTTTAGCTTGTCATCAAATAAAGGTTCAAACTTTTTAATCTTGGTGACATATTTAAATGTCATTCATTAAGGCAGGCAATTAAACCAAAATACTTATCTGGGCACATTCCCTGTGAATGCCCAGCTCTGCAATGGTTAAGGTGGCGCATTTTCCGCAAGGTAACATGCTCGCTGGCAGATATTAGAACCTCTGCAACTATGCACGTGCTTTCATTCATTAGGGAGGTGGTGCGTTTCTTGGAGTAAAATTACACCCTAAGATACAATAGATCTTTTAGGTCGCAGTATCAGCCGTATGGGCTAGGGTCCAAATAAACCAAAATACTTGCTGATTTCGTTTTACGAAAATGTGTTTTTGAATACAAAATTTCAGATTTTGCGAGTTAAGACGAAACATTTGGCATTATTTTCAATGCACAGATCGTATAGTTTGTCTCCTCCTTCAAAATCCGTCAATTAAAATGGGACCGATAATTTTACAAAGACAATCTTTCTCTCGGATCGTCTAATCCGCTTTAAAAAGAGTCCAAGCTTCAGTGTCATAAAGTAGGACTCATCCCAGTCGAGGTTTTATGCATTTTATTTTATTACATTTTCTGTGCAAAGAACCAGTGATTATCAAGAGTAATTCTTCGTTTAATTTCTGCTAAGATGTCATTTTCAGAATTTACAGCAGAACCGAGATAGACAGAGTCTCTTACTACCTCGAAGTTATTTCCATTCCATTCCATTTCCTTCCATAGTTTAGGTATTCTAAGAAAGCACGATCACAGGAACCCTTGTTGCTATGAAAAATGTAAGTGTCTTTCGTTTATAGAGAAATTTTAAAAAATCAATCTACCATATTAGACCATTACCTAAGCCACTTCAATCACGGTTCATTTCTTCATACCTAATCCAATAAATTGAAAAATAGCGAGCAACTACTTTGAAAGACACAATTCAATGTCCTCAAAGCACCGAACGGTTCTGCACGTTTTCTTAAACTACATCTTCCTCCACATGGTTATTTTGTATTTCTCTTCATCAGATTTATCAGTCCCATTGCTGGGAGCTATGAAAATAACTCTTTAATTTGACCTCTTGACCGCATGGACAATTGCAAAATGTCCAGCGACTCCGCTCCAAACGACAGTAACAATGAAAACAGAATATAAAAAAAGAAAGAATTATGGCACGGTCCACTATTAGGTTACGGCCAACTCCAACGACGTTTATGTGTATGCAAACTGCGGTCAATAGGGTATCTCCAGCCGGGGGCTTTCGAAATCCCATAAATCTGCCAATCATTTCACTTGGCCGCCTCACAGAACAACAGCAATAAGAAGATGAAGAGGAAAGCAAGTAAAGAAACAAAAAAGTATAACCAAACCCCCCCATATCCAGTTAAGTAATAATGAATGGACCGGCAAAGAGGCTGCTAATTTAAACGTATGGTCTCGCTCTTTTCTCGTTTTAATCCGTGGACAATAAATGCCACCGAGCCAAAGGTGTCCAAATAACGGTTGCCAATGCCAGTGTCATTCTTTTCCCGGCTTCATTCTCCACCTTTGTGCGTTCACTTACCGGAGTAATAAAAACGTCTTCATAAATACATAAATAAATTTCTGATTGCGTACTAAATCCGGAATTAAAACTTAACTACCACATGGTGGACTGTATGTATTCACATATTTTTTTTCACTCGGTTAGTTCGAGGATTTTCAAAAAGCACGTGACCCGCTTTTTATGTACATTACGCCTCCTCTCATCAGAGTCAGAGTGGTGGAAGATCGAACCGACCAACCGACCGACGGACCCATTGCTGCAATTCTTTTACGCGAAGGACTTTAATTATGAGTCTTTATTACCTGTCGAATTATTTGTTTATTTATGGCAGATTGTTAATATTGACAAATACTTATGCGGAGGGGTGACAGTCGGACACGCCCGGGCTCTGTGCGAAACTGGCAAATGTCTCCGGGTTAATTTGGAAGATTTATGGGTAATGCAGGAGCTTATTGCCTTCCAGGTTGTAATTTTGTAATTAAAAATTGTAATTATGCTTCTTAGAGTTTAAGAGAAAAGATTAACATCGTCTTGTTGTGTTTTACGGCTGCGATGACAAATGGTGGAAGGCCATCAAATCTGGTGAAATGAACATTACACACGTTCGGTAGGAATGCATACTTAAACCAAAATTATGATTCGTCCATAAAGTAGTGCCCTCATTCCACTTGATGGCTGAAACTTTCCCGAGTAAAATTATTTAAAACTAATTTTGATTACGACTGTTAAGTATGTATGCAGAGCCTGTCAGACAAATTGCAGTTTACGGCTAAGACCGAACATTTTGGATACTAATGTGTGGGGGATAAGAAGATGAGAATAACATCTTTGTACGTACATATGTGCTTATGTAGGGTTCTGTATTTGATGTGTGGTGCCCGACTCGTATAGAAACTTCGCCTTTCGACATCTATTGCTAAAACTAAAGTCAAGGGTACCTAATTGCAGGACAGTGATACAGGTACATATGTTATCTACATAAATACATATGTATATTCGAATCACTCTAGTAGCTGTTCACCAGGGTGACCTACCATAAGACTTGTTAGTTGGGGACAAGTGTCTACGGTAGTAAGCTGCTATTGGACATGGAACGGACTAGTTTCAAAGTGGTTGCCTATGCAAATGACATTGCTATCAGAGCCTCGAAAACACCCTCATACTGGCAAGGCAATCCTCCAATGTGCTGTCCTTCGGTTCACTAGGTGGGTCTCTAATTGCAGACCAGGAGTAATCCCCTTGAAACAGAACTTGTACTCTTTACGAGGAAATATAAGGGAACCTTGTCGAGCCTTAATAATACAAATGTTTGGAAAGTAAACTGGAAAGCCCATCTACTTGATAGCAACTATGCCTCTTTACTTCATAGCACTTCATAGCACTCGAACTGGGCAGTTCAGTTCACTTAATGCGGATGGCTCCAAGATTAATGAATGGGTGGATTACAGTGTTTTATCCGACAAGCTTCCCAGGGTATTATAGTGTTTTTCAGACGGTAATCTTGGCGATCAAAATTAAAATTGTCTTGCTGACAATCAAGTGCAATCAAATCCCTTGCATCGTGGTCTTTTACTTCAAAGACGCTTCAAACTCCTGGCGGTTTCACCTGGAGATGTTTGAGCAGTTAAACATTCACCCATGCTGGCTGCCGGGTTAAAGATTCTTCGCAGGAAAGTGCAATGGTGACGAGCTCGCAGACAGGGTACGACACACAGGATCCTGCCGAAATAGAAGACACAGTGTATGCCCTCGCTACATGCCAGTTTTTGCTTAGGCCTGATTGCACTGTCTACCAACATCCAATAAGGATGACTTCTGCAGAAGATGTAGGGATGAGAAGAAGGAAGATACTGTTCTCCACCTCCTATGCACCTACCCGACTCTGTCCATTAAAGACTTTATCGACGAACTGAGGTCATTAGACCTTAAGCTCCACGGCAATACAATGGGCCTTTATTGATCTAAGTATGTCTACATACCTGTAGCGCTGTCCTCTAACCTAAACTTAGAGGGTGCTCTGCACCGGGCCCTTTCTGGACTAATTGTCGGTTGGATGGTTAAAGTCTTTTTGTTTTGATCCAGGTTTGGATATTACCTATCCTAATTCCTATCATGTTCATGACACCTTGTTGCATATGATATGTACCTCTACAATCCGTGGCTGCATGTGTCCATTACTAGACCTGCACTATGGTGTAAACGTTTGGTAGTCGGTTGTTGAAAACACTAAAAATGAAAATCATTTAAAAATGTGTATCAGCGGAAATCAAGTACCTGAAATGATGCTCTTCCATTGCAAAACTGCCACAAACTGCCGTTTGTCCTTTATGGATATGCTGCAGCAGTCAAATAGTCATCTATGATGGATGGCTGGTCACACGACCTAGAGTCTGACTGTTTTGTAAACGGTACTCAGAGAACCCTTCCATTCGTTAGAAAAATATTCGTATAGTACGCACAATACGAATGGTTGTAAGAAACTAGTCCGAGTAATTAAAAGGCCAGTTTGCCAGAAGAGGTATTACTTTTAGAATTCTGCCGAAATAGAAAGACCCACACCTTTGTATCTATTAAAGCTGACCCCTGCATATAAGCAAAACAGATAGGTCACAGCGACAAACATGTGTACATACATACATATGTATCTAAGTCCATAAGCGAGTGTCGAAGTAATTTTAGACCAGCTACAGAAGAGTTTGAATACAGTTCCAAAGCAGCTTGGACTCATATTACAAGGACGTGAGTTTAGAGAAGCTTGGATATCTAATGTGTGAAGCATTCTCTGGGACAGAGCTTGATGGGGCAAAACATGTATATGTCGTTATGGAACCTTCTGCGTACCATTGGAATTGAGGTGTCAGATGATGAATTTCAGGATTATTCTGCAATTCGAAATTACAACTTTGAAGGGTCAATACGGATTACTTCCTTGAAATATTTGTCCTTGAAAGCACTGGAAATACACAACAAATGTATGCAATGATGCATAAATCGGCCCTATACCCGAAATTTCGTTCCTTTTCATCCAAGTTCGGAACACATCCATAGTTAAGGTACTACTCGTGTGCATGGACATCAAACTAGTAGTCCAAGTTTATGGTTACGTCAACCCACTTCTCGGAAGCTAAATATAAGAAATAATTACACTCATTAATTGTCGTTATTCATCGATATTTGTACCAAATTCTGTGATAACTTCTTCGATGTTCAGCTTTTGGTTTATTATGGTTTTTTAGTGCCGTGATATCATACAGAGTATGTGTATGAATTTTCGTCTGTAATTTGTGCACTGTGATGCTAAGTACTTATAGCGTTCCTTTAATCGGTTTAAATTAGTTCAAATCCTCAAGAGTGGGCATGGTATCATACAAACTACTACCAAGCGCTATGCATTTCCACTTGTGTACTCATAAAATACTCCAGATGTTCACAATCCCCACAGCATGGTACGAAAATGTTTCCTCGAATGCATCACATCCTATCCGTGGCTAATCACTATTACTACGAGTATGCCATCCCAAGTGGCCAAGCCCCCTCCATCATCATGTACCTTACATCATCGTCATTCACTTTATCTTATCTGTCAGATAAATTCCAAAAATACAAGAAGGAAGTGATTCCAGCACATGCCTAGCTCACCATTGAACACAGCGCGACAGTGTACCGCGCAACCGACAGATAGAATTCCGAAATTCTTGTTCCATACTTATGACCATGAAAGAATTATGATTACCATCTTGCTGGCTAACTAGAAGAGGAAGAGCATCCAGCACACACAACGAAAGGGACGAAACAGGATGAAAGATTACGCAAAGCTTATTCCCCACCAAACAAACAGTTCACTGAGCAGCATCATCATCATCTGGAAGCTGTGTACGCAAATCTTCTTCAGCTGATTTCCATATCGCGGTCCAGCACAGTGTGACCTTCTACAGCGACGAGCCACGAGCATGAAACATGGAACAAGTGTTACTACCTACCGTCGAGTAGAGTCGTCTCGAGAGTGATATTAATTTTCTAACGCTGCTCCTCGGCAGCACAGCCAGAGCAGGAGAGGATGCGCGCAGGCAAATTTAATGATGATGATGATGATGATTCCGATGCTGATGTGTGCATTCATGGCTTTGGCGATTAATTTGCGCGCTTCCAGAGAGAGAACGTTTCTTGGATTCAACTGAGAACCAAGTTGTACACCGGTGGTGGTGGTGGGTTGTAGTTGTTGTTTTTTTCTCTGGTTTCAATCTTGATTATGATTACGGTATAATGTTAGAATTTCGCCATTTCGGACGCATACGGAACCTGCTTTTACGGGTAGGTTAGTTGTTTATGTGCAGCATAGAGCCATCCTAGCAGCAGTTTGCTAATGTTGCAATGTTATGGAGCTAGAGCTGGTGGACTGGTTGCTTACACGGAGAGGAGTGCTGGAATGCATGTACATAGATATGCGAAGCCTTGGAATTGAGGTCATATGCAAAGAATTTTTACTGTTCAGAGATGCAGGTAGGATACGAGCATGCTTTGTGTGTGTGAGCAGTGTGTAGGCGCCTGGGTTTGGAGACTTTATTGCAAAGGTTTGCAGGAAAAATAGTTAAATACGTTCCACTTAATCTAGTTACGGGTTGGAGGTATTGTGTAATGCCGGTTGGCCCTTGAAATGCAATTTAAAACTAATTGACATCATTACGCGACGCTGCTGTGTTGAACGAGTGGGTGAGCACGTTGTCTAGAAGTCAAACGCAACGTTTGCGAAATGGTGTGGAAGCTATTAATCGATTTTCCTCGTAATCGCTGGGTGAGGGTTGTTTTACAGAAGCCATTTAGGGGCAGAATGTGCAATTGTAGTCATTTGAAGCAGTTTTCGTTTAGGGGAAGAAGATGGATACCCTCTTACGTCAGATCCCCACTTGTGCTCATTGTAGAAACTTGTGAAAACATTGCTGAGCTAGAAACAAGTGAATAAGAGTAGGGAACCTATTTTAAGGATTACCCTGAGACGTGTGGTTGCGTGAATACCAATGCCACAGTGTTCAGTAATGACATAAAACGCCACTGTGATGGGTTTTTTTGACTATATCGCAACTAAGCATCTAGATCTAGCGACTATTTTTTCTATTCGTGGCTTTATCGATCAAGCCGTGTTTGGGCTCTGTCCATTCCAACCATATACATATTTGGTATCACCAAGGCCTGCAGCGATATATCTTGATCAGCAACAATCAAATAGATAGTCAAGCAGCCATAAAAGCCATCACAACCAATTCGAAATTGGTTAAGAGGTGTAAAATCCCCCAGGTCAAAGCATGTGGGAAATGAAAAGACTAGAAAGGATAGGCTCGAAATCAAACAATCTACCAACATATCACTCAGTCCCAATGAGCATTAGTCTTTCTGCAGTACACTCTCCTCGTAGCGCATTCTATTGAGAACCCCTTTTACTCAATAGACCACAGGTAGCCTTTTCTATTGGCCTTTGAAGAATAGGAATCAGCACCACAGACCTATGCAGAGGCTGCGGCTACCTATGTTTTCACTACGTTAGTTTTGGGTTAAGAGCCATTTCCAGGTACTTCACTGCTTCTCCGTATTCGTTTTTTGGTCAAGAGGACTATTTCATTTTCTCTGACGCTAGGGTAAGTCCATAGTCTTCCATCCAAGTAGGTATGCACGCGTCCCATGATCTGGTTCAGTTTTGTTTGTGCATCTTCAGTGGTTGTTGCAGTGATCACTGCGCCAAAGTTCCTTCCTCTATTGCTCCTACAGTAGAGTGGCCTTTTCTGAACCC
The DNA here is from genome assembly GCA_963583995.1 of Xylota segnis. Classification (NCBI taxonomy): domain Eukaryota; kingdom Metazoa; phylum Arthropoda; class Insecta; order Diptera; family Syrphidae; genus Xylota; species Xylota segnis. Next base: position 80,585,697 of record OY757237.1, read on the forward strand.
ATGCTGCTTCTCGGATAAGTCACCTCCCCTCTATACTGCTGTCCGGCAGGAGTTTCCCTGCAGTACCCAGCATACACAATGGTCTGTAAATCGATGGGGTATCCGGGTCTCCTTTTCCTTTATTGATGACTACCAACGGTTGTGTCGTCCATCTTTTGTAAAAATTACACTTTGAAGGCAACAGCTGTACATATTCAGTGAAAGCTGAGTGCAAGTTCGAGCTATCAGTTTCAGCACTTTTACCAGTAGATATACCATCCAGTCCAGGAGCTTTTTTGTTCTTCACGGGTTTGGCTGGTCCTCAGCGCACTAGAACGATTTGCGGGGATTAATGGGATAGTCCTTCTATGGTGTACCGATATACAGATACAATGTATGTGTATATCCTCTGTTGTTCCAAGCGAACAAATCTTTGTAAAATATTCAGTCCTGTTTGCATTGTCGGGTTTAGGTAGAGGAAAGGACCTGCACAGCGACATCGACCAAGTAGAAAATACTCTGAATCAGTCGTTCGAGATGTCTAGGATATGTACAGCAAATAGATCCAGTAGAAGAGTAGACATCAACCAACTTGAAGTGAGCAAATCCCGTCGTACCTTTCTAAAAACACAAGCACCAGGATCGTCACAAGGATGCACGTATTATCCACTTGTTCAGTATCTTTCACTATTTGCCACATCTTTCATGCAAAACACATTCGCCAAGTCGCTAATTCAGATTTTGGTCCGATACAACCGATGAATCATCTACGATAATCAGATTAAAATTGCGGCAGCCTTATGTAGCGGCATTTCCTCCTCATGTACACATCCACCCTGGTAATGGTTTCCTGTCCGGAGCGCACAATCTTCCAGTGCAATCAATGAGAGCGCACAAATTTCGTGGCGCATTTCATGCCGCAGAGTAAAACCCAAAAAAAAAAACCCAAAACTCCAACTTGACGAGAGAGCGTGCCCGGTCCTGGTATTGACTTTGGCATGCAGTTTTCCTTTGTCTAGCCCGTTGCACACCAACTTTGCTGTTGTCTGGCAATCAAAGATTTGCACTAGGATATGCCAACAATGTGTTTGTCTGTGTATGTCTTACATACTGTATGTCTGTATCTGGAAGTGTGTATCTCTAGTAAAGGTTTGTAAATACTTTCATATCACAACTGCAAAGCGGAAAGAAAAATTGACTGCAATTTGGCGGTTTTCCTATCTTTGTTGTTGATATCTGGAAATTCACACACATATGAAACTGAAACTGTGTGCAGTTTCCCTCCTGTCATTATAATTTGATTTTCATTACACGGCCAGCGAGAGACGTTCAAAACATTTTCCTTTTCTATGCAAATTGGCTGCGATTCTGTGACTTTTTCCCAGAATCTCTTGTGCCATGTGCCTGTCGAAGGGCAATTGAAGAGGTTGAGGTCTTGTGGTAAAGTGCCTTCGTCTGATTATGGTGTGTCGGAAAATTTGCTAGACAATGGATCTGGAGTCACATTTTTCCGAATGTGAAATGGAAATCCTGGAAATCGAAATGATTCAAGTGATGCTGAAAGTTTTGCATTCACTTACGAGTACAATTCAGATGCAATTCTGCAATTCATTATGCAAATTTGGTTAGAAAGTAAAAATGCATTCCAGACCATGTTGTGATTATTAAAAGTGCATATTAAACGGGCGGCGCGAGGCGAAATTTTTGAAAGTTAACGGATTAGCATTATGCGGTTAAAAACAAAAATATGCACAAATAACTGACGTGTGTGTGGGAAGTGGGAAAGCTACACCTACTCAGATGGAGCTGTGTTCGTACATAGGTTTTGCATAAGAATTTAATGTTTTATTTTGATTAGCTTGCAGAGTAGGTTTGGTGGTTTTGCAGCTGAAAGTGCTTTCTAGGCGAAAATATTATTTATCCTTGAGGCTTTTCAACTTGTTATCTCTGTACGTACACTCAGCTAAATTAGTATTACTAAGTTGATTGGTTTATAGTCTGGATTGATAATGCAATGCAGTCAGTCTCTCATTTGAGCACAGGTGGGGTTCAACCTTATCCTTTTCTAAAGACAAAATGCATGCTAAACATCGGTCTACCTTAGGTCGAATAGACTTCTTACTGAGTCATACATGTAAAGTTAGATAAGGCGCAACTGTTATTGACTCACAAGTGATTAGTACTAGCCAGTACTTGGCCAGTTGCCAGTAAAAAACCATAACTAATTTTGTCATTTGAAAACGAATATTGAAATACACGTATAAAAAATGCCACTAGGTACACTAATCAACTAATCAGCATTCGTTCGATCAATTATCTATTGAAAACGATTGACAGATTATCTAAGTGAAAGATCCTTTGGACTGAAGGTAGGAGTTCCTGAAGTTCTAGCAATGATTCACCAGTTCATAGGTATAAAAACTGGTACCAATATTTTTCATTCTTTTTACAAACGAGCTGCTTCGCGTTTTGCAAACAGCGCCCCTTTTGCATTCGCAGATGACACTAACATAAGTCTTTTGATACTGGTGCGAGAATAATACAAGATAAGTTGTTGAATGGTGTCAGATCGATGAACTATTATTAAACCACTCCAATTCCATGATGATGATTTTCGGGGAAAATATTATAGAACTCTGCAGAGGAGTACTTTCAGAAGCCATCATCGACTGCTATTTCATTTGGGGCAAGTACATCGATAAGCTCCGTTTAGACCTCGAAAACACTTTAAAAAACTACTTAAAAAAATTTACAAGACGCATTGACCATCAAAAACCATTGGGTGCTCCAACTGTATTTAATGAGTTTCCGGAAGGGTACACCATTCAGTGGTTCCCAAGAGTGGATACAGAGTTTTTCTTCCTAAAACCAAGCTGAGAATCTTGTAAAACATTACTGCTCAGCTCGGACAAAGGCTAATAGGTTTATTGGATAACAAATAACGGATCTCTCAAGATTTCAGAATAGAAATTTGTAGGTGACAATTTAAGCCAGATTGAAGAGATCGCTGTGAAAGATTCTGGAAATTTGATCGCAGCTTGACCATTCGATACAATTTTGACATCCCGATTAGTTCTTCCTCCACTCGAAGTGCTCCTTAATCGCCATTATCTACTTTGGAACAGGCAACAGTTATTGGGAAGGCGGAAGGTATACTTGTATTGAGATCGTTGGAGAAATTTCATTCAGACGATGTTGTGTGCTCTACTTAAGCAATACCATGGGGAGAGAATTTAAACTGGAAAAGTTGTGAATATCCATGCCAAATTTCAAACTGAATATATAAGCTACTAGCTTAACCACCTTAAAGTATTATATAAACATTGTTTTGTTATCTTAAACATCTAGTAGGGTACCTTTTGTTTAGTTTCTTCATGTACGGGCATAGTTTAGCATGAGTTGAGTTTTGGAAAGAATCGGTGGTATTCTATGAAGAGATTTTCCATATGAACTCTCTTGCCGTTGCATTGATTTCTTCTGGTTTTCTTCAGAATTTTTTGTTAAACTTGGAATTATTAGGTCAAAAAAGTCTCAAAAAAAAAAAAATATGTTTGTCACCAGCTGTGCTGTGTTATTAGTCACTGATCAGGTTAATTTCTTCATACTAGTAGACCCAACTTTGGTCTACTTCTTTGGTCTGGTTCTTCATACTCATTAAAGCATTTGTATTTAGCACTAATTTTGTCGTAATTTTATTTTTTGAATATTAATTTTGTTAAAACACTAATAATGTTTTCTTTTATTTTTAGGTAAGTTCGTCTATTTCCTGAACTCTCAGTTGTAAGTAGCATGATGCTTATAGTTACACCAAAGCTCAAGTTAAAATTTAAAAACAGTCATTCAGGGTGCGTTCCAAAGATAAAAGATCTTGTTAATATGAGCACAACAAAAATCTTTTTGCTAAAACGGATTTATTTTATTTAAAAGAGTCCCCGTCCGGTCTAATGGCTAGAATGTTTTTCAGGACTCCGGAACAAGCCTTTTAGATGGATTCTGCGTCCACAAAACACTTTCCTTTCATCGGCAATTGCATTTTTACTTCCACCTATACCTATAGGGCAAGTATTGTATTCGTGCAAAATTTGGAACTCGAGATTTTAATCAAACTTGACATTACTATAATGGAGAAGTCCAAAAAAGGAGGTCCGCCAATGCCGTCTGTCTGTCTGTCAGTCTGTCAGTCTGTCTGTCTGTCTGTCTGTCTGTCTGTCTGTATATTCGACTACAGCCTAAACGGCTGAACGGATTTACTTCAAACTTCATATATAGGGTCTGTGGGATATTCCCTAGAGGCGAAATTCTAACCTCAAAATTAAGGGTAGTTTACTTAAGGCCGATTTCAGTTAAAAGGGATTTTCTCAAAAACGGCTCTAACGATTTCGATAAAATTTGATGTGTGGGTTAGTTTGGGCATATGCTATGAGGTGGCATACCACGTTTTTCACGAAAAATTCGAATAACGGTAATATTGAAAATCAGCTATTTCTCGGGTATTTGTTCGGCGATTGGGCTAAAAATTATTATTTGTAGGTTATAAGACAAGTGCAAAATAATGGCATACCAAATTTTGCAATGCCACGCCCACTTTTATAAAACTTATTTTTTTTCAAAATTTTTACTAGAAATTGAGAAAAAATTATTTAAGCAAAGTAATATGCCTTAAAATTCTCTATAATTCACTCAAACACCTTATCTGGCCACGCCCACTTTTTAAGGGCATTTTTATAAAAACAAAACATTGAGTAAACTTCTACAATGTTATGACTATTATTCCATCGAAACGCGGAATGCCACGCCTACTTTACTGGGAAGAGCAAGACTTGGACTTTAATTCTGATAAAATTATACACTTATAGCATTACGGTGCAAGTACGTACGACCCAGTCGTGCACTTTATTTGGAAAAGGCAATGTTGAATGGTGCTAAATCAGGCACTACGGGGAGTAGTTGATATTATTATGGAATTTTTTATCAAAGGAAGACCTTATACTATCTGTGAGTTGTAAGCATTAATTTAAGAAAAAAGAAGGCGTGGTCGATTTGAAATAACCGCTTTAGATTCTAAAACTGATTTCGAAGTTTAAGGCAAAATAACGCTGATGCATCCCGTTGGCAACAACAGCCCAAATTAAAGAATGTCATTTCTACAACAGATGTCCCCCAAACGGTTTAGCTTGGTAGTTACAAAAGGAATCCTGGCCTATATGTCCAGTTAAAATCTTTAGTTTATTGATTTGAGGAAACTGTGAACTATTACTTTGTCGTGCAAATTGTTCGAGGAAGCTCGAGCTCTTCTTTGGCTTAACTTTGGTGCAAGATTGCGAACTGTTTAGTTTCTGAAAAACGTATAAATCAAATAAAATTAGTCTGTGACTGCTAAAGGATTTTTTAAAACAACCGAATGCTTTACAATTCCATCATATATATTTACTAGCTTAGAGGCCCTGTCATAGATTAAAGACGGTACGGTCTGATTTTGAATTTGTAATCGAATGGATATTTGATAGATGATTAGATTGAAGTTATTGACAATTTTTGGTGGACATTTTTTTTAATATCAGCCATTTACATCATACATCGTTTGTGGAATTTGGTAGAGTGGGTTTTGATTTTAGCTGAAAACATCACTGAAAGTGGAACAAAATCGGCGTTAGGATTTTTTGATTGATTGATTTTGACTGATTTTTTTTAGTTATTTGACCGAGTAAATCGTGTCCTACTACATAGTTTACTAAACAGACATCTGCCTCACTTAGTTGATCCCGCGATGGAAAGCAGTGCAGAAAGAAGTGTATGTATATACTGTTCTGACTAGGTTTAATTCCATCTTAAAGTATCTAAACAGTACAAATGCAAGGGACCTTCGCTGTTCAGATAGCACTTTTATTTTTCATGACAGTTATACTTTCGGATGTTTGTCCTACGCTCGCAAGAGTGTTATCGGGGACTCGAACCTCTATCCCAGGGCTCTCCATCTACGTAAGAAATATTCTCCAAAAAACCACCATTAACTTGACAATCAACCTACAGCTGAGGAAAATTGAAAGTATAAACAGAGTCGTATAAAATCATAATATTTCTAGTTACACACGTATAACTTTATAACCTCTATGCAGTTCTGTTCCTTAAGTGATTGACCCTTTCAACCCAACATTGAGTCTGGCAAACAGCATCCCAACTACAACATTCCTTGTCACCGCATCGAGAACTCCTTCCATCTTTTCTTATCCTACGGATCTCTCTAATTGAATCTCCACCAAATCTAAAGTGGATCACATAAGTTGGCTTTGTCTGTTGCCAGCATCCCTTCCACTTCAGTCACCAGAGAAACAAACAAAAAACCGTATTAATTTGCCAATTGAGGAGATGTGTTACCACTCTAAAGGAAATTCCTCCTCGCCTCCTCACCACACCCCTCTGTCGTGGTCGTACTCACAATTTGTAGGCTGTTTTGGTAGAGATTTCTTGTGATGAAGTTCAGATCTTTCCGTGTCGTCTGTGTGTGTGGTGTTTCTTTTTGCTCGCTACCCGGTAAGAAGTTCTTCCACATGCCTAAGTAACACCAACAACAACAATAACCAAACGACGAAGACGAAAACCAGGAAAGATAAAATAGATTTTAAATTATGCACACGGAAGCGTATCCATGGAAGATTAGTTCTTGCGTACCTTCATCTGCCACAATGATCCGAGCCGACCATCTCGTCGTCGTAGTCGTCGTTGTCCTTCTCCTCCTCCTCCTCCTGCTAATACTTAACATTGTTGCTACCACATATTGGTGGTACCACGTCTAGTTGCGTCGGGCTGCTTATGCGGCGGCAACCAGCGCGGGCCTGATTCACTATTCCTACTCCTGTTTGCCCATTTCTGAAAATGCGGTCCTAGCCATATTCGGAAGGAATTGGGTAGAGTAGATCGAAGACATGGTATCTCTTCATGTGTGTATATCGCGGCGACGCATCCGTTAACCGGTCGCGAACAAAACCATAAAAATGGCAAACTTCCCATATGTGCCCAGGGCCACATACCGACTTGTCAATCAATCTCTTTACCCGGTGATTGTCGATCGATCGTGCGCCTTACACTCACTCTACCATCACTGGTGCTGCTGCTGCTGCATGATCTCATCGTAGAGATTGTGCGTCTTGCTGTGTTATAGCCTGCATCTTGGGAGAAGGACGACGATGTCTATGGTCAGAATCAGTGGAATCTCTTTTTCGCCATTTTTGGTCAGCAGGAGGAAAATGGAAATTCCTTTATTCGTTCGATGTGGCTGTTCGTTCGTTTTTTTTGTTTTTGTTTGTTTCGTAAATTTTCTCCGCAACACCGCAATTGGACAACGGAAAGAGGCAAGAAGTATCCGAACAAGCACAACCAAGAAGGATGCGTTAAGTTTTCAAAAAATTTTCCTCACAACGTACTCGTACATATCTCCACCAATAAATATGTCAAATTCTGTTAAATGCATTTGACTCGTCATTGCTACACCAATATCGCCTCCAAACGGGACAGGAATAGATATTTAACCAGAAAGTGGTGGCGGCGGTGTAGGTAGCAGCTTCCTCATCAATCTCTCCCCATGGGGTTTGTTCGTCTTTTGTTTGAAAAGAGGTTTCTAGTAGGTAGCAGTAGTACTACTCGTATTGCTTCATGTATCTCATGGATAACGTCGCATGTAGAGTTATTGCAATTGTCATTTTGTTGGTCAGTACAACCACAGGTTCTGGGACGGGATAAAATTATCGAAAACAGTTAAATGGTGCAGTATTGAAATTTATTGGAAGTACAGTGCGGACGACATCCTTTCGGATGCAGCTACTCTGTGGCAGTAATCACTATAAGTTGAGTATCTTATGGATGCACTTTGCCTTCGAACAGGCAAAAGAGAACTAGCAACGGTAAAATGTGTGCTGGACTCGAATGTGAGCCATTGGAGTTTCGAGATTTTATGGGAATATTATGCAGTTCAGGGTAATCCCTGGAATGTTTCTTTGATTTCGATTTATTGTACGTTTTGATTGTACATTTGTGGTGCTCAGTGGTGAACGGTAAATGGTGGTCCATTCTTTTTGTGTCAAATTAGAGAAATGAAATTTATTGGAGAATTACACATTGGATACGTATCGTATTGTACATTGCATACGAAATGAGGTTGAAAGTATTTTGGCAATTGTCTGAAATTGGAATGCAACTGGGGTATACATTATGGAGCCGTTGTTCTTTAGGAGAACATGTGTGCTTCCCTGGATGTTAGTCCGGTCTGCAACTTCGGTCGACGAAACTCTACAAATATAACCAAATAAACTGCACAAATGTGCAGCTATGTGCAACTTAATTTTCGATCCATCCATGAAAGAACGAAGTCACGATGATGAATCTGTGGTTAAAGATAGAGCTGTACAGGTTTCTTAAAAAACTTTGTCCTGACAAAAACTGTGTAGATTAGTGGAAATCGCTCTGTGTCCCTGTTTCAAGTTTTTCTTGAAAACTCTTTTCTATTGATAGTAATTTCGTGTCGTTGTTGATAAGGTACCATATGATTTCTTTCTGACTTATTTTAGTTTTTCGATACAGTTTTTTTCCAGCAAATTAGTGATCGACATTCTGGACAGACAATACTCGAAGGGAGTGTTGGACACAGCTTGTGGGCGAGCCCCTATGGCTACCGGACATTGACACTTACATCGCCAACACCCTGAACTTGTTTCTTAACCACCACTTCGAGGCTCGTGTCAGACCACTACGTCGCATTGTTCAATTTATCCACCCGCAACCTGTGGAGCTAAAGAAACTCGCAGAAGAATGGAAGAAGAATAAGACAACTTGGTTGGATTGAACAGCGTTTTTATTTTTATCTTTTACGTTTTTAACTGTCCATTATGTCAAAAGCGCCGTGGGTGCCAACGACGTTATGATAGCAAATAACATTTTCCATGGCAGGAAATCCTTTATTCCTCACAGAACAAAGAGCAGTTAGCCAAGAGAAAACGCGTGATATGACTTAAGCTGAAAGGAGACTATCAGGTTAAGGGAGTTAGCATTTCGATTCTGAAAGGTCGACACAAACGAGAAATAAAGTGCACGACTGGGCCGTACAAACTTGCACCTATATCTCAAATTCTTGTGTGTATTTGAGGTAAAAATAAATAAACGAATATATACATACAAGTAGGTAAGCATATGTAAGTTGACTATAAGTAAACCATTGTTCTAAGCAGATTAGCCAAAAACGTCATATATCATCTGTAGGATTTGATAAAGCTCTTGAAAATTAAGCATCGTCGTTACTTTTCCTTCAATTTCCTTCAGTTCATTGCCTTTGAACTCCGGTGAATATGCGAAAACCCAAAGTAAGTCCCTAAAAATGTAACAATATTTTCTTTCTCTCTCTCTGTCTTTTAACCAATGAAAATGAATTTCAGACAAATCCAGTAGCACGTGCGCACCAATCAAAACCTGTATCGTAAGGAAAAAAACGTTTCCATGACAATAGCTGTGTTCTAGAGTGTTACCAAGTAATAGATACGTATCAAAAATGATTATTAATTTAAATGTGATGCTTCGTTTTCTTAAAAATGGCTATGTTCACTTTCGACTACAGATGCCATAAAAGAGCATCTTTATAACAATTTCTAACTTTTTGATATGATTCTGCGACATAGTTCCACTGCCAATGGCAATATTATACAGAATTCGTATTTTGATACTTTAGGTACGTTTTTCTTTCCTTCTGGTGAAATTTTTTTCTCAAACCTTGGCAGCAACACTGCGGTGAATGGTGCAAGAAGTCAAGTACAATACATACATATTTTTGGTTCACTATAGTGTGCGTGTACTTCCGTAAATGCACATGTATTGACTTACCTTTAAAAAGCTATTGTACCATTGTTATCAATCTGGCCTTTAACTATAAAATAAGGAGTACTGTGGGGAAAAGCTTTTGCAATGGTATATAATTTAGAAAATCGGTTCAGTAGGAAGAAGTAGGGATAAAATTCATGTTTGCGTATTAATATGATATGAAAATCGTGTTTTTGTTAAGCTGGTTGTAAGGAAAGTGGAATTTTAGGCAGTTATAACCAAAAACGTGGTATGCCATCTTATAGAGTTTTGTAAAAGAATCCTAGATATGAAAATAAAACAGTTACGATCGAGAAAAGTTTTCGAGAAAAGCGTATTTTTATGAAGATGGCTATAAGTAAAGTTCCTTTTAAAACAGTTTTGGTCAAAAACATTGTATGCCATCTTATAGGGCTTGAAAAGGCTTATTCTAATATAAAATTTAATAAAAATCGTTGGAGCCGTTTTCGAATAAATTGGCTCCAACTGCTCGATTTCGCGAAAAATACCGTTATACTAACTTTTGGCCAAAAATGTGATACAGTTCCTGATAGAATTTGAGATGTTTAATCATATGTCAAAATTGAAATAAAATCGTTGAAGGCACTTTCAAGCAAATCGGCTTTTAGTCACCTTGGTCGTAAGTACCGTTATATCATACTCAGACCGAAACGTGGTACGCCATTGTGTTGCATTACCTCGTACTAGTCCAAATATGAAATTTGAACTAAATCATTGAAGCCGTTTTTCTCGCAAATTGACTTTTCGCCAAAAACATCATCTGATTGCAAGTGACCAGACTAATTCAAATATGAAGTTTAATCAAAATCGTTAGAGCCGTTTTCGAGAAAACAAAAACTTCAGCTTCCACGCGTTTAGGCTGCAGTCAGACAAACAGACTAGAGACGGCATTGACAGACCCATTGACAGACAGGTCGTAATAATCGTCCCAACAGATAGACTGTGCATGCTATAGGAGATAAATTCAAGTCAACATATTCTCGTTTGAATATTCCTGTGTCAGTGAGACAACGCATCGGTCGAAGTACCGAAAATAACGCATGCAACAAATCCGCATGTCCTTCAAGAGATTCCATTAGATCCACAAAAGTGGATATGATTAGACGATATGGACGTCAATTGAGTTCGTTATGGTGCCATGTTGGAATACTATTTTAGATCAGAATTGGATGAACTCGACGTCAGTGATATGTGGTTCCAACAAGATGTTGCCACATGACACAAAGCTGGTCAAACCATTGATCTATTGAAGGGAAAGTTCGGTATTCGTGTAATCTCGAGAAGGATATCAGGACAGCAGGGTTTTGTAGGACACCCAAGTAATCTTTCTCAGACTACATTCACTAACTTTTGTATAAAGCTGATGATCTTCTCTTGTTCAATTTTGGCAGATGCAATCGTCTCTTTTCCAATTTCCTGCATTTATCCTACTCAAAGTTTGTACACACGTAGTTAGGCATTGGGTTATGAACTTGGTTGTAAATATTGTCAGGAATTCCCATACTAATCGCTTTCAATACCTAAAATCCATAAGATACTGCACTGTAACAACTGATTTCTGTTCACTCTACGTAACCTGAACTCTCTGCCATTCATAAAACTCCGTAGTACTACTCCATTCATTCCTTGCCAAATACAACATTTTCCTGCTTCGCCATAATCCGTATGTATCCCCAGCAGTCCTCTATATTAGTGTCATTTGTTCTACTTACACTGAAGTTGGAAACTTACTCCGACGAAAGCAGTTACTCACCCGAAGTTGTAAACTAAGCGCATAGTAGTCGCACTTCTCATTATAGAAAGTGCACAAATAGATACATTTGCTAGATACAGAAGCGCTGACCTGTCTTCTGTCTACTCTCTGCGTTACGCATTTCGAAAAACATGTCACGTGTCTTCCTGCAAATACATATTCATATGCCATACAACAGCTACACAAGTTTTATCAATAATAATGAGAAATTAGATCAGAAGCGTAGCTAGCTGTGTGTGCCTGTCCTCTGCCTCTGGTGGGTTGGGCACACTCGGTTGTTCATTCATGTCTACAACGACGACAACGACGACTCGGGTGACTTACCTGATTCATGCCGTGCCGCCACTCTGTTTTGGAGAAGAAACTTTACGTGCACTTACACTCCTTAGAAAAGCAAACAGTTATTATTGTCTTACAGTTTGGGTATCTAGATACGCAAGACAATGGCCAATAAAAAATTGTGTGTGTAGCTACGAGTACATGCTGAAGCGTTTCTCTCCTCCTGTACTCGTATCTCTGGAGTTTATTAAAATACCACAAAAGATACATTTACCGGGGAGAAACTCTTGAATGGTTAATCATTGTCGGGCAGTGTGGCAGCAGTGGGTTTTTGGGATACAAATGTCCCGTACACCGTATGAGTTACGATCTGTTGTTCGGGGTTTGTCGTGACCTACCTAAAAAGAGACCGCGAGACCGGTGCGGTGCACTACGACTGCAAATTAGATTGACCACCAGCAGTAAGGTTATACATAAGTACATGCAAGCAGGCAGTTGTTAGGAGCGGGAATTTCGACTGCATTATGGGATGTGGGAATAATAACTTGTCTGATGGTGTTCAATGGAATGTTAAAGAGATTCGGTAGCTTCGCTAATGTAAACTCTATGTGCACTGTCTGAATTTCTGACAGGGGTTCCGTGAAGCATTTACACTTGTACGTACATATGTCCACGTATGCAAATATTAATTAAACGTTTTGTTAATTTGTTCTCCACCGTTTTTTTTGGGATAATAGTCTCCAACTCAGTGATGTAAAAAATGTAATTTTATCTATGAAGGTGTTTTATTAAATATGTTTGATATAGGATTGAGAAAGATTCCGATCAACCTGATTTTTAAGAGCTGAAAGAACAATGTGACTATGATATGGCAAAGCAAGTATAAATATAACAGACCCTAAGTGAGTTCCTTGCGGAACACCGGAATGCGCTGTAAAAACACCAAACCGTTGTTTTATCTGAATGCAATGACAGCTCTTCTCTTTGTCGAAAACGGTGGATTTTCTTCAATTGTCATCGTTTTAAGAGCTATAAAGACTGAAACGATGACAATTTGGTATGCTTTCAAACCGTTAATTACAAGAAGTTGTTACATATGCCAAGTTGTTGAGAACGGCCCTGGATCGATTCATCGCTACGTGCTGGATGTGCCCTGTTTGGTTTGCCTATTAAAAATTGAGTTTTAAACTTTTCGATGGTATAGCGAATCGTCCAGTAGAACACTGATTTTTGTTATATCACGCTAAGTCTTTCCATGATGAAATGTCCAATAATACTGAACAACAATACCATAACAAGTTAACACGACTCACGCGTCATCTGTCAAAAAATCCAGATACAAAAAGGATCTCTAAATGAATCATTCCATTTTTTAGAATTATTGTCGACTGGTTCGACAAAAAATATTCCAGCAGAGACTGGTACATCCAGTAGTCACTATCTTAACAAATCTAACTATAATTGAAAATGTTGTTTTAATAGCCAGGCGTAGGAAAAAATGGCACGGGCAGTAGAGACACAAAAAAGAATCGCAAGACCTGCCTCAAGCGCATTGCATAGTTTTACTTTTAGATCAAACAAACTTTCCCTCATCATTCTCACTCTTTATCTCACATTAAATTAAAAACAAATATGTTACATTTACTTAATCTAATATCCATGTATCCATATGCATTTGTTCTAGTTCTGTACCCATGCGACCTTCAGCCTTCTGTTTGTTTCTCAAAATCTCCCTAAACGATATCTAAATAATTTTGCCAATTTCCCCAAAAACACAAACACCACCGCTAATTGGAGAATTAAATTAAATTAAATAGGAAATTGAAAACTCATTAACCCTCTCTAAATATGCAAACCCAGCTTCTATTGTGTTTCGCATTTGCACTGTGCTCCGACCTGTATCTTGTTTTATGAACGCTTAAGAATCTAATTTTTTTATGGCTTCTACATATTTGTAGTGAAAGTCTCTTCTATTATACGCCGAAGAGTTAATTTGATAATAATTTCTCTTTCGGTGACTATGGTTTCCATTTCTGGTTTTCGGCCAGTTAGTGTTTCGGTAGAAATGGAGATTGTTAGAACCTAATTTGCGTAATATGCAGATGGTGGAAAGTTAATTGCGGAATTTGTCATAAAATTCCAAAAGGAAAATCGATAAAAACAAAGAGAAACAAATTTATTTTAGCTCAAAGCATAGACTTAAAAACTTTGCCGATGATTTTCAAATAAAGTCTAATTATAGGTTTCTGAAGTTTGAATATGCTGGCTGTTCGGCAATAACGAATACTCATTAGCCTATTTTGGAATTTTATTGGCCATTCAAATTGTATAAAACAAGACATTAATAGGTGGTCCATCAGTTTGTATTATAGTGGCGGCAAAGAAACGCCGTAAATGAGCAGTTTAAACGAGTTCAGGTGGTCCCGGTGTCAGTGGATCCTAAACATTACTTGTGGGATGATTTTTACTTGCACCTATACCTATAGGGCAAGTATTACAATCGTGAAAAAAATCGAACTCGAGATTTTAATCAAACTTGACATTACTATGATGGAGAGGTTCAAAAAAGTAGGTCCGGCAATTCCGTCTGTCTGTCTGTCTGTCTAAACGGCTGGACGGATTTACTTCAAACTTCATATATAGGGTCTGTAGGATATTCCCTAGAGGCGAAATTTGAATTTTCATTCTAACCTCAAAATTAAGGGTAGTTTACTTAAGGCCGATTTCAGTTAAAATGGATTTTCTCGAAAACGGCTCAAACGATTTCGATAAAATTTGATATGTGGGTTAGTTTGGGTATATGCTATGAGGTGGCATACCACGTTTTTCACGAAAAATTCGCATAACGGTAATATTGAAAATTAGCTGTTTTTTGGGTATTTGTTAGGCGAATTGCCACGCCCACTTTTATAAAACTTTTTTTTCCAAAATTCTTACTAGAAATTGAGAAAAAATTATTTAAGTAAAGTAATAGGCGTTAAAATTTTCTATAATTCACCCAAACACCATATCTGCCCACGCCCACTTTTTAACGGTGTTTTTTTAAAAACAAAACATTGAGTAAACTCATATAATGTTATGACTATTATTCCATCGAAACGCGGAATGCCACGCCTACTTTACTGGGAAGAGCAAGACTTGGACTTAAATCCTGGTAAAATTATACACTTACACGGTGCAAGTATGTATGTACGTGCGACCCAGTTGTGCACTTTATTTAATTTCTATTTGAAATACGCCCATCCCTAAACTAACGAGACTAAAGTTAGAAACACTTGACATTGTAGGATGCAGTGCCTTTTTGCACAAAATCCTGGACTTTAAGTTGATAATACTTTCCTTACTCTAACCGTGGTATATCACTACTATACTAAACCTCTTTTGCTCCATTCCTTAACAGACGACAGGTATTTCTAGTCTCGGCTTACAATTCAACGACAGTCTATAAAGTTTAATGTGGCAACCAAGCCGAGTTCAGATTTTCAAAAACAGTAGGTAAACGCGTATATTTCCACGTTTACAGACTGAATTGTGATCTACACAGTCAACATTTCCAGTTGGAAGCACTGGAAACTTATTTGAGTTTACGACTAAGTAGCTAAAGTTTTAAGCGTTTACCTTACTCCAAATCTGAGATCCTTGACAACATAAAACTCAAGATGACGTTCACTTGGTCGTTGGCTTTAAGAAAAGCAACGTGGTATGTCATCTTACAAGATTTCATAAAGCTAGAAATGGCATATTTATGTACATGCCAATTACGCAATATCCGTAGTTACGTAGTACCGTTATGTGGTACAGAGTTGTAACTAAAGAAAATATATATAAATACAAAAATTCGATGTAATTGGATTTTGTTTTTACTTTTTATTCTCAATCAAAAGTGTCTTCTTCCAAAAGTGTCAAAATTAAGCAGTTGTGATCGCTGACAATAACTTTGTATGCCATCTTATAGTCTCAATATAAATTTTCATGCAAATTCACTTTGGCAAATTGGATATACCAATTTTGTTAAGCAACACGGTACATCATTTCCTTAGAATTGGCCGCACTAATTCAAATATGACGTTTAATCAAAATCGTAAATCCGTTTTCGAGAAAACAAAAACTTCAGTTTCCACGCGTTTAGGCTGCAGTCAGACAAACAGACTAGAGACGGCATTGACAGACCCACTTTTTCGGACTTGTCTATCATAGTAATGTGAAGTTTGATTAAAATCTCGAATTCTATATTTTTCGACAATAATACTTGCCGTAGTAAAAAAGTGTTTGCCCAATGTCTATATTTGGCTATATCTGGGATCCGAAGTGTCACGTACCGACCCGACATAAGAATTTTTATTCTAACCTCACAAATTAAGAACGCCGTTTTGACCAAATTTTCGGAAACGGCTCTAAAATCTAAGAAATAAAATTTCATAATTCGATTAATTTGACCATAAACTAGATACATATGTATGTATCAGATGACTTACCACTTTTATTGATTCAAAAGTCATAGGCGATACAATTTTCTATAATTCACTTACAAGTTATACACATGTACAGTGGTGGCAAAAATAATAGGGACAAGACGACTCAAAAAATATTTTTTTTTAATTTGCTCCTAAATTCCTTCCACCTACAATTACTAATTTTATAGTGTATCATTGCATTCATTTGTACAGTTAAACGTCGTACTCCTTTTCGCGAAGGCGATCTTCATTTTAACATAAAAACGAAAGTTGTACCTTAACCGCTTGCTAGGGCTGGAAAAAATAATAGGGACACATGAAATATTTTCAATTTATTTCAATATCACTTATGTTATGTACACCAAATCTTTGTTTCTTCAATATTTAGTGGCCCCTCCTTTGTTCTTCAGTACAGCAAGACATCTTCGTGGCATGGAGCCGACCAGGGCACTGCATGTTTCAATTGGAATAGCATTCCAAGTTTCTTGAACCACCTGCCACAAATGTGCACTATTTCTTATTTTGATCTTTGCAACTTCCCTTCTTGCCACCACTGTATATATAAGCTCACGTCAAAATTTTTCAATGAAATATTCCATATAACATCCGTTAAGATAGTGGCAGTAGAGTCACTCCCACTTCACTAAGCCCCCTGTTCCAGGCAATAGATGAAATTTAATATTTACTTGAATGTCAATCCTGAATAGTTTATAAACCTTTAGCTTAAAGGTGGAAATACTTACGACTCAGTAGTGCACTTTATGTCCAATGGGGAAAAAACCAATTTGTGATGACGGTTTTGTTTTTGTTCCCTTAAAAATAATTTTACTACACATGCTTCATAGTGAATAAGAGATCCGAAGAACAGCATTATTCATGCTATTGGTAAAACTACTAGGTATTTATGACCAACTTTAGAGCTTAGCCCATTTTGAAAAGTCTTTTGACATTTATCGCCAAGTGGTGTCTTACACGATCACGATGTGTCGATGTGTGATTAGCTTATTGGGTTAGAATCTTAGTATCTAACTTAAATACTTTTTTGGACTCACATTGGGAAATCGTTATACATCTTGTTTCTACGCATAGTCTCTGTGCATCCACTAGTATCTATTGATCCTCTTTACATTTCAAATCAATAATTCACTTCAAAACTAACTATCTTTTTGTTTTCTTCTCTTTCCAGGTAAGCCTTCCTTACGTTTCCACTCAATCTATTATCGGCGGATACTAATTACTACGCCAGATGAACTTCTTCGCTAAAGCGCGCGTGCATTAAACACTAAATTGGGAAATTGTTAAATTGCACGCATCTGCGCCGTCGTTCGTTTGCCGGCGTCTTACTGTCTTGTAGTGTCTGACTGACTGGATCCTGCACACAATCCCATACACTTATACGATGGTGTTTTTTTATTTTTGTTAAATGAACTATTTCTAAACATATTTATGCACACAATTAGATTTGATTTATGCTCTTTGTTTTCTCCGTATGTATGTAAGTGAAACTTATCGCGCACATGGTGAACGTAGACGGTCTTCACTTTTGCGTGCGCGCATATCTGTCGGTCAGATGAAAACAATTTGTATCTATAAATTGTGTTTCGCTGTTTGTGATTTTATTTTTATATATATTAGTATGTCGGTGATAATTGCACGGGCATAAACACAACGTAACATACTGGTGAGGCTCCACATACCCACGTACATATGTATGTTGTGTGATCGAAAGCAGATGAGTGAAAGTTAACATACAGTGCGCTCGAATGATGTTTGTTTATTTTAGCCATTCGTGATCAGATACACATTGATTAACTATTATGGATTGGGTAAAAGTTTTCAAATCGATCATAGAATCACGTGAAGTTTGTTTTTATTTTCTTTCTTCATTCGAGAGAGGGCAAATGGATTAGATAAGAACATCGATTTTACAATGTGAACTCGGATCATCTTAAAAGTGATGTCATTTTCAATTTGAACGAACAGATTTTGAACGATTCGGAAATTTTGAAATCGAACTTGGTGTTTATTCGATACCTAGATACTATGTACAACCCTTTGAAACAATTAAACTTGAGCCGGCAATTCTGTCTGTCAGTCTATCTGTCTGTGACTTCGACTGCAGCTTAAACAGCTGAAGGGATTTGCTTTAAACTCATGTTTGGGATGTGTGTGGTCACTCTTGCAAATGCCAAGTTTTGGTATTGCCACGCATACTAGTAAAACATTTAACTTTTTTGAATATTTCTACTGGAAATCTAAAAAACACAATCAGGGTTGAACCTGGGCCTCTATCAAGAAGACCTTCCAATCGCGCAGTCCAAGTCGATTGAGTTTCTCATCTACTTGTGTACGTCGTATAAGGCAAGGTCTTCCTCTACAGCGTTGTCTCTCCAAGTGGGTTTCGAAGAGTCCTTAAGCTAAAGCGTTGATGGCCCATCATGTTAGATGACTGATGCGCACATTTTCTAACTAGGTCGATATTGCTGTACAGTACGTAGAGCACAGTGTTAAAGCTCCTCCTTCAAAGCCCGTAAATGCGAACGAAACCGATGATCGTCCGAAGGATTGTACGTTAAAAACAACGAAGGATATCTTCATCTGTCCTTGTTAACGTACATGCTTTAGCCCCACAGAGCAGTAAGTACTCAAATCGTGTCAGTTTCCTCATATTGTAAAGTAGACAACACTTTTGGGCAATCCGCGACCCCCAAATTTACAACCATGAGTCCAGCTTACACAGTATCCTTCCAAACTCATAAGTTATCCTAAAATTCGCCTGCATTTCCAACAAGTATGTAGATTGTGGAGCATTAATACACTGTGGTAGGTGTAGGGATGTAAGCTCGTACTAGGCACTTGCAGGATATTGCCAGAACGCTATTGCTACAATCGTTTCCCCCACTCCAGCGAAACTCACGAACATGGCATAAACCCACTAGGTACACACTGTCCGCTTTCGTATCAGTTTAGCAAAACTGATGGGCGCAGACCCAAAAATTCAACCTTAATCCTGATAAATTTTTACACTTATAGCATTACGGTGCAAGTACGTACGACCCAGTCGTGCACTTTATTTGCTTTTACATTAGCAAAAAGAATTTTGTAGGTCCATTTCCTTCTTTGTGCAGGCTTGGTTTTATTTCTGTTTTCAGTCCATAAGACAACTCTGTACATTCCCTTTCTTTCTTCATACATATGTTCCATTCGGTGAGTTCGCAGGCAGTGCTTGTCCTTCTTGGCATCCTTACTTTTTGTGCCAACAGACGGCGTGGCACTCCTGATAGTTTTCTGATAGTTTCTACTAATTTGCTTTATTCTGTTGATAGTGAACTTTTCGAGACGTAAACGTCCATTTCAGCGGCAAATGTCTTGCTATTCGACTATCCTGTGAAAATCATGTTGATCCTACGTATACATAAGTATATGTACGTAGATATGTAGTATGTACCTATCTCATCTGAAAAGGTGGGGAGCCCTTACCAAGTTAATGGTAATGCACACAGCCTTGCCTCATCATATAGCTGACAGTTTTGTAGACTGTGTTAGGTTAGGTTATGTACATGGGTGTCTTTGCTGACTGTGCGTTAGCGACTCACTTAGACAACATACGGTCCACTATCCATTACAAATAAATGACAACTAAGAGACCCAGATAGGTAGATGACAGCATTTCATCTAGCTCTGACGTTGATAGCTGTCATAAAAACCCGGACTTAATGGCTTTATTTAAATGCAATGGTACCTCACAAATTACAACATCAGTACTATAGGTACAGGGTGAGTCTATAATCCGAATTCAGTATATTTATAGAAGTTCTCTTAAAGTCGGAATTCCTTTCAGTACAATGTTTGAATACTATCGTCTTATGCTAAGGCCCTTGTGGTTTTGCCGACCATGCGATCAGTAACCAGATACGCACTCAAAGGCGATAAATCGATATAACGTGTTAGCATTCCGTGCTCAAATCAAATTAGTTGGACATCTAAGTTCACCATAAAGAGAAACACGATTCTTAAGGTTCGCTGCCAAGAGGAAGGATCTCTAGCATTCCTCTGCAACATTGTACATATTCCCCAACGAGTAAATCATCTGTTGCCTAAATTAATCACTTAAGATACCTCAAAAGTACCTAGTTGCACGTACTTGGATGCCAAGCATTCCATAAACCCAGAAGCTAAGTTAGGGGCCAACAAACAAACTACCGCACAGCTCAGCATGTGCACAAGTTTCACTCGTCCACAAGGAAATACCTAAGGCTATGATGCTGATGAAGGCGATCGAGACGTCCAAGACGGCGGCGACAAAAAAAAATCGACTTCTGCCTTCAATGACAAAACCTAACGCGAAAGAGATGAGATGTTGATGATGGAAAGTTGTTTAGCAACTTAATTTTTTTTTTTTACTTTTCTATTGAGTGTGCGATACACATTGTGCTGATAGTGTTGAACCTGGCTCGGGGCCTCTTCTAATGATGCACGTGTGTAGACCCAAAATAGGCGAACAGCAACTATGGCTTACGAAACCGTCGTCGTCGTCGAAGTTGTCGTGCATATTGCCACCACATTGACTAGGAAGGAAGTGAACATGAATTGAACAAACTCCACCTTGCCTTCGGAGGCGGCGGCGGTGGTGAAAGAGAGAGACTTTTCCACTTTCTGTCTATCGGGCCATTTAAGTTGAACACACTCGTGGTCAATGGTTAATGCTAATGTCGATTGTTTAGATGAGGAATTCGTCGTTGCATGGGAGAGTGCAGAGATTAAAAGGTAGGTAGGTGTCAACTTTCTCATTTTTCTGTTACAGGTGTTTCCGAGATAAATCTATTTTTTTCTCGTTTTTATTTTACTTTGGTTTGGCAGTTTATGTGGATAGGTGTGTTTGTTGTGTCTTTAAGAGGTTTTTGACCATGAATCTCATTATGTGTTGCTGCACGCTGTTATGGTGGTTTCGTTTTAGATTGTTAACTTGAGTTATTAGCGATGGTTACATTTTAGTCAAATACTTTTGGGGATTTCACTTAGTTTAAAGGGGTTTGGCTGATATTTTTTAATGATTTATTTGGCTATGAAAGAGTTCGACTTTATGTGGAATTTAAAGTCGTACTATCGCAATGGCAGTACTTTGCTAAAATGTATGTATTCTCAAAAAATTGATGTGCATTTGTATGATCCTATTATGCAGGAATAGAGTTTTGACTAACGATCTCGTTAAAAAGCGCTACGAAGTGCTCCGGCCGTAAATGCATGTACTTGACTAAATAGATATGATCTGGTGGTTTCGAGAGTCCAAATTGGGATCGCTCTATATGTCGCTCGTCTTTTTTATATAAAAATATACAGCTCTCAGTGTAATCATAACTCATTTCAAATATTATTAAAATAAAACTTTAATTTATCGCCACTAGGATTTTATTTGTATTGTAGAGTCTCTGTAGCTTCCTGAGATATTTAAGTTTTTTTGGCGCTGCCTAGAAAAGTTTCTAAAGTTTAGTTTTTGTTGACTAATTTCTAATTTCATATTCGTTGAGCTGCATTTAAGATTAACTAAGAAGAAAAAAGGTTGAAGTTGTGCCCACCTTTCATCTCCTATGCGATCTTAGTGTCACGATTAGTGTTATGGTTTATCTTTTGTCATCCCACGTAAATCTTCCAAAGTAAGTTCGCATTGGAATTCGAGCGAAGTAAAGCACCTGCTTTGAGTAGTACTAAGCCTTTTCTTCTTATACTAGATGCGAATCGTGTTGACATTACATTAATCCACAAACAGTCCTTTTCCTTCGTCTCTAACACGAGTGAAGTGATTTCCTTGATTAACTTGATATTTAAGTCCATAGTAGATTTTAGAATGGCCCATAGGCGCTATATTATAAGTAGCTCCCCACCCTACTCTACAACAGGGGTCAGTGAATTTTCTAAGACTGGATCATTTTCCGGGACGTGAATTCTTTTAGCAGGTACAGTACAGGAGTGGAATCCTAAGGCGATAGTTCATTGTTATCTTTTCCTCTCTCTTAGATTAAGCTATCGTTGATCCTCTTACGGAGAGCTAACGAAGTGTAACCATCAGCTTTGACTATCATAGATGTGACTATCCACTCCCGAATTTCAGTCAATCCCAACTTGTCGAATTCACGAATTGTTGGCGTGAACCATAACTTTCAGAGTCACTCGCGTCAATGAGCTCTATAGCGCTATTTACCTACGCTATAGCGCTATTTACCTGAGATATATCATTTTTCCATCCTCATGAATACTACTTAGATAGGCTACTGTCATTTTCTACCCTTAGATAGAGTAAACACCATCGGTCCGTGCTCATGCTCGGAACTGAATGGGAATAAATTAGACCGATGCCACATGTCAGAAGCCATAAATCTAAAATTTTCTTGAATTTCGGTGTTTCAATACCCAAATTCACTGTTGCGATCCCTATGGACAAAGTTGGCCAAGATGTAGCCGTGCCAATACTGAAAACGTTTGCTCACTTATTGCACCAAAAATTGAAAGAACTTAGTTTTGCTAGGAAGATCCAAATATCAGCTCTTTTTTTATGCTTACCGTCTATAGGTCGAGATGGTAGGATTTGAAGAACTACAATATTAACTGTCCTCATCGGCCGGCCTTCGTAGAATTCCTACAAGGGTGTAATTTTGGACGATCATCATTTTTCTTTGCAGTCCACTGTACTGGGATCTTCCGTCTTCTATAGATATATTTTGTTCTGTTTCTTGAATCTCTTTAAATAAAAGATGGATTGCAGCCCACGCTTTAATGTAACACGATAAAATTAAGAGAGATTTAGTTTTGTTGGAATCAGTTTCTAGACCTCGAAGCGAAGTAATGATCGGCGCCTAATAGCAGATTTTATCAACTCGGGACCGAAAAACACAAGATTTTAAGAAAGCCGGACAATAAAACGGGAGTATCGTAGCCAACTTACGACATAGTGTAGGCGTAAACCTCAGGAATTGGCTGTAGACTAGACTGAAACCCGCTATCGAACCTTTCCTATGTGCCACGAACTCCGAATTGGCGTTTTTTTTTTAAATACCGTGATTCGTCATCAAATTTTTAAACGTCAAGTTCATTTGTCTTCACTGTCTTCCTGAATTTTCTGCTCACAAATACCCTGATAAGCAATTGACTTCCTCCAAGTGTCCCAGTTATCCAAGTCCGTGAATCATTCGCGTTTTGTTTTGCAAAACCAACAACTCCTCTCCACGACTCTACCTAAATTGAAACCTCCAAGATGCCAATCAAAATTCCTCAACCGACAAACTAAGCGCCACAACATGCATCCCATGCAGCCATGCAACAGCATAAAGATATTTCCCACAAATATTTTACAATTTCAATTCGATGTTCCAAGGAATTTCATTTAACCTGTTTCCATCATCAGATGGTTTCTGTGTTCTTCTTTAAGATTCGCTCGCCCACTTTCATTTTCTCATCTCTCACTCGAAACGTATGTCGACAAAAGATAAAGAAAGTTGGAACGAGACAACGACCGGTGCGGTGGCGGTGGCGGTGGTCAAAAGAAATTCAGAACGCCATTCGACCGCTGAAAATGTCAAAAAGTCCGCTCAAGTGAAGACATTTTTTCTCCACTTCTTCGCGGACGGTATTCTTCGGCCTTGTTCTGTGACTAGGTTAATGAATGAATAAAATGAGAAAATCAACATCAAAACCACATACTCGAGCTCGAGCGGTATTCCAAAGACAATTCCGCGATAAATTCTGATGAATGTGTTGTTGGACCGGAAAGTGGTCAAGTCATCCCACCACTACTAGCACCACATCGTCAGCATCTTCTTGGTGGATATGTATCTTTTTGTCGGTTTGCACATTGTTTGGCGAAATGATTTATCGCAGTGAGTAGGTCAGGTGAACTGAACGAATTCGCATGCATGCGTCTGATGATGAGAAATGCTGATTGCATCCGAGCCAACCGGCACAGCGGATGTTTCGTCATCAGATTTAATGCGTCGAAAATTGAGATAATGGGAGGCGGTGTAGATCTCTGTGCAAAATATTAATGTGAGCGCATATGCCTGAAAGGCAGTTATTAGTGACGAACACGGGCTTATTGAAGGAACTCTTTTTTGGGGCGGAAATATCAAGATCAATCTTGAACGCTGATTTGAGCTGTACGGGCTCTGGCATGTTGGCTCACTTTCTTTTACGGTTTCAATCAAACTGTCGTTAAGAGAAGTTGAATGGTGAATTGAAATACCCGTTCCGTGAGAGATTTAAGACGGATCGCACTCGGTTTAGACAAGTTATGCTGATACTTTCCTTTTCAATACCATCCTGGCATTGTAATTAAAAGGCGTGTTTTTCCATGTAATTGGATGATTAGCCAACCAGGGTTTAGGGAAACCAGTAAGTTAAAGATTTAAATGGTTTAAGTAAGTTAAATCAGGAGTACCTTATGTGGACAGATCTGTTGCATTTCAAGTCGAAATTTTCCTATCTTGCATTTTGTTTGTTTCCCTAGAACATCCTGAAACGTAATGGTTCTATTTAAACTTAGTTTTAATTTTCTAAACCAATCTTGGATAGCACCTCGTAATGAATGAAGGGAGAGATTAATTCGCGATCAAAATGAGAAGAAACACGTTGATCCTTTGGACGCTGCCTACAGTTGTTTAGAGCAAGCGCTCTGAAATCTCATTCTTTTGATATCAGATATTCTGCCCTCCTTCCGTCTCGAACTTGTGTGGTTGAAATGTCGAATTTTGTTTTTTTTTTGTTTTGACAGCATTTTGGATAGGGTCCGATGATAGCACTATCGCTTACGTATCCTATTAGCTTGCTTCCATGCTTACTTCTGGCATTTCTGACTGTTTCTACCAATTTTGGAACTACCATTAGATTATTTCAACTAAATCTGCTCAGACTACTACTACCGAACTGTAAAGAAGTAGCTCCTTGTTCACACAATTTTCAAAAATCTAGGACCTGGTACTGATACGCATGGATCAAATTCTATTTTGTATCGTCGTTCTCTTCACAGGTTTGGAAAATAAAATTTGTATTTTGTTTTTTAGACTGTCCTATTTTATCAAATGTGAGTCGATTACTGTATTTGGAAGATCAGAGTATCATACGCCAGCCGTGCTCTCCCCTTTCCTAACAGACCTCTAATTTCATTAATTTCGGGAGCATCGCTATCTGTATCCAAAGGCGATGCTCTAGACATTTGAAACCTTTCGATTTTCGAAGAACAGGCATGCCTTTTTTCTACCGGCTACAAACATTGTCTACGTACCCTTTTACTTTCCAGTTACTACATCCACAAGTGAATCACCGGGCTATTACATTCAATTTAACTGTCAACATTCCCGATCAAAACAATTTTCATTTTCACTTTCACTAGCCTTTCAAGACCAAAGAAAATAAAAATTAAAAACAAACAACCATAACACAAACAAATCCCGTGACATGTCTTCGCAACGTCACAGAATAAATTCATCAAGAATGCATCAAAGACAGGGCATCTACAATGTCAAATGGAAAGGAGCAGCCAGCCAGCAAAGATCACAAAAGACGAAGAGAATGAAAATGAAAACGATAATCACCACCGACTCTTTCTTCTCTACCAGTGCAGCCCCGAGTCTCTGTCAAGAGTTCAAACGACAATGACATTTCATGATCGATTTGACACACAAGGGCACGATCGATCGATCAGCACTCTCGATCGATTGTTCCTTTTTTTTCTGTTTCGCTTCGTCTAATGAATTAACGGGACATTCATTACGAGACGGCGACAAACTCCAAACGGTTTCCACATGGAGACAGCATAGAGGACCAATTTCACGAAACGATCGATGGCACGATCTTCTCGAGCTGGGGAAGAGATGTTACCACTTAGAGCCCCTAAAGCC
This sequence comes from Xylota segnis, assembly GCA_963583995.1. NCBI lineage: Eukaryota > Metazoa > Arthropoda > Insecta > Diptera > Syrphidae > Xylota > Xylota segnis. Next base: position 80,611,910 of record OY757237.1, read on the forward strand.
GGGCGAAAGTAAAAACGAAATCGAAAGGAAACATGTGGAATCGGAAGAAGTCAGAATGTACGGGGCCAACAACAAAAACAAAAATAGTCAGAAGAGGAACGTCAGAGCAATGTTGAAGATCGCAATCATCATGATCGCACACAATCACCAAAGCAAAGCAACAGACAACAGCGGCAGCAGCAGGCATCATCATAACAATTATCATTAGCTGAGTAGAGTTCCTTTCGATTTTGCACACTACGGGGAAGATGAAGCTCATTAGTAGATAGAGATAGATTTTCCGGTGTTGTGATCCGCTTTTTTTCCAGAAAGAGATGCTTGATCACATTAATTAAGAAATTGGAAAGATGTTGATATAGTTTTTGCCTGACGGCCTTTTGGATTTAACAGAGTTAAGTTGGCATTCAGCAATGGATACTTTCCAATTTGATTTGGCCCAAAGAAGGTTGAACGTAGGTTCAAGATTTATTGCGCGTGTTGTAATGAGGTGATGTACGTACATACATATGTGTATGCTCGTGCAGTAGAATGATCATACCTGTAGAAAATGTTATTTACCATTTTGAAATTGGTTTATGGCAGAGGTTTTTAGGGATTAAATCTATTAAAACCTTGCAAATAAGTTTCGTTTTCAAAATTTGGGAAAGAACTGCATACCCTTTGAAAAACTTGGTTTTGCATAGGTTCTACCTTTAAATACATAATTCTGGGATTATTATACCTATAAATGCCTGTTTTGTACTTAAGCGTTGACAAGGGCGTTGGTATATAGAATCCTGCGTATTAGACAACAGCTGTGCTTGAATGACTAATGAAAGGCTGCAAGTTTGGATGCATTTGGATACAGGTACCCTTGACAGATGCGATGAAACTGTGTCAGAAACGATGTAAACGAATGTCCTTGAACCACAACCTAGTAGTCTCGAAACATCCGGAAGGTAAACAGAAAGTCAACTGGTGATTTTATTTGCAACAACTTGGTATGGTTTGAAGCAAAAGTGAACTGTGAGTAAGCCGAACTGCTTTGGCCGAAGATTCCAGGGCAGAAAAAGCAAGGATGCAATCTTTTAAAATTAAAGGTAAGCGTATTGTGTTATAGCTTACTTACTGGGCTTCCAAACCGTGAATAGTCTCTAAAAAACGATAGCCTCCCACTCCCTTCAATCCCGGGTACTTTGCTTCCAGTTGTATAGATCAAGTGCTCTGACATCGGTGATAACTTGATCCTCAAAATGGAGGTTCGATCTTCCTGGTCTCGAACCTGGATGCTGTGATTCGAAGATCCTCACTTGATGCTCGCCCTGCTAGTGAAGTTAAAGTGTTTTAGCTTTTTGGACTGCATTGACAGCTTGCCCTTCGCATACGGGACCGAAATTCGACGAAGATTTTTTCTTTCGAAAGTTCTCTCAATATCTGCTCTTCTTTCCTGATTATCGTCCAGCATCGATTCCATTTAGCGGAACTGGCTGGGTCAACGTTTTGTAGATCATGCGTTTCTTCTTCAGAGTTATGACTTGCAAACACATTTGCTTAGCCAAACGGAAGCAGCAGCGGTTTCCTAGGGTAAGTTCTCGCCGAATCTCCGCTATGTTGACATTCGTCGAATTGATATTCACTCCTTTATCACTTCAAGTGGCAGAAGCGAATGGAAAATTCGTATTCGGCCCATAATTACTTTGGGTCCTAGTACCCCTATTCTTGGCGTAGTCCGCAATGCATATTATTCTCACTTTCATTCCAGATAACGTTACGATAACAAATCCCCTATTAAGAGCGAGCTTAGGTAATCAACAATGACAAGTTCCACTTGCAAACTTATCTAACCCTTTTCGGATAATTTTCCGTTTATTAACCCTCTTGTGACTGTGAATCCCACTCTCAACCGAAATGTTCATTGCATAAACACCCAATGACTACCTCCACGCTCAGGTACATCAGTTTTTCCATAGTGTACCTACTCAAAAATACACCGCTACCGAGGATGCTTGGATGCTGCACAACAACATGCAGCAGCAGGGCAACATTGAAATGTCAAAGAAGTCACGACATGAGTACAATTACCGTTTAACCGGTTTAATGTCAACCTGAGATTCTTTCCTCCATTTTCGTTTTTATTTTGTCCGTGTTTTGTTTTGTTCACTTTGTTTCGTCGTCTTCTTGCTTTTTTTCCTTCTTTACCCATCTTCTCCTTATTTGATTCAACTTGTCAGTCCTATACCGCGTAGAAGTGCACTTCAGCGAGTAGAAAAGGAAACGGGGTTTAGCTATGGCAACAACGACAGCGGATACGAAGACGACGTCGTCGATCGACAAAGTTTATTGATCAGACAAAGTGATTTTTACCGTTTTCGCTTTTACAGTGTACACTTTGAAATGTCACTCGTCTTTTGATTATTGAAAAAAAGATGGAGGACAAAAAACGAAAAAAAAAGAAACGGAATTGAAAGGTTGAGAAGAGAGAAGAAACAAAAATAGTAATCAACTTCAGTCAAAGGCGGAGATGATTGCGTCTATTTTTTGTGGCCTTAAGAGGCATTTCCACTTCTAGACGACCAAATACAAAAACCGTCGAAAAGAATTGAATAGAAAATTGATTCAATTTAACTGTTGTTTCGACATTTTGCTGACTGGCCAGCGATTTACTGTAAATTATGATAGGAAATGGTTACAAGTAGGTACAACTCGTTAAGAGGTTTGTTCGATTTTTGTTTGTATTTTTTTGCAGCTTAGTTTGATTTTATCGTTTGACAGAAGTTGGCAACAATAATAATTAATTTGTTGCCATTGTGGTAAGGGTTCTTGAAAAAAAGTAAAAGGGGAACAGGAGGGAAAGTCTTGCGAAAATGATCAAGGCTAGTAATTATATCTCTGTTGACAGATTGGTATTACCTACATTCAAACAGGAGAAATTTGAGGGAAGTTTGACATTTTTACTCCATTGTTGAATATTTCTAAAACATGAAATGGATATTCTACCAAAAAGTATTTTCGTTCAGGGCTAGTCGAGGATGTTTCTTTTTTTCGAAAGGAATAGATAAAAGTTCTTGTCTTATAGTGAAAGACAAAACGTTTTTGAAAACTTGCTGTCAGTTTTTCCTCAGTTTGAGGATCTTCTTATTTGTTCGGGATAGTCCTTATTACTCCGTAAGTACTACTACTGAAAATTTGACAATTGTTTTTGAAATAATTGATAGAATTAATTTACGAATAAATTGTGAAAAACTTTTTCTAAAAATTAGAGTTCAATATTACTTCATCTAATCGACAAATCATTACCTTTAAGGAACAAAAAAGGTTTAAAGAAGTTGCAATATACCGCGTTACGTTGTCTTATTCATTTTCTGACTGTAAAATGTCAAAACTAAGCATGAGCTTGAATAACTGGTTTCAATAAATACTCTCATAAGTGACCTGGAAATCAATGACAGATACATAGATCTGTCGTTTTTGAGTGAAATTTGATTTGTAGACTTTCCTGGTCAGAAACCACGCAGAAACGCTTTAATTTTTGCTTGGCTATCAATAAATTGCAACCTGTTTAGCAAGTATTGTCACTGCCAGGACTTCAGCTTGAGAAACGTTGCTGTATCCAAGTAACCTGATCAAACTGTTGATTTCGAGTACTTTTTAATATGAAACAGTGTTTATATCGTGATTTATTTGCTTAGTTATGCTATGAGGTTTAGGGCTTCAGGCCCATTATAGGGGGTGGTGCTCATTGGTGTAATAGTGCCAAAGCAGACTATTCCTTTAATCTTAGTCATAGTCTGAAGGTTGGTTGCTCAAATTACCATACGTTCGGTCTTACAATCGCTTTGTAGATCCACTTGATAATTTTTAGAACTAGGCCTTAGGTTTTGTCGAATATCGTATTGCAGGCAGGCATTTGTGGTCAGATTCCAGTTTAGGAGGTGTTGTCCTTTGTTCATAAACAGAATAATTTCGGACTAATGTGGTCCGCAGGTCTTAAGTCAGGTATTAAACATGAATAGCTTGCTATCTGGTCACTAAGAGTGGACAAACACTTTTCTGTCGCTAGCAGTGCTAGCTCATCTGCATACTCTATTGGTTCGAAGTTTACCTTAAGAAGACGTACTTGGCACTCCAGAAATTTGAAAAACCAAATGGAATTTGAGTTCTTTAATTTTATCTGATAATTTTAACAAAATCATTCTCGCCGTTTTCAAGCCAAAATGCTTTTAGCCATATTAGTCCTAAGCAATGTTATAACGTATTTTGGTCAAAACGTGGTATGGCATAACTTTGTACTAGCCCAAATATGAACTAAATCATTGGAGCCGTGTTCACGCAAATTGTTTGCCAAATTGGCTATAAGTAAAGTACCATTTCTACCAATTTTAGTAAGCAACACAATCGTTGGAGGCATTTTTGAGAAAACAAAAATTTTAATTCCTCGTCTAGGGTTTGATCCATAGACATACATATGTATGTACATAAACATACACATACATACAGTTTGATCTAAATCCGTCCACCCGTTTAGGCTGTAGCCTCGTGCACACACAGACAGACGGCATTGGCAGACTCACTTTTTTTTTACTGCTCTATCATAGTTACATATGTCAAGTTTGATTAAAATCTCGAGTTCGAGTTCTACATTTTTCACGAATACAATATTTGCCCTATAGGCCACACCTACTTCCTGGAAGCGTTCTTATTAGAAAACCTATTTTTATGATATTTTGCTTAGAATGTTCAAAATGATCGCAGTAGTTCAGCATGCGCTATACCACGCCCACATCAGTAGAACTGATACAGAGAGAAGGATCCGTTCCAAATGGATATTTGTTCTTCATATTTTATTTTGTTCTGTAATCAAAACAAAGTCCAACCTCTCAACTATTTCACACTTCTCGCCCAAAAAACAATTTGAAGTCAAAGGAAAAATATGTAATATTTCCAATTTGACACTTCTTGTTTGTCGTTGCATTGTGTAAGCCAAATTGTAATTTGACACCTTCAAGTCCGTGTTCATGTATTACCTCACGACACCATAAACTCAAACGTCTCTTCCAAACAAACATCAAATACAAATTTGTTTGTCATGCCTGGAATATTGCCATCAATAAATTTGACACCTGAGCCGTTGTCGGTCGCAACAAGTTCCGCTTCCCAATCACCCGTAACATGTCCAGTCAGTCATGCCGCCATGCGTCCCCATAGACCATGAACTCGACATGTACTCGTGTATCGATTCATGGATAAAATTGGTTTTCGTTTCGATTCATTTCGTTTGGATCATCGTCGTCGTCGACCTGACCAAGAGCACGCTCTACAATCAATGTGATTAGCGAGATTTTTTTTTATTGTAGTTTCATGGGTGGGCCCGAGACGTGCCGACAGGTTATACTAGGAAAATAGTGAAACGAATTTTGACACATTTCAGAATACCTATACATGTTTTCCTTATTGTAAATCGATTTTTGTCGATAGGTGTGCCAATGATTACTTAGCAATTAAGTGTGTTTTTATTCTTGTTACATGTCTAGCCGGTTATTGTGCCCGTAAGTACCTACCTAGCTAGTGGTGGTTATGTCACTCAATAAAGATGTTAATTTTTTTTGTTCATAATCTTTCAGTTCATTCAAATAGTTTTTATTAGAAGTTCTATTGCACATTCATTGCCTTTTCACACCAATCTTTTCTTTTTGTTTGCATACATGCGTTACGTAATTTAATCCCTAAGAAATAGCGCTTTCATTTAAGGCTTACAAGAAAGTCTTCATCTATCTAAAGAACTGTCGTTCATGCTCGCCAAATGTTTGATTCATTCTTAAATGCCAAAACGATTTCAATTACTTCTAAGCACTCCCGAATTCGAGAAATTTTTATGCGAATTTGTTACCAAGTCGTGACTAAATGATTCATCATTATCATCATCATCATAGTCCACGTATATGCATATGTAGGTAGCCGTAGATACTATTGCTTGTGCCGGCCAATTTAAAATGGGACACATTGGTGGTGGCCGTCTAGAGCGTAGTGCAGTAGCATAATTTGCCCGCCCCGAGTCTTATTGTTATTTGGAGGCTCGCGCAATTGCACGAATCTAAGAACTCTGGCTAACAAAGCGAAAGAAAAAAATCCATCTAATGGTGATTTATGGGAATTTAAATGGGGCCTCCAATAGAATACACATTGCTTGGTTGTTGGTATTCGTCTGAAGAATTCTAATGTTGTAATACTGGGCTGTGTCGTGCTGTTGTTAGATTGTAAAGTGACAAGTTGATTAGATTTTGATTATGGGTAATTGTAACCTTTTAGGGCAGCACTATGCGCATTTTAAATTGAATTTGGTAATGTGTTTGCTTGGGTGTAGTGTAAGAAGAAATTAATTTGATTTTGTTTATTACATAAATTATTTGAAATGGTAATCGTTGTATACATTACCTTTCGGTTGCACAATACATACATTATTACTATACCGCATTTTAAATAGAACCTTACGATGTGTTTGCCTAGATCTGCAATATGGAGTGGTAGTTGAAAACAATTCATTTGATTTCGTTTGCTAAATTATTCATTTTCTTAAAAGGTAATGTTGCATGCATTACCTGCAATTACATAGAACTTTCATTACTTCAGCGCTTACCATCACCGCTAGACTAGTAGTGAAATAATAGTGGTTTGTCTTCCACTAGCACAAAGACCAATATAGATTACCAATTTTTATTGCAGTTTCGATTACTCATTATTTACAGCTTTGTAGCATGCAGTTTTAATTTTAAAACAATGCCTGTAATGAATTATTAATTTTAATGATTTTTTTTTGTTGTTTATTTTTAGGCTTCACGAAAGGTATCCAAGTGTGGTTACTTATTTGTCGCGCCGGACTGGGACTTCAACAATCCTCTATATAGAACTAAGGTAAGTCTTATAATTCATTTAAAATTCGTGAAAGATTATTAATCAATCGTTTTGATTAGACTAGTCATTACCAGTTGCATTCTTTCTACTCAAAGGTTTCAATAATGACATAATAATGGAGACATCGTAATTCGATCTGATCCTAATCGGAGAAGTTTTGGCCTGCAACTGATCAAAAGATCTTAGTTCTTGAGTTAATTTAAGGCTGTATGTAGGCTAAGATAGTTACGCAACATTTACAAAGAGGTTCTGAATTCCTGTCGTAGAATAGACTGAACTGGGGCATTTACTGCTGGAATATTCAGAAGTGAATATGTCGACTCGTGAATAATGTCGTACTGACGTTTTGACCTTGATAGATCATTGGAAAACCCTTTATACGTTTAAGTAGAAAGTCGTTCTTAAATAGTTCATCTGCCAATATAACAATAACATGACAGACAAAATACCTTGCAAAGTTGACAAAAGTCATTTGCCTTTGTCGTGCATTTCTGCTTGTTACGATGTTTTAAGCCACTTTCCAACCCAACCTACGGCCGGTCATCAATTTTATGGTGCTGTGACTATCTGTAAAAGCTTTTCTGTCGAATATCGTAACGAAGTAGTTCAAAAAATATATAATTGTTCAAAAAAATGTCGCCATAAGTTGAACTACAGTTCAACTACAGAGCAAAGAATCTATTTAAATCCATAGACAAGAGTACAGGTGTCTTGAAAAAGCTTTTCATGTAACAAATCGCCCTTCGAAAACGGCTGACCTCTTTCGTTTGTGTGAAGAATATAACGCGCACAACACGAATGGTTGTGGGAAGCTAGGTCCCATTGACCTGTTGCGTCAACTAGGTATTTTTACTTGCACCTATACCTATAGGGCAAGTATTGCAATCGTGAAAAAAATCGAACTCGAGATTTTAATCAAACTTGACATTACTATGATGGAGAAGTCCAAAAAAGTAGGTCCGGCAATTCCGTCTGTCTGTCTGTCTGTCAGTATGTCTGTCTGTCTGTCTGTCTGTATATTCGACTACAGCCTAAACGGCTGGACGGATTTACTTCAAACTTCATATATAGGGTCTATAGGATATTCCCTAGAGGCGAAATTTGAATTTTCATTCTAACCTCAAAATTAAGGGTAGTTTACTTAAGGCCGATTTAAGTTAAAATGGATTTTCTCGAAAACGGCTCTAACGAGTTCGATAAAATTTGATGGGTGGGTTAGTTTGGACATATGGTATGAGGTGGCATACCACGTTTTTCACGAAAAATTCGAATAACAGTAATATTGAAAATCAGTTGTTTCTCGGGTATTTGTTCGGCGATTGGGCTAAAAATGGATATTTCTAGGTTAGAAGACAAGTGCAAAATAATGGCGTACCAAATTTTGGAATTGCCACGCCCATTTTTTTAAAAAAAAATTTTAATTTAAATTATTTAAGCAAAGTAATAGACCTTCAAATTTTCTATAATTCACTCAAACACTCTATCTGGCCACGCCCACTTTTTATGGGTGTTTTTATAAAAACAAAACATTGAATAAACTCCTACAATGTTATGACTATTATTCCATCGAAACGCGAAATGCCACGCCTACATTATTGGGAAGAGCAAAACTTGGACTTCAATCCTGATAAAATTTTACACTTATAGCATTACAGTGCAAGTACGTACGACCCAGTCGTGCACTTTATTTTTCACGCATCTTTGCACGTAGGAACATTTAAAACGCAAATTCCTAGTCTTTTACTATGGATGTCCTTTGCCAAGTCATCATATCGGATGGCCTTTCCTATCCAATTAAATAAGAAGTCAGTTTGGTCCAAATGCTTTATGTTTTTAGGATTTGATTCTGATACGGTTCGGCGTATAGTATTGATTTTAGTTTCAAGAATAGTAGAATGTGACTTGCTTGCCCCACCTTGGTTCTAGATACATAGAATAAAAGCACTTCATGGCACAAAATAACGTTCAGATTAAAATCCAGTTGGTTGGTACTCGTAGCACTGAGAATCACTGTAGAACATCGTTAGGACACTGTCACTTCCATAACTTTGCCAATCATTTTACTTAAGAATTCAGTAATTACGGATAAAGTCATGGCCAAGCCAATCTCACTAATAAGCACTTAAACACTAGGATTATGGATCTCTCTCATTGAGTAAAGCCACCCCAGTCGTGTGTAACCAACAGCATGCATCAGTAGATGCATTCCAACTGCTGCTGCTATGGACATAATATTCCATATACGCGGCCACGATTTTTGCAGAAGCTTGATGCATGAGGAAGAGGAAGACAATATTCTTCAGTTCTTATCCATCTGCCAAACCCTCTTTACTCGAAGAAATCTTTATCTACCTGCGTATTGAATCTAATCTAACTTACCCTTAGAAGTTTGTTTGAACATTCTGTTATTCAAACCCTGAGACAAAAATGTTTCCATAAAACCAGTTATCTACATAATTGCACTTGGTGTGGGTTTATTGGTTGCCTAGTGTCGCACAAACCCTTAGATTTGTAAGCGATTGAGCAGTCACTAGTGACCACTCTAAATGAGGTCGCGGAAAAAATGTTTCAATTATGAGATATGTACATATGTATGCACATACATACCATGTACATATGTATTTATATTATTATTTTTGTTTGCAAAGTAGGTATCTTTCAAAAAACTAAACTCTCCCACAATCTCGACTGCCGTCATCACCATACGGGACTGACATCTTTTTGTGTGGTGTCTACTGAGTCGACAATAATTTCAAAACCACACATTCCAAGATTAATGTCAAACCCGTCAACAAGCAACATGGGCGGCGCGACAACGACAACGGTTTACTGCTATGCATAACACACGAAGCTATGCCTGACCTTAAACTCTCTCTGCCGTCCTGTCCTACCCAACTATCATCTCAGCCGTATTTTGTCACAGAAACATTCATGTGTGCATTAGGACTTTATATCCTTCAATGCCGTTAGATTCAAGAACATGACATATAAACCAGAGATAGCGGAAACTTGTCAACTCTTCGAAGCGAACTCTGTTTAATTCACTGTGACACGATGCGGTTAGGGTAGAATGCTTCGACTTGGTGAAAGCGGTCAGCAGGTCCGTTGAACCCTGTTATCCGTAATTACCTACGAAAAGTTATCGCTGAGTATAGTCCAATTAAACGATTCTAATTCCAGAATTAGCCAGTGTAATAAACGTATCTGAATTCTCGGATAGGCAAGTGTGAGCCTGCTTCCAAGTTTATGGCCTAGCGCGGAGTCTGCCGCAACTTCCGTGTTGCGCCAGCAGGAGGCAAATGTGCGTTAATAAAATTATGATCTGATGGTGCAATAAAATGATCCTCCGTCTGCCGGTCTGAGCTCGGTGCAGGTGAGGTGATTGCTACCGACGTAGATTGTACGCAGGCGATGTCCATGCGAACATATCGCACTGTGCGGATGCAGTCCATGGCGAGAGACATGGGTTACACAATTGGATGTTTGGCTATTTTAGTGATGATTGCTGTGGCGCGTAGCATGATCATTGATGATAGTTTTATCTCGGAGGTGGAAGCACAGATTAACGAAGGAAAAGCTATGGACGTTATGAATGTTAGGAAGATTGCAATGTAGGATTAGGATGGTGGCGCGCATTGGAGTTAACTTTTTTATGTTCTTTCATGAACAATTATTGATGAAAATAATTAAGACAGGCTGTTAACCGTAGTCTTTGGTTTGATTTAATTTCCTTCTAGACGGGAGGGGCCAGATCTGAATGAATTACGTGGAACATAGAAGCTATATATCAATTATGTACAATGATGGTGAAATCGACTGCTCACTGTGATTACGCATCGAAAATGCGGGTGTGTATTCCAGCAACAAGCTATAAACGAATAACAATGATAAGAATGTTGGCGAGGCATTTTCCGAGAATATTGTATTGTTAGGCTCTATGTTTTGGATCCTAAAGACACTTCAAATATTGTTATAAAGTAAACGTCATAAAACCAACAGCTGAAGTATTTATATGATTCAGTGGTCAACATGATTTTTGTTACAAGCAATCGAGTATGTGGTACATACTAACCTACCTTGTCGTAGTAAAACCGCAAAAGTTGTTGCTTCATCACCCTCAGTTTTGTTGTAACTGCGACATCCATACATTTCGGGTGTTTAGTCGAAATCTTTGAGAGCAAGTATCATTAATAAATCAAAAAACAATTACACCAGACCCTTACAGTATAGGAAGAATGTATGTCACCGACTTCAATTCCTTCTCAGTTGTACTTAATTGATTCACCTACCCTACAAAACATAAGGTGACTTTAATGCATTGGTGCGTGATGTGAGGTTACCAATTATTATTATTATTTGAATTTGGTATGTTGCACTGCGACCTGTTGATCTATTGTTCCCCCTACTTACACTTTGGAGAGTTACATGCGTAAGATTTGTTACGGAATCAATTTCAGGATGATGTACTGCGCTTTGACGAAAGTAACCTATCCTAGAGCACTCTCAAATCTATTTCCCTTAAAAATGTAAAAATGAGAGTTGGCTGCAGTGAGTCAATGCTCACAAGATCTCGAAACATGTTCTGCGATTTCACTGGACTCATCACAGAACCTGCGGAGACCTTTTTTAGATATACCCAGGTTCCTTAGGTACTTAGGTACAGATTATGCTTGGTCTTTGTGATACATACTTCGAAACTTTTCCGGCTACCTAAAAGTTTGTTGTCTTGTCTCATACCTTGAGCGTTGTTACAGCTGATTGTCCTGCTTTATTTCCTAGGTTCCTGAACTCTTCTTTTAGGGTATGATACCCTATCCTGCAGAATGGTTCCGGACCTAATTACAAACATTTCTGATGTTCAAAGGCTGATTAATGTTACAAATAAAAAGTTGGTTTCTTTCAAAAAGACTGTTCAATGTGTTTAAATGATTGTTGTTGTATTGAAAACAGATAACCTTCCAATTAATTCTGGAATATTATTTCATTCAAATGACTAATACCAGTATTAGCAACGCTTTTCTTTAATGTACCACGGGGACGTAAATAATACATACGCGAGGATGTTCGTCGCACCGAAAATGTAATGGGCATTGTGGCGAGTCGTCATGACCAAAACAATGAAAGAACCCCAAAAGTGGAATGGATCCATCAGAAAGTGTGCTTCCTTCTATTGACGACTCTACGTTCGGAATTAACATATAGTTCCAACAAACCATGTGTTAAGGGTTCTATTTTAATTCTATTGCTCCATTGACTTGGATATCTGTTGGGATCATGCCCGCGATTCAGTTCATTGGTTTGTCAACATTCGGTTCTTTGTAAAATACGTCTACCCCAATTTGACGAGCGTAGCCACAGTGGTACCATTCTGGAAAGCGCCTTTTGCAATTCGTACTATTTTTCCTTTGTGTGTGCATAGAATGAAATCCTGCCGTCTGTCATAACTCTGAGGTATTTGATTATTTTATTTGAATGCATTGTGTAGTTTCCAACCTAGATTTTCAAAATTTCTTTGGTATAGTACTATCACTGCCATCTATGACGTGATAATCAAAAAAAGCTAAACTAATGTGAAATGCTCACCAAATCGAACCCCGAAGGTCTCTCAGTTTGGTGAAAAGTTCTAGTATCACTTGCTGGGAGGTTAGATGTACTGGCAACAAAAAAATCTGCCCAACATACAATTAGGAATTCTTGCAAAATGTTCCAAAATCCTGCGAACGACCATATCGTATCAGTTCTTCAAATCCTAAAAACTGTCAATTGGTGACCAAGGTAAATAGCTAGTCCGCCGCGCCGCTTAGTTGTTCTGTTTATCGTGCTATGCGCTGCTACTCTCTTTTTACCATATCTACGTCTCATGGCATTTGATGACCATACCTCCAGCGTTTGGTTGTATTCGAAGCAAAAATCTCACTAGGTATCATTTCCCACTCAGTTATCTCATAAAAGTTAGGTAATAACCCAACCATGGTGTGTTTTTCGAGATACAGTAACCGCTCGATATGTTGAACAATCCAATGTAGGAAACACACAATATTTTATAGAGTCGATTCTAAAGTGTGAATTCCACATTTTATAGGTAGTTTCGATGTACTGTATGTGAAAACATTTACATTTCGATGAAATTTACTTCAAAAAGTCTGGTTTCTATTAATTCTCTTCATCGAGCGTCTACTGTGTATGTACACACATATATGTAGCTTATTTTGCTTGGATGCGTCCCAAAGTAAACGCAACTCTGTAATATCTTGAGGATGCTTTTTGTCACCATTGCACATTATTTTCTTCCACAACACATAAAATCTAATCCTCCTGACTCTGAATTTTTTTTAATAAGCTGTAAAAGATTATGGACATTAGTTTCCTAGCGAAAAGCACTCTGCGTCTATGATAAGGTTATCTTCATGAGTTTAAACAATACTCTCATATCTAACATTAGTCGCTGTTCTTACGCTCTTCATGGAGGGATGACTTGCAAACACTTTAAAGCCACGGTAAAATTGAATGAAAACTTTCATCTTTTATTTGTCCATCAGATTGTATTATCATGGTTATGCAAATACCTTCTTTCTGTCACAAAGTGCAGTCCGATTACATTTGTCAACCTTTGATGGATCTCTCGCTTTTTTCTCTTAATTAATGGTAATTCCCCTTCTGCACCGAATATGTTCAGCAGAGTGTGCGTCATCGAGTGTTTTTGTTTATTTCGAAAGCCGCGCTATTACCTGTATTATCGTCTCCAACTACCACTTTCACTACTCAAGCATCGCATGATCAACGTCCAAACGTCCAAATGTCCAAGAAACAAACACAAAAAATCTCTGGCCGTAAGCAGCTGAAGTTGCTGGAGGCCGATCTGGAGCCATACAAAGTGCATTGAACGCACCCATGTCGCGCTATTACTCTGTGTGTTTTTATTACTCAATTAAAAGCGCGCTCCCCCACCAAAAAAAAATACCTCCAGTTGATTGCTCCATTAGAAAAACTGGAGGACCGATTCGGACGCCTTGTGTTGTGACAGCGAAAAAATTCCAACTCTCCTCTATGACAGACATAATTCGTTGGCTTCTACCTTCACTTAATGTTTACACACAGTCGCAGATACAAAAAAAAAAAAGAAAAAGAAAATCTTAACTAGATCCATCTAAAACTGACCGCCTGTAGTGTCTTGCGCGCGCGGACGCACTCCAGATATGTGGATACATACGTTGTGGTGATCCCACTAATCAGTTTGCTGAAATTTTTTTCCCGCACGTCTGTTAGACGTTTTGTTGTTTCCGTAGCGTTGTCGGGTGGTTGTCCAAAGTGGACATTTACACAAAAACGAAAGAAAAAAAATTAAACGCGAAACCCTCCGCGCTCTTTAAAACGACACAATTGACCAGACCAGTCTCCAATTACACATAACTTTGGCTACTTTTGTTGTTGTAGCACGCTACATGTTGCTTCAGTCGATCATGCTTGTTGTTATTACTTCTTGTTTTGTTGCGTTATGTCCACTTTTGTGTATATCTATGAATATTCACACAGTGGGTCCCATTTACTTTTTTTTTGTTGAAAATCACTATGACTAGCTGTTAGTGTACAAATATGCAAACATCAGTTTAGCTTACTAGCTTTTCCCCGTTTTTATTTTCTTGGTTTTTGAATCGTATTTCGAAGGCATTTGCGATAATTCGGTTGTAATTTCAACAGAAACATTCTTTCCAACCTGTAGTGTTGGAACCCATTTTCCAGCTTTCATTCATTCAAAGTTAACTATAATCAAGGTTTGGTGTCTAGGTAATACGATAGTTTTTAGCAATTATTAAGCCAATGGGTATGTAGATCGATGAGTATTAGGGTAAGTCCGAACCTTCGAGCTAGTTGACTTACTTTAAAGGAATTTATTCGTGTTGTTATACTTGAAAGAGTTCAACGGCTACTCTGCTAAAGCAGCATTACAGCCTATGAAATCCTTACAGCTGAATATTAAAAATATAATCCATGCCCATACGGCAAGTACATTATCAGAAGTGCTTGAGAATCTGAAAAAATGTTGCACCAATCTGCGACGGAGATTTACACAGGCGTATTTAAGACAGCCAAGTGGAGAGTCTCAATGCAGTGGTGCTGGTAATCCGGGTATTTCCCATAGTGGTATCACAATGGACCTTTCTCTGGTCTAAGTGCATCTCCCCTGAGCGGGGACAACCCAACCCAACCTAGCACTCCATGATGCAAACTGCACAATCGGAACGGACGACAAAGTTTGAATATGGTCTTATCTCTGTATCATCAACCAAGCTTTCTATATCTTGCTTTCACGACTCACATACATATGTTTGCACTAAAAGTTTTAAAGATATGGTTTCAGATGTTTATGCCAAAATGTTGACACAGATTGAACATGTCGGAAAATGTCGAAGCTCATAGTATAGTTGGATCGTAAGTTCCTGTCCCCTTATGTGATTCATGTAATATTACCATCAATAGATTCATCATTTAGGAGACTGAAAAGATCGTGTTACCTGTACGATTGTCCATTTTAGTTCAGTTTATTTTAAATCTGTTTGTAGAACTATTTCTTACTTTTAGTTCATCTCTCAGGAAATCGCGTCTTGTGCGATTCGGGCACCTACATTTGAAAAATTCCCTGCAAATAGATTAACACTAGAAAGTGCTCGTTATGCTGTGGTATCGATCAAACAAAAATAACCGTTATCAGTTGTTCTTACTGAACTAAATGGATGCAGAGTACGAACTTGAGAAATTGTTGAATGAACTATTGAACTAAGTGAAATGTTAAACATCTAAACTAAATGAACTACTGAGCTAAATGAACAAGTGCACTAAATAAACTGAAATAAAATAACATTGGGAACAAGTTTTACTAAGCTCACTTGTTAGAGTTCTTTTTCGAACTAGTTCGTTCGTGAGCTGTGCAAGCCTTTTCACGTGCAAGGTGTTGGCATCAATCGCAATGCTTTTTGTTCTTTGTAAAACTTTGTTCTCGTTTACACAAAGCATTAATCATAGCTCATCGCAGTAGGTTTAGTGACCATGTGACGGTCACCTTTAGAGGTTAATGGTTTAACTTCAGTCTAGAGTAACCCTTTTTATATCTTAAAAAGCTATTGTGTGTTTCAATATCATTCAAATTAAGTCACCATCTGACATATGTAAATCAAATCTGACATAGTAAGATTTATTTAGATTCAGCCCTCGCATAGCCAACCAATCAACCTTAAACAAATAATTTTGCTTAGGAGCGACTTGAGTTTATCCTTTTGTTGTATAAACAATGTGCGGGATTTCTATACCTCTGTTCTGTCACATCAAAAGCCAAGTTCGAAACACTAAAATTGTCGAGCACTTGTTACCTTTTTAGTTGAGATAGACAAAAAGTTAGGTTATGCATCTAGCAAATAGCAACAAATCTTTCCTCATATTTGCTACCGTCTCCAATCACAAATCTTTGCATTTTCAAATGAATGCAGATACTAAAAGTAATTCACCTTTCCCACCCACTTGCTGTGGTCCCACTGTACAGCAGCTCTGAATGAAAATAACAATTTTTCCACCTAATGAGAAGCGATCTCTTTGACCATTCCCACTGTGATAACGTAGATGGGCGGAGAGAGCATATGTGTTAGCGGAAACTCCACTTGTGGTCCTCTTCATGGGAGCACCGAAGAAAGTCCCAATCAACGAAAGAGTAAGTAACCTAAAGACATGATTTGTTTTGTTTGTTTGGAGAGTCTCCGTCTCTGGGTGTCTGCTCGTATCTCTGCTGTTGTTGTTTGTTGTTATTTTGCCGAGTGCAGTGCGGCTCTGGTCTGATTGTTGAACCAGACTCCAAGTGATCTTCAACGATCTCCACAGATGTTCACAACGACGACGACGACGACCACGAAGAAGAAAACCCCGCTAGGGAGATTGTTTCATTATTATTATTTGTATGCAGTTATACCGATTCAATGCAAACAGATACTTCTTGCTCGGGAAAAAGTTTTTTTTTTTTCTGTTTGGGGTAGGAAAATCTACAATCAACCTGCAGGCGAAGGTGTGTGCTTCAGTGGTCATTTAGAAGGCTGATTTGTGTCCTCCGCAGCTGGGTTAGTTGGACGACACGTTGAACCTCACCTAACATGCACTGCACATATCTACATATGAAACAGTATAGAAACTAAATCAAGCGAAAGTTCTTCTGTGATCGTGGAAAAGCAGTTTTCACTTTTCTTCTTTCGCTGAGTGTATGTACATGGCACATCTGAGAAGGCGGGAGGAGGTTGGTTGGTTCCGATTGCCCCCCAGGGATCTTGAGATGGTGTCACAAACACCGCTTTCCACTTATCGTTACCACCTGAGCTCGTGAGATGCGGCCTATTAGAATCACCATAATTTGCGATGCTGGTAATTTTCTTTGACAATTTAATCGCATGGTAATTTGCTTCGGCGAAGAGCTTATCATAATTTAGTGTCATTTGGCAAATGAAAATCTTCGACTTATGGGTAATATCTTCCGGAAGGTTGCCCTGTTAATGTGCTCCTATTCCACGAGGCCTGGGTGGTGATCGTGATGAAATCATTGCTAAGGCAAGCGCAAAGTACTCGTCTTTAAGTCAGCCCTAGAGAGAGAGAGATAAGAAAAAATGAATGATCGAGGATGTCCCGCGTTGTTGCATCCACTCGATACCGTCATAAGTTTTATTACCATGCAGAAGAGCTGGTATTAAACCAGGAAGTCATTTATGCAGATGTACATAGTCCCTGTAATCGTTGGCTTGTGTACTCACGTTGAGGAGAACCATGTCGCGCAAGAATAATCCTTTGGAATGTTCGTTAGTTAATTGGTTATGATGGAGGGTTGACTTGTAGGAAGTGAGGCTGCTTTCAATTGAAATTGATTTTAATCGCGATCAAATAGCAGGTGTGCCATGTGGTTTAGCTCTATAACTATGCGAGTTTTAGTTAATTAGATTTTGCGAGAGCTGCTGCAGTAAGAGGATGGGATTTCTTTCTTTTGGACACAATTTTACAGCTTAGAACTGCAGTGGGCATAGATATACACTTAATATACTTAGATTCCTCCATCAAATGCTTTCATGTCTTATTAAATTTAATGTTTTTTATTTCTCTTACAGGTATGTTACAACATATTAAATTTACCATTTGTGTGAGTATAAGAAATTTAAAGAAACTGTTACCCAAATGAATGCAAAGTGTTATATTTTATATACATACATATACTATGAAACATATAGTTTTGTATGAATAGATTAGGTATCGTTACTTGTAGTTGTTGCTTGCAGCCTTTCGGAACCTATACATTACGAACTGATGTTTTTCAATAAGGACATAACAATTTTGTAATTTAATACAGACGGATCTTTAAACTGTTTTTTTTGATCTGTTAAAGTAAAAACGTCAGTCAAGGTTTAATTTTTTATCAATTGAGGTGAAGTTTACGAGCGAACCACGTTTGGAAATTATAAAAAAATTAATATCTCAGCTCAGCTTCGCTTCGCACTTACTCCAATTTTCGGTTATAATAATCGAGACAGGCTTTGCGTGCTATAGTAGGTATAATGGATATTCCTGTCAACACTTTCATGAATGAATATTTTTATCCAAGTGTGACACAACGCACCGGCCAAAGTACCTTAAATATCGCAGTCATAAATATTTTCAAAATGAGCCAAATCAGTCAGTGGACAGTGGACAGTCCACATTGTTGCAAATTTTGAGCAAAGATCTTTCCCTACACCCTTACAAGATCAGATAAATTGAGGAACTAAAGCCTCTTAATCATTTCAAGGTCCGAACCTTTTCGGTTGGGGTCTGGAAGAGTTTGAAGAAAATCCTGAATTTCATCGAAAAATTATTTTTAGCGATGAAGCTCGTTTTTGGCTTAATGGATTTTTCATTCAGAAAAATTGGCGTTATTGGACAGAAAGTAAATCCACATGTGCTTCAAGAGATTCCATTGAATACAGAAAAATCTACAAAAAGTGGATTTCATGCTAGAGATGTGGTTGCAACAAGATGGTGCCACATGGCACATGGCCACTTCTCTATTTAACGCCGTTGGATTTCTTTGTACATATGTATGTGGTTCGTTAAGTCTTTGGTTTATGCCAACAAGCCACCAAAGCTGGAGGAGCTCAAGAACAATATCGGGCGTGACATTGATAATATTATGGCCGATATGTGTAGAATAGTGGTGGAAATTTGGTTCCAAAGAACTAGTTTAACATTCCAACATGCGTACGGTGGAAATATCACCGAAATCCAATTTCATACTTGAATTTAATATACATATGTACAACAGTTTTAGTATATTTATTTCATCTCGATATGGCAATTATTCTGTGTTCTAGTTAACATGAATTAACATGAATTCAAAACTTTATCAAGTAACCTTTAGTTTCTGGTATTAAATTTTAGTGCATAGACGGCTCGTGATATTAATTTGAATGCTATTGTTTTCAATTGAGTGCTTTTCATTAGCGCTCGAACATTGAATGACTGAACATACATATTACAACTACACTATTGCCACCCACAATTCTTCCCTTTTCAACATCTTTTTATTAGTTATAAGCCTTTAGGATCTTATGGATCAGTCGTATTCCATTATACTTTTTAACTGATCTCCCATTTCATGTGCAGGACTAGTATAGTTGATTCTCGAAACAAAGACTTTTTAGTGCGAAAAAAATTTGACTTCTGCAAAGTCAGCACACATGCGTAGCACCCTCTTACTATATTTATCTTGACTGTGCAATGCGGGCTAAAACCAGTCAAGGTAATAAACGCATTAAAACCACGTGGCAGTGAGAGTAGGAGTTCGTAGAGAAAAGTCATATTAAAACGCTGGTATCTCCCACTTGAATGAACACGTAGGATGATACAAATTGCCAGCAAAATGTTCCTCATTTTGTCGCTTCCAACAGGGTCGCCATAACTTTTTCTTATCACATTGCTGAATTTCAAACGACCACCTACCTACTAGCCAACATCTCAATTAAGTGTCACAACGACGACGGCGCTGCAATTAAGCCCACCGCCCACAGATACTTAGTAGGCGACACAGCAAGAGAAATCTCTATTTGATATTCAATCCAATTATATAGATCTCTCATATCTGTCGATTATCATAAGGTAACACCAACAATCGACTGCTAATTACACATTACTGGGTGTGCCGTACACTAAATCACAAAAACAAAAAACAAAAAAATTGTCCACATAGATACTATTTTTTTGGGAACAAACATTCATCACTGGAAGTGTGTATTTGGGGGTATTTGTGTTGATTCAGCTAATTAATTTCCATTGTGGTAGCGAATACCACGTCGTTGTCGTATCGCACTCCGCCAAACATGGCTAAAACATGTATGTATGCCATAACAATTATCGTCATAAATTTTCATTGAGATTTATGTGTGTGGAAATGTTGGTAACGTTGTCGGTCGGTCGTCGCCGTGCATGCATATTTACACGGGATTATCTCGCGAGGCTAAGCAATACAAAAGCGCGTCACTGAGACTATGAAATACACTCTCTGACAAATGCTGCATTTTAATTGCAACAGGGTGCTGCTTCACGACCAACTGAGCAACCGCCAACCGCCAACCACCACCGGCAACAACAACAGCGATGGCTGTGTACAGCTCGATGACAGATTAATAGGAATTAATATCAATGACGGCGATAAGATAAATGGTAAAAACGACTTAATCCCTGTCAAATACGAAGTAAGTTCGTCATTATTTATGGTCGCATTGTTCCAGTAAGTTAGTGTGTGTTAGAGAGTTGGCTTGTCGCCTTTCTGTCATGTGTCTTCGTCGCAGTCGCAGTCGTTGTCGTTGTTGTCTTTCACTCACTTTTTCATTGTCTCTTCACAGAAAAGTCAAACACAGCCAAGAGTTATGTGACATCAAGTCCGATGCAATTCTGAAGCATTAAGGTTTGACAAATGTGTTATGTGCCAGGTTTTATAGGTGAGGGGTTTGTGTTTCGAGTGGGTTTTGGGCTAAAAATGCTAATGATGAGTAGGCTTACTAAAAAAGACAAATAGACGATTGTTAGAAATGTTTGTCAGATCTAAACGATGACAAATTTGATCGATACCAAATGCGATTATCTAAATGGATATTTTATTAGATTTTTCTTTACGGTTTATATCGATTTATTTGGTTATCTTACGCAAGACCTGGAGGTATTTAAAAGATTACTTAAAAGGCCTAAACAACTTATGGACCATGACCCCTCTTAATAGATATTTTAAAAGTCTTTCAAATGAATAGAACAATACAATTCTAGTACGATGGCGCTGATACGGGTTTGTTCGGACTTTTATTCATTTTCTTGAAAAGTGGTAACTTCCCGAGGCATAGACATTAATCTTTTCAACGTTTGCTTTTTAAGAATCGGTATCCAAAAGATTTTAGGATGAACTCTTGTAAGAGTTTCCACCCGATTTGTGAATGTTACACACTTTTCGCGTGGATAGTGGCCCTGATGTAATGGTAATCCGTTTAACTTCAAATTTCAGCTATACCCAATAAATTTTTCTATGTAATCCTATCATAGGTACTCATAGTTTCCACGAAACTTTGATAGAAGGTATCGATTATATCGGTGCCTATCTCTCGTGAAAAGTTAATGTCCTTCCGAAGTTATTTAGGTATTAACAGCATATCTGACAAAACATACTCTAATCTCCATTCGAGAATCGTCAATTTATAATATGGTTCGGACTAAGATTTTAAAATAATCGATCGGACGGATTCCAACCAACACTGTGCAGATATTTATTTGGCATCATCATTTGGTAGTAGTACACTACGTCATCTTCGCACGTACATACATAAGTCCATTTAATACCTAAAGTATACACCACAAGTCTTTGTTGCTACCAATAATTCCTGTATTATTCCTTTACAATACATTTCATACGACATGAGAATAATGTGTAGACATCTGATGGCAGATGTCGATTGACGTTAGCAGTAATCTTCTAAGTTCTTCACCCAGCACTAAACACTGCTGTTTCTTCATTAGAATGCAACAGTCAGAGCTTTGATTTTGCGTAAGTAAGTCTCGCTGCACCTATTAGGTCCTTCTTGACCCATAGTGATCTGTGGTGCGAGTTCCTACACTGGAGTTTTCTTAGTTACTTGCTTACTGCTCATGGAAAGATTGTAAAGTAAGACATCAGATAATTCTATGTTGCTAGTGTTTTGTTCCATAGGCTTGACCTGTGACATAAGTACTGAGGTCTATCCTCGTGAATTTCTTTGTCATCGCATCCTCTGTATATGTCCAGTTGTTGACTTGAATGAAGCATTTTATTGTGGTATTGTTGACTCTAGGTTTGCTGTATCTTGGCAAGAGTTTTCTTCTGGTAAGCAATTGGTACCTATACTATTGACTGTCAGACTTGAACTTGTTGGAGAGTACAGACTTGATTTTGATTTTTGGTTGATTTCGGTTGCTTGGAAACTCTTTTCTTGCGTCAGTTACCTCATTTTCGATTGTGACCAGGGATCCAGCAGAAATTTATATTTGGCGACAGTGTCGGACTAGCTTGAATCTGATATAATGGCTACCTGACTGTTAATAAAAATGGTGATATCGTCGCTTGGTGCTGCCATCACTGTATGCGTTTATCAGAACCAGGACCTCCGCCTGTAAAACACTTTTGTAGTTAAGAAGTCTGATCGGGTTACTATAATAACGCTTAAGCGACGTTAATCCTTAGTCCAATTTAGCTTCCTTCAGCTTCTAGAATGAATGCCATTTGATCCATTCCATTCACGCTGCGTACACACTGCTCTAGAGTTCTAAATCAAAAAATAGGAATTGGTTAAATAAACTGTCCTGTCGCATTAGACTTCACTGTGCAAGACATCGTTTCATTGCATTGTACTAATAATACTAAAACTTTGCATATATGTAGATAGCTGGGTATGGTAATATATATACATATACATATGTATGTACGTCAAACTCAAGGTATTCCATATGAAATATCTGTTTTATAAGATCGAAATCCTTTTAAAATCATTACGAGCAGCCCAAACTGGCACTTGCATTCCACGAATTACTCAGTGATAAGGTGAATGCATGAAGATATAAAAATTAAATCAATTTTCTCCTTTAGATATTAAAGAGAGGTGTCCATTTGTTGGGTGTTACCATCTGTTTATAGTCAAATACAGCAATATACATATCTACGTATGTCCGTACGGGACCCAAGGCCTAGCTTTTCATAACCATTCGTGTTGTGCGTAGTATGTACATATATGCTTAAGAGGCGAGGTCGTGGAAACATTTTTTAAGTGTTGCCTGGGGATCGACATTTGCACCCCTTATTCTTTTGGACTTTCTCCCAATTAGATCTTTATTCCAAATTTCTATTTTTCTATTGACGAGTATCATAAAGCGAATTTCCGCAAAACAAATGCTATTTTTACTATGTCCCTTCTTTTCACCTAAGCACCCTCTTTGTTATAATCTTAAATAAGCTATTGGGAGCTTTTCTTGGCGACACATATTTCTCTGAAAATTCCAACTATCAGCGTTTACCTTCATTCGTAATGCCCATTCCAAGCTTATAAACGAACATTCTTTTGCCGACAACTCATCGAGTCATGTTTAGGAGACCTCTTTCATACATAAAAAGAGATTTAAATTTAAGTGTATCCAATATTTTATGCGAAGCCTTAAGATTTCAGTTTGAATCCCTTATTTTCCTAAGTAGGTTCATTAAACGTTGGTTACCCACAAAGAACTAGTTGAATTTTTGGTTTTAGTGCTTTCTTCTTTAGAAAATGTGAACATGGTCGATGTTATTCCAATCGATTTCAGTAAAGGTTTCAACAAGATATCTCATCAATTAATCCTTAGGATTTCCCTGTCCTCCTGCACCCATACGGTTCCTTTTCTTTTCATTTAAGCCTTCTTCACATCAGACACTCCTACGTCTCCTTCTAATCAGAATTTTTCAAATCCTTTTTTTCCACCTTTTTTAGTCTTCGTTAAGAAGACCTCGATAGTTTTCCGATCTGGAACATCATTGCTGCCCTTACTTTCCGTTGATTACAGCTCTTTTTTCGCCTACACTAACTCTCGAAATTTACTATGCCTACGTCTTTTCTATTTTTCGACCCACCCTATCTCTTATGGCTTCAACGAATTCCTATGTCCGCAAACTTTTCCGTTTGTAAAGGAAATTTAAAATTAAAACTAAATTGTCTGTATGCCAACACAAAACTAGACTTATTTATTTAGCATGCTAAATCCAGTAACACTAACAGTATTCACTTATGGCTATTTCAAAATTATGAAAGTAAGTATTATGGTATCACTAAATGTTATCCAAGCCCTTGTCTTATCAGTATACTAGGCGTAGAATAAAGATAGCGAAATTGGTTTTCCTTACTCTTTCTTCATTATAACATTTTCCACCAATTTAGGCACTACAAACGAAAAAAACCCAAAAATGTCTCCACTTGTAGGCTATTAATTGAGAAAAAAATGGATCCATGATACACTCCAATTTTTTCAGTAAAAATTGTTTGCGAAAGTTATTTCACAGCTGAGATCTATAAGGTTTCAATTGAACTACAAGTAGTTTCCGTGTCCTCCTATACATATATTTGTATACCTGATCATTAATTCAGCTTAGGCAAAATGGTTATGGGGTGCTAATTCTGTGGAATTTCGCCCCTTGTGTATCGGTTGAGTGCCATTAAAGTCGGTCCAAGCGCTAGTAATAAAAAGTGTCTGGCAGAAAAGTATTCATTCTAGAACTCAAATTTCCAGGTGTGCAGCACTGGAATAGATTGTAATTCTCATGCATTGGTCATTGCTGAGAAGCCTAGTTAAGCTTGGAATTCCCATAAAGAAAATAGATCTATTCGCAGAGAACCAAGAAATTGTCTTCGGATTTCAAACCACCTGCTCGCCAGAAAACACGTCAAGTTGTGTTGTTTTTGTTCCATTCGATGCCCGTAAATTCTTCTTAAATGTTATCTAAATTGATTGACATTAACAATTTACACTATTATTACTCCCAAGCACTATCAGTGTAGGTGTCAAGTAAGCCAATTTAATTGTACGTTTTCTTGTTCAGCAGAAACGCGCAGGAGGAACTTATACTAATTGAACAATATTTACGATGATGTGGGCTGATTGCTCCAAGTGCTATATGCAAATGTTACCCATTATTTATTACGCCCGACTAGAATGGAATGCGCGAATTAAAAGAACGTTAACCTTGGAATTTCGCACAAACACACCACAGTGTGGTAGTGATTGATTGCGATCAGATTCGTTTATAATTTTGTTGGAATTTTAATTCCATTTAAGAAATTAAAAAAAAAAAAAAAACAAGAATTACATAAAACAATGTCATACACTTGTCTAGATTTACTTTCTGTCATTTATCATGATCACAGTTGACTATAGTAAATTATATTGAAATTAAAAAAGAAATCATTCACAGAGTTTTAGATCACCCTGTAGCTTAATCACATGCAGAAGAAATATGATACTCTTTCCAGTTGAATAGGATTCATTAAATTTTCTTTGATGACACCTGATTTTATACAAAAGAAAGACACGATGTAATAAATGCCCAAAGGAAATGAAGAAACCCCAACAAAAGGTGTCAAATCAAATACAAGTCATGATTCATCTCTTAATTACTATTAATTAATTTGACTGTGTGGTGTCTGTGAATGAAATTTATTACTTTTCCTCGTCTGCATCTGTGCAATTGTCGTTAGTTTTTTCCATAAAATATGAAAACACATATTTGATGTCGTGTGGTGTGTGCTACTGCAACGCCTACACGACAGTCATTTCCACATGAAGTGTCATAAAGAGAAAAAAATTGCGAAAATAACATGACAGCAAATTAGATCACAATGAGGTTAATGAAAAGTTTCATAATTAGTTCCTAACATGCTTTTCTCTGCATGAAAGTGACGAGTTGCATAAATTGTCCTTGTACGTCTAGACTGTGGTTGCTTCTGAATAGCTCGGTGGTCGTGGACAAGACTCAAGTGGTATGAAATGAATATTCATGGATCAAGTGATGAAAGTTATCACAAATGAAGAAAAGTAATTATTGCATGAGGAGAAATGTTTTGTTAGTGTTCATGTTATGAAAAATATGTGTTGATGTATCCCAGTTTAAATTTGACGAAATTTAAATAAATACTAGGGCCATTGGAGTTCCGTATCATAGCTAAAGGGGGATTTTCAATAGGACCATAACAATTTTATATTTTTATACGAACGCATACATAAACTATTTTTATAAACTGTCAATGTCAAAACGTTAGCCAAGGTTTACATTTTTGTCATGATGGGGTTTACGTAAGAGTTTCGAATTTATTAAAAATTAGTACCAAAATTGTGGTCCAGACAAGCTATGCTTGCTATAGTGAATAAATTCTAGTCAATATTTTCACTATTGAATGTTCTTGTGCCAGTAAAACAACGCATCTATGAAAGTACTGAAAATATAGCCCATTCAAAAATGGCCATGTAGTCCATGCGATTTAACGCCATTGAATTTCTGTTTATAGGGTCGTTGGTTTATGCCGAATATGTATAAATATTGGTGGGAAATTGGCTCCAAAGAATCGCTCGCTATAACCGTTCTCACCTTAATAATGTAAATTTAACATGTAGCCCGATATCTCAATTATTCGATATTTTATGGAAATACAAAATTGTTATGTCCTTATTAAAAAACCCTTTATTAGGGTAGTCTTATCCTTAACAATGAAAATCCCTGACATAGCTACATTCATGAGTAATGAAAAGATATTGGCTTTATTAGTGTTTATGTAGCCTAGCGAATCGGTTATATTTGTCTTTAAAATTAAATATATAAGAGAATCTATCATGGGTGTGAGTTATCATGTTGTGACAGTTCACCAACTGTCAAGTCAAACTTTTCCTGATTTCTTTTGAGGTATGAGAAGACCTGTGTTCTGTGGGTGGTAAAGTTGTCTACTTATGGCCAAGAGACCTGCTATCAAACAACATCTATGAATTTAGTACAATAGTACTTTTGACTTGATCGTATTATGTATGGGCTTCCAGTCTATATGCACAATAATATTTCTTTGTGAAAGCTCAGAAATGTCAGAGTAGTCCAAGGGGTTAGGTTAAGACTTCATGGTTTCTTATATTGATCATTATTTAGCATTATACCCCATTAGCGTTACTCCTAATTTGACAAACTTGACTATTCGGATTGATGTCCAATACGTTTTGCGAAAACCTGTTCGTAAATAACAGCGAAACGAATTAAAAGGCTTCGGTTTGACTGCATGCATCGGTGAGAAAACCCCTAAACTTTATACTTACCTCTGCTAGGTCTTCAATAAAGAAGCACCAAACCAAGTTTGACCTTATAATGTGTGGTAAATGGAGTGTCAGAGATAGAAACAAAACCTGGAACACACTTCGTGCTATGAGCGTTGGAAAGGAACTAGAGGCCAACTACATATATCCAAAGGACAATTTCTTAGTTGTACTCTCGAATGTTTGTCAGACGATCGCGAAAAGCGAGGCCGTGAAAGAAACTTTAGCTTTGAACCTGTAACCGTTTGCTCCATAGTCCAATGCACTAACCACTTGAGCCACGCCGCCCACATTTGACATGGTAATTGAATAAACAAAAATAACTGTCAAACTTAGAAAAGCTCTGACATGTAGGTCAATCGACTCATTTTTCAAAACTTTCAACCACTTGGAAGATTCAGACTAATGAATGTCTTGCATAATGTAATCATATCATCAAGGGTGCTAAGCATTACCGTTGGAGATTTATAAAAGAGTATGGGTGCATTTATAAATGTCAAAAATCTGCGTATGTACATGCGAATTTCTTTTCGTTTATGCATTTTTGAACGCTCAATTTTCAGAATGTTTGGAAGCAAAACGGAGAACGGACGACACTACAGGGTCATTGACGGTTTTGATGAAATACTACAGTTTTCCTAGGTTTGTTTGACTGAAAATCTGCTTTTATAAACGTGGATATTCTTAATTATGTATAATATTTATGAATTCAACAAGTAAATTTCTTATTGTACTTTTTTTCTTTTTCTAATATTCTCATGCAATGGTGTTTTGAAATTTCAGTTCTTTAGAGAGCTTTATCGTCTTCAAATATACATACTTATGTGCATCCATATTTTATTTATAAATGGGTGTAAAGGTCCACTGATATAGCATCTTCAAATGATATTCCATCTAACCACTTAACGACTATTACCCACTAACAGTCCTGGAGTCAGCAAATAATACCACCAACTATTCGAAAACATTAATTTATTTCACATTTCACATTTTTGACAGACAAACCAACAGAGGCCCGCCTCTTCTCACAGAAAATACTTCGAATATCCAGACACAAACTTACACATAACCCTCGGGGGAAAGAAACTTCAAGTGCTTGATGAAAATTCACCCGGTGCGCCAAAGAAAAATCACTTTTCCACTAGACTGTGTATTAGGCAAGGAACGATCTCCATGAGGAGGCCTTCCTTTACAACAGCCAGCCCACGTGATTTTCCAATTTCTTCTCCCTTCGGAATCTGGGCAAATTAATTCCCTGGTTGCGCGCGCGCGCGGTACCAAGGAGATGGCATACCGCTCGCTGTAAGTTGATGCGGTGCGGTCTTGAGAAGGACCGCTCTCCTTTAAAGACCGCACGAATAAATTAATAACAGAATGCTGCGGTTGGCTGCCAACATAGGATACATAGACAACGATGCAGAGGGCCATAGCTAGCTGGAGCGAGATACTCTCGTAAATCATTCAATTTCTGCTCGAGTTCAGTTCAAGTTGATTGCATGAGGTTTTCTTATTTATTTTTATTTTTTTTTTTTTAATATTTCGTTGCCATTTGTAACATTTGCCGAGGTTGTTGTATAGTCGCACACAATGAAATCAAAATAAAACGGGTAAAATCTCTTAAATGCTCAGGGGGACAATTGTTTGCGTGGTGGAGTATTTGCATGGACATGTGATGTTGTGGGACTCGGCCGTTGGAGCAAAGGGATAAAAAGTTCATTCGCCCATGCAAAATGCCTATGATTCGCAGATGACAGATGAAATTTAATTGAAAATTATTGGAAGGATAGCCTAGCCGAAGGATATAATTTCAAATTGAATCTTGGGCCTGTGTGTGGGATTACAGCGTGAAGTGCAGAGATCGGATGTTGCTTGGTGAATTAGGTGGCGTTGAAGAATATAACTGTGATGAAACGTATTAAGGAAGGCTTCGACCGTAGAAAGTTTAATTTTGAGATTGGTTGAAATACAAAACAAAGATGTACTAATGTAAAAGTAAGACTTTTTTGAAGGGTAAGGTAGTAGAAGGTTACCCAAAATGTATCATCTTATCGGAAGATGCTATAAAGAATCTCAGAATTCTCGTCTGAAATTTTAGGGCAATGTCAATTTGGAGCGCATTTTCCGGTCTTCCTGAACTAACTGATCAAACAGATTACATTACAAAGACTGAAGTATAATAGTCGGAAGCAATCAGAAGCTAATGCCATAATTCTACGCTAAGTTTTCTTCAGTACTGCCAATTACTAAAATACTCCATAATAGGCGTACCCAAGTGTTCGGAAGCAAATTTCTTTATATAAATTAAATGACGATTATTTTAATTCTAATTGCGATTCACGGGTAAGAGGGCAGTTTTTTGGTTCACAACCATTCACAGCAGTTTAACTGTCACGATTTCGTACGAAAGAGCGAATCGATTCGTAGGTGGATTAGAGTGAGTGAAAGTGAAAGAAAACTTAGCGAACCGAAGTAAAAACCTATCTTCACAGTTTCGGACGTGATTGTACGAAACCATTCTTCTGTTATAGTTCAGCCTTGAGGCGTTTGGTCCCGCGATTCAAAAATACTGGAACAACACGTGACAGAAAAGTGTAGGAAAACCTCATGGTGCCCGTGTCGACAAGAATATCGACCCTGTGACTCGACGCCACCATGGGTAAGTGCTAGGATTTTAATTGATTGTGAAACAAAGAAAATATAGAAAGGAATACTTGAAAAGCGAAGTGTTTTATTTAGAAAATTCGAATAGGTATAGACAATGACATTAGAGATGTGTCTAATAAAATAGGGATGTGCAATAAGTGTAAGGATATAATAGATTTACAACACTCGACCGGAAATTGAGGATGTGGTCGCCAAATACCTAGTTTAATCAAATTGATTTGATCGCTCCAGAGCTCTTTTCGATTTTTTGACTCTGAAAGCACCCATAGAATATATCTGGCAAGAGTGGGAGAACTTATGGTAAAACTTTTCGTCTAAACGATGTATAAGAACACA
This sequence comes from Xylota segnis, assembly GCA_963583995.1. NCBI lineage: Eukaryota > Metazoa > Arthropoda > Insecta > Diptera > Syrphidae > Xylota > Xylota segnis. Next base: position 80,642,177 of record OY757237.1, read on the forward strand.
AATGGTTCTCAATAATTCACTTGATCGATATTCTCTTCGAAAAGTAAAAGAAATTATTTGGTTATTTACTATTTATTATTATTTATTTATTTAAGTTTACGAGTGAAAGATTTAGGCCTTGAATATGAAAGAAGAGGCGTGAATATCCGTAGCTTATTTTGGTACAAGGTTCCTTTAATGTTGATTTTGTTTGGCCCCCATTTCGGTTTGTCAGTGGGTGCTCGATATCCTAGATGCTGTTGGGTACACAAACAAATATCTATTGTCTAAGACTCATCCAAGGTTTTCGTTTGTACGCGATTCATTGATGTAAGGCTCGATGTCGTCTGTCATACTGAAGTTCCGTTTTCGTTATAAGCAGTGTGACTGACCATACTAGCATTGGCTTTCTATTAACTGTTACTCAAGGTGATAAATTCCATAGTGTTCTACTTATTATTATAGCATTATTTAAGGACCTACGAAGACTTCATAAGTTATTACAATATTTCTATAAATTTATTGTTTTTCCGAACGATTGTTATTTATTATCTTTTTTTCTTGTTCTTTTCAGGTATGTTTCAAAATAGATTACCAACTGGTTGAGTGAGTATTAAATATGTTATAGCAAAAAGCATTTAAGTATGTCCTTTTCGGGAATCTCTGAATGGCTTGAACCTAGTTTTCCATGACTTTTTTGGATATATGTTCATATGTATTTAAATTGATGGATATGCCAGCATTTCGCCGTTCGATGTTAGTCTCGAGGTTCCTAACTAGTCTCAAACATATGTAGATCATGGACATATTTTTTTGAAGGAAAAGATTCAGGAGCTTTAAATCGTACAAATAAGGAAGCTAATCGATTGATCTTTTGCTGGAGACAGCATGGTAACCCAACTTCAGGTTCAATAACTCGATTGCTTAGTCTACTGGGTACATATAGTCAGTGAACATGGTCCGGTACCGGTAGCGATCTCCATTTCCAGTGAGTGTGCTGCCAGCTTCATTCAAGAAGAAATATGAGTCATTGACCTGTACTCTATGAAACGTGAACCAAACAATAAATTTTTGTTAGTATAATAGCATTTCTTGAATAACTCGGGGTTTCTAATTATAATAATACTCTACCTATTCATAGAGCCTTTATCCAGAAAAGGGGATAAATGACGATGGTTTGGCGATGAAAATCGAGTTCAGTTTGCGCATGTTAGATGTCCAATTACTGAGGTTACATCGCAGCTGATGGTCTTACGGCGTCAGTTCTTGAATGTAGTCAAACTTATAGGGATGTTAGGCGAAGATTTTGGGCTAATGCGCCACAAATTGGTCGCAGAAGTACTTCATTTCTGAAATTGATTTGAATAAATCCAGAATTTCAATGATGTTTACAATTGTTTTCTTGTGAATGGTGGAGAATGTACAAGAACTTAACAAAGCTGTGATATTCGTAGCTCGTTAGTAAAATATGCTTCTTCCTCACCGGCGAGTTAGTCCAACGTTAATGCCTTCAGTTTAAATCGACTCTTTACCACCGATTAAATACATGTCTATGTCCTAAATCATAACAAGACTAATTAATCAATCAGAAGGATTTAAAGGTGTCATGCTAAATATAGTATTGATAGCTACAGCTCTTATTTTTTCCCTACTTTGAGACGGCAGATCCGTAAGGGTCCGAGGGGTCTTTGTAACCATTCCTGTTATGCTCATTATAGTCTCCACACGCGTCTGAAGAGCAATGGATTTTTTGGAAATAGTACTGTTTTGCGGATGTTGTCACTTGTCAGATGTTTAAGCGAACTGGGTCCGTGATGTTGCCTCGAACCTCCCACTCAGACGCATTAACCAGGTGCCCACGCAATCCACTATTATGCCAAGAGATTTAGATATTTGCATAGCTCGAAAAGCACAGCTTCAGGATTCATCAAAAATGTTACATTTACACATTACACATCTTTGACACATAAAGTTAACGCGTCACTCTCACATGAGCTTCTCTTGGTATTTTGAGTTGCTAGCTGACCTTGCTAACTAACTGCAGATATAAGGGCACTAGTGTTTAGACTTTATTTTCTGCGTTTGATATGGCATTGATCATTAGGTGCATGTCAGAGCATCCCATCAAATTCTGCTAGAAACTTGGAAATAACAATTTATTTATCGAAATCCAACAGATTCAATTCTCTATTTAAAGATAGCTATGCACGTACATAGATACAAGTGTTTTTCTAGCTGCTATACTGTGCTATAATACATCGAATACACTTAACCTCCACCTACAGTATCCAAGGTTGCTTACTCAGTTGCCGCTGATCTAATCTGAGCTCAATTAGCCTCATTATACGACCAATTACCAGTAGCGTTTACATAAAAGTCATTGCTGGATAAATGCCATTTCCTGAGCGGAAACCCCCCCATCTAACAAGGTTGTAAGCTATTTAGTTTTTGCTGAGCTTGTACTGCATCCTTACGCAAGTCCTCAACAGCATATTCATGTGAAAATGAAGAAAGTTATATCTGTTGCATCTATCACCATCCACAGCTAAGCCATAACAAGCGAGATACAAAAAGAGGTAAAAAGGTTAAAATTATGACATCATACAGTCAAGCCGTCGACAAAAGAGCTCCCACAATAACCCGCTAATAATAGCGCAACGCACAATAGCGTAACACCTGCTAACACAGTTTTGTTGTTTGTTTTCTTATACTATTAATTGTTACTATCACATTTTGTCACAAGACATTAACAAAAAAAGAAAAATAAACGTCAGCAAAAATGCAACCACAATAAACAAATGCATCTAGCTCCATGCATGTCGTAGTAACGAACGTGCTAAGCCACTATTATGGCACAGTGCTGGGTGCAAATGCTAAACATGTGTGCAACCACATTTTTTAGATTCTTTTTTCCTTTTGTGCATTTTCATTTACCCAGCATGCAACAATGTATCGACATGGTTTGCAGGTAACATGCATTTCATAACTTTCACGAACCAAAAACAGAAAAGAGGCAAGAAAAAACTGCGCACAGTGGTTCTTCGAAATTTTCGAATTAAGCAATATTTTTCGAAATTATTGTCATTTGGCGAGGGAAAACTGTCAATTTCCATCAAAGATTCCAAGCAACCTCGTCTGTTTGGCAAATTGACAAGATTCTCCTTAGCCGAGAGCTGGTAAGACCGTGAGACTTGTGGGTGAGAGATCTTCCCCACAAACTATCTGTACAGTGGAGAACGAGTGTCTCACGGTTAGTTGAACAAAAACAAAATGTCGCAACAATTATGTCATTCGATTATTTGTTATGTTTCGCAGTGAGTAAAAACGACACGACGACGACGACGACGACGACGATGATGACGATGTCTGTGTAAGCTTACTGCTTACTCGGTTACGTAGCCGGCCCGGGTAGTAGGTACCTAGTAGCTTCACTTAAAGTTGAAGAAGTGTTGATTATGGTGGCAGAGTCGTGCCCCGGTGGTATTTTGAATTATGGCCGTAATATAACATGCGCACGGTTTTTGCACGAGTGTCGTCTTCATTGTTGGGGCGGCGCGCGGAGATGAGGGGGACTTCTTTTATTTATTTGGAATCGGTTGCCTCTGGCCAGGTCTGGATTATTAAAATTTATTGTTTGTTTGACTCAGGTGCATTTCACGGCTGTTTGTTGGACTTTTGTTTGATGTGCTTGCGCATATGAGCGAAATTGTACGGAAGTCAAGCGGCTTCGTCGCGTCGTGCAGTGCGTTAATTTAACCGGCTGTCCCTCTTGGTTATATTTTCTACTTGAGCGAACCTGTTTTGTAAGCGAGAGTAATGGGGTACAGTGAAACGAGATACATGGTAACTATTTGATTTAGGGAAGCGAAATTGAGGTATTTCCTCGTCGCACTATCGAAAGGTGTTTGTTAGTTTTGCTCTCAGTGAAATGTGTTCATCGAGTTGTAATCCATGTGGTTTAGCCTTTGAAGAGTTATTTAATGTGGAGTGCGGAATACTTCACAAATTGACAAGTGTTGGAAGTCACGTTAGCTACCCGGTAGTATGGATAAACAAAAGCAATTCTGAAATGTTTCATTTAACTTAACAGTTCAACTAGGATATACTTTGACTTAGTTCCTTTTGGGATAATTTTAAACTAAATGTAATCACAGAACCGAATGTCGAACACAGAAGTATTTGCCTGCTCTCCATTAAAAAAGTCAACTTTTGGTTAGTGATTGAATAGAAGTATGTACATATCTACATATGTACATATGCAACCACTCTTCTACCTATGAAGTAGATGTACTACTCAGCCATGCTAGAAATAGTTCCGTTTTTAACAACCATCCCTCGAAAAGCATTCTTTAAGTAGACTTAGCTACCCGACTAACCTATGAATATCGAGTTTTGTAACACTAATAGGTGAGGCAAAACTTTACTAAAAAGTGGATACTCTATGTCAGTTTGTGTATCTCCGTATTTTTGAAGTCCACCTACCGACACCATTTCATTTTCTGAACGTACTTACGTACTGAGGTGACGCGGTAGTTGGCCTGGTCCTTAGGAAACTGCCTTCAGTTAAGTCGGAGGAGATTCCCTTTTACTTGCGCAAGCCACCTGGGGCAAGCTCTTATGTTGTTCCTCCAGGTTTCATTAGAAGACTCAACGGATCCTAGGCATCTACAAAGTTCTTTACTACATCAAAGTTGTAGCTTTTGATTGTGACGTTCTATCCGATTCGTCAAAGTTGTGTGTCCTTTCTTTGTAACATACCTCAGTTATCACTAAACTCACTTTGTCTAGATCCTTTTATGATATCAAAGCTCTCGGTGAGATCGTTACCGACTTTGATGAATTAGCTAATGCTCTCCATCGTCTCATCTCTATTAATGCTGTAATATGAGGTCTTGAAATCGATAAATCCTAGTGGGTAGTGGATTTGCTGGGACTTTAGAATCTATAGAAGTGCGGAAATTTGATCTTCTTTGACCTTTTTGGGCCTGAAATCGCACTGATATGATCCCACTAACTTATGAACGAACGATCTCATATGCTCTCACAGTACTGCAAATAAGATCTTGTACGCAATGTTGTAAGATCTTGTACTTATTCTAATTCCACACTCGTCGGACCAAATTTTAGAGATGAATTTGTGTATGCTCTCTGCCAAGTCATCTGCAATTGCTTTGTACAATCCGACTTGCACATTCCGTGCAAATCCGTCAGCACATTCAACCTTGGATATTGCCATCTTCATTTCGCCCTTATGACGTGAATGCATATTTTAGCTATCATTGTCTATCAATATGTAGTTCATTCTGCCTGATAGCACCATGAACATTTTCATATTCTCAACACTGACTGTGACTTTTTTAGGAGGTTTCCTTCTTCCTCTTTAGAGGGGTTTTGTACGAGTCTTGTTGGGTTGACACGTTCTTGTTAGCTCCAAGTATCCGTATTTCTGAAGTATAATTGATCTTCGTTTTTCGACTTTATAATCTTCGCACAGTATTTCTTCTTCGTTGTGACGTTTGCGGTATCCAGATTCGTACCATGTCTGCAAACATGGTAATGATTCGATTCAAAGTTAATTGCTCGAAAGGTTAGAACATCCAGGAGGCATCCCTTCCATCGATCGTAATACAATTAATCTTGTTGATCGTTTGATGATCAAGGCGCCACCATGTCTCCTTCCCTCATGTCTGCCACGCAATGAATTCAATACGCCGAAGTTCGTTTTCGAACTGTAGGGACTTTGACGAGCGTAAGATAGTCCGATTTATTAGTCATATTTCCGGCGAATACAGAGATGAAATCCTTTGTTATATCTATAAAATTCCTTAAGTAATTTTGCTCTTACTCCTGCTTACTGATTTTTAAGTCTATAACCACCACGACTACACGGCGAGCTATAATGTACATACTATGTACATTCGGCGAATTCTTATTAGTTATTGGCCACCTATCACGTTTCTTTATAATAACAATGCTGTTCGCTGGTAATATAAGAAAAATTTAGGGACAGTACTTGGAACTCGTTTGAATCAGCCTTCGCACCGACTCTTGAACCTTTTGGTGAAAAGTGTGATTACCCATATTGCCCATCTTCTAGAGCATCTACGGGAGTAGCACTTTAAACTAGAATTTATTTTGTTCTAAAATTCTTAATTTCGAAGAAACACTCCTTAACTTTTTCTGAATAACTGCTCTAATTGCAATTTAAAGTTCAATCAAAACCATTGTTCCCATAAACCCTGCCGTGAGTGCTTAAATAAACATTCACCTGACCTTTCCTGTTTAATTTTTCTTCGATTAAGAAAACGCCATGGCGTATACGTAATATTTTCCCCTTCATTTTCTTAATCGAATCCAAATATTTAAAAAAAGCGCAGACAATACCGTAATTACCTTTGCCCGTGACATTGAAACGTCTTCTCATCTAGCTCACAATTCGTTATAAATGACCCCTATCTGCCATAAGATTTATTTCAACTTATCAATCAAAAAATCATGCGTAACCATTGTGTACTTGAAACTGATTTTCTTACGTATGCACTTATCTAAATAAAAAATTTAAAAAAAATAAACAACATCTGACAGCATGGCAATCAAAAGTTGGCCAAAGATCGAATGAGAAAAAACAAAATACATAAATAAAAAACCCCAACGTCCCAACTGTCAAGATGTCAATTTCATTGGGTTACCACCGCAGAATCCGACACCCGTTTACCTTGCCAAATAATTGATATCGAAATCGGATAGGTTTCTCAGTACCAGTACTCGTTGGTATGACACGAATGTACATACCTTACACAAAATGCTCGTGAGTCTGGAGCCTAATGTTGAGACAGGTCACCGGAATGAATTCCTTGCGACACGGTCTACTATGCGTGCGTCAATTGAGTCCAACGAAATAATAAAAATAAAATCAAAACTGTTTTCTCTACCTGTGACACCAAAGGCTAGCATTAAATTGGTTTTTCTATTCGTTTGGGGGGGGGGGGGGGGCGGTGCTTTTTAAAGTGTATGGGAAAGATTTTCGATTTTTCGATTGCGTATTGAGGACAACGACTTTTCAGCAACTTGCTTCGGTAGTATAAGGTATAGGGTCGGTGGCAGTGCTGAGATGACAGTTTGAGGTTTCGAGAATTAATGTAGAGTTGAACAAATTTGTTAATTATGTACGTTGATGACTTTTGATATGTAGTCGTGACACGTTTTCACTTCTAGGCAGTCCGGATTTTATCGAGTTTTTCCAGGTAAGTTTAGAAACGATTTTTGTCGAATGCTTAAAAAATAAATCACAAAGAAGCAGTACTGGTTTTGAGAATAATTCCATCCTTTAGTCAATCGAGATATTACAAATGTCTGTGCGAAATGAAGCTTGGGTTTTTGATTAGTTGATATGCTAAAAGCACTTTGTCTTATATAGAGAAACAAAGGAATGAGATTAGATTTTCTCACATATCCTCCATGGACGCAGGCTACCTAAAAAGATGCGGGTACGGGATATCATGTTTTTCAGTTGGGTCAAAATACGACTTCCTTGATCGCCATTAATTTTGCCTGGAATACGCTACGATGATTAGAAAGACGGAAGGGAAGAGAATATGATTAAGTCTATCAGAGAAAACACCTTCACCTACTCCTTCGTCCTTAGTTTTTGATCTGTCGGTATAAAAGTGGATCCACTTAACTTCTAGGAACACCTCTTTCACCCAAAATATCCTAGAAGGAATAGTTATCGGGAAGTGTAGGGTAGTCTATGTTTTCGGAAGTTATTTTGAAACTGTTAAAAATTAAGTCCCTGGAAGAAATTTCTTTAAGACGAAGTTGCACTGGCGACCAAAAATGCAGAGGCTGTCGCACAACTACAGTGGGGGTGAAATCCTTGATTGTTAAGTTGACATATATATATGTAATTATATGTGTAATAGAAATACGTTGACTTTCCCTTGCTCTTTTCCCTTTAAGTCTCGGCCTCCTTACATACCCGTTCCAATGGAACCTGTGGCGGGCCTGCCTCTGGGTTAGATGGTTATGTTTCATTTACCAATGTCTATCTAGCGATCTATAACATCCATAGCCCTTCTTCCGAAACAGAGAGAATACCTTTTGCTTCCAGGATGTTTTCGATGTGGGCTACCTTTCAGAATAACTGCCTTGGGGAAATCGTTTTTCTCTTTTTCTCTATTTGGAAACTCTCAGATGAATCTAAATCCCCAGCCCCCGCTGATCATTTCTAGTTCAGGTCCACTTACGGCTCCTACTTCTACTCGTAAGACCAGCAAAGTGGAACGTTGCACCAGAACGACTATATCGGGATAAGTTATTATATCTATGAGAATGAATTAGTCATGGAATTTGTGAGAGTGCAACCCTTCGTATTTCGTCATAGTTCAAAATAGCTCAACTGCGATATTTTTCACATGGGTACGCAGTGCAAACCGTAATTGGTTACTGTCTACATCTTCTTTGTCTTAGCGAAATAAAAAAAATAGCTCGATAAACTGCATAACTTTTTAGACAACTATACAAGAATCAACTTGTATTGGTTTCTAATCTATACATGTTTGGACCATAAGACTACAAAACTCACAACTGCGAGTAAATTAAAGTAAATTTTGACTTGAATGCTCTATTAGTGGAAGAAAATTAGAGCAAGCTTTTTCCTGGTCGTCCATTGACAATGTGAAACCTATTCGCATTCAAATGTCCACGTTGCACTGTCAACTCAAACTAGCTAGCCAGCCAGCGTTCTTGTTGTACACTCCAAATCTGCAGAACCCAATCCTACAAATTTGTTCCAAAGACATGACATTTCAATATAAGCCAAGTTTCCGCTTACTGCTATACACGACGTCGTCGCAGCATTATTACTCGTACCAACCGCATTTGGTATACGAGTACGAACACCACCAACCACTAGGTTTCCATTTGTTGAATCATCATCATCATCATCCACAAACCATTAAATGCCGTTATCTTTTGATTACACAACGCGCCGCGCATAGCTAACCGTGCCAGTGGTGGGCACCAGTCAAAGGATTGATTCACCGACCGTCGCCGTTGTCATTGCAGATATACCCACCGCAATAACCGAAAGGTGCAAAAATAGACGCAAGTTCAACCAAGAACCAAGAACGAAACCAAACCAAACCGAATTGCAACAACGACCACTAGCGCGCGATGGCGATGGCGACGACTTGTAGTACACTCGATTGGAATTTCAACAAGTTACGTTCTAGACATCGCCATGCACGCCTTCAGGAGATGAGTAGGTAACCACTGTAAGGCATGGAAGTATTACGTTCGCGGAATGCCGAACACTAGGTGAGTGCCGCAGAACCAGCACAGAAACACCACATTTGACAAGGAGGTGGATGAGGAAATGCTCTCTCTTTCTTGGTGGACCAACAACGTAACGTATTATACGAGTAACGTAAAATTACTTTAACCTGGCTCGAGATTTTATGGTTTTGATAAAGAGCGGAAATTCTAAAGAATGAAAGATGTATCTCGTTTTATTGTTTTCGTTTTGGCAAGTACTCGTAGTCGTATTGTTGGCGCTTCGGCAATTGGAATTTCAATTTAGAAGCAGAACAACGGGACTGACTGGCTGACTGCTGCACGGTAAAGTGACTTGGGTCAAGTGATTTTGTTAGTGTTAACAATTTTCATTTAATATCTTTTTATGGCTGAAATCAATTAAGTTGATGTAACGGAACGATATGGAATGTAGGTGGGTTTTGCCGGTTGTGTAGATTAATAGAACAGTTTCGTGTGGGTATTTGGGTAGGAGCAACTGTCTATTCTTGATTCATTCACTACTTTAACACAACTTATACCAGTGCCTCCACCCGACGTAAAAAACGCTTTCGGTTTTCGCCTTCTCGAGAAAACTGTCACACCTTCGGGTACACAATGTCCAAGTGCCCATGGGTTATCTTCTCCAAACATGGTTTACGCCATCTGTAGCTCAAATTATTTATTGAACTTCTTTTGAGGTCAAACCAAGGACTTTCTTTTCATATTTGCTCTAAACTCTGATGCTGTTTGCCATCTAGTATCTATCTATAAATCTAAGGGTAAGGAGTAAAGCATTTGGAACTTGCGATACCTATAGTGTAGAAGCCCAGATCAGTTCCGTCTTGGTTTATATTCGAAATTCTTAAAAGTGATTATAGTAGCTAGTTTCAAATTTATGTTCCTTTGACATCTTACAATTGTATATAATTTTGGTTATCTGGCCATATATTGCCGTGTAAAGAATATAACACGCATAACACGAATGGTTGTGATAAGCTAGGCCCTGGGTCCCATCGACCTGTAGCGCCAAGTATTTATTTATTTATTTAGGGCACTACCTCCCACAAAAATCTACCAGCATTGGCGACCACTTAATGGCGATCTTTTTTGGTGCTGGTCGACCGGCCAAGCTATCATACCATGTTATTTGGTCAATATGATTGCTTGCACAAATGACCACGACTTAACATTACATTTTGCAGTTCTGAAACCTTCTAATGTCTGAGGTATGATACAAAGCAATTTGCATAAAATCCTTAGCCCCAGCTTCAAAGAGATTGTCGAAAAGTAACTGGTAATTGAGACTAGACAAACGTATTTGTTTGTTAAAACCTTAAGTTGCTTTGCGGTGTCGTCCAAGAAACATTTCGTCTTAAGTCCGTTTCTGACAAAGCCGTTGTAATGACACCATTTCGCTGCCTTATCGAATTTGGGTTGCATGATGGTGGAGATACATATATGGTAGACTACTATAACCGTGTTATCTCGAAATGGAAAAGGAGTGCTGTTCTGAAACATGCGAACAATTTTCGATCCAAGTTTGCTTAAAGAGTTTCGTTTCCTTTCATATATTTTTAACCACACACAATTCGTAAAATCATTGCTAGTTTTCCAGACCTTCAGTGCTGCCTAAATTCGTCTACCCTACTGATTTATGTATTTTTAGAATGACTTGTTTTTCAGATACTACATTAAAGGATACTTCTTAAAGGATTTTTAGAAATAGGATATTTTTCAAGGGCATTCTTAAATTTAAATTCCAAATCAAAGAAGACTTTTCCACACTTTGTGCATGAAGTACAAAATGTAGTTCCATTTTATGTTAAATTAGGAAAGTATGTATGGAATTGGCTTAGTGCCAGCAATATGTCAATATCCATTCGACCCGTATTCGTTCCGATTCCCTCCCCTGTACGAAAACTTCTTGAACAATTTGCTTAACGATGTGCAGCACACACACTCCTGTCTATTAATAATTTCAATTTATTTTTAGCTACAAAGTAGTGCAACACCTCCATTTCGACTAGGTAAAATGTCAATATTCCAGAATAACCCGTCGATCGAGTACGAATCTCTCGCCAAATGCCATGCGAGTCCACCTCCTTTTTGGTTCTCTCTTACGTCACCACCACTAAATCTATGTCAATTGCAATCAACTCTGCATCTCATCATTAATAAACAATTTTCTACTTCGCGAATCCGGGCGGAGGAAAATAAAAAAAGGAGAATTTTTCTCCTCCTACGAGAAAAAGTTGCTGCTAAAGTTGATTAAAGTAACACGCGCGAACCGCACTACACCAGTCAGGCATTCCCACCACCATCAACCAGCATCGCAACCTGCTTCCTAAAATCTCGTTTCTAAACACCTCAACAAGATTATCTTCTGCGCTGCTGCTCCTCCTCGGCGCATCCAATTTTCACTGCATTTGGCTTCCAGTTTTCTGCGTTAGGTCCTAGCGCTGGTCGTCAGCGCATTTAGAATTCCGCTGCAAGGCGAATCATAGAACCATACGCTAGGTACAGCATAGTATCTTGTATATTCCAGGCGCACAATCTCAAAACATTGATTCACTATTGTGGCCCAAAGGCTAGTTAGTGGAAGCGGCTGCGGCGGCGGCGGCAGCAGCAGTGGACTTGTTGCTCGTCTGATTGGTACAGCTGCCGGTGAGGCTTCGCGAAAACAAGTGCGCTTCTGCATCAAAAAGTAGTTGAAGTAATAATAATAACTATAATAGTAGTAGATGCCATCAGTGGTCTTTCATTTTGAATACCTAACAACAACTAGGAAGGCAGTAGTAGCTGCTATTCAGGAATTCCCTAGGCCACTGTTAATAGCGGTTTTGTAACACATTGATGGACAGTGTGCGTTGTTTCGTGTGAGGATCGAGAGATCATTCATTCTACGCGAGCAGAAGGGGACTTACCACAGCACAGTCCTGCCGCCGACATCTTTACAAAGAATTAAAAATTACTTCCTGATTATCACCGGGAGTGGTCGGTTGTCTGTTGTATTACCACCACCACTACCACGGATTCGCCTGTAAAACTCAGGCGCTTCTATGATGTAAGATCTAATTTTTCTAATAGATTGGCTTTGAACAAAACTGCTGCTCATGATGAGGTTGATGCTCATGTATCTATTCGTACTCGGTGGTGTTGCAGCATAGTGGGCACAGGAAACATGTTAGCGCAACGCAAGACTGATGTTAACGCACGATTGAAGATGCAATTCATTGGCCATTGGTATACGTATTGAGGAATGTTGTGCAATCGTTTGCTGTTGTTGTTTCCAAAATTGATGTCTGATTAAACCCCAGCAATTGAGTATATACCTGCCACACCCGAATATCTAAAGTGAATGGGTTCACGAATTCTATGAAAACTCAGTTAAATATGCATGGCGCGGAGTGACTAAGCAGTGATGAGGTGATGTTGCAACATTTAAATGTGTTTTTTGCACTTGGGTGCTTCGATGCAGGAAATTGGACAGAGGCCAAGTTAGGGGAACGTGAGGCTATTCACCCCGCTGCTGAGTGAGTGTTATTTTGGGGAAAAACGGTGTTTCGGCTTTTTGGCAGAGGAATTTGTACTGTGTGTCATGTAATCTATTTTTGGCTCGCGACTGTATGCCCATTTGACCGAGTGAATTTATGGAATTAACTGGGGAGGTATTTGTAGAAATCCCCACTTGGGAGGGTGCCTAATTGCGAGGAAATGGTTTTAGGAGGCATTATTTATATGTTTTTAGATTATGTAAGTCACATGATGTTGAAATTCTTGGAAGTAAGGAAGTACTGCAGTGAGAAATGTGTATTATAGTTATAAGACTCTTGACGTGGCATGTTCCCAAATACCTTCTTTAGTAAATTAATGGAATATCACAATTTAAATACGAAGAGATCGTACTTTGTACGAGGTCCATGATAACTGAAGCACAGTATAAAGTAAATTTAAAAATTAAATTGAATAAGGATATCAAATAAAATAGGTACTTACATATGTAGGTGTAATCATAGATCCGACCATCCGACCAATGTGAAGAAGGGGCTAAGTTCGATACGAAAAAAGTGTGGCACAGTTGGCTTCGACAGTAAAAGAATTTATATTTAAGTTAGTAGTAGTTTCTTTAATCAAAGCTTCATGAATGTATAACGTTCTTCAATTGTGTTAGGTTCGTTGCTAATAAATATCTAACTGGGCCATATGCAACGTTAACTCTTAAATCTCCAAAAACAAAATCTTGAAAAAAACAAAATTTGAAAAAGAAATCTCGAAAACAACTCAGTTTAGTGGAGCATACCTATATAAATCCACAATTCTGTTATGAACATTTTATATCCCATCCCATCGTGTCTACATTTTTAAGAAAGTTAATCACGCAAAGTTTTTAACCGCTTTACTAGTCCTTATACATCTTTGTAAAATTTGTAACCCGGCGTTTATGTATTTCATGTGGTCGAATTATGGGCCTATTCGGACTTAAATTTTGTACATCATCTGCGGGAAATACTTGACTATTCACATTCTTAAAAAAAACTTTCTCGCTACTATTCTTTTGTTTTCATTGAACCAACTTATAAAATGATCTGTTTTTCCTTATCAACAATTAGTTTCCTATCTCTTTTCCAGTTAACGTGTTTCTTCCTCAACTGTTCTTTCCAAGTGTTTTTCGATCGGCATACTGTTTTGCCATGCTGGGTTAGTGAATTCTATTGCACAGCGCAATAAGGAATGACACTGCCTGCTGAAACTTCGATACACCCTCCAGGCTAGAAAATGCTTAGGATCCTTCGTAGGTAGCTGTTCCTGTACTTGTGATAGGAACTGTCACTTTCTTTTTACTTGCACCTATACCTATAAAGCAAGTATTGTATTCGTGCAAAATTTGGAACTCGAGATTTTAATCAAACTTGACATTACCATAATGGAGAAGTCCAAAAAAGTAGGGCCGCCAATGCCGTCTGTCTGTCTGTCTGTGCACGATGCTACAGCCTAAACGAGTGGATGGATTTAGATCAAACTTCATATATAGGGTCTGTGTGATAATCCCTAGAGGCTAAATCGGAATTTTCATTCTAACCTCAAAATTAAGGGTAGTTTACTTAAGGCCGATTTTAGTTAAAATGGATTTTCTCGAAAACGGGTCTAACGATTTTGATTAAACTTCATATTTGAATTAGTCTGGTCAATTGCAATCAGATGATGTATCATGCTACTTACCAAAATTGGCAACAATGGTACTTTACTTGTAGTCAATTTGGCGAAAAGTCAATTTGCGAGAAAACGGCTTAAATGATTTAGTTCAAATTTCATATTTGGACTAGTACGAGGTAATGCAACACAATGGCGTTTCGGTCTGAGTATGATATAACGGTACTTACGACCAAGGTGACTAAAAGCCGATTTGCTTGAAAGTGCCTTCAACGATTTTATTTCAATTTTGACATATGATTAAACATCTCAAATTTTATCAGGAACTGTATCACATTTTTGGCCAAAAGTTAGTATAACGGTATTCTTCGCGAAATCGAGCAGTTGGAGCCAATTTATTCGAGAACGGCTTCAACGATTTTTATTAAATTTCATATTAGAATAAGCCTTTTCAAACCCTATAAGATGGCATACAACGATTTTGACCAAAAATGTTTTAAAAGGAACTTTACTTATAGCCATCTTCATAAAAATACGCTTTTCTCGAAAACTTTTCTTGATCGTTACTGTTTTATTTTCATATCTAGGCTTCTTTTACAAAACTCTATAAGATGGCATACCACGTTTTTGGTTATAACTGCCTAAAATTCCACTTTCCTTACAACCAGCTTAACAAAAACACGATTTTCATATCATATTAATAGGCAAACATGAATTTTATCCCTACTTCTTCCTACTGAACCGATTTTCTAAATTATATACCATTGCAAAAGCTTTTCCCCACAGTACTCCTTATTTTATAGTTAAAGGCCAGATTGATAACAATGGTACAATAGCTTTTTAAAGGTAAGTCAATACATGTGCATTTACGGAAGTACACGCACACTATAGTGAACCAAAAATATGTATGTATTGTACTTGACTTCTTGCACCATTCACCGCAGTGTTGCTGCCAAGGTTTGAGAAAAAAATTTCACCATAAGGAAAGAAAAACGTACCTAAAGTATCAAAATACGAATTCTGTATAATATTGCCATTGGCAGTGGAACTATGTCGCAGAATCATATCAAAAAGTTAGAAATTGTTATAAAGATGCTCTTTTATGGCATCTGTAGTCGAAAGTGAACATAGCCATTTTTAAGAAAACGAAGCATCACATTTAAATCAATAATCATTTTTGATACGTATCTATTACTTGGTAACACTCTAGAACACAGCTATTGTCATGGAAACGTTTTTTTCCTTACGATACAGGTTTTGATTGGTGCGCACGTGCTACTGGATTTGTCTGAAATTCATTTTCATTGGTTAAAAGACAGAGAGAGAGAGAGAAAATATTGTTACATTTTTAGGGACTTACTTTGGGTTTTCGCATATTCACCGGAGTTCAAAGGCAATGAACTTATGAGTGAAATTGAAGGAAAAGTAACGACGATGCTTAATTTTCAAGAGCTTTATCAAATCCTACAGATGATATCTAACGTTTTTGGCCAATCTGCTTAGAACGATGGTTTACTTACATATATTCAACTTACATATATATTCGTTTATTTCTTTTTACCTCAAATACACACAAGAATTTGAGATATAGGTGCAAGTTTGTACGGCCCAGTCGTGCACTTTATTTGTATTGAAAACGATCTATTCTCTTAATATACCAACTTTTGATGCCTGGAATCCTATTACATGTGGTGGAGGGTCATACATATACATACATATATCACTATCATTAGTGGTCATAAGACTTTTGCAACCATGATGCGCTTTGCCACATTCCACCGTCTAAGTGTGGCGGTTCTAACTTTATTCAAGATGTCATTCATATTCTAACGGTCTTTGTTTTAGTCGTTGTTATGGGCAAATAATTACATACATATGATATCAAGTTTCGAATATATTCCAGATTTTTAAAAGAGCGTTGTAGGTGGTGTCTTTGGAATCCGTGACATCCGTGGAAAAGACTAGTTCAATGACGTGATGTGTACTATCACATTTGTTTATGAAAACCTGATTTTCTTTGTTCCTGGTACATTGACTTTCCATGAGTCACATCTATCATCACAATTTAATGACGTCCTGTACATTCCTTTACTTCTGTAATTCTTTAGCCTTGTGTACAATCAAACTAAATTTTTTTAATTTTACGATTTTGTACACAATCTCACAGCAAGTCAATTAAATTGATCCCTCTGTCTGATAGGTTTTCCTTATTGCACACTTAAGACGCATAACCTAATTTTTCATCACCCTGCATCGCGATGCTATATCCACAGAACAACAAAGAAAATATCTGGCATTTTTCCTGATTTTACGGCCATTAAAACCGCAAAGGGAACTCTGACAATAGTTTTATGACGTTGCGGTGATCTCAATACCATTCGATTTAGTAATGTTTATTGAACAAATATCAGGAACCCATAAAAATGCAATAAAATTGTGTCAACTAATTTTGTTTCCCCTGCCAATGGCATCGTGCAAAATAAAATTTATAACCTGGATAAATCCTGTGATGAATGATAGGGAAATAATTTTTATGATAATTGAAAAACTATAAGCTGCGCTTAAAGGGCCTTGACTAAATGACAATGATTTGATCATTGACTTTGATTTAGACTGTATGCTCAATTGTGAATAAGACCGGTTGGTGTTATTGCCAACAACTGTATACAGTCGGCAACAAAATTGATTGGTATTATGTAAAATACATTTCATATTACTTTAAATTTTGTTATTAAACTTTTTTCTAACTTCGATTTTATTTGTTTCCTTTCAGGTATGATTGCTGCACATTATGTTGTAACTACGTAAGAGTTTGTTAAACATTGAATCTATTTATTGTACACATCCATTCATATAACCCATTCCAACAAAATGATTAT
This sequence comes from Xylota segnis, assembly GCA_963583995.1. NCBI lineage: Eukaryota > Metazoa > Arthropoda > Insecta > Diptera > Syrphidae > Xylota > Xylota segnis. The sequence continues at coordinate 80,659,480 of OY757237.1, forward strand.
TTTGAGATATAAAAACAAAATTCATTTTGAGTTAAAGTATCATCGAATGCAACATCATTCTAAAACGAAAACAAATTTGCTTCCGGTTGCTGACTTAATTATTAACGAAGCAGTTGAGTTGTCCTAAAACATAAGTAGAGCGAAAAATTCTTGTTTAATACCGCGACTTATGTGACTTGTCGAATATAGAATCGTATTGACTGATATTTGATCAATGAAGTTTATTGAAGTCCACTCTTTTACATTGAGGAACCAGATAATGTTCTGATCGCCTTTAACTCTGTCGTCGAAAAAGCGTTTGCCTAGTATGCACTGTCTGGTTCTACCTAAAGGAAGTGTGTAATTGTTTCTCTTTCGTTTGGGATATTGCAGCTGCGGCAATGTATGCACGTATATTAAATGGAATACTTATTGGTCACTTGGACTCCACTGGTCAGTACTAATTGCCAGAACCCTAGCAATATCCGTACGGTTTCTATTCAATAGTTATTGTCTTCTGCATCAGCAGTATTTGGACCTCAAATCTCCTATTAGCTTGAAGTAGATAAGGCGCAAAGATTCTACCCTTAAGGACCCCCAGACCGGCGTTAAAAGGAGACTGAATCTAAACAGGTGACCCAACGAGAAAAGTTCATCTTTGCAATCTTCTACAAGTTTCGAGGATATAGTGACCGATAAAATAGTCTAACAGCCGTCTGGCTGTCAATGAGAATGGATATGGTGTTAAGGAGTGTGGTAGTTCGCCTGTAAGATGCTGCATAAATTAGGAAATCGGTAAAACATGAAAATAATAAGAAGATCAGAGAAGATCTCTACATCCCTACCCTACAGTTCCACTCTAACCTGTTTGGGAATTTGACCGTGACGACATGCCTGAAATTGTATCTGGAGGTGTGTCCACACCAAAGAAACATTTTTGAAACATTTAAGAAACATTTCAAATATATTTAAAAAAATTTCTTAAACATTTCATAAACAAAGAAAGAAAGAAATTTCATAAAAAGAAATGTTAGTAAAAGTTAATTTAGATCTAGACGCTTCGCCAAACACTTTTGAAATGTATACGTAATGTGTCTGTGTTTCCCATATCGATCGTAAAACTTTTTGTTTCTCAAGTATTGACGAGGAATTTATCCTGTTAATAAAACTTTCTGGAACGAAAAAAGTTTTGTGGGATCCTAGTAAAATCCTAGCAAAACCATTCTAGTGCATTTTACTAACTTCATTAGGAAGACGGCTGCTAGATGCGCCATCAAGTTGCAACTAGGCAGTTGACCACCTGGGACACCTAAAAATTCTTGACTCAGTCCCACAAAGAGACATGTTCTCCACTGTACCCGACATTAAGGGCCTGAACCGTACTGTGGTGTCAACCGGGCTGCCGGCACAGTAGTGATTAACGCATGGGAACATAAGGTTCGTCTACGTCAGTCCTAAAGATTAATCAAGCCTTATTCCTATGAGGAAATTCTAAGTTTAAACAAAGACAGTATTAGAAAGCTGGTAAGTTTTCTAACAGGTCACTGAGGCCTGAAATACCACCTCAACAAACCTAATCTGTGCCCAGACATATATGTAGAATGCATGTTCTGCTCAGAAGATGACGAATCATTCATTCTCTGTGAATGCCCGGCAAGGTAACATGCTTGCCAGCAGATATTAGAAACTCTCCGACTAAGGACGTGCTTTCCTTCATTAGGGAGGTGGTAGTTCTGTTAGAGTAAAACACGACTCTATCAGTGTTACTTCTTTCCAATCCATCTTCAAGTACAAAACTGGATAAATAAAATGGGAAACAAAGATATTTCAGAAATGTTCAAATTCTTTTTATTAGTTGCAACTTTCAGCCGTTTATACATACATACATACATATATGTATCACCAGTCACTTAAATTCTTGAAAAGGTCATTTCCATATTGAAGTTTAGCTGTGATGGATCCATCTGCAAGCCTGTATGGTATGGTTTTTGTGAAATTTATTTTGCTTCAAAATGCCTAGGGGTACGGAATCGACGTTATAACTTCTCACATAAGGTCAATGTTTGGCGTTTATGTGTGAAAAGTAAGGATGATAAGGACGTGTCTTGCGTCGATCGAATGATCATTTTATGACCAAAATACCTCATCTCACCATATTAAATTTACCAACTCTTCTATGTCGAAGTTTGTGTTTCACATCCCCAATTTTAGAAGATTCCTTCAAAGCTCAGAAAAGTAATTATGTACTGGCTTATCTTATATTCGTCATAAAGGCAACTTGGACTGATATAAAGTTTTCAGGGTGTTTGGTTGGAAGGACATCGTTGACGTTTGTAATGCGTCAGGGAATAATATCTTGAACTCCTAATCACTAACCTGGAAAGCCCTATATGCGTAAAGATATACATATATGTATGTATGTATGTGTACAGATGCTACAATTCGCAGCCATAGTACAACGAGATAGTGTCATCGGCTCATGCACCATTCAAACATTTCCTTTCTTAACTGAAGACCACTTACAATTTCTATAGGTCTCCATCTGAAAGTCTTACGTTCGCACAATTTTCTACTAAACCCTTTTTTCAAATCTAACACTGAATAGTAAACCTCCAATTCCCTCCTTAGCTACCTGCTTTAAGCACCTTCAATACACCGATAACAAACAGTAGCCACGGCTGTTGCTCGGAACAATTTCACGCCTCATTAAATTGACGTTCGCATCATACGGCCGCGCCACCTGTGTTTATTACGCGAATCTCATGTGTGTTCAATTTGTTAATAGCCCAGATAAATATTGAACTCATTGTTATTCACTTTCGAGGACACTGTACACTGGAGGTGACACAGTAACCACTTGAATGCCTTTTTTACTGCAATGTCCCACTTCCTGTCGTTAATATTTTTTTTTTCTTTATGTCGCCTCGAAAAGTTTTAGCTACTCCCCGTCATAATGTTGACATTTACTCAAGTGCTGACACTTCAATTTGTATTGTTGTTATTATGCAATTGAGGATAAGATGTATTCAGTTGACCTAGTCAACCCAGCCTCATCAGCCAAGCGATCGATCAAGATCATGGACTCACTCTGCCCCCTCAGATGCCGATGAATCATCGGGCACTTAAGTCGGAGCACATACGGCATGCATCCATTTGAGTGTGTCCTAATTTTTTTGCGCCCCAGAATAAACGAATTAAATTAACCAGAGATTGTTGTTTTATATTCTGCGACGATGTGGTGGGCACATATGGAAAATGCCTTGCGAAATTAGGTTCTGTTTAAATTGGCTTTCGGGGCTGGTTGGTATCCGCTGACTGTATTGTGTTTGCTTTGCACTCGACGTGCAGAAGTGCAATTTGTTTTTTTAAGTAAATTAAATGCGTTTGGAATTTTTCCGAGAAAACAATTTAGTCTTTGGGAGGGTAACCTAGTTTATGGTAATTGATGGTTTCAATTAGTTGATGGACCACATAATGTGCATGCGAACTGATTTGAATTGGTTAAAGTGTATCTAATGAGAGTAGTGTTTTTGTATGTTCAATTGGAAGATCCTTGAAAACTATAAGACTGGGGAACAATCCAATTGAAATGCACCAGAGTTTTTCTTTAGTTTTAAAATCTGACTTCCACATTACTGAACTTTGAGTCAATAAGAAGTTTTTTTTGTAAAGATTGACTATGTACGTACATGCGTATACTGTGTAGGTAAAGGACTAAGGATTGAATTGCACGAAAGCCTTTGAATTGAATTAATGATGCCAGATACTTTTTTGTAAAATTCCCCAATTTTTTTTAAACGTTTTTCGAATTTTTTTCTCTTTATTTTCCATTTTAGCGATGTAGACACAACAAAATGAAAGGTTTGCATACAAACTGCTATGAATGCACATCCGTTTAGAGTGACTCTAGTTGGATTCAGAGATTATAGGAACCGAACCGTTTGGATCCGTTTGAAGCCATCTTAGACGACTTATTGGCAATTTAATAACTTGGTAGTTGTTGCTGTACAACTCGTAAAGATTGTCGTTGAATCCCCTCCTCCAAAGCCAGTCAACGCAAACTGGACCGAAAATTATGCGCAAATCTTTCACTCGAAGCAGCCGAGGATGTGTTCTTCCGTGTTAGATAGAGTTCAAGCTTCATCCCATAAAGTAAAACTGGATAATTAGAGTTTTATGAGTATGACTTTACCACCCAATTGCCTTTTCAACCTAAAGACACCGATTGACAAGAGTTATTTCATTTCTGGTGAGATGGCATTGTCAGAGTTTACAGTAGTTCCCAGAGTTGTAGTTGTCGGTTGTGACATTCTGTCCAATTCACCAATGTTGGGACACACAACTTGTTGGCAGCATATACATATGTACTTTGCTTTGCCCTCATTTATCCCTAAACTTTTTTGTGCAGCTTCCGTTTAAATATTGCCGAACACACCACTGACACCCGTATGTGCTTTGCAAATAGTGTCAACATCGTAGCCATACGCTAGTAGTTGCACAGATTTTTAAAGATTGTACCTACGATATTGACTTGTTTGTGAGTTGCGCACAAGTCTTTCAAGTACGATGTTGAAAAACTCGGATGACAACCCGTTCCCTAGTCCTTTTTTGAAAATCAAAGGCGTCGTTGAATTCGTTACCGAACTTGATGGAGCAGTGAGCGTTCTTCATCGTCATAATGGGTAGGCGAGCGAGTTTGGCCTAAGCTAGAAGTAGCTCTGCATAGCTCATCTCTATGCATATGTACATATGTATGTAGATGCTGTCATACATATGTAGCCTTGAAATCGATGGAAATGGTTTGGGTAACAATTTAGGTTCGGATTTTTTCTCGGATCTGTCAAAGTGTGAGAATTTAGCCGACTGTGAACTTTGCTAGCCTGGAACTGATACAGGCCGATCAGATTTTGACGATGGGTTTCAAGCGTTTACACAGATACTTTAAGAGACTATGTATGCTCTGAACAACTCGGTCTGTCCAAGTCCAGGACCCTTATTAGCTGGATATTGGTATCCTTACTTCGCTTTGGTCAGGTGGACGGAATTTCGTCTATGTTGGATGTTTCAATCTGCCTACTGCCTTCTTGATCTGTACGAGTCTTGTTAGTTCTTTTTCAATCAATCTCTTCCTCCCAGAGGTTTCTTGGTAGTGGTTGTTTGAAACCCAGCACATCAGTTGCGTAACAACTGTTGCCATATTGAAATAAATTGCCAGAGATTGGGAAAACCGTGTGTCATTGCATTGCATTCTCGTAAGCCACAGTTCAAAGATGTGGCAGTGAGCTCAATGAGAAGTTTGGTTGCAAAATGCATTGTTGAACTAACACTTTAGACCTAATGAAGACCATGAAGCTCTCAAACACTTTATTTCATGTCCATCACAACTTTCCGCTAAATCACTACGATCTATCAAAAGCTTTAGAGAATGCCGATACCCATACCGTAAGGCAGGTCATATTGAACTCTGATGAGACGAAATAAAACCAAATTCCAGCACTTCCGTCTACTCATAGCAGACTGAAAACTTGTTTTTCTTCTAATCCTTAAATCAAAAAAAAAAAAAAAAATAGAAAAAAAACAAACTTCTAATAACCTCCGTTGTAACAAAATTAATTACACGACAAGACAGTCATAGTTTTTTTCTCCACAACCATGAAGGTTAATCAAATTGACCCGCCTGCACACGTCGTTGTACATATTCCTCGTGCTCTGTGGCTATAAATCAAGCTCAAAAAAAGGAACCTTTCTTCAAAGCCACAACAATCGGCACATGCGCCCGACAACAACAAGAAGAAAGCGAATTAAAAATTCAACTTCCACATCACAAACATCTGTATATGTGGTGTATACCTCTTCTGAACAATGTTAGACATTTAATTATGAATCTGACATTAAGTGTGGGTATCTAGTCAGAAAGGTTATTGTATCTCATCAGTGAATGGGTGTTCTTTTGCTTTCAACTCGTATGTTGTAGGAGTTACACCTAGCCCCTCTCTAAAAAAGCGTGCGTAATTCAATTAGCAAAATTTACGACCTACAGCGCACACGCATCATGCTGAGTACGACTTATGGCCCAAGTTCTCTCTCTTTTTGTAGCTGCAGATACAATATGGAATGTAATAAGCATCTGTGGTTTTTCATGATCCAAAAATAGAATTGGTCATAGATATAAGAAAAAAAAGAACAAAAAACCGCACACTGTCCTAGAAAATGTTTTTGTAGTTCCACTACACGCTGTGAGGCTCTATGCAGTGTACAAGGTAGGTAGCTTGCTAATAAACCTGAATACCTTAACTGTTGTTTGTTACCTGATTAGTAATGAGTCGCGGTGGTCATGAGGTGTATGCTTGTTTGATTATATCCAGAAGCTACATCTGTTGGTAAAAGAATATTTAAGGGAAATAAAAAATAGTTTTTGGTGTTAACTTAAGTGAGTGTCTATGATGTGGGACTCATTTATCTAGAGGGTTTGTAGGGTAAAATAGTCAAACAGTAAGTCACTGTATTAAATATTGCACGAAACATAAAAATGAAGAAATGTCTAGTCGCTCATTACTCGATAGCTTCGATGGCGCTACACTTCTGTATGAAGCTCGGCTTTACCCAAAAAACCTCGGTCCATAAGACCTCCAGGTGCGCACTCCGAAACTGCAGATTTTCTTTTACTTTGTGCACCATCTAATGCGTTTAAAAGCCTCAGGAACGTATTTGTTTGCAAGAATACCAAATTCATGTAAAAGACGGTTTGGATTTAGGTTTATTATTGATCGTGAAGGTGCCTAGTGTGTTATGGTGAACTCATTGCCTTACACTGCCTTTGAACATAATTCCTCAGCAATAACTGTCTTTAATAGAACTTTCATGATACTGTTATACCAATGGCAATATAACTTGGCATGCTAAGCACAATTTAAAATCCATTTAAGGCTTCACAACTTCCGCTCCCACACATTCAAACATGTATTCTGGTCCACACGTTGCCTACATGAATGCATTCAAAATCAGATTTCCCTCTAATTGATATGCAAATCGCACACCCATCCTCCTGCTTCTCTCCAATTAAGTATAACTTCTCTCTCTCTCTCTCTCCCTCTTGGCCTCTCGGTCTCTCGCCTCCCGCACCCCGTGTGTGCGATCAATTATTCTTCAAGCGAATTGAGATCAGTTCTCATAAATAACGACGATGCAAAATTTCATCCATAATGCAAGCAACGAAGGTGGTGCTAATAGTAGAATAAGTAGTGGTAGTGGAACAAAATATTTACCCCACACACAACAAAAACAAAAAAAAAATATGAGAACCTCCTTCTTCTTGCTGGGAGAGGGTGGGCAGGTGGGCAGGAGGTACTTAATTACACCATCATCGTCGTCGCGCCATGCATCGTCTTTAAGAGCTGTGTGCACACCTTAGACCCACAATGTGCATTTCACTCACAAAAAACCCATCATCATCTCGGTATCAACCATCTGCATCCGATGGATGTGCAGTAACATTCAGCAACATCCCACTGCAACATCCCATTATTCACCTGACATATTTGCATTTTGCACTCGATGCTAATTTATTAGCAAAGCGAATGCTGATGGTGATGGAGGATAAGTGGAAAGCGGTCACACACCTATATTTCAATATTTCGTCGCATTGACTCCGTTTATGCATCTAAAACCCATGAACCCGATCAAATATCTCATCGGACGAGTGTATTTACAGAGACATTTGTTTAAATTAGTTCGCGGTAAGTGTGCGCAATGCCGCGCCGCCGTTGAGGACGACTATGAGCATAAATCATGCAATCATCCGTTCAGACTTTGAGACGAATGGCAAACACAGCATAGAGCGCCCAGTGTCTCAAAGACAGACAGACAGACAGACAGGCTAAGGAATATTTTTGCATTTTGGGGCGTTGGCAAGATTATTGTTTGCCAAGCTGTGTGCGCTGCGTTCCGCTGTAATGTGACAAAAGTATTCAAGAATGGAAATTACCAGTTACCACCTCTCCTCGCAACTATATCGCTCGCTGATTTATGCAAGAGCACAGCCTAGCTGCAAGTAAAACACCACTCGATGATCTTCTGTTTTTGTTTTATTTTAATGCGGCGAAAACTAGTGCGCGCGCGTTGTACATGTCTCGGGTAATTATAGTCTTTTTTGTTGTTTTTTTGTGGATGAAGGGCGAATTGTACGTGTTTGTATGGTGTCATCCCACCCTCGAGCTGTGGAGCCTCGCACCGTTGAAGTAGGGTAATTTTGGAAATACAAATGCTTTTGTTGGCTGGCTCATGAATAAATGTTGGTTTGACCGGTTTTGGGCACGCAAACGCAGTGGATATTCAGCTGACATTGTTTGACGTTGACTTGTGACAGAAGGCACTCATGATTCTATTTTTATAGGTCGTGAGCTCAAGGAGTATATGAAAGAGAGAGAGAGAGAGAGAGCAGTTGGCGAATAAGAAAAATATGTATTTTACGAACAGCATTGATTGTCAGTTTGACATTGATGAGCATATCTGTATATATCTTTCCTATACCTAGAAGAAAAGTCAAAACAATGATAATACATACAGAAAATAACGACACAAGAAGTCATTGTCCTTTGGATAGTTTGCCTTAGGGTAGGTTAATGACAAATATATTACTCGATAGTGCTATTTGGTCTTTTGAAGACTTTTCCCTCTAACTAGAAAGTTAAGGAAAAGAAACGATTCTGTGTTTGAATGTTTTACTTCTCTTCTCAAAGTTTCGTTTGTTTGTCTCGAGACACGATTTAATTGCCAGATCTGGAATATGCTAAACAGATTCTAAAGCTGACCCGAACCCCAAGCAATAAGTTTCTTTATTTAGTGTCACCTCTTGTCCCTTAACATACTCCTTTGAACGCACCATTGCTGTTTTTATCTTTGAAATATTTTACTTTACACTAATCCAGTGTAGGTGTAGTCTGTCTTCCTAACTGCTAACTTTCAGCTATGATATATACTACAGCGCTTGGTACCGACAGAGGCAGCATCTACTTAGATTAGGGTTGTGTAGTTCTAACAAGTGAGCTACGTAAACTAGTTCCCAATGTGATTTTATTTTAGCTTAGTCTAGACGTTCGTTCAGTTCAGTAATTGATTTTGTTAAGAAGTTGAATGAGCTCAGCTATGCTCTGTATACATGTAGTTCAATAACAAATCCAAATTGAGCGCTTTTTGCGTTGTGTATCCAGACAGGTACGCAGGTCTAATAAAGGTTCTTTTTGTGTAATCCCTAACACAGATATACGACCACATCGTTGTGGGTTCAATATGAAGATATGCGCCGCACAAGACCAAATTTATTGAGCAGTGAACTAAACTAAAATAAGAGAACGAACTATATAGTTCAAAAAACAGAACGCTCTTTAAACTGAGCTTAAGGGAATAAGCCGTGTTTGGGTGCGGTTTTGTTATTGAAGGCATAATTGAGCAAAAAGTTTTTGTTTTCAAACATATGAAAGAGTGCTTGAGAAGAAGTCGCCTCAAGCCCAACATCATTGTTCGATATGCGATTACGCTCCCAAGAGGACGATATCACAATAGAAAAGACAGATGCAAGCTAAAACATAGCTATAGCTACATACATATGATAGTCAAATTATAGTGACCGATACGCATCGATACTCTGTAATAGACGAGCGTGTGGCTTTCTTTCAAGAGCAAGCTTCTAGACTGCTTCATTTAGAGTTCATTGCCTAGTTTTTAAAAATCTGATGAACTACGAGGATTAAGATGACGGAATAGCTACACCATTATTGAAATTTTTTTTAGCAAATAACTGGTGAAATTTCTAGTAATGCATTCCATAGTCCACAGTCTCTGCAAATATGGAATTTCTAGGCAATATTCCTTTGAGTGCTTAGGAACGTCTACCAGAATGGTATCTGTAATACCTAAGGACATACATATGTCAGCCACCCATCTTCAAAGTGTCTGCTTATGTCAAGTAATACCAAACCGAATGCACACCAAACTTAAGAACAATACCCTGGTCCTAGTCAATTTGTTTAGGAACAGGATCTGCGACATCACATCGTGATAGTTACTGACATTACGGTCGAATCTTCTAGGACCCAAACATCATATCATGCTTCGATGTTGGCACGTCTGGTACAAATAGTCGGTGACTCCACTTATGTCAGGATGGAAGGCTCTTAAGTCTATGTCGATGATGTTGCTATAGCTGTTTCGCTCAGTTTTACGCCAATATGATCAGAGATCTTTTGGGGAAGCTCCCTCTGTGCTTCAAATGGACGAAGTACAGTGGGTTCAAGTGCTTCCAAACCTTGAAAAAAATCACGGATATCGTTCCTTTAAAACCGTGTTGTTCAAGTCTCATTCTATGTAGAGAAGAAACTTCTGGTTCAATGTACCCATCATAAGCCCTGTAATGAAGAAGAATATTCCGCCTTCTAACGCAGACTACCACCCTAATAAAATGGCCTGGTGTTCTGAAGATAGGAAGAAAGAAAGACAAAGTTGCTTTTCACTTTTGAAATATACCAAAAGGGCCATCGATTGCTGATTGAACAGTTTAGTTGGTAATTCTATCGCCATGTTTTGTTCCTCACAGTTTCGGTACTCACTTTCTTTTCTCAACACTTGGGGCTACAGATAACCGAAAGGAATTTCAGTTTTAATCGAAGCTCTTTATGGTCGTAGCTCTTTGGGCAGCATTGTAGAAATGCCCAATAAAGGAGACTAAAGGACACCTAGTTATTTTCAGTTAAGATGAAATTATACGTCTAAATACTGCCTTCCAGTAGGTTATCGTACTCTGCCTATATTTTATCATTGATCCCTATTACGTCTGAAATTTCTAAACATTTTTTTTATTATTTCAGTCCTACATGCCGCCGCTCTATAGCCCGTCGTAACAATTATTATGGAATCTTTCTCTCCCGTCGCATTGCATAAAATACTGCAAATTGCTAATAAAAACGTCTAACGACAGCCTTAATTGAAGACCTATCAATAAATCACAGAAATTCACATTTTATTGACCTGAATTATTGGCAATTTAAATTGCTAATGGAAATGAAAATATGTTTCACGTCCCACTGGCAGAGGCATTTGTCTGTTGTCTGTTTGCTTACTCTACTCCATGAGTTTGATCAACTCTCTGCTGAAGCTTCAAAGAGCCAGCAAATGAGGTTCCGATACTCGATATATTAAATGGCTTCGACCATAAAAACCATAAACCACTTAACTTTCTTCTCAATTACAAAATTGTATTTGGAGTGCATTTGAAAAACTTTTTTTTATACTTTTTGTAGCTCTTCGATACTTTAGACAGTACTTCAGATACAGTGTTTTTTTTTTGTCTGAAGCACGATTACGAAATAAAATGTTGTGGTGGTATTGCCGGTAATTAGATACATTTACCGATAAGCTACCCCAAAAGCCGCCACCGGACTGTGGATTATATTGCAATATGACTGCTAAACGTATTACAACGTAAATGTGCTGCTGCAGTGTGCATTATAGAATCTCAGTTCCCACCGGTTCGGCCGGCTGCCCCATCATCACCGCCCCTAACTGTCTGCGGCTGAAGGTATTTTTCTATGGATTTTCCGGTGAAAACTAAACGAAACGTAACTCTGAAAGGAAGCAAAAAAAATTTCTATACCGCACAACTGCGGTAGTAATTATTTCTTAATAATTACGCGCGCATAGCAGATAGCATTACCTCTTTCTGGTATCTCCAGTCGATGACTATGATTAGAGACGTACTTTTTTTGTATCTATTTACTCCTCTCATGTGAAATGAAAACCGACACGGGATTCACGTAACTCACGTCGGTAGATAGTTGGAAAACTATGAGAATGTCTCAGGTCTGTCAGTACTACCAACCATAGTATGGTGGTGGACGTTTTCTGCGTCGTAGGTTAGAAAAAAAAAAATATAAAAAAATTCTCTGTGGTGACAAAAGAAAATCTCATTAGAAAAGCATTCGTAGATAGAAATGTGACGGTGTAATTAGATTAGAAAGGGGGTGCTGCGCCAGTTCATTACGGAACAAAAGACTAGAAATAGAATACGCCGATGTCGAGCTTTGAATGGGCTGCATCGAGTGTGCAATTAAGTCTTGTTATGCCGCTCAGTAGAACGAATGGGAGTCTATTAGTTATACAGTGCCAATCATGTATGTTCTAATTTATACTTGACCTTAAGGTGGGTAATTGAACCTTTCAAATTGATGTCGTAAGAATGGGATCGTCTTATGGGAATGCATTGAGGTAGAATTTGAAGCGAATTAATTAATTTATTAGGATCAGCATTCAACTGTCGTTACAAAGCACATTTTCTATTTCTATTAACGTAAAGTGGTTATTACTTTAGAGCATACTATGAAGTCTACAGGGATATGATTTCTTTATTTTTCCCTCTATACATACATACATACATATATACATATAGGTTCATTATGCACTAACCGTTCCACTCCTTTATGGCTCTCTAATTACATATTTATTTGTTTAATTTTTCTTGCAAGGAAGGAAGTCCTTCTCAGATGTTAATAGACTACAACCATTATTGCCTTTAAATTATCTTTCAAACGCAACTAATAACGAAGAACTAGGCCCTTGATCTTCGTCTGGACATTTTGGCAAGATCCGTCGTGTCCAAATTCATAGATATACTTGCCGGTAGCGTCACCGTGACCATGAACTGCGTACGACAGTACCTGACCTTGCAATGACTTATTCTTCTACATACATACATATGTCCATCTACCTTTTGGTTATTGCCTTCGAGTAGGGTTGGGTCAAGGCTTTTCTATTATATATCCTCAACATTTCATCGGTGAAGATGTCAATGCCACCTATCCCACCTATATGAAAAAGTTTGCCTCATCTAAGCTTCTGTTGGCGGTAGTCTTGTTTTCGTCTCCTTCATCTCTAGAGCTTGCAGTCTGCGTTGAAGAGGTCTCTGTATTTGCGAGGATTTTTCGATAAATAATCAACATACATTTTGTAACTGAAGTTTGTTATATAGCATACCCCAGTTACTTAACCTTCCTTGGCCTTATGATCAGCTAGCTAACCTTTTATAGGGCCAATTGTTTGATTTGTACCTGATTCTAGCAAATATCACTGTGGGAATTGATTACTGGACTTTGCGCGAAGGTTTGAAGTATCTTACTAGATATTTGACAGTTTTCTTAGTATCGTCAAATATGCGTACATTCCAACGAAAATTTTCGGTAGTCTTAGTGATGTAGAGGATAAAGAAATAACCGACGTACTGACCAAAGCGACCTAAGGAGCGTGGCTAAGAGGATCAATCTCTATGCAATCAACAATGTGGCCGACATAAGTTAGTCAAACGTACAAGGGCATAGGGTTTAAAAGGCCTTGTGACTTCAGGTATTGTGATGATCTGCATGTTCCAGGGGATATTACTCATCTACTCTATGAATCCCAAACGATTTCTCTGTAGTAGTTTAGAGGATGCCATTTTTAACATCTGTTCCGTGGAAAAATGAAGTGTATAGACAAATTGGTTTGTGTCTTGTGAACTTATTAGCCTATTTAACCAGTACCCACGTATACTTATTTGAAAGGGTATACAATCATTTAATCACAGTCCAAAATTTGGTAAGTTTTTCGTTTGCCCGTAGATTGTATAGATAGTTTTCTATGGTCTATCCAACTTTTTCCGAAGCAAAAACTGCATTAACTTATGTAATATTCGTTTATCGTTGAAAAATTTTGAATTATATTTTGAAAAATATTATTTACATTGTAGTTAAACAAGTTTCTTTTACTTTTTTTCTTACAGAGGTGGCAACGAAGGTGGTTTGTGCTGTACGACGATGGAGAACTCACATATTCCGTGGACGAACACGTAAGTGCTTCCTGTTTGATGATTGTTTCCTTTTTAAAAAAAATTAAATTGATTTATCGATTGATTACCATTCACCGATTAAGTTGCAATAGCATAACCGTAAATGGTCATAAATAACAGCCACACCACACCTGTGGCCAGTTGCCACTCCAGTAAGCACAGTGGATGGCAACTAATTACCACCGATCGCCCAGTGTGGTCGCAATTATTCATTGAAAATTCACCGATCAGGGTTTCATCTTCGTCGTTCCTTCAAATTTAGCGATCGTTGTTGGAATCCATAATTTAAGCCTCTCCTTCCAGAGCGCCGAAAATATTCCACTTAATTATCCGTGTTACCCCGACATACTCGTTTTGTAGCAAGGAGATCGAGATTTTTTCGCCATCGTCGTGGTCGTCGTCGTCTGACCACTTTCGATTCTCCAGAGCTAAAGTGAATTCCAGCATCACCCAGCCGCCGCGCGTCCGTTGGTCGGCGGCGCGATGCATTACCAGATCTTGGACATGCGATAACTACGGGTTTAACTTAATTTCGTGTATCTGGCGATTTTCATTTTTCATGTGAAGGAAACACAAAAAGTTTTCAGTCTGCCGTTGCTGCACGTATTATTGACACATTGTGAATTATAGCATCGGGGCAATAATTTCCCACATGTCAAAAAAAAAAGTGGGAGTGGCTTAGATACATTTTTATGTATCCCTAGGTATGAAAAGAACGACCTAAACATGCGATAATTTACACGTTTTGCACTGCGCGCGCAGATACTTATAGCCTCGTGCACAAACGACCGAAATCGAGAGAAGATATGGAATAAGGATGTTGTCCACTAATTGGCACCCTACTGGCCGTGCTGTCATAACTGTCCGTGTTCTTATGTTCCGAGATAGTGCAGCGACACGCAAATAAATTGCAGATTTTAACTTTGGTGTGCGAAGGATTTTCATAATTTTTCCCTCCCAACAGCCCATAAAAGACTGGTGGACATTTGATATTGGATCTCTAGGTTTAGGTGGTTGCTCCTTACCGAGGGTAAATGTATTATTTTTAAACCTTGTTGAAAAATAGAAGTACTAAAGATTTAGCAGTGGAAAGTGTGAAAATATGCAAACACTCGTAGATGGCTTGCTGTGCAGGTTGGATGCCATGCGCCTGTATATGGGAGTATCAATTTGTTTAACATTAGGTTGCGTTGGTATCTGCGAACCACAAACCTTAGAGGTGTTGTCATGTTACGGCTGATTGCGTAATCTTAACAAGAGCTGGTGACAAATTCAACCAGAGTTACTCCTTTGTTTTACGATTGTATCTCTATGAGAGATATTTGTAAGGTATGGAGCTGGACTCAGTGGTCGAACGATCTATACTGCACCCCAGGTACGAGTATAGCAAGGTGGTTAGCGTTTTCGTAGCTTTTGTAAAGGTGCCTCCCTAAATGGTGGTCGCCTTACACCGACGAAGTGGTGGCTTTTAGTTGAGACCATAAATGTTTAAAAAAGTGTTATCCGTTCGGATAACCGGGAAACCAATTCCTTCTTCGGGCTCGGTATCCGTGTGCTTTTTATTTTGCTCTCCCATTTAGTTCAAGATGGATTAAGACAAATACTTTCTTTAGATCTTGAAGAGTTTATAAACTTATTATCATTTTCCGCACACCAGTCTCAGCATAAGAGCTTGCACCTGGTCAAATAAAGCCAAAGTCAGGTGGTCGATTAGCGGCTCTGAACATTTGCTTTGTCATCTCAGCCGTAAAAGTCATGAAAAATGTTTGCAATTACTTCTCTCTTATTAATAAAAACAGTCCTAACTAAAACGTATTTTTTTATATTTTTTTTTAGCCCGAAACCGTCCCGCAGGCTAGCATCGATATGACAAAAGTTCTTGAGGTAACCACCGCCGAGGATGTCACCGGCCATACGAATTCAGTTGCCATTACAGCACCAGATCGTGTCACTTTTGTTAAGGGTACTTGTCCTGAGGAGTCCAAATGGTGGTTAAATATATTAGCTGCCTTTCCCAAATCCAAAGGACGTCACAAACGAAACGCCACCTTCCCGGGCGGTCAAGCGACAACAATATTACAACAAACCAGTGCTGCACCAGGATGTGGTGTGGGATCACGTAATCGCCATAATTCTTATCATAAGGATGCCCTTACCGGAGTGGGAACTCCTGGTGGTGTTGATTCTTGGGATTTGAATAACACCAATGTCACTGTCAGCGATGACGTCGACGATGGTGATGACATTAACGATATTGATGATGGTGGCATTGACGGAACCTGTGGAATGGATCGTAATCAATCCTCAAATGGCGGACAGGATGAGAATAATAAGAATGCTGGTAACGAGATCACAAATCGTGGTAAGTTTTTGAAATATATTCTCATATCTATCCAACTTGTTAAAACACAAAATAGTCCTCACAGACACTTATGCATATGCTCGTACTAGAACTCAAAGACCACCAAGAACCATAGTCCCCTTGAAATCATGACATATTCACGAAGGAATTCCAATTCGTCTCTTGACATGACTTCAAACATGAGAAGGAGATTTATTCCGAAGAAGTGAATAATTAAATAATTTCCATACGACAGGATGACAACCGACGAGCCAAACGTACATATGTACATATGTCACACATTTTGAATACAAAGCAAACTTTTCATGGGGCTCCAACGGGATGACATATTGTCTGCGCAGCTTAATTTACATTACAAAGTGTAACAATAAAACGAAATACCTTCATTATTCTTGCCTCTAGAAAAAGATGACTTATTGCCAGAGCTCATGAATTATTCACTTCGACCACCTTTTAGGCCTCGCGCAAGACTTGAAATTTTGTGGAAATCACTTTTCATTCGTTTGTCTTGCGCGCTCTCACGACGACAAGACGTTGGAATGTCTTCATTACTGCTGTGCTCTATACATACATACATATATATGTATAACGATTTGAGTTGCACAACAAACGATTACCGAATGAAATCGAGAGTAAACCGAAATGAGTCCACTTCATAGCGGGTGACCTTCTCCAGCTTTGTGCAGCTTAAACACACAAATTATGCGGCGATTATGTAGTGAACGGAGGCCGTTTACCTATTGGAACTGTTACACGTGTTAGGTGGCCATAACTGGATGTGTATCAAGTGAACGCGTTTGGATTCCTATAGGCAAAGGTTGAATCAAGATATCGCGTGTACCTAAAAATCAATATTGCTATTCACACTCGAACTTTATCCTAAACCCGTGAACAGATTTATCTAAAATATTTTATCTAGGATTTGCATTTTGTACCCCAAATATGTGAAAAGAGGTACTTGGATTGTAGGTACGAATCGCAACTTACAGGGTAACAGTATTTACTCCTACCTCAGCGGAGTATGACTTTTGAAACAAATTTGTATAGCTTGTCAAAATATGTAACGAAATGGAAGTGGGCTGTGTTTCATTCCACATTGGACCGATGTTGCCGAAGGGACACCTACCACCGAAAAGGCACCAAATAGTGAGTTGAATTGATGAGGACACAATTGTTCCTCGGAGTTTTCTTGCGGCAAGGACGGAGGGACTCTTCAAAATGCCGAAACTAGATAGCTAGATTGAAAGCTTAAAATACAAGAAAGAGTCCGCAAGCCTTATGACGCCCACTTCATTTGGAAGAGACCGGCTTTGAAAAGTGGGGCCTAATAGCTACAATGATGCAGTAGCTATATATTACGTCTGCCAGACCCATCCTTAAATACGGGGACTTTTGTGGAAGGTATAAAGAAAGTACAAAGAACAGCCCGGATTATCTTTACTACACTGCACTACACCCACTGTTGCTCTTGGGATATTTCTCTGTCTCTTACCGATTAAGCTATAAATAAGGCATTATTGATGATTCGGATCACATCCTCGGTATCCTGGCTTCGATACACCATACGAAGTAATAATATACGCGGAAAGGGAGGATTGGCAGAAAAAACGGTGTCCCTACAAAACGAAATACCGAGACATGGGCTCAGGTATTCACTCTAGAGACATAGATCTGCACGTACCCCTGAGACTTCCGGACAAAGCTACGGAATTACTAAAGATGAGATCTATTTCTTAAAGGAATGCCGTTATATGCACTCAGGAAAATGTCGCACTATGCTCAGGGGATTACGAGTATGTCCGCAGAACCTTGTCAGATAATGGGTACCTCGACACTGGGCTGGTGAACGAAACGAACGAACGAAATTGTACAACTTAGGAATGCATGGACTCTCTAAAATCGATGTCAGTGATTGTCTCGGCGTAGCTCGGAGTAGACTGAAACACCTATGAATGTATTTTTTTGAAAATTTAGAGGAAGATAGCTCTGCGAATCAAATCAATGAAATATTATTCAAATATTCCAGTGATATTAAATTCATAGAAAAGATGGATTAGACTTAGAGTCACGATGGGAATACTACGTTACCCTTTCTACACGTATGACTGGGCTTTCAGCAACACATTAGGTCTCAAACAAAACACAGTGTATTGACACGTCTGTCTATAGTGTGCTCAAAAGTACTTAAACATGAATATTATTTTCATGAAAGTGGAGTGAATGGCCTGGATTGAAATTCTAGGATCCATGAGAACCAGATCTAAAGTCGCAATGAAGCCCACGTTAGTGACATTCTAATAGATCTCTACTGCAATATTACGGCGACTTTAGCAGCTCTTAGAGGGACGGAATCAGGATGCTGACATATTTTTTTTTAATTATTACGTTTCCAATACATTGACGATGTTGTGGAGACTGTTTGGATTTGTGGTTTAGACATTTCGTTAAAAGTATTGGTTTTTGCATTAAACATGGCAAAAAAATACAAATATATATCCAGTTGCGACAGATGTATGTATTTGGGACGAAAAGATCAAGCGCCTAATACCGTAGGACAGCTTTTCTTTGACAGTCATACTCTTGGATGTTTGTCTGATAGAACTTTGATGTTCCCTCAACCCCAAAAGGATGTCGCCAATCTGAGGAGTGTAATCCCTTTTGTAAAGCTCTTTGTGAGAGAAGTTTTTTGACGGTAACGTCTGAGTATTTAAGCGTTTATGACTTTTTCCACATGTTTTGATAGTAGTAGAGCTTTTGTACTGCAAACCCATTCTGGTTTACTAATGTAGAATTAAAAATGGAGTGAACATGAGTCTAGAGATCCAGTGCATACAAACTTCATTCTTTGAACTAATGGTTTCTCCTAGACAATGCGTTGGTATTTTACTAGAGTCTCTGTTTACCATCCTGGGATATAAGAAGTGCCCCAGTTTCACAAAACAAGCGTTAACTCCCTACACACTCACAGACTTTTGCACTCAAGCTCGACTTGAAATACGAGACCAAAAAGTTTATAAATATTACTTCTCTCGAAACATTATTCATAAGGTTCCCAGACCTTAATTAACTATTCGGTAAGTAACAATCCGTCAAGTTCAAGTACCTTCGAAACCGACCAACCGAAACCCAACAACTCTAATTGCTGTTCGAGTCCACCCACTAAATTGAGACCTTGAACGACGTCAACACTTACGTCTTACATCGGTCAATGTCATTAGTTTCGTTGATTGTATGTTCAAATGTGTACTGTCAATAAAAGAAAATAAGCACGAGTACATACTACGAATCAAGTGAACCACTTCAAAGGTCTCACGAACAGGTCGAGATAGAGCTACAACGTTATGTGAAAAATCTGGTCATGGTATTTTGTATGCAAATTTCTTCAAGGTCAACAGTATTTGCGGATCTCCATTGAAGTGCGAGTAGATACATACATAAATCCGGCGGAATTAACTATCTACAAAAAGACTATTACCTATTAGGCGAATAAACGGCACATGGAAATGGTTTTATTTTTAAAACAAGGCTGTGGAAATAAAAGCGAGCAGATATTTGTGGTGATAATGATACACTTATTGACATACTTTATTTTCGTCGACTACGACTATTTGTTCGAAATGTGCGTCTTGGTAGGCATATCTGTAGCACAGTTGTGACAGAGAGTCACAATTGTCTGATGGGGTACAATTTGGCACGTGTTTTGTCATAACAAACAAAGTTAAACTAAGTAATGTTAAGTAATGTAGCGGCGGCGTTTTGTTTGAGGTTTTTCAGGGTCGCCCATGTTGTTTTGGACAAAATCCTTATCGTAGTGGATAAAAGTACAATAATTACTTGATTTAATCTCCTTTGTTTCCAGCTCAAACAGTGATAGTAAGCTAATGAGCATGTGTTGTGTTCGGGCGTAGAATGATCTATTAGGCCTTTCGCTTAAGTAAAACTTTTACATTTCGGCTTTGGTAGGATCAAGCTTAGTTAAGAACTCGACATGAACTATTTCGAAGAAAATTGGTTAGTTCAGCAAGTAGGTAGGCGTACGTGTTAATGTTCGTTCTAATCGACCTAAACGACCTAATTTGTTACCAGCTGATAGTACCCTGCCCCTTGTTATGTTTCAAGATTTTGCTTGGCCTGCATTTTGGTTAGGTGACAATTGTCAGTTGGTATTTGACAGTTGTACGAATTGGTCGATAACAATTTATTACTTGTTAATAAACAGAATAGCCACTATTGGGTTACCAAAAAATCTCAATCGATACACCAAAACAAATCACTACAGCCTCGTAGAGTAACTAAGTACATAGTGCACCATTTGGGCCGGGAATATCATTGGGTCAAATGTTACGATCAATAGAATATAATTTATAAAATTGTATTTTATTTAAAATTTATTAAAAAAGCATTGACCTGAAACATAGATCGGCACTTTGTATGTCGGGCGGGCATGCCTCTTCTTCGAAGAAGTATTCACCTATATAGTAATTTCTTGGAAGTGGTAGTGTTGGGCATGGGCCGAGGAGGTGGAGGTTATTTTTCTGTTCTTCTGCAGCTTCACAAAAGTCATTTAACATGGCTCCCATGTCTGATGTCATACCTTCCTTAGGCAGTGTTCTGTAATTGTTCCTATTGTGAGGCTTAAATTCCTTCTGTTTGGAGGTAGAAGCCTTTTGGTTTTTAGATCTTTTTTTTTTGGTTGCGCCAACGGATGTGTAATCTTCTATAGATACCAGTAACCCGGGCTACTGGCATGCACGATTCGCAAACCTGAATACTCTATGCCAGGAATACGCCTACGTACTAACCCACACCCTAGACACTTCTACCACTCTCCCCGCGGAACTACCATTAAGTATTACTTCGCTGGTTAGCACTTTTTGCTTTTCTTAACATGTTTGTCGTTTCTTGTTCTGAGGGGGCTTCCGTTTGGGTTTGGTTGCTCTCCCTGAGGCTTTCGAGCCGCCGAAGTTCCTTTATGATCACCGCTGCTGTTTGTTTCACAGTATTCCATACTGCGTTCGATGTCAACATATGTTTACAATGTTCTCCGGAGTTGGTATTTCTCCAATTATTTCCTCAAAACCTCTGCGTTCTAAGCGAAAATGTGGGCACTGGAAGAGCACATGCTCTGCATCCTCTGGCCTCTCCACAGTTTGAGCAATTTGGAGAATTTGGAGATTCATCAAGCCCAAATCTGTTTAAATAAGCTCTGAAGCAGCCGTGTCCGGTTAAGAACTCGGTGAGATGAAAATCCACTTCTCCATGATGCCGGTCCATCCATTTATGTATATCCGGTATAAGTCGATGGGTCCAGCTTCCCTTCGTTGACTAATTCCATCTTTCCTGCCATATTCTCATGCTTTGCTGTCTTTCTGCCAGCTTAATATCTTTGACTGGAGCAAGAGTTTCCTGCATTCCCGCAATAACACATATAGCATCATCGGATACCGTCTGAAAAGCGCAACACACTCTCAGCGCTCACAGTCTGTTGACGGAATTAACTCTTCTTGAGTGGGACTTAGCATTCAGGTCGTTAGTGACAGTGTTGCAGTCCATCTTAAAACATCGACACGACGATGTTCAACACAGTTAGTTAGACTTTTTTTATGGGGTTACCTGAAGGAAAAGATTTTCATTAGCAAGCCACACACTATAGAATTCGAGAATAAATCGCGCAAATTACATCTGTAACAGTTCAAAAAGTTATGGAAAATGCTGTCAAAAGAGCCCATGTAATTTGCCATACATAATAAAATAAAGTGCACGACTGGGTCGTACGTACTTGCACCGTAATGCTATAAGTGCATAATTTTATCAGGATTAAAGTCCAAGTCTTGCTTATCCCAGTAAAGTAGGCGTGACATTCCGCGTTTCGATGGAATAATAGTCATAACATTGTAGGAGTTTACTCAATGTTTTGTTTTTAAAAAAAACACATTTAAAAAGTGGGCGTGGCCAGATAAGGTGCTTGAGTGAATTATAGAAAATTTTAACGCCTATTACTTTGCTTAAATAATTTTTTCTCAATTTCTAGTAAAAATTTAAAAAAAAAAAGTTTTATAAAAGTGGGCGTGGCAATTCCAAAATTTGGTACGCCATTATTTTTCACTTGTCTTGTAACCTACAAATATTAAACTTTTGCCCAATCGCCGAACAAATGGCCGAGAAACAGCTGATTTTCTATATTACCGTTATTCGAATTTTTCGTGAAAAAGGTGGTACGCCTTACATTGGAAAGGGACTTTTGGCCCACCCTGTTTAAGTAATCTGTATCCTTCTGTTCTGTAAAATATTCATGTGGCCTATTTGTGTGTCTGACCACTGTTGAGATTCTTAAGGCTGCTTTAGAGGCTACCAGTTTTCCAAAGCTATCAATGGGAAAACTGTCTAGTAGCGTTTGTAAGGCAGCAGTGGAAGTGGATCTGAGAGCCACTGCGATGAACATACACGCTGATAGTTGTACGCGTTTAATGGAAATTGTGTCAAGTGCAGGCCACCAAATAAGAATCCTATAAAGCAGAGTTGGGCGGTAGTACGCTACAACCAGTGCTAAATTTTTGTGTGAAGTCCCTATTTAGGATCGAGAGCCTTTTTACAGGTCTAGATGACGATTTCTACTTTCTTACTTCGGTCTTGTATATTCTGTATATCCAGTCGAGTTAACTAATAAGGGTTCAACCTAAGTATTTTGCTTTATATGTGAGGCTAAGTTTGGGTCGAGCTATGAATGGGATTTTATATTTTCTAGTGAACTACATTCAGTTTGCTACAATACTAAGCGCTGAGTTCATTAGATCTCAGAGTTTGGAGACATTTGTCCAAAAAAGGCTGTATGTAGTTATGTAAGTCATCATCATACACTACGATTTTGCACCCTTTGTTTGCAAAGGAAGTTTAGAGTTTTAAGTTGGCAAAGGGGCAATTCGCCAAACACGTTCACTCTACCCGATCACAATTGTCTAGTAAACGTCAGCTCCTTACACGGTTCATTTGGATAAAACCTACGTTCTGCAAGTTTCAAGTACTGAACGTCGTCGTGGCAGTTCAAAGTTTAAACTTAAGAAAGAAAAAGAAATTGTTGTACCTGTTGGGTTCTCATAGGACCTACTGACTTATAATGTGTCCCTCTTCTAGATAACCCCTTACACTCCACGGAACTGAAGTACTTATCTGGTTGTATGTATACACGTATTTTATAGTAAAAAGCAGGTTAAAGTTGTCTCAAGTTATATCCTCGTTCACAAGTCCTTGGTTTTTGTTGAAAGTCTTTATGCACAAGATAAAACAATGCGCTAGCAGGCATGAGAAATCTCATGCAACAATATAATAAAAGCAGTACCTTTTGCTCATCAGTGTGAAATCGATTCGTTCGCTTACATCCATCTCAATGGCGGAAAAAAAATAATACATTGCCTATTTCACATTCCTCCCAGGATAACTATCACTCCCAATAACACTCATATTCATTTCCACTTAACGAAACAATACAAAAATGTTATCCCGTCTCTCATTCCAGTATACACCGATCAACCGGTCTCATCGAAGTCACCACCCACACGCGATAAAATCCATCCCGAGACGAAGGCTCAAGTTCGCATCAGGAATCGCAATCGGACAGCACCATCATCGGTTCAGGTGCAACAGGATGACTCCGAGTCGGGTAAGTGAGAAACATTTTTTTACACGGATACGTGCGTGTATCCTACGGATACATCCATTTATTTTTGCACTTTTGATTATCTGGCTATACATACTATTCCTTCAGCTTTTGCTATGGCCCTTCGTCTCAGGTTGTGCGCGCGCGTTGCATATGTCAAAAGAAATATGCGTTTCATCGGACGTGTAACGTGCACACACAGCACATCGAAGCCAAACATCAAAGCGGAGGAGACTCTTTACTCAGGCACGACGACCAAGACGACTATGACGATGATGATGATGATGATGATGATGATGATGATGATGATGATGATGATGATGATGATGATGACGATGACGATGACGATGACGACGACGACACGCCGACGGAGTGCACCTCTTGTACATGTGTTGTGTGGTACTCGAGTTGATTGCACGGGTCTATTATTATCTGGAGCATTCCTGGAAATCTATTTTCAAGTTCAATAGACGCAGCAGTGCTAGTGATGGCTGCAAGGAACGAGGCGAATGATGAGGTTCATTGTGGGCTGGGCATCGAATGTTGTATGTGGAGCTCATCAAAGATGCGTGCGAGGCTAACTACCGCAGGATAGTGTTCTTATTTTTTTTTTTTTTGGTTTTATTGCAAAAAAAAGAGGAAAATCAAATCCTATTCAGCGTTGATGATTAAATTATAGGTTGGGGTACCAGTCAAGTGGAGCATAAGCAATTCATTTTGATCAGCCGAGGAGGTAGAATTTTGCTTGAATCTTGATTTTTTTTTTTTTTGTGAAATGTTATGTGCCAACTTTATGAGATCAATCTAAAGTTTGAAGCAAATTCATTGAGATTATTAATTTACATATTGTAGGGTTTTATTAGCATCGTAGATGTTTTAATTGGGGACTTGAAGATGTGTACCTACATACTTCAGGCAATTAAAAGATTTTATTGACACTCAACACACCCAATCAGACGCCACTTCACCGAATGTACTGATGTTTAAGTGGTACAGCTCTCTTCCATTGGTGTTCCTAAGTGGCATGTAAACTTAAGAGATGTGGGCTTTCCAACCATCCAAAAACGTCAGTTCAGCTTAAAAGCGAGTTGAGTTCTTCAACTTAAAAAAGAACAACAACTTCGATTACAACACACAAGCCGAACTTACTATAGTAACAGGGAAGAATTTTGCACTTAGTTTTGTTGGAAATATTTAGAACCCACACTAGTTAAGGTAAGAATGGATGAGGATGTTTCATTTTCCTCATGAATATTCGGTGATTCCACTTTGTTGTCTCTGCACGTTTTTTGATTTTACCAAAGAACGGATTCCGAAATCGATTTCAATCAGAAATACTTAAGTAATATTGCTTGACTGATACATATGTATGTTCGTCTAGGAAATGAAATAAAAATATATCTCTTCCCAGTAACAATCATAGTAAAGCCAATCCTGATCATAAAGAGAAACTAAAAATTGAAGGAGTAGGCTATGTTATATTCTTATCCAATACCGTAAGTCGGAAGTGTGTTCCAAACGGAGTATCTTTAAAAATGCACTTCATGAAGACGATCGACATACATATATACATACATAAGTATATTATGTACTTCGATAGTCAGGCGTCCATGAAGGTCACTTAATCCAGATTCTTCAAATATAATTTAGTGAGACGATACCGTCAAGAGGTCATAATCAAGAAATAATCCTTTTTTGGATTCCAGAACACACCGGTATATTACGGAACGAACTGACAATGGTTTTGTCCTACTGCCCCTTGCACTTGATAAATCTAATATAAAACAAACCTTCGTGAGATTATTGTCATGTCGTGTCTCTTGAAATTTCTGGACAAAGCACAACAAAATGAGAACCAACCAAATTCTAGCGCTTGTTAAAATAACTTAACTCTCTTTCTGGCTATTATTACCAAACTCAATCTCTTGACGGCACACCTAAGAAGAATGCAAAAGAACACCTTTGCAGAGGTTGTGGCGATGCAGACGGAAAAGAGAACACATTCAACTTTTTGTGTGAATACACAGCCCTGTGCAGATCTTGAAATTCAAAGCTAAGCGAACATCACTTCGGAGACCTGTCAGGAAAGCTACCATTAGGGTGCTTATTTTATACCAAAGCCACAACTAAACTTTTGCCTTCATCTTCATCGTGAGTGTCTGACAAACATCCGAGAGTATTACTGTCATGAAAAAGCTTCTCAAATTGCCCTTCGGACACGGCGTTAAAAGGTAGGTCCCTTTCATTTGCACAACACGAATTTTTGTGAGAAGCTAGACCCTGGGTTCTAGTTGTGACAAATATTTTGAATTTGTGTATTTTATTCCTTGATGTTAGTCCACTGGTAGGATTGGTTTGTCCTAACATGTACATTACCCAATATCTGCAAAAAAGAGTTATAATCTTGCCATATCTACAAATTTCCTAAATGTCTGACAATGCCCAGACAATGTTACGAAAGAGTGTTCACACGATTTGCAAATACCTGCAAATTGATTGTCAGATGATGGTCTGGCAATTGTCTCGCAATGTTTTGCTTACAAACAAAAAATGGTAGTTCACATGATTGTCAGACATTTGGGACGTAATTTTTGCGTATTTGCATATCTCACAATCGTCTGGACATAGCTTAATGCTTTAGTTACTATGAGTCTTATACAGACATTACAGTGGATCCGAATGGAACGCTTTTTACTCAGTCAAAAGCACAGAATCGTCAAAGGTCTTCTAATAGAGTTAGATCCATCGAAATGTAAGTTTTGGCAAGCAGTAAAGCAGCCGTTTAACACGATGATTGATGTCTAAAGATGATCCTATAGACATGACTATTAACCATCTATTCAATGTTAATGCATACATTAATGAATCTTTATTCACTACCCGTGCCAGCATTTTAATATCCAAGTCAAAAAGAACTTAAATTTCTGTTCAATTATCCAAGAGAAGTGAAAGAAACTTCAATTTCGAACAGGAATAATTCGTTTCACTCTCTTCAGCCGACAGATTATAGTATAGTATACGATGTTTAGTACATTATTCGTTCAGTTTATGATTCTAAGGCTCTAAGCTTTTGACTCAAGGCTCGTGAAATTTAGAGAAAGTGATAAGAAAAAATCACCAACCGCAAGAACCTATGACACCACTTGTATTTTGTTGTCTGGTGAAAGGAACCAGATGTACTTAAGAGTACGTTCTGTACTCTGTGTTTGTGATAGTTCTAAGTTCTACACTTACGTAAAGAAAGCTATGAGATCAGAAAATAAGGTAAGAAGATTGATGTAATGAAGCATCGTCTTTAAGTACTTGCAAACTAAAATTGTCCGGATATAATTGGATCTAAGTATTTTAACACATAATGATCAAGATTCTCAAGTCTATATATCAATAATATCAAATGCATTCCAGGCCTTTAAATCCTTTAAAAAGAGTGGCAACCTATGTAGCCTTGCAACATCATGCTAGGGTTAATAAACTAGCTGCCAAGACTAGGAAAAACTGTTACTATCCAAAGCTTTGACTACATATATTTTGAGACGGGAGACAGCACTAAGGTTTTGAAGTAGAAATCAAGCCAATTTATGTTTCACGGAATTCACTGGTACTGTTTAGAAAGAAGCAAGGAAAAGGCGAGGAATGAGCTAGCAATGTTACTTAGATTCTTAAGTAAGAGTATAAAATCTTCGACAAAAGTTCGTAGTTTGTAGGCACAAGTCTAGCTAAAATGTCTTTCGTGCCAATTAAATTCAAATGTACTTATTTTATACCAAACAGATTCAATGGGTCTTTCCATTTTCTGTTTTTACTGCAATCTTCTAAAAGACGAAGTAAACTCAAAAGCACTTTATGACGCTTATGTCTTGAAAATCAGCGAGTTAAGAAATCCTTCATTTGAACCCGATATGAAGATTTTAAAAAAAAAAATTGAGCTTGGTCTTAAATTAGAGCTCTATTTTCAAAACTGACATCTCAATATCAATCCAATTGTAGCTTCATGCAAAGCTTTAAGTATCGAGTAATTAAAGCTAACTTTGTCGCCATG
The DNA here is from genome assembly GCA_963583995.1 of Xylota segnis. NCBI lineage: Eukaryota > Metazoa > Arthropoda > Insecta > Diptera > Syrphidae > Xylota > Xylota segnis. The sequence goes on from OY757237.1 coordinate 80,687,384, forward strand.
CAAAGGTGTCACAAAGTGGTTAGGTAGACACAAATATATGTACATGTATACAAAGTAATGTACGTATGTTGCATACGTCACTCATTACAGCCAGATTTGCTCAAAAACCGCCTTAGCTCTAAACGGTAGAACATACCAAGGATTCAGTCAGTCGATTTAAGAAATCTGGTACCTAACATCTGTTGTACAAGAAAGGAAGACGAGAAAACCCTAAAGACTATAAATGGTAAACCTTCGAGTGGTTAAACTCAGCTTTTTATTTATCACTTAGATTTTACAAGATAGTCATTTCAAGGCCCGAGACCAAATATGTAATTTTTTAATTTAATTTTATTCCATAGATTCAATTTTCCGTTTGAATGTCTTCGAACCAAAGTGAGCTTTTTCTTTTTTCCATTATTCAATCCGTCATTCAGTGCTTATGTAACCTCTTCAACTTTCGTGGTCATAAAATAAACACCCTAATCCAAGACAATACTAATTCTGGGCCACACAAAGAAGTGATAATTACACCATCGTGTACTGTTACTGGGCTACCTAGCACCAACCGCCTTCGAAAACAAATAACCAAGAAACGTGTTCAACTTATCTGCCGCCTTTGAATCAATAAAAATAAAAATACATTTATACTCTAACCAAACATTTCCCAACAACGATACAGACCTCAACTGGACCAAAAACATTCCGACCATCGGTCACCACCACCACTGTTGCCACTTAAAACAAACCGCACGGTCGTAAAACTATTGATTCGCGCCCCCCTAAATCATAATCCGCAGTACTGTGGCATACTCTATCTGCCACAAGTTCAATTAACAATTGAGCAACACCTGTATGAGAAATACCTGGGCACTGGCAGCGTGCTCAATTCGAAGCTGATATCGTGCCACTGATTACAACTACGCCATGGAACCTAACCGAATCAGCAATTTAATTCCATAAGGCCCTCTCTCGCCCACCACCCAAACCGAAAAGCTTCGAAATGATAAATTGATTTGAGCCCGTTAAGACTGGTCCACAGCAGAGACTGGGGCGGAGGGAGGTAACAAAAAGTACAAACACCCAACAGAGTGCTATGACGCAACACCTGTTCCGCCCGGTAACGCTTTTTTTTTTCAAAAGCAGACCGGCTTGGGCCACATTCCAATATTGGGACATATGGATAAATTAATAGTTCGCTGCCGGGATATGAACACAGTTAACGGCTCGCCGAAGGCATCAATCAAATTAGAACGTAGGAGAGGCGCGATTGGGGTCTATCTGCATCTATAGGCGAGTGCTTTGTTGAGTGTTAACTCAGGGTCATGGGGTCGTCGTTTTCGGTTACCCAAAGGAGCATTTTCTCTCTCTGGCGGGACAGGTGGTGGTGGAGTGTATATTTCATTGCTACACCGATGATCAATTGATATTTCATTTTCGATTGGGGAAACACATTTCCCACGCTTGTGCGCTTGTCTCGGTATGCAAGTCAAGTCGTGAAGCTACGAAAACCTGGAGCTGGGCTTTATGGTGCCTCATTGCACAGTAAGGGATGTGGAATGCTGCTGCTTTGTTCTTTTTGTTATTGGCTGTTGCGGCGGGTATGCTGTTTAGAGAACAATTGCAGTTGGCTGCTTATGTAAGCACGGTTGCATTGTGACCAGTTGTGAAGTGCACTTTGTCTGAGGCTTGTGGTAGGTAGCATGGTTGTGTTAATTAGGTTGAACGGTACTCTTTTCAGAAAGGGAACACAGTCTGTTTCAATGGTTAAGAAATTGGGAAACTTTTTTTCTTAATCTATAGAAGGTGATAAAATAGCGAAACAGGCGACTGTCAGCGTCGTCTCTGGTGGATAAATTAAATATGTTTAGTGCAGACCACCAAGTGGGAATTTTGTTGAATGTACATTCTTAGTGAATGTACACACGTCTTCCAATACTTAGGCGGTGTTCCTTCGACAAAGAAATACTCATACAAGTGGTCTCTATTTAGGGCATACGTACGTTTGACAGACCCTGAAGGACAGTCACCAGTAAGCTATGTAGGTTCAATGAGCCAAATGGAAAAATCTTTTGGTCAGTTTGACTATACTGACATGTCAGACGCTACAAACCTCTAGAGTTTGCAATGAGCGAACGGTCAAACGCTACACCTTTATTTCAGTCTTTTTATTTTGAGCAAAGATGACCCGGTCTGGGCCTACAAACGTAAAAATCACACATTCTTGGAGAAAGTAAATGGTTTGCTGTCCAATCTTGTTTGCCCCCGATTTGAATCGAGCTAAAGCTGTAAAAATTGGCACTTGAGTCCGAGCGAAAACATTTTCGATATGACCTTATGTTGTTCATGTTCTATATGGCATTGAAGAAAACTATCACCAAGAATGTGTAATCTTTGGTATCTAGAACTACACCTACGAGGTACATAAGGACGTATGCTTGAGATACATATATCCATAAGTTAGTTTTTGATCTGAAAAGACAATTCACACTTCAATCAGCTTCAATAAGGCGGATCTCTTTGTCTGCATTACATCACGAAACAAATTTTCCCACACAAATGCCAGCATATTGCGTAATCATCACCTGACATTCCAACCTTAAGACCACCACTGAATAAAGTACTGGTCCAGCTTTGTGTCTTTGCCTTCAATTTGGTTTTTTTTAGAGATGTAATTTTGAAATTACCTTCAAACTCTTGGGAAGGATACACTGAAAGTAGATTCGTGAAACCTTTCGATTTCACGACATAATCAAGTTCAAGTGCACCCAATCATCCCACTCTAGATCACTCTTTACAGAGAGATGTATAGAATGATCAGCATCATCACCACCACCAGTCCAACAAATCGGACAAAAACAATAACAAATGCGCGCCATGAAATCGACTTCCATGACAGCGAAAGGAAGACAATGGAAATAATCATCCACCGACCAACACCACTGGAGGTATCATGTCATGCCATGTTCTGGGCAAAGGAATCACAAATTGCATAATAGATTCGGAGGATAGATCCTAAACAACAACGAGAGTCAAGAGAGTGAGATTGATGGGCAGCTAACGAGTTCATCTGATATCTTTCCATCCTGTGTGCGCTAGCTCGCGCGCTAGAGGTAATCATGACGTCGATGTGATGTCGATGATGATTATGGGCCAAGGAATAACACACCGGAGCGTCATTTGTTACACAAAGACTCCTGGGCTCATCGCCTTCTATTCCCATGAAAATTTCCCGGTGTACTGCATCCAAGTGGTAGATAGTTCATCATATTTCTTCCTTATTGCATTGGGGATTTGCATTCTGAAGGAAGTCTGGGACGCAACGCTGAAGCTGTTCTAACGATTAGTGTTGTGGTTATGGGAAAATTGATGCAGATGATGAGTTATCTTCTTGGCATCAAGATTCAATTTACTCGTGTAGCGCCAGACACAGAATTAACTTTGAATTTTTAAAGTCTCTATCCGCGTTTGAAGGATAGAAGAAAATGCGGATGCGTGTGAGCAGGAAATGCTAAAATTGTTACTAATTCAAGGCAATTAAGTGGCCTTGAATATTATAGATCAACTTGCAGTGCAATAAAGGCTTGGGTCTGAAAATTGCACTTCTCCCAACAATGTATCTTAGCCTGTACTTAATAAAAACTGTTCTTGAAGAATCAAATCGTTGTGTAACTAAGGTTTTTAGATTCTAAGATTACATATCGAGCAAAAGGGATTGTATCTGCACTTTGTAGAGTTTCAACACAAGCAAACAATGTCTCCTGTCTATCCATCTAATAGTAATAGCTTCATTGAATCGGCATACGTAACCATACCATAAACTTACAAAATCCACTTCAGAACTGCAGCAATGTCTGAGAGTCTCGGTGGCAACTTAGTAATCCACATTCCAGCTGAACTAATTAAAATACTCCAACAATCATTTTCTGATGACGCATGGTCATGAGGGTCGTGCCAAACACAGAACCGGATTTCAGATCTTATTACTCTTTAATTGCAAATAATTTTAAACAATTTTGTGTTTTATTTAACCGACTGTAATGGTGATGATGATTAACCCAAGAGGCATCGTCCAGTATAAAGAATGTCGTGCGATCGTGATTGTAATTTACACGGTCCCACCTATATTTTTCCAAGCGATAGTGTGCTAACAATCCTATGCAAAACTAACTCGAAGATTCGTCGCCGACGCTGCCGCCGCCAATGATATCTAACCGTCCGGTCCCCGCCCGTCTCCTCACAGGAAGCATTACCCACATGCGCAAATGGGAGGAATTAATTTTCATAGATCTCAGCCCGCACTTGGCAGTGACTAATTACCTTCAATCAATAATCGAAATGGCCCTTTAAATGAGCCCATTTATAACTTTGCCCTGTCTTCACCTGATGACGACCTCTTCCTCTTCGACCGCCATCGCTGCGCCCCGGCTTAATGTTAGAGAACATGCCAGCGGATATTTTATGTGGAATTAAATTTTGCACGTCGTGTCTTGTAGCGTGTATGGCCCCGTCTAACGCGAACGGATCCGCACTCGCACTCACACTCAGCTCTTTACACTTTTCATTTCGATTGAATGTGGCAGCAGCAGAAAGGCACTGGAAGAGCAACGACAACGATGAGAAGGAAGAACTTCTCGGGGGTAAATCGAATATAAATTAGCCCAATCCATTGGAATACACAGGATTCGTATATGTATATAGGATGGTGGAATGATCACCGTCGTCATCGTCGCCATTTGCACCTCGGGCCATCGACATCGATGCGTCGAATGTGAGATTGGGATTCCTTGGCATGGACACACTAGCGTGAAAAGCTTAAGGGCCAATCCAGAGACAAATTACACGGCGTTGAATATGGTCCACACAACCGAAGGAAGGTTGTTAAAGATTCCAGCTGGAATCTGACAGGAGACAATTGCTCCTGCAGCAGATTACAACTACGGCGAAAGCGGCGCGAGTGGAGGATCATCCTGGAGGATGAATTGTCGGTTGGACTGAAAATTATAACTTTGATAGTGCGCGCGAGGTTCAATTACAATCCGAGGGGCTTGTTGAGCGCTGCTGACGATGAAGCTAAGGTCTACACGACGACGATTGAACGCAGCAGCCCGCAAACAAAGTGAAGATAATGATTATTAAAATTTATCTCTGAGATACTTTTAGTTATGCGTTGACCCGAGGAAAGATTCTAATTTAAAAATTGGCTTTGTAACAAGAGGAGCAATGATCTTCTGCAATTTATATCGTGTAAGGTGGTGGTGATGATGCTAGAGTCAGTTTGGTTGGGTCTATCTGTGTGCAGAAGACAGTAATTGATCCTTTCATTTGTTGTGAGAAGTCGATTTCATGTTGCGAAAAGAAATATGAAATTGCAATGTGCACGCGATAGGGAAATTTGCTAGCAATGGACTTCATAGTGTTGCATAATGCAGATAGATGGCGCTGCTATGGCATAAAGGAGTTGATTGCTGTGAGTTAGAAGTTCGTGTATCCACAGATGAGTTTCTTCAGCTTCTTATTCAGATTTTCTTTGATTTGAACTTCATATCCAGGACCTGGAAACGTGACCATGTCGCGACACAACAAATATCGATTTTCTGCAGAACAACTCTGTTCGTTAGATTCCATTTTTCGATTACTGTATTACGGGCATATGCTATTAGATGGCACGCCACGTTTTTTGGCAAAAAATATATGTGTGTACCTACATTAGATATGCATAAAGCTAATTTAAATAAAGTGCACGACTGGGTCGTACGTACTTGGACCGTAATGCTATAAGTGTATAATTTTATCAGGATTAAAGTCCAAGTCTTGCTCTTCCCAGTAAAGTAGGCGTGGCATTCCGCGTTTCGATGGAATAATAGTCATAACATTGTAGGAGTTTACTCAATGTTTTGTTTTTATAAAAATGCCCATAAAAAGTAGGCGTGGCCAGATAGGGTGTTTGAGTGAATTATAGAGAATTTTAAGGCCTATTACTTAGCTTAAATAATTTTTTCTCAATTTCTAGTAAAAATTTTGAAAAAAAAAAGTTTTACAAAAGTGGGCGTGGCATTCCAAAATTTGGTATGCCATTATTTTGCACTTGTCTTATAACCTACAAATAATAATTTTTAGCCCAATCACCGCACAAATACCCGAGAAACAGCTGATTTTCAATATTACCGTCATTCGAATTTTTCGTGAAAAACGTGGTATGCCACCTCATAGCATATGCCCAAACTAACCCACACATCAAATTTTATCGAAATCGTTAGAGCCGTTTTCGAGAAAATCCATTTTAACTGAAATCGGCCTTAAGTAAACTACCCTTAATTTTGAGGTTAGAATGAAAATTCAAATTTCGCCTCTAGGGAATATCCCACAGACCCTATATATGAAGTTTGAAGTAAATCCGTCCAGCCGTTTAGGCTGTAGTCGAATATACAGACAGAGAGACAGACAGACGGAATTGCCGGACCTACTTTTTTGGACTTCTCCGTCATAGTAATGTCAAGCTTGATTAAAATCTCGAGTTCGATTTTTTTACTTGCACCTATACCTATAGGGCAAGTATTGCAATCGTGATTTTGCACCTATACCTATAGGGCAAGTATTGCAATCGTGAAAAAAATCGAACTCGAGATTTTAATCAAACTTGACATTACTATGATGGAGAAGTCCAAAAAAGTAGGTCCGGCAATTCCGTCTGTCTGTCTGTCTGTCAGTCTGTCTGTCTGTCTGTCTGTCTGTATATTCGACTACAGCCTAAACGGCTGAACGGATTTACTTCAAACTTCATATATAGGGTCTGTGGGATATTCCCTAGAGGCGAAATTTGAATTTTCATTCTAACCTCAAAATTAAGGGTAGTTTACTTAAGGCCGATTTCAGTTAAAATGGATTTTCTCGAAAACGGCTCTAACGATTTCGATAAAATTTAATGTGTGGGTTAGTTTGGGTATATGCTATGAGGTGGCATACCACGTTTTTCACGAAAAATTCGAATAACGGTAATATTGAAAATCAGCTGTTTCTCGGGTATTTGTGCGGTGATTGGGCTAAAAATTATTATTTGTAGGTTATAAGACAAGTGCAAAATAATGGCATACCAAATTTTGGAATGCCACGCCCACTTTTGTAAAACTTTTTTTTTTCAAAATTTTTACTAGAAATTGAGAAAAAATTATTTAAGCTAAGTAATAGGCCTTAAAATTCTCTATAATTCACTCAAACACCCTATCTGGCCACGCCTACTTTTTATGGGCATTTTTATAAAAACAAAACATTGAGTAAACTCCTACAATGTTATGACTATTATTCCATCGAAACGCGGAATGCCACGCCTACTTTACTGGGAAGAGCAAGACTTGGACTTTAATCCTGATAAAATTATACACTTATAGCATTACGGTGCAAGTACGTACGACCCAGTCGTGCACTTTATTCACGATTGCAATACTTGCCCTATAGGTATAGGTGCAAGTAAAAATTGGCTATGCCTCGGAAATTGAACCTTAAATTAGTGTACATATGTACATACATTCCTACAGATGTACAGATGCATGTAAGGAACATAAGGGACATCCCAATTTTTAAAATAAACTGAAACACTTCATTCGTTCAGAATTCTTAGGTAATACAACTATCTATAATTCACTCATATATTGGGCCACGCCCACATTTTTTAATGAAATGCGTCTTAACACTCGTTAACAGTTATCGGAGTAAGAGCCCTCTAAAATGCCTCATGTTGAAGAAAATGGAAATGAATTTAGCACCTAACATTTCATTTGATTGAAGTTCAAATCCTTCTTATGGAGGAGGCTTCATAAAATGGGTATGGCATCCTGATGGAACTACGGTAAGGTTGAACTTTGAACGTTCAATTCCTAAAAACTTTGTGTTTACAATTACATTAGTTTCGATTCCTGGTAAAGTGGATAGGACTATTTCAAAACTTAGTACGTTATACCCTAGCACGTATGGATGATTCTGAAATCTTTATTTTTAACCCAATCGCTGAAGAAATACTGGAAAAATAATTAATTTTTGAACGTATCATCGGTTAGTCGAAAAGGTGTTCCATTACATCAGGATAACGCTCGCCCTCATACACCTAGGACCACCTGTACACTGTTACATGAGTTTGGTTGGAGAAAAATGTGCATCTCAATTAAGCATCTTCAGATTTCCACTGGTACCGAATTCTGCAAATCTTCCTTGCTGGAAAAAATTTTGGATTTCGGGATGTTGTCCAAGTGGGTCTTGGGGTGTTGTATTCGTCAAAGCCAAACAACTTTTTTAGTGACGGCATTCAAAAGTTCCTGAAAGGTGCGCAGAAGTTTTGTCTAATGAAGGACATCAGATTGACGGCAGTACTTATGTTACAACTTGATATGTTCTTTTTCCGAAGAAACATAGAATGCGTTAAGACATCTCAAGTTTGACTAATATCTTACTTGCCTTTACATCCATGCGCAGGAAAAAAAGAATTATGACAGTTGACTTAAAAATTTAGAATAATTTAATTATAATAAATATTTCGAATTCTAAGTAAAAATTTGTTTTTGTCCTATAACTGGAAATCGGTGATTTAAGCACTCTCAACATTACGCACTCCTTCAGTCAGTTAATGATGGTAGAAATGTCCTTCGGACAAACCCGAAGACGAGAACAGGCGATTTCCGCTAACAATCAGCAATAAATTAGGTTTTTATTCGCCTTTTTCCTCCCGTTTTAATTCAAAATTTTAATCTGGTCGCCTTAGTCGTATGCAACAATGTAGGTATGTTTATACTAATAGATTCCAAATCTGTCCCACAGTAAACCTCCTGAGTAATAATGTCTATAACCTAAGCAGTGGCGGCGCGCGGTGAACATAAAACGCGACACAACACAAATTGCATCTTGTAGATACTTCTTGTTCGTCAGAGTAATACACATGTTGCATGAATATGTTTTGGTTGAACTTTGTGGGTACGGCTTGACACTTAATAATCGAACATTGTTGTCCCACATGACATATTTTTATATCCATTAGCTCTCGCAATGGATATCTATTAGAACAGATGGATGTGGTGGATGCTTATTGTTTGCTCGGGTATCTTATGAGCGTTTTTCTCTGTCTTAATACCACAATCATCAATTATACTCGTACTTTTTAGCTCAAGGCTGGCTGACTGAAATAAAAGAGACGGTTGGTCGACAGTTTAATGCACTTGTGAAGCAAACAACAAAAAAGAAGCAGAAAAAAAATCTCAGAACCAACATCTGTGCACGGTGGTTGTTCTAAGCTCTCCCCACATACTCGCAACTCAAAGCACGGCAATTTATCATGGTGAATGAGACCTTAATTAAGCCTAATGTGCAATGGAATTGCAAATTTATTTGTTTTTATGGCTTTAATCGTAGGTAATGTGTGCCATTGAGTGGTGGGAGTCGTGCTGTTGCAAGTTGTTAGAACTGCCTTCGGTGCAAGTGGTGTTTTCAGTGGCATAGTGGAGGATGATTTGCATATTCAGGTGCAGCAAAGATAGCTAACAAGGTTATCTTAAAATATGTATGCATTTGTTTTGTTTTTAATAAGAATGACAGTTTCGAACTAAGAAGTATTTCGTTTGTCCTTACTCAACAAATTTTGGGAGTAATTTATAGTGCGGCAAGGAATAGATGTACATAAGTATGTGCACATGTATGTTATGTATTCCACTTCTTGTGTTGCGAAACGCCGTTTCAAGAACAACTAAAAGGTGCAACTCCACTTGTTAGACAAAGCCTAGTCCGAGCAATGTCGGGAGATTCCCGTGATATATATTCGCCGGTTTCAGTGTCCTCAAGGTATAGTCGGCACGTGTCTGGTTGACTAATATCAATTTTCTTGAGCCATTGACCAGATAAGAAGTTCGTCAGGATCGTAGCGTTGTATTTGGTCATTGTTAGAATCTCTTTCGCTCGTTTTTTTTCCGAGAAATTATTGAATTTCTTAGCAGGTCTTAAGCCAGTTAGTGGATTCTAGTAAGAGAGCTATTAGTTTTGTTCCCACTGATTTAGCTCTATCTTTATCTGGCTGACAAGTAGGCTTGAGAATTGCCTCATTGCTAGCTAGCAGGGTTTGAGGACAATTCCAAGCCGGCTAAGGATCAAAGTCAAAGGACATGAGTGCTTTTAGAGCTGCTTGGCTGTCTGATAAAATATTTATGTGTGTTCTTCGAGGTATTAAAACAGCCTCTGGGACAGCGCTCGATAGTGAAAACCTGTGCTTGGAAAATAGACAGTTAAAAGCTGGTATTGAAAATTCCAACTCTTACCCACTCCGTCATTTGAGAACAATCAGTGTACCAATTAGAATAAGAAATTCTTTGAAGGATATCAGGATTATCCCAATAATTTCGGTTCGGAATTACATCTTTAAGATATAGATAGATAGATATTAATTGTTTTCGGCATGGAGTCCGAGAGTCGAGGATCTTCATATGATGTTGTATAATAGGTCAAGAGTTACCCCGAGATATTTTGTTTGGAACTTTTTAGGTCATTCTACTACTATAGACCATAGTAGGGGGAATAGAACTCCACCTTAAGGATCACCTTTAGTGTTTTTAACGGACATCGAAAATTGTATTCTGAATAGAGAATAGCAGATCTGAAAAAAAGTTGATGGATGTCATATATTAAATTACATGAATGGGTTGGGAGACCAATATATTACCGGAAGTCCCACCTACCTAGTATTCGGAATAGTTTTATACTACATAATTCTAAACTGCCGGGCATTTTTTTTATTTTTCTAGTACTCTAACCAAATGTTATGATTAGTATCATTCGTTTGCCCGAATGTGACCAATTTTTTGAGAATGAAATTTCATATCTGGGCTTTTCAAAGGAAGAAGCAGTGCAATTGTAAACAATTGAAACACCGTTTTCATAACATTATCTGTCGCCACACCCACTTTTGGGGCGTTTTCGTTTGAAACAAAACGATTAAGAATTCAACAAAAAAGCATTAGGCTAAGGCCACGCACTGAGCGGCAAAATAAATTTAAAACATATTACATTGTATGGTTGTGGCCACGCGGGCGCTGAGAGCGGCGTCGCTCAGCTTTCAATTCTGTTCTATTATTTTAGTATAGTGCTGAGCGACAAGAAATCAACATGGCAAGAACTAACATTGAAACTTAAATTTTAGAAGTTCAAAGCCGTACTGCATTATGGCAGGATATGCTTAAAGATTTTAAAAACAAAAATATTACTGACAAACTGGAGTGAAGTGGGGGAATTCGCCATAACCTGATGGGATTGGTACCAAATCTTCTTTTTTTAAACTCAAAATAATTCTATAAATGTTGAAAAGACGGCGGCGAACAGCACTCGGAGACGACATTTTGACAAATAATCGCTAAAAAATTGCCGCTTAATAAATGGCCACTTGCCGCTTAAGATTGCCGCTTGCCGCTCAGTGCGTGGCCTTAGCCTTACGGGTATCGTCATTTTAGTAAGACGGATACAAAGACGGAACATCACAACGGAACCACCATTCAAACTGGATGAAGTTGTTGCTTTAGAAGTATCTTTAGATATAATTCTTTAATTAATTTTGTATTTAGATATATCGAAAAGGATTAAGAAGGTCTGAAAGGCAACACTGTTAAGGAAAATGTGATAGAAAAGAAAAGAAACGTCTAGACAGGTCGCTATTGAAATGAAAACAAATGTATAAAATTTATGGGAACTTAACGGAAATAAAAAAAAGACACTAACTACAGTAAAATCTTTATTTTTGTAAAATTTGTCTTTATAGATTTGTCTTCGCACATAGGCAGTTGTTATTTTGTTTTTTTCCTAGAGAAGGCTCACCAACTTAAAAGATTGTTCTTCCTAACACCAATTAATCTACGTAGCTTGGTAAAAGCTTATCAAAGTGTTTGATGTTAAATGAATTGCCTGCTCTGTATCGAGTCAACTATGAAAAATGTTTTCTATTATTTGTATCATATTTGTAAGTTGTTTATAAGGCTAATGCGGCGTAGACATTTGTACATACATATATCAATAGCAGATTAGATCTTCGGTTTAATTTTTTTTACCTTGCGTTACTCGTAAACCAGAAATTAAGTAGTAAACATTACAATGTTTTTCAAGTAACTTATACCTGACCTTGACAGTGAACAACATACATTCCTCTAACAATCGCACAGTCAGCGAGCACAAAAATAAGCTCGCTCCCGTACACAACAGCGATCGCTTACCTATGTACATACCTACATACCTACATATGTATTAAATTACAATAGCATCTGACGTTCGGTAACTTGCTCCACTCCAAGTATTTTCATAAAGTTTTGTGTTTTACACCGGACCGAGTAAGTAATAAAAATGGGCGGTTGGAGGGTACAATAGAATCACTTAAGACATTACACCGCCCAGTCTGGGTCTGATTCGTTCTGAGAATCGATACTCTTATTGAATCTCACCTAAGAGCACTGCGCTCGCGAATGTGATCGTTTTGAACGTAGTAATCGAATCGAATTGGATCGCATTAGCACGGGAAAACAATTTCACGTTATCTATCGTGTATCTACAAATCTGTTGCTAACTACTTTTGGCCAATGCCAATCAAATTAGCAGCAATCCTACAAAAGGGGATTAGGTACCTGATGTCTGTTGAAATTTATTCTAACCAGGTTATTACACGGAGCATCTGCTGCTCCTACGTGCATTTGATTGAGTGGGAGTGGCCCTGTTCATCCTCTTTCAAATGACTCAATTAACATCGTAGATACTTTGGCGAAATGTGAAATCGTGTTAAGCACGTATTTTTCATTTCGAATTGGTCTACGGTGGGAGGTAGGATGTGATTGAAGCCAACAGTCTGCAAAAAAGAGCCTTCAGTCCGATGACTATAGCACAGTCGTATTGCAGAAAGAAAGATGAAAATGATAAGTAAAAACTGAAATGGGAGTCTTCTTCTCTGCTTTATGTGTGATCTTTATTTCATTTTCGTTGATACGCTTTTATGAATGAACAGCAAAAAAAAAAAAAAAAAAACGGAGAGTGCCTATGTATGTGCTTTTGTTGTAATTTCGATAACAAATTACCACTGAGCCATAAAAGTAATTGGACGTAAAGACAAGGTCTGTTCTCGAAATTATGGTGTTTTGTGAGTGCTGTTTGGTGTTTTGTTTGTTTGCATGTTGCTCTGCTGGTCAGAGTTCAAGGTTGTGATCGAAGAAGTGTGGATATCTCTTTATGTAGTAGAAGCGATTGCGTGAGTGTCTGCCTGCCTACTTCAGATGGTCGAAAGGGCGATCGTGATTTTGGAAAATAATTTTTTAAACCAACCAACTTAATTGGATAAATAACATGTATGGTGATCTCATGTGGAGTGTGCTTATAATTCGAGTTCATTGTGATTTTTGGAAAGTATTTGCAGCTTACGGGCACTTACACGAGTCTTAAATTACGAGGGGTTATTGGGTTGTTTTTTTGGAGCAATAAATGCTATCACAGTGGGCGCCGTGGCTCAGTGGTTAGTACGTTGGACTAAGGAGCAAGGGGTTCGAGGTTCTTTTCCCAGTCGGGAACACCTAAAAAATTTTCACGGCCCCACCTCTCGCGAGCGTCTGACAAAAACATCCGAGAGTACAACTGTCCTGAGAAGGCTTCGCAAATAACAAACTGCCCTTCGGACACGGCATTAAGCAGTAGGCCTCTTCCATTCGTGTAAATAGTATAACACGCACAACATGAATGGTTGTGAGAAGATAGGGCCTGGATCCCACCGACCTGTTGCGCCAAGTATTAATTTTTTTAGCGGTCTGATTTACCAATATTTTATGCAGAGTTATCGCCCTGTTGTTCTCCTACCTTCTTTTCGGACTACACATTTCAGTTGGCCGTTAAAGCATATCCCAAAAATTGTCCTGCGGTTCTGGAAAAAGTTCCAAATTTTAAAAATAATTTCTTCAAAGGAGTGCAAATTTTTTCTCTGACTTATTGCTTTCTTCAAATTTTGTGCCTTTATTTCATGAGTATTTGTTTGTTTTTCTTTCAGTACCACCCTGTTTGCTGATAGAAGATGTCCGCCGAGATGAAAAACTTAAGGACATAGCCAACACAATCACAAATCTAAGTCAATCATCAAATCGTTGGAGTACCTCAAATGTAAGTACGAACAGTGCCACAACCGCGGTTAACAACGCTCTAAACAGTCAGACACAGGGCCTAAATGATGAGAAACCTACCCGCGATGAAACCGACTTCCCCCACTATAGACCATCACACACGACTGTTGTGAATCTGAGACCAAAGTCATTGCCACTGGCATCGAATTCAACGCCTGCCATTGTATCAGCCATAGTCAAGAAAATTCCCCCCGTTATAGACCAAAAGATCGGCAACAACAATAAATCTAGTCCAAGACTGCAGCAGCAGCTGCGTATACTTCAACAGCAACAACAACAATCCCAGTCCCAAGCGCATGAGCGAGGCGATCCCGATGGTGGGTGTAATTTAGACGATTTATCGACGAACTACTTGGCCAAGACATCGGAACTGAGAGTAAACCTGCCAGCCGAGGAGATCCTGAACTCCAAGAAGGGTTGGCTTATGAAGCAGGACGGACGGACGGGCGAATGGACAAAACACTGGTTCACGTTAAGTGGAGCAGCGTTGTTTTATTACCGAGATCCAGTGTCTGAGGAGCGTGGGGTATTGGATGGTGTGCTTGATGTGAACAGTTTGACTTGCGTCAGTGAGGTGAATGCCTCCAGGAATTACGCCTTCCAGTTGACTACTTGGGATAAAAGACGATTGGTATTGTCTAGTCTATCAGCGAATTCACGAAACAGTTGGATCACAGTCTTGAAAAACGCCGCAGGTCTCCAGTCAGAGCCGAAAGTTGTGGATGATTGTCTTCCGACAACGGAACTGATTATTAAGGATAACACCAGTGATGACATCAAAAGCGAAATAGAAAAAGACTTCATGAAGGCGCAAAGGAATCAAGAATTGATTCTCAATAATAACAATAACACCAATAGTAAACTGCCTCAAGAAACTAGCTCGGTAATCGTACAAAAAGCGGTGACTACACCAGTCACCCCTCTGACTCCAAAGAACACCATGTTCTCTTCTGATGAAGAGTACAGAACCGCTTCAGAGGGCGGTCGACGCGACAGTGTCGATTGGGGATCACCATTGTCACCATCACCGCCTATTCCGATAGCACTGTTTCGAGCGAAAGAACGCATGAGATCGCGGACGGCAAATTGTCCAAGGCTGCACAAACGCAGTAGATCATCGCCGCCAAGCTCTCGAAGAAGTACGGTAGACAGCGTTGGCTCGGACGAGTTGCCCATTATTCACTCAGTTCAGGAAGAGCTCAACATCGATAAGGAACTGCAATTCCGACTGGGAGCCGCTGAGAAGGAACGAGATATCCTCCGCGATGAAGCCAGGGAACGCGAGGCAAGAATGTCAGAGCTGCTTACGACCTTAGAGCGAACGGAGCTAGAGTTAAATGCTCGAATTCGTGAAATGGAAGAAGCTCGAGACAACCTCTCCAGTCAGCTAGATGAAGCCAAGCAAAATGCAGAAAAAATTGTCGACCGGTTGACGATTGAGTTGGAGGAAAGTCAAAAGAAAATTAAAGACCTTGAGGATCGTCTATCGCGGGGAATCGATGAGAATGAGACCCTATACAAAAAGTTACGTGAGCTGGAGAGCTGCAGCCCCTCCAGCTTTAGTAATCTTAATCGACACAAACTAAAGCGAATGGATTCATTGAGCGATCTGACACAAATCAGCGATATTGATCCTTACTGCTTGGATCGCGATATGCTAGCTGACGAGTACAATGAACTACGGTCGAGGTTTGAGAAAGCCGTCAACGAAATCAAAGCAATGAAGCGAGAACTAAAAGAATCCCAAAATCAGTTCGACAATTTGGAGATATCGTATGCTTCCTTGAAGCAAGATCTCGATCGTCAGCAAATCGAGGATCGATCACAGCTGCAGATGATGGCTGAGCGTATTCAAGATCTTACGCTAAAATATAGCGGTTCCGAGAAGCAAGTGCGCACTCTCAAACAGAAGCTTGCAAAATCAGAGCGCAGGCGATCACTTTCATTAAAGGGTAAGGAACAGTTGACCGTGTCTAAAGAGCTTGAAGTCAAGGTAACGGAACTTGAGTCCAAGATCGATGAGTTCGAAAAAAAATCACCAAGCCCAGTGAAAACTACTCCATCATCCAGCAAGAAATCAGCACGCAGAAGATCACTCGAGAGTTCGGCAAGCACTGATTCCCTACAGTTTATGGTACGCGTCAATGATCTAGAAAAACGTTTCGAAGGATTCAACTCTCCCTCATCGGGATCAACAACAGCTTCAGCACTTGACAGCAAGCGAAGCTCATCTAGTCCAAAAATGTCTGAGCATCTGATTGAGCGGCTAAAGTGTTTGGAAGGAGTCCTCATATGCAGCAAAGACCGTCTCGAGCAAAGTCTCCACCAACTACAAACTCTACGATCTTCATCACGAACTCGTCGATCAGTTTCACCAATCACTGATCGCAAGGATTCATATAGATTTGTAGAACGTTGCCTGGCTGAAGTAGTAAAACTAATCAGGGAGTCATGTGAAACTTGTGTGGTGAGTGAAAGTTTATCAGCACCTGGGCTGATCCTCCTCCCCGAGTCAAACCCAATCAAGATCGCCCTGTTGCAACTAGAGGCACAACTTCGTAGTAAGTTGGGTGACCTTCTCAAACAAAGACGTGTGTTAAGAGAACGTAATGAGCTTACAGCCCGAAAAGACCTTGAGCTACTGGCCGAGAGAATCGCGTTCGAGAGTGTGTGCTTTGGAAAGTTGCGAGAATCCATCACAAGGGCAGAAAACCCAGAACTCTTCGGACAAAGACAGACACGAGCTGAGATCGCTGAAACATCGCAGCTGATGTCAATGCTTAAGGCAAAGCTTAGTGGAAAATGCGCCTTTAAACCCAGTGGTAGCCTTGACGTTTTAGCTGGGGTATTAGCTCGACGTCTAGTCCTCTCCTCATTCCGTAAGGATAAAACGAAAATCCCTGAAATGGAACCCGTCGAACCAAAGATCCTTGAAGAACTTCTTCGTCAACAAAACGAGATCAACCTGATTGCGAAACGGTACAAAAATAACGCCATGGAGAGTCTGGCGTCGGGACTGGCAGCTGAGACACTCAGCTACATTAGCTCCAATGACCTGGTGCAAGGTGCAGTGCAAGATGCATGGCGACAAGCACAGGAAACGGTAAATGCGGAACTTGTCCAATCGGAGATCGCTCATATAATGATGAGGAATGCAGAGCGCTTTGAAGGATCGATCACGCCGTCCTTTGGCTACACACTCACCGCTGAGGAGCGTATTACTTTCGAGTCATTTGCTGATGCGGTTCATGAAAGTCTCCGCAAGGAGATGGATCATGCCATTGCACAGCTGTCACAGTGCTATGAAGAGGCTTTACAAAAAATAAAGCGTGGACAATGGAGGCTACATCTAGAACAAGAACGTAAGGCCAGCGAAGGACGACAACTCTTGGCGGAATTTGCAGATATCGTGGCTCACAAGGCGTTGGTTGATGCTAGAATAGCTGTGTTGAGAGGAGATTACACGACGTCCGATCCTTCTAACCAGTTGACTACTGTGACCAAAGCGAATGTATTCAGCGTGTCCGCTCTGCAAAAGTACGAGAACCTCTTTGAAGAGCTTTCAAACGATCTGCAAATCTCGAATCCCGATGACATCCTTGCGGAGGCTGATTTTGAGTTCGTGTACAAGAACAGAACGATAGACTTCTTAAGCGACCGTGCTGTGTTGAACGAGATCGCAAGTTTCCTGAGTCAGCTGGAACAATCTATCGACAATTTAAAGCATGCTGTCCAGCCAGACGCCTGTATCGAACACACACCCATGGAGTTGTACACCCTTAAAGATGTTTGCCAGAAATGCAGCGAGTTACGAGCTCGAACAGATGGTCTACTCGAAGATGTTCAGCACCTGACATCTTCCTGTTCGAGCTGCACTCAATTGCAGGATACTATCTGCAGTTTGCAGGTACAGCATGAGTCCAAGATTATGCGACTACAGCAGGATCACGCCAATGATATGGCGATGTTGATGCAACAAGTTGATAGCCAACGCCATACAATTGAAGGTTTGGAACGAGAGCGCAACGCTCTGCTCGAGGAGATCCACCAGCAGGCGAACTTGGTTGAGGATCATGAGCGTGAGTTGGCAACGATCACAATGAAATTGAAATCCAAAGAAGAGGAGTGCCATCATAAGGAGAACGATAACCTGGATTTAATGGATCGATTAGATCGGCTAGACGATCAGAATGAGAAGATTCGTAGTTATCAAGCAGAGAGAGATAACTTGGAGATGAAATGCTCCAGACAAGATGAAGAGTATGCAGTTCTTCTCCAAGAGCGTGACTTCATTCAAGCCGAGTTGAATAAGGAGCGTGAACGCTGCAGACGCATGGAGAAGCGCTTGGAGATGTTAGAGGTAGAACATGGAAAGCAATTGGAGTGCTTGCAAGAGGCATATCGTGACCAGATTCTTTCACACTGTTCAGACTTTACGAACATTGCCGATGAGGAGAGCTTCCGGCAGCGCTATCAAGCGGAGATTGAACAGCTTAGAGTAAGTTTAGTTTATTCTTTCAGTTGACAGTCATATTTAATGGGTATTTCTCTTCACAGACACTCTGTGAAAAGGGTCTTAGTGCAATGGAATCATCACATCGTCGCATAATCAATGATTTAGAAGATAAACACCGAAAGGAGATCGATAGGTTACTCATGGAGAAGGAAACAGCTTTAGCTGAAGAGACTCAGGTATGACAATTGATCCAATATTCGTGAATAAGATATTTGCAATGTGTTCCTCCTGCAGGCAACTCTGGCTGCTCTAGATGCCATGCGTAAGGCACACCAAAGTGAAGTTCAACGAGAAGTAGCACGTTTCAAGCAGGAATTCCTACGACAATTCCAAAAGGGTGAACACTCTATGGACTCTACCAAAATTAAAGAGTAAGTATTTAGATAGAAACTCTTACATCAATGAAATGAGACAATGTTTTAAGCCGTTTGGTACACGCATCTTCTCTTTCATTTTACAGAGAGGAACTCGAGGAACTTAGACAAGAGATTTTGTCATTTTCCGAGAAATACTCCATTAAGTGTGTAGAGAATGCAGCCTTAGAGGAGAAACTGCGATCGGCTAATCAAAAATTGAAACACTTCCAGCAGATGCAGCAAATCGAGTTGAGGTGAGTGCTTCATTTAC
Source organism: Xylota segnis (assembly GCA_963583995.1). Taxonomy (NCBI): domain Eukaryota; kingdom Metazoa; phylum Arthropoda; class Insecta; order Diptera; family Syrphidae; genus Xylota; species Xylota segnis. Next base: position 80,706,671 of record OY757237.1, read on the forward strand.
TGATTTTCTTAATTACACGAATTACGCCAATCATATTCTTATCTAAAACTAAGAATTGAAACATATACCACTTTTTGCAGAAACAAACAGTTCCGTGCACATTTAGCATCTGAAGATCCATCGAGCGATATAAATTTCGTGCAGGGACTTACATCATCAAAAGAAGAACAGCCATGCCCTGACAGTGAGGTGAGTTTCAATGGTTTCCAACTCAAATACTCTTAAGTGTGGTTTGCACGGATATTTTTTAATCAATACGCATATGTACATATATTTTTTTCATTTCAACTGCTTATTTTTTATTTGATTTCGTTACTAAAATTCAACTTTGATTTATAAATATGTATCATACTAAAAAAAATATATATACAACAAACAAAACAAACAGCATGCGCTTCAAGTTAGTCACACAACACTAGCACAACAAGAACACACTAAGTCAACACAACAGCAGCAAGCCTCGCCCAGTGATCAATTGGATCTGCATGCAAATTCCAGTCACCTGGACGTGAGTCCTCCGCTACCACTACCACCCTCACTACCTACATCTGGTCCACCCGAATTCGATGACGAGATAAATTGTTGCTATGATCCGTGCTACAAACTGAACGGTGCGTTCCATTATACCACAAGGAACTCCATAGAAGGTAAAGACCAGTACAGGAAGTGAAACTGAAACTGGAATTTGTCCTTTGACATAACTCTGTTCTACAACACACTGTCTTTAAACACTGTCCCTTTTATATTGAACCTACAGCTTTTGTTTTGTTTTTTTTTTTTTTTTGTTTTTGTCTTTATGTTGTGCTTTTGTTTGTTTTTTATCGATTTGTGTTTTCCTTCAGAATTTTGCGATTACATACAGTTTTCGACAGCAAGGCCCTAATACAACTTTCGGTTTGTCTCTCGGATAGGGTCGATATTTCTATTTGTGTTTAAAATCGAAGTACGAGTACTGCTGCCAATTACACATACAAAAGTGAAAAAAGTGACAAACGTCTATTCCATAATTTGTACTCAAAAACTTATGTTTCCAGTATTGAAACCAGGCTACACTGACAGCTTAGACTTATTAATTAAATTACAGATGAACCGCATTACGAAACTGCAGTCATAACCAATACATACCTAATAACAAACAAGACTGATGGACTACAAATAGTGTTTCATTTTTTAAATACGGTTTCTCGAGTATGCGTAAAGTTAGGTAACGTTTCGACTCGTCTACACTTGCTATTAATCATGGAAAAGTACACGCTTTAGCAACTTTTCGGTCGCTACATCTTCACGTTCATTTTCCATCGCAAAATCATTCCCAGCAGTGGAGCACAATTTTGGCTCAAAATTGTCGCATTTGAAGAAGTTAGTAAACCGCAAATATTGAAGTCATTACGCCAATAAAATGAACTGCCTTGTTTGGTTTTTATGTTGACACGACAGTGACGACAATGATTTGTAGCATATGTGGTTTCAACAAGACGACGCCACACCCTAGATAATGCCCCAAGCAATCGAATTTTTGAACGCGAAGTAATTTTGATCGGGTCATTCGTGTGACTTATTTCTTTGGGACTCTGCCAAGTAAATGGTCTAGGATATTTAAATATTCAAATACAATATAAAGCTTTAAACTAAAAACCCTTAAATTGAAAACATCTGTAAACTTCGAAATAGTATCATCCGTGTGGTTGCAGATCTGCCTGCACTAGGAAATCATAATCACTGCTCATTATTTTATTAAGTCTGATGGCAATTCAGCAATCCCAGGAAGAAAAGGTTCAAGTGTTGCCTTTTAAGGAATTATTCTACTTTAATTAAACGTCCCATTTCTCAGCCAAATGCGGACTACTCAATATATGGTATCAAGTAAATGTATGAAATAATTTGGGCGGTATGTTTAAAATTATATTCTTGCTGACATTGCATTTATGAACTGTGATTTACTCTTAACATAAAGAACGTTGGTTCTTGAATCATTAACTCGAACATCAAACAGATTGTAAGCCAGCTTTGGCTTCTACAATCGACAACCTTCACATAAGTGTAAATTCGTCGGCTAATAAAATTTAATTGGTGTCTATCTATGGGCTTATAAAATTTAATTGGTGTCTATCTATGGGCTTACATCTATAGTAAACCTAATTACACTCGTAACTATTACTTAGTTACAACCTGTCAAATAGATTTTTAGATTTTGTTTGATCGAGGTAGCTCGGTTATAAAATACAACATGGATTTCATATGATTTTCCCAGGTTTGTGTGTTCATACAAAGTTGATGTGAGGTCAGCATCACCAGGTCCTCTATATGTATGTATCTGTAATCCTGTACATAACTCATCACATCTAAACTAACCTGTTTCACGTTTTCATTTTCATCATCTCACCACAGCTTCTCTATATATGCAATACATTCTCCCACCTCACTATTCATATGACTGTAGCTGCAGGTTAATATGTAATTTGAAAAGTTTAACTCATATGTTTCTACTTCCCCAGGTTTAACGACGTCATCAGCGAACCCCATTTACAGCAACGTATCGAGAACATCGTCACCGAATTGCAACATTGATAAATCTAACGTCAGATCATCACCCTCCTCCCAACAGCCTCTAACTACCACAATCTCTTCAATAACACTGCAAAAACACAACCAACAGCAACTGTCAACCAAAGCATTAACCCACCATCACCCAAGTAAAACATCCGCACCGAGAGCGATGATGAGGACGACAACGACGACCAAACCAGTGGAACAACCAAAGAACATTAATTTATTAAAAACTCTAAATCCAAATTCAATTCAAGTTAAATTAGTTAATAATCTTAGTAACGATAATCTTAGGCTTAGTGGTAACCTTATAAATAGTAGTAATAGTAATAACGATGACACTTCACCTAGTAATAGTACCAACAACACCAGCATGCGCAAATACAGTCGATCAAATCATCGCAGCACGGGTAGCAGCGGTGGAATCCAGAGCAAGCTTGCAATTAGCTTGGGAAGCTTTAGCGATATCATACGCAAAACAACAGCAGCGGCAACAATCTCAACTGCCGATGGCGAAGCGGCAGTGATACGACGGAGCAGGGGTGATGATCACAGCAACACCATCGAAGGCAACAGAAGAATCAGTGTTACCGATGACGATGACAAAGCGGTAAGAAGTGGCAATGAAGGTGCCTTCAGCGGGTCGTCAGCACCAACGACTACCACCAAACAAAATTCAACATCAAATATCAGTGGAAAGCTATGCTCACCCCCTCCCTTAAGTGGGAGAGACATTGAGCATCATCGTGCGACCTCACACTTGAGAAGATTTGAGTTGGAAATATAAATAAACGAAAAAGCAGAGTAACAACGTACCTAAAACTACAACCCAATGTCGTCATCCCGAACATCGACAATTTTGTTTATTCACATTTGAGTGTGTGTTAAGTTAGGTATTGTAATGTTTTCATTTTGTATTCATTTTTTTCTTCTTCTTCTTCTTCTTATCCTTTACTTTAAAAATAGCTAACAATTTTAAACGATTAATCATGAATTAATGTAAAATATTATTGTTAGGAAAAGAGTTATAAAACTTCCATATTATGAATATATAAATATATATACACCCACATATACATAGAATGAGAGAAAAGTTATTAGTCGCATTAGTGTATGTTTTTATTTTATTTGTTTTGTTAACCCCTCAATTTTATTTTTATTTTTGTTTGGAAAATTACACGAGAAATTCTTTATTTTCTGGAATAAAAACAAAAGTTATTCAAATAGAGGTGATTTTGTTTCTCTTTTTATTAAAGTTGGTCTATTGTCTATTTAGGTGAATGCACCCTGCAAAATATGGTAAGCATAATCCCAATCATAACAAACCGGAGCTAACTTCGCACTTAGCCGAGGAATCGTACTGGACAAATGAGGCACCCCAACTAAACAAACAATTTAAATGTAAAACAGATTCTTATGTACAGATACAATATCGAGATTTCGGCTTTTTTACCTTCTGATCTTCTACCTTCCTATAGGCCAAGTATTGATTTTGTCAAAAAGTTAGAACTGGAAAATTTAATCAAAATTGACATCACTATGATGGAGAAGCCAAATAAGTCAATTCTTTCTGTCTGTCTGTTTGCTCTACTGCAACCTAGACGGCTAGATCGATTTACTTCAAACTTCATATCTGGGATCTGTGAAGTCACAAGGCTGATTCTAGAGGAAAAGGATTTTATCAAGAAGGGCTCCTACGATTTAAATAAAATTTAGTATTTGGATTAGTTTGGATATACATACATATGTATGTGTGTATACATAAATGTACATTAGCTAACAAATAGCATACCACGTACATATATTCTAAAAATACGGACGTCAGTACTTTTGATATCGACTATATCTCCATAATGGCGCACCAAGTTGTGAAATTATCCACTTTTACAAAAATTAATTTTGAAAGTGGAAAAAATTATTAAAACCAACATTTATAGGACTATAATTCACCTGAGCACCTTACATAGCCATGCCAACTTTTTGGATGCATTTTCCTAAAATAAAAGCAAAAATTTTAATTTTTCATATCACACTACAGATAGCATCAATACAATTTTCGGATTATAATTCCACCAAAAATGCAAAATGTCACTTCCACTTTACTGAGCAAGGCTTGAATTTCGATCCTCAAGATTGTATACTTACGTACATATAACATAAATACAACCCTGTCGTGCACTTTATTGTCTATAGCGAACCGTACACGGTCAATAATATTGTCATTACTTAAGTTTTAATTTGACGTTAGCCCTTATTCAATTCAATCGATTGACGTCAAATTTTTAGTTGTTTTTTTAAGTTTTCGTGGTGTAGGGGTGTGCGATGTGTGAAACGGGTGATTGTTTTGCAAATCTCTCCCATAAACATGCTAATGACCGGTGAGAATAAACTCCGACGTAAATATTCGGCTTTATCATCCTTCATTTTTTGCTTTGATTACTAGCGAGTTTGAGGCTATCCTAGCAAAGGTATATCAAGGATTCATTTTAAGACCCATCATGTTCACGCTTAAATTTCAGAAAAGATTGCTTTTATTTATTGATAGGTAACAATGAGGATAAACTATAATCCTACGAAGCAAATCGAATCATCTGTACCTAGAAAAACCGGAAGCCGAGTCGATAACGAGTAAGTGATCAAAGTGTCGAGTAACCTCATTGGGATGATGGAACTCGAAAGTTAACGTTTCGAATGAAAATAGAAAAAAATTACAAAAGAAAATATCATTAAGAGTGAAATTTAAACAAAACATTCTATAGGTAGTTAGTTGCTGCCAAAATTTCATTTGACATTGCCTTGTCGACTATTCGGCAAAATATTTTTCCCAAAATCTAGTTGTTGGCCATAAAATCAGTCAGAATATTTATTTGTAAAAGTTTAATTTTATTTAAATTGGACATTAATCAAAAAACATAGTAGGATAGTCGATTGAACCAAAACATCTGCAGCCAACTGTCAAGTGTATCGTTGAAGCTCGATTGTATCAAGTTACGTGCTGGCTATTTTTCAACAAAAGCCAAGCTGTAAATCCTGCAGTTACAAATCATATTGCAAAACTATTGACTACAATTCCGACTTGAATGTTTGAATGCATGTACGAACTTAAAAAATATGTTTTTCTTTAAACGCCCCCAAAAGTGGGAATCACTCCGTTTAACGTTTGGCTGAATTTCATAAAATGTAAGGCCTATAAATATTGCAATAGAATATACAGACAAACAGACCGAATTGGCGGATCCAATTTCGTTGACCTTCAGAAACCAATAGGTACAAATAAAATAAAGTGCACGACTGGGTCGTACGTACTTGCACTGTAATGCTATATGTGCAAAAATTTAGCAGGATTGAGGTTCAAGTCTTGTTTTTCTCAGTGAAGTAGGCGTGGCATTCCGCGTTTCGATGGAATAATAGTAGGAGTTTACTCAATGTTTTGTTTTTATAAAAACGCCCATAAAAAGTGGGCGTGGCCAAATAGGGTGTTTGATTGAATTATAGAAAATTGTAAGGCTTATTACTTTGCTTAAATAAGTTTTTTCTCAATTTCTAATAAAAATTTTGAAAAAAAATAAAAAAATAAGTTTTATATATTTTCTATTCCAAAATTTGATATGCCATTATTTTGCGCTTGTCTTATAACCTACAAATAATAATTTAAATAACAAATACCCGAGAAACAGCTGATTTTCAATATTACCGTTATTCGAATTTTTCGTGAAAAAGGTGGTATGCCACCTCATAGCATACTAACCCACATATCAAATTTTATCGCAATCGTTGGAGCCGTTTTCGAGAAAATCCATTTTAACTGAATTCGGCCTTAAGTAAACTACCCTTAATTTTGAGGTTAGAATGCAAATCAATAGGGAATATCCCACAGACCCTATATATGAAGTTTGAAGCAAATCCGTCCAGCCGTTTAGGGTGCAGTCGCATATACAGACAGACAGACGGAATTGCCGGACCTACTTTTTTGGACTTCTCCATTATAGTGGTGTCAAGGCAATACTTGCCCTATAGGTATATGTAGGTGCAAGTAATAAATGAGATTGAACCAGCAACAACCATAAATCCTCTAAAGAAAGATTAAGGTTCAACTCGAACGGTTCAAATGGATTACATTTTTTGTTTTATATTGGAGATCAAAATAGGAAAAAAATGAGATAAGAATTCTGCGGTAGTACCGCAATAATTTAAGCTGCCAATTCAAAAGGTAGGAACTAGTATGAACTCCAAAGGTGCTGCAGGACCTGCTGTTTGAATTTGAAGAAACTACATATATAAAATCGACTAAAGATGTTGTGGAACCACATGACTTTAAAGTTTTAGTTTCCTTAAGTTTTCAGTAGTGGAGTGAGCATCATATCGCATGACAATGTTAAATATAAACCCTCCAACAAAACTAAAGAAACTTTAGGAAAAATTTATTAGTTGTTTTAGAAGTCATGGTTTTCTTTGAGACATAACAAATAAGGACTACTTTCAAAATACATTTTAAAAGGCTTATAAAAGATAGGAAAGATACCACTTTAGCGGAAGTAAAGTGAAAGGTTGCGGTGTGTATAAATATCTTCCTTAACAAATTAATTTTTCACTCAATTTGCTCTCTTAACATACATATGTATGTGCGTCCAAGAAAATTGTATTCCATGGAATAATAAACAAAGAAAAGGAAGTTACATACGCTAACTGGGTTGTAAATGCGAAATAAGAAGGGAATTTCCGAAATTTGTGGTCTAAGTGGGGGAAAGAGATTTAATATCGAGTTTTCCATAATGGTTTATCGAAAAGAAAATTTTTCTAATATGTAGATTCGTCCCTTATTTATTTAATTAATGGATTAATGAATGAAATGGATATGCTTTTCTGTAGGCTACAAAACGCGGGAAGCGGCCAGTACAAAACTCAAAAAATTATGTAAGGATCCATTGGTAAGAATGTAAACATTTACATACATAAGTACGTTTATATCTGATTATTCATATTCTAAACTTTCAAAACACGCAAGCGAAGCTGGGGGGATCAGGCTGCATTGTTTAGAATCAAGAAAATCAGTACTTACATTAAAACGTACATACATATGTATGTATGTGTGTATGTAAATAAGTAAATAAGCCTGAATATCTCAAGGTAGTGTCCTAGGACCAAAATATAAAATATAAAACTAAATCGGGCTAAAAACTGTTGGACGGTTTAAAATTTTTGTTTTTGTGGGACAGGACTTGGATTGTGGATCAGCTCAGCGGATTGTAAGTTTACAAATGAAAGTGTGTGGCTTAAGTCCGTAATAACCTATGTATGAACCTTTTTATAACGATTTACGATCGTTAAGGAACAGCGAAGTGGAGCGGAGTTCATATATTTTTGGGTTGTTGGGCATTATACTGTTCTTGTAAAATAATTTAAAAATCAATGTTAAATCGCCCACATAAAGGTTGGGACAATTTGACCTGGTGCCACGCAGTAATCCACAGAAAAAATGTACTTTTTTACTCATTTGACAAATTTACTAGAAAATCTTCTAAAATAAATCAAAGTATAGGTAGCTATCAATCTATGAAAGAACTCTGAATAGCTTAGGATACCCAGAGAAACATACATTTGGATAGATATTATATTTTTTCATGCTACAGTAAATATGTACCTTCATACGTATGTATGTATGTACTTATTTAACTATTTCATTTATGTATAATAGAAAAAAAAAAAGAACTTGACTTGGGCTCGTCCGGGATTTGAACCCGGGACCTCCCGCACCCTAAGCGGAAATCATACCCCTAGACCAACGAGCCAGATGTTTAAATTTAATCTAAATAATAGTTTGTTGAGGTCTATGGATGATTTCGTCTGGATTAGATATAATACATATACTATGTACATAAGTTCCAACACTTGGTGGTATGTTGATGGTGGAACCTCGTACATATGTTCATTGCAAGACTAGCATTGGAACGCTTGATATTTTAAATTGCTCTCGTCCCTAAAAATGTTTTCGGCATCAGGGTAATGCTTTTTGACGTAAGTAGTCGTAATTTTGGTTCTTTTCGCAAATGTAAGATTTATTCCGATAAAATTGGCATGTAACCCATTACTACGGAGCACCGGTCGAATGGTATTTACATATGTATATATGTACATTCAAAAAAATTAAATGTATCGAATTTTTTACACAAAATTATTCTGAGTGAAGGGACTTGTTTTCATTTGTCTGGAAACCAACAAGAAAAATGGTTTATTTTCAGCAAGACGACGCCACATGTCGCACATTTGATTAAAAAAGGAGCGTTCAATATTTCACTTTTCCTTTCCAGCAACTGTTTTTGGACTAATAGGAAATGTCAGAGTTGTTATTAGCAATTATATACATACATATGTGACATACATATGTATATACATATGTATAATTGGGACTAATTGATGAAAAATTTCATCAAAAGAATGACTATTTTTAGACAGATCCGAGAGGATCATTATACAGATATTGATATACTTTAGATAACAATTTATATGTCACCACTTTCATAAAACCTTTTCTACCCTTTTCTCAGATATACATATACATACATATAAATTGTATAAAAATAAGTCTCACACATTGAGTTTGATGTTTTAAGGACATTAAAAAGTGGCAATATTGTAGTGTAAGAACTTCTTTCACGTTATATGTACAAGAGAAACAGACTGTAGCATTTTGCCCCTTTTTTGTAATCTGTTTTATATTCATTGACATTCTAATACCTTGCTCTCTCATCGATAAATCCCCAAGGAATCTTTCTCAATCTTTGAATTAATTAAGGTTGCTGGTAATTAACCGCTAACCTAATGAGCTGTTCCGCACATTCTCACAGCAGATACTTTCTACTACGATAACGTGGTGTTTCGTCCGCTTTAATTGTTATGAATTCCTCTTGGTAAATTTCCTTCGGCGAAAACACGAACGCCAAGATTGCATACGAGTACAAGCCCTCTTCCATATGCAGGTCGACCAAGTCAACGAAGACGCGACGTTCTTCAGCCAATTAGTTGACCATTTAATTTGCACTACGACAATTAATAATTAAATTCCATTTGGCATAAATTTGTACGCGATAATAGTCTTCGAAATGTTCCGCCTCGTTCCTCCGTGCGTCGACCGTCTTCGAAAGCAAGGAGTCAGTGTAACTAACTGTTATGAATAGCACCACATAGCTCGTTGGAAATTGCCCAACGTCAAGATGAACAATCTAATTAGCTAGAATCGAAGCGGGCTCATTTGAATAATACCATCATAATAATGAAGCGAACGGGTAATAGCTAAGGAACTTGGACATAAAAAAAAATAGCCAGAGGATGCATGGCAGATAGAATGCAACACGATGCCGGTTCCTATGCTCCAAGTGTACACCAATGGGTTTTATTTAATGTGCCACGGAGAGCAGATGGCTTCTTGGGCTTTGTACTTTCTATTCATCTACATCGATTATGCCTGTTGTAATTAAAAAAAGCGCAAACACAAGATCATGAAGATAATCATATTGTGTTAATTTGTGTACAATTTACACATGCACATAAACAAAGGGGGCAACGCGGCGGCGGATGTGGAGCTCAAAAAAAAAACTTTGAATAATAAAAATTGATTGGTTTCGGTTTTTATTTCATTTGATTGCTAGTGAAAGGCTTTGATTGACTTTGCTTAAACCAGAAAAAAATTCTGCTGATTCTTAAACGATGTGTGGAAAGTCACAAGGAAAGATTGTTGGTAACAGAAGCGAATGGACCGGAACTGATTCTATGTACACTCATAAGTGTTTACAGCTGACAACTTCACGAGGGAAATAAATAGCAAAGCATGTGTAAACATTAATTTTGACTATGGTAAGTAGGTAGAATATATACATAGGTAGTGTAGGGATATGAAAAGATAAGATGGCATGAAAGATAAACATTCCTTTCAGGGACGTCAAATGTCCCTGCAAAACTTTACTTTACTTTATTGATTCACTTCGGATACCCAACTTCCTCTAGGTCAAGGTCACTGTAGTATCTGAATGTTTCCATATTTGATAATTCCAGTCCCATGGCATACCTCCTCGGTAAACAATGGCTAGAGAAAATCAGTACCCCTATTCTTATCCAAAAAACTTAGGCTATTGTTTCTGGCGCTAGTGATACATTTAGTTAATACTACTAATCTCTTAAATACTCATTAGTCAGGTTTCAGGAGACAAGACAGTTGTATCTCAGGACTTTTTTGAGATCCTATGAAAGCCCATTGAGTCATTCATGATTACCTAAGTGGTAGAACACAGCAGTTGTTAACGGAATAAGACCATTGAGTCTCCTATAATTAAAGTCATGTGTGCCGCAAGTATCTATAGTAGGTTCCTTGATACTTACGTTGATTATTAATCAGCTTCGAATCGTTGTAAACAATTCATTATATCACGCGTATACCGAATGTACTCGAGCTGAAAACTTGTACTGAAACTATCCTCCCTTAGTAGTGATCTTAATAATATTAAGCGAACCATCGAACAAGATTTCTTGTAGTCTTATTTGTTCCCTTCCAACTGCAGGTTTAGTAATACCTAATGAGCATGTCCATATAAGTAATACCGGCTACATTATCAGAATGAATTTTTAATTCTTCTGTTAGCAAAGTAGTTCCTGAGACTCAGTGAACTAGATGAAGAAAAATTGGCTGTACCTGCATAATGTTAACCATAATCATGTTGTTTCTGAGTACCAGGGTGACTCTTTATGAAAAACAAATAAACGAAACAGGCAGAATGTGGGATTTCATGAAAGTACGCAAAAGCTGGTCAAAGAAATGATATCGTTACCAAATATTCATTGTATCTTGTAGTCAAGACCCGGAAAGACGGTTCAGTCATCGCTTTTCCTTTTAAACTCGCCTTAGACTAGTGCAACCATGCTCTTACCTAAGATACTCTGTGTACCTACATATGTATGTCATATGTATGTACATATATACATGCGTCCTCACCTTTCTGGGTGTAAACAATCGGTTTAGTTACTTACGCTCCAGTCCGGAATGGACCTGAACCTCAACCAACTAGCCTCTCCAGGTATTTGGCTAACTGCCTACAGTTGGGCACTCCAAATTGGTTCAGGTCCTCTTCCACTTGTGCGTACCAATTAATGTGAGGTCTTTCTCTACTGCGATGTCGCTCCGGGTTGGAATCGAAGACTCTTCAGGCCGGAGTGTTACATGTCCCAGTGATCTACGATCGGATACATATGCGTACTTTTCTGACCAGGTCGATGTCTCTGTACAGCTCATAGAGTTCGCTGTTAAATCTCCTCCTCCAAAGCCCGTCAACGCAAACTGAACCGAAAATCGTTCGAAGAATTTTTCGTTCAAAACAGCCCAGGATATCTTCATCTCCCTTTGTTAACGTTCATACTTCTGCGAGATGATGGGATCAGGACTGGGATGATGAAGACTGGGATATAGAGTCACAATTGCTTCTAGCCCAAGGAAACAGTGATTGGCAAGAGTGATTCTTCGTTTGAAGTAAGTTATAGTGTTGCCAGGGTTTACTTACTTACTTAACGGGCTCCCGATCCGTAAAGAGTCCCTGCCTGAGACACCAGTTGACAGGGTTTATAACGAACAATTGGCTTAGAATATCATACCCTTGGAACGATTCAAACTTCTTCGAACAATTTCAATAAGACTAAAAGCAGATGTGACTGAAATCAAAAACACATATTTTTGCTCCCACATGCTCTTTTTGTTATCAAACATTTGAATACACGAAAGACATGATATAGCTATGTACATTCTAAAAATAACATCTGTTAACACTTCCATTATCAACTCACACGAGTAGAAGAAAGCACTTTGACAATTAATCCCCAACTGGCTCGTTGGTCTAGGGGTATGATTTCCGCTTAGGGTGCGGGAGGTCCCGGGTTCAAATCCCGGACGAGCCCAAGCGAAGTGGTATTTTTTTCTTTTTTCTTATTATTTATTTTCTTTAGGAACTTCTAACAAACAAGGTGCCAATTCATGGCACTAGAGGACAACTACGTCAGTCGGCGAGAGCCTGCGACCTTTTTCAATGGAACACACCGTCATCAACTGACGGTGGCGCCCGGGTGACAATTGTCACTGGCTATCTTAAGCTGGCCCTATCTCCACTGGTGCATCTCACCATTTCACACCATGTGCAAACTACTAGACTGCGACTAGTGCATACCAGTGGGGTTCGTGTGTGAAAAATGTTCCCATAGAGCCCATCGAGGAAGCCAGAAAAACATCTCTACATATACTTCCTAGTTGACCTTATAAAAGCGCACGACCGGCGGTGGCTGAGATCTAGCGAGTGGCAACGATGACGACGAGACCCGTGCGCTCACATTGGGGAGCATCCTTTGATAAATCACGTCTTGCACCTTAGACACCGGCACTGCGGCAGAAGCAGCCAGAAGTGGTCGCTCTGGGATGGGATCATCTGCTTTGCGGAAACTTTTTGGGGTTATTTGCGGTCAAAATGGAATGTTTTTTTGCGCTTCCTCTTTTGGGCTCCGATTCAATTCAATTTCTCTTCGATTCGCTTTTTTCCGCCGCTGGGAACGTGGTCCCTCATTATGATGATGATGATGTTGATGATGTAATCCACTTCGGGGTACGTCACCTCTTGAGGACGACCACGATGAAAACGATGATGAGAGGCTTCAGAATCGTAATCGTTTCTTCGCACTGATGGTTCTTGTTGTCACCTCCACTGCGTGAATGGACGAGTGATTCGCGGTCATGTTCTGCGAAGTGAATTCCTGATGATAATCGAGAGTGAGTTTTATTTTTTTTTCTTCTGCGGCTGTTCTCCTTTTTGTTTGGATTCTCTTGCGAAAGCAAATAGAATATGACAGACAAATGATGAATTTGCATGGGAACTCGTTTATTTCACTTCGTACATTGTTGCCCGATGGGTTTGGTTTGGCAAACGAATTGTTAAAGATAATCGTTGACCGGTTAAGAATTTATCTTCCTTTCTTTTATTTATGTTTTTATGAACAGATACGTAATCTGTTGAGTGGTGGGAGTTCCAGTCTTTACTGTTAAACGGTATGGCGTGAATCATTTATCAATTATTTTCAGATTAGAGGCAGACATTGAGTTAGACTTTGGTACAGACTAGAAGTTTAACTTAAGCGATGAACCGGCAACGCTTTGAAAGAGTCTTAAGATGTCTACTGATACTTGCTGATTCTCCTCTTGCAATTCCCAGAAGTTTGACCTCTAGAAACATAGTCTAAAGTGATTTCCAATTGTGGGTTAGTGGCTTCGGTTTGAGGAATGAATTATTGTCTCAGAGATTGAAAGTAAGTGCTTGTAAGATAGGTAGGTAGATACCCTATGTATAGTTGGATACATATTCTGTAACATAGGGAAATAATCAAGACAGACCTTATAAATTCGTTACTACATTTTGAGGTAGGAGGATGATTAAATAAGCAAACTTCGTGTCCAGATACCTAACATATTTACAGATTTTCGTATTCCATTCGCACATCCATCACCAAGGACATGCAGGAAGAGATCAGGGCAAATCAGTGTAGTGATATGGGTCCATAGTAGATAGGTACTAAGCGGAGTTCTCAATTATGCTAAATGTATGCTACTCGGCAACTATGAAGGTAGCTAAGTATATAATTATGTACATGTGTATGATGTAAAAATTTCTCACTGCGATAGACCTTTCTAATTCTTCAAATAAGAATTCAAATACGAATTGGACAGTTTAGAAACTACATATATGGCCCGTACAGTCTAGTTCGAATTTTGATCATATGACCGGTTTTTATATTGAACTTGGTAATACGAATCAAGAGCAATCAGAAGGGCCAATCGGTATAGGTAGAGTTAATAGTTATTATATACATATTACCTAACCAAATCTCCAAGAAAAAAGTGTGTCCTTCTTGTGAGACTTAGAAAACGATCGATGTTGGTATTGGATTCCAGAGATTCAATTCATAATTCACCTCGCACCTTACTGTGGTCTGCGAGATTAACAAGGAAACTGTCTAGAACGTGACATGCTGGCGTGTAAAGTGCTAACCCGCAAACTTTTGTTCCTTTAACTACGATAATACCTTCGACACTTTGCTAGTTTCACTGGCATCAATCAAATGGCAACAATTTTTATTGTCTCTATAAATCAATTTCAATTATAAAAGAAATTCGATTCAATCCTATCAGTACCTACTACATATGTACTCCCTTCCAATTCTCCTCTTCGTATCACTGTCTTAAAAGCTTAATAATGATGTTGCCGTCGAAGTGTTCATCCTCATCTGCCAGCAGTGGCGGCTACTCCTACCGCAGGACTGTCCCTTCCAATGATTTATGGCACTTTGTTATTTTTATGGCGAATTTTACAATGGGCGACAATGTAGCATTGTGTTTGCACTTTTGCTGCACGCTGACGTTGGCCGGTGATAAAATCCTTCCCGACGGGTAGAGACACATATATCCTTTCCTACCGTCATCCACTTCTAGCGAACCGCCCCCAGCAACCGCCACCACACACCGATCTTATTGAGTACTTAATAATGAAAATGTATAAATAATTTATGGCATGCGTATTGTTTGTTGTTTGTTATTTATTATTTTTCCAATTGTTATGATGAATGGACCATGGCTGCGAATCGTTTATGCTTTATTTTCTCTCTGCCCAAAGGATACTTTAAGGATAATTTACGATCAAATTCTGCTACAGAGGGAGCCGCAGGAGTGGTAGTGGTGCTGTGATTAGTTTGCAATTATTGAGTTGAAATATTGGGAACACAGGCTGCCGGGGAATACTTGTACGTTTGCTGCACAAACACTGCGCGCCCTGGAATAATGTGCAGGCAATAAAACTGTGTATTAAATTTTTTTCGATGATTTATGTTTTGATTGCACTTTTGCAATGCATACGTACAGAAATGCGTATACCTAACTAGTGGCAAATTGCAAGGAGTCGATCGGAGGTAAATGTTGATTAAAATAATTGCCTTAAAAAGTGACTGTGTTTCAAGGGCTAAGTGGGGTTAAACGGGGATATTGAGAGGAGTAGATAATTATAAGTTATAGGGCGAAATTTAAAACATATGGAATCCAGGCGGCAAGGACGATATACTATGCTAGTCAGCAGTACTTTACTATATCATCATCAGGTTTCGGACAAGTTTTCACTTGTGAACAATAAATGCAACCAAATAAACAAATGTTCGATATTCGCTTTGAGTAGGATATGTATTTGTGATGAATTTGCGTGGGATACTTATTTTAGACTTGAAGTGTTACAATGCATTGTACGTTCCGTATGAATGAAATATAGGTACATATGAGGTTATGTTAGGTCTGTTCCCTACGCTTGTCTAAAGAAATTTCTTAGAATGAAACTCACAGGGGAAATTTCTTACTCTTCTGCGATAAACTATATCTAAAATGTTGACTGCGAGGGTTTGATAATTTTTTGTCAAATTTCGTAGATTTGCACAGTTTTGGACAGTACGGTAAATGGAGAGTAGAGTAATAAAAAAAAAAAAGTAAATAAATACTTGGCGCAACGGATCGATGGGACCCAGGGCCTAGCTTCTCGCAACCATTTGTGTTGTGCGTGCTATATTCTTTACACGAATGGAAGGGGCCTACTGTTTAATGCCGTGTCAGAAGAGCAAATTGTTATTTGAGAAGCTTTTTCATGACCGTTGTACTTTCATCCGTGAAAATCTTTTAGATGTTCCAACTGGGATTCGAACCTGGAACCCCTTGCTCCATAGTTCAACGCACTAACCACAGCACTGAGCAAATAATGCGCCGTTGAAAAAAAACCCTCAATCAATTCGGTATGCGCATCAAGAAGATAGAAATTTTACATTAAAACCATTGAAACAAATAAGTCTGAACATTATGTAAGCGGGAAATGTGCCTAGGAATGCCAAATTGTAAATCGTAAACTGCACATATGACTTGGGGTGACAGAAAAATTCAATTCGAGGATAAAGAACATTATAAAACGATGCTATCCGAACAATTCATAGTCGATTCAGCACAATATTGGTCAAGCTTTTCGTGAAATAGAGGCCAAAATCATCTAAAATGTATAAAAAAGTTGGGTTGGACAACTGAACTTATGCCAAGCCAGTGATTTAAATGAAATAATATTGCATAATCAATTGGAAGGCTTACTCTTTTCAATAAAGCAAGAATCGTTCAAAACTATTGAGTATTCAATTTAAAAAAGAAACCAATAGATAGCTTAGCCTTTAATTCCATCTTTCGTGTCATATTTTGTCGAAATCTTGAGTATTGTGTTAGTGTTTCTACAAGCTTTGAAAAATATGACACGAATGCTGGAATTTTTTGCTCACCTCTCAAGTAGGGTAGACTGGGTACGGTTGAGACAATTTTGCTTATATCGTCCATAATATTGGTTTTTGTAATCCAAGCGATGAAGAAGGCATGTTCAATGAAAAAGCGGGTTCCCATCTACAATAGGGAACGCCTTTTTAGTGCTTTAGTGCATTATTTTTATATAGAATTTAAAAAAAAATCTTTTTTGTTTCAACCGTACCCATACCAGGGGCGGTTGAAACAGCGATTGGGGTCAGTTGAAACACATTGAAATAATAAACATATACTACTGTTAAACACATTAAATTCATTCTTTTTTAATTTTTAAGTATTAATATGACACTCTTTGACAATGCTTATCACATATTGCTGCATTCGAAGGTATATTTAATTTTTATTTAATAATAATTCATGTAAAGGAAAATAACAAACAAAATCAACAGTATTTTAAAACAAAACAAATAAAATAAATAATCCACATCTTTACCAAACAAAACAAACTTAACGAAAATAATTTTAAAATAGACCGAAAGAAAACCTTATTTCAAACATAATTTTTTATAAAAAATAATAAATTAATCGGAATATTCCGAGTCGCAATTGTGGCACACATATGAGTTATAGCAAGGGGTCTACACCCATCGTGCACGAAAGACGACGTCATAGATGACGTTAAATCAAAAGGCTTGAAAATTATTGACACCGTAAATATCTTGAAGAAGAGAAAACAACAAACCGAAGATGGCCATGAAATCTTAGTCAAGCATGGACTTCCGTTGTTTAAGCTCACTTTCGAGAGAAATGAAAATATAGACGACATCTACAAAGTAAAGAATATTCTGAATATGGTAGTAAAAATTGAACCTATGCGCACAACTTCGAGATCGATACCGCAGTGCAAACGTTGCCAAGGCTTTAATCATACACAATCGTACTGTCAAAAGGAACCGAAATGTGTAAAATGTGCTGGAAGCCATTTATCCGAAAAATGCGATCTAAAAAAAGAAGCCCCGGCTAC
This sequence comes from Xylota segnis, assembly GCA_963583995.1. Classification (NCBI taxonomy): domain Eukaryota; kingdom Metazoa; phylum Arthropoda; class Insecta; order Diptera; family Syrphidae; genus Xylota; species Xylota segnis. The sequence continues at coordinate 80,724,586 of OY757237.1, forward strand.
TTGCGCAAATTGCAAAGGAACTGCAAAAATAGCGCGATACTTTACATGAAAACAGTATGCCGATTAAAGAGAAGCGAGAAAACGGAAAGAAAAAAGTAACTACCAACAAAGAAACACCCAAAGAGGGAAATAGTACGGTATCATTGTCCGAAATAAAGGTAACCCCGAAACTTTCGGATACCAACTCGTATGCCCAAGCCGTAAAAGCGAACCAGACGAACAAAGAAAGAGCTTCTTCGACTGATCCAGTTTCGCAAGTATTCTCTATAATCCTTGCCAAACTTGATGAACAAACTAAAATTAATAGTATAATATTTGACAAACCAAGCAAGCTTGAGATAAAGCCTCGTACAAAACATAAAACCAAATGAATATGAACAAATCAATTAAAATTTTAACATGGAATGCCAATGGGCTCAAAGAAAAAATCGCAGAACTAGAGATATTCTTAAGAAATATCAACATTGACGTGTGCTTGATCTCGGAAACGCATTTAACAAGGGAATCTAATTTAAAAATAAGAGGATTTTGTGCATACCACGCATACCATCCCTCGTGAAGACCCAGAGGGGGTTTTTCCTTATTTATAAAAGACTGCATCAAGCATTCCTTAAATTCCATGACAGAACTTGACGCAATACAAGCAACCTCAGTTCGGGTAAAGAACAAGACAATAGATATTAATATATCATCTATTTATTTTCCTCCGCGTTATAAGCTTACAAGTATCGAGCTTGTAGACCTCTTCGAATCACTTGGAACGAATTTCATCATTGGCGGCGACTTTAATGCCAAACATACGTTCTGGGGTTCGAGAAAAATCGCAACCAGAGGTAGACTGTTGTACAAAGTCGGTATGAACTTCGGAGTAGACTTCCATTCGACAGGAAAACCGACTTATTGGCCCTCCGACGTAGCGAAAATACCTGACCTGGTAGACTTTTTCGTTACAAAAGGAGTATCTACAAATATCACGAAAATAGAGGAAAGCTTTGACCTCTCCTCTGACCACGCACCGATAGTCTTAACAATAAGTGATAAGCTAATGAAAGCAGAAGGAGTACCGAGGCTAACAAATAATAGGACTAACTGGGATGGTTTCAGGCATGATTGCGAAACAAAAATTACGTTGAATGCGTCACTGAAAACACCTCTTGAGTTAGAGATAGAACTCGAAAATTTTATTTCGACTATTCAGAACGCCGCATGGAAAAACACCCGAAGAAAGAAAGTAGCCAAAGAAGAGCGAACAAATTATCCGCCGGAAATAAAAGAACTTATTCGCAAAAAGAGGAAAGCACGTAGGGTATGGCAACAATCTCGCTACCCCCAACATAAAGCATATCTCAACTTCTTATGCGATAAACTTAAAAAAACAATCCATGACGTAAAAAATCACGAGACATCGGTCTACCTCGAAGGCTTAACAAACGAAAAAACCTCAAATTACTCACTCTGGAAAGCTGTGAAAAACATAATGAAGCCTCAAATGCATTCCGCACCAATCCGAAAAAATAATGGTGAATGGGCAAAGAGTGACAACGAAAAAGCAGACGTATTTGCTGAACATCTCGAACAAACGTTTAAGTCTTTTGATGGGCAAATGTTGATAGATGATCAAAGCGATATGCCTCCGACATCTGATAATGTTAGAATAAAACGTGTGTCGTTAACCTGAACTCTGTCAGGCAATAAAAAATTTGAAAAATAATAAAGCACCTGGCTATGACTTAATTACCGGACAAATTATCAAGGAATTACCAAAAAAGGCGTTAATTAAGCTCCAACATGTAATAAACGCTTCGTTTAGGTAGAAGTGATAATGATCCCAAAACCGGGTAAACAGCCAAACGACAAAAAATCGTATAGGCCGATATCACTGTTGCCTATAATATCGAAGCTATTCGAGAAACTTTTATTAAAACGAATCCAACCAATTATAGAAGAAAGACGCCTTATACCTGATCATCAATTTGGTTTCAGAAAGAATCACTCCACAATTGACCAGGTATTTAGAATAACTAACGTAATCGAAAAAGCACTAGAGGAAAAACAGATTTGTTCTAGCGTTTTACTTGACGTGTCCCAGGCCTTTGATAAGGTTTGGCACGATGGCCTGAAATATAAACTCAGTAGGATCTTTCCGAAAAACATATACAGCATTTTAGAATCCTACCTCAAAAATAGGATATTTAGAGTTAAGCACGGAACGGACTACTCAGGATTTAAGGATATTGCCGCCGGGGTTCCGCAAGGGAGTGTCCTTGGTCCTACTCTGTTCTTGCTATATACTCGTGACATTCCGCAAACTGAGCGTACAATAGTAGCTACGTTCGCGGACGATACGGCTATTCTGGCAACGGAAAGCACAGTCGAGTCCGCTACTGAAAAACTACAATGCGCTTTAAATAAAATTTGCGATTGGACAAAACTTTGGCGTATTGCTCTCAATGAGACCAAATCCACGCATACTAATTTCACATATAGAAACATAAACCATATATCCGTCTTCATTAATTCGGTACAAATACCGTACGCAAATGAAGCCAAATATCTCGAGATGACTTTAGATGCTAAGCTCAAGTGGAAGGCGCATGTCAAAAAAAAACGTGACGAACTTGAGAACCGATACAGAGAAATGTACTGGCTACTCGGACGACATTCCAAGTTGAGCACATACAACAAACTGCTTATATATAAGCAAGTGCTAAAACCTATATGGACTTACGGCATACAACTCTGGGGCTGCACTAAAGCAAGTAACAGAGAATCCATACAATCATTTCAAAACAAAGTCATTAGGACTATTGTGAATGCTCCCTGGTATCTCCGAAATAATGATATACAGAGAGATCTATTGATCCCAACCGTGGACGAAGAAATAATAAACTTTGCTAGGAAGTTACGAACTCGACTTGATGGTCATTGCAACCATGCCATACTCCAAATTTTGGACATGAGAAACCTTGTGCGTCCACTCCAAAGAACGAAACCGTTCGATTTAGCGCAAGTAGTAACAACCACTCTTAATGGTTCTAGTAGGTGATTTTACAGAAAATCTACCTTCCTCACGCGTACATATAATGAAACTAAAACTACTGGATGGGGAAACCTAGTTGTAGTTAACGACAAGAACTAAAGGGAAGGGTGTGTTTAGTCAGTAAAAATCTGACACTACTATGAGTACACGAGTATCATAGTGTCTTCATGAAAATTCACACCAACCCACGAAAAAAAAAAAAAAAAAAACACATATGAGTTTCCACCTTTTGTGCACTCTTTGTGAGCCCACAGTTTACAGACAGTGCACTGTATCCCCTTTTCTCCAGATTTGCTTTCTGAATAGGGAGAAATGAAAACAAGGCAGAAGCTTTCCTCTTCTTCAGATGATGTTGAATCCTGCTGTCTTTTTGTTTTCTTTATCCAATCTTTTTTTTACTTGCTTAGCTTTGGTTCGTTTTCTCACTTCATACTCCCCTCTTATCTGTTCTTTCTCCGGATTGTCAGTGTAGATGCTAGACTTCCTGGTTTTTCGCTAAATAAATAAACATTTTGTTTCAACCGTACCCAGAAAAAATGTTTCAACCGTCCCCAACCCCGCTTTAGTTACAAAAATGTATATAATTATGGTCACACTAACAATATTTTGAAACAAGTCACTGCGATGCGTTGTACACTCTTCGTTTCAAACACAAATGCATACTCAATACTCTAACATGAATAGAAACACAGTTATAAAAAAAAAACCGCACAAAAATACTTACTTTTGGTTATCGATATACAAAAAGTCTCTTTTAAACAATTGCCACGTGCCACGTGCTAAGCAAGACTGACGATTGTTCGAATATGTTTTCGGTTCGTGTACCTTCGGGAAACATTCGCGTACCGCCTACTGTTCCTGAAATATTTGTGTTGTTTCAACCGTCCTTTGTTTCAACCCTGGGTACGGTTACCTACTTTACGGTACCCTACTTTACTTAAAAATGGATTTACTCGAGAGCGAGGGGGTTTTTTTTTTTAAAAAAAAGCATTCTTTCAGTGAAGTTTCTTTAATAACATCTGTTTAAATCTATTGCGATGATATCAAAAAATACAGCATTTCATGACCATTTGTGCTCTTCAGCACAAAGGTACGTAGGACCCAGTCGTGCACTTTATTTTAATTAAAACCGAACAAAAATCATTCAAATCAAATAGTTAGGTATTCGAGTTCTATACAATTTACCCAGACATTGACTATAGCCGCAAAAAAATTGGGTTTCTGTTGAAGACGCCGGCTACAGGGCTAATGGTAATGAACACAGCCTTAGATAGTTTTGTAGACTGTGTTAAGTTAGGTTTGGTGCATGGGTGACTTTGCTGGCTGTACGTTAACGACTTACTTAGACAATATAGGGTGGGTGGGCCAAATACAAATTTCTTTTTAAAAATGCAATAAAATGAACACAATTAAATGTTAAATTATGGCTTTATTAGTAAGAGCAGATATTCCCATTAATTATGGAACACAACGTCGTTCAAGTGGCTGTCTTTGCTGGCTTAGCAGTGGCGCGTTCTGTCACTCCAATTTTTCAAGACTTTGTTGATGGTTTCGGGCTGTAGCTCACGGATTGCTTGTATTACATTGGGCTTAAGTGCTTGAATCGTTTCCGGATTGTTGGCATAACATCGGTCCTTCACGGTTCCCCACAAAAAAAAAGGCCAAAGGGGTCAAATCGCAGCTCCAAGGCGGCCAATTGACATCGTCAAGACGGCTGATAACACGATTTGGGAATTTAATGCGCATGAACCACAGGTCGTCCAAATTCATGTCTTTAAATTCAGTAAAAAAAAGTCTGTTAACATGGCTCTGTAACCCCCACCGTTGACCGAAAGGTTGTTCTCAGCCTCATTTTCGAAGAAAAATGGTCCAATGATGCCACCACTCCACAATCCGCACCAAACTGTCACTTTCTGTGGATGGATAGGATTCTCGTGCTTTATTTCGGCCAAAACGAAATAACGCACCGTTTGGACTACACGGCACTCACTTAGGAAATAAGTTTTCAATATTTCCCAACTTTGTTCAAGGGACTCATTTCGTTCCGCAGACTTGTCAGTGATTTAAAAAGAAACCACTAGATGGCCCACCCTTTATATAGGTACATAATAAGGAAGTGCAGACTATAGGATCCAGGATAGATGCAAAGAAAAAGAATTTTCCCAACAGGAAAGCCAAATATATTTACATAAGAACGTACATACATATAGTACGGAACTAACCCACAAACTAAAGAAACATAAAACAGAATAACATTTAGGGAAACGGTATCGTTTACGTGATCTGAAATTCTTTTTTAAATTCGATCAACGAGGAAAAACTAATAACATAAAGTGGTGAATGGTGAAAGTAAAAGTACTACCAATTATTTCAAATTAACACTCACATCTGTGTGGATAGGTATAATAAATCAATGAAAATAATAAATCTATAAATGTCTGGACTTGGTCATTCTAAAATGACAAAAGATCCCTAGGTGCTCACTACACCTTGATTTATCATCAAAGCAGACTAAAAGATAACTAATGCAAAGGTCGAGTCCTTCAGTCAAATAGTTGCGCTCACTAATCAACATTTCGAACTATATGCATATATACATATGTAAAAATGTATGTACATATGTCCATTGACCCAAGCTAATCGCAATAATTAATAAGACCGATCAAGGTCTTATTGCACCACTGTCGCCCTCCCAGGTGCTTGCGATCGTTGCCCATTTGTCTGCCACAAATGCTGGACACAACCGACAACGACAACGACGACTCCACTCCCGACATCGCCACAGAACAATCGAAATCATAAATCAGAATTCTAATTTTCTGATCCAGAGCATGATCTGGTCCGTGGTTAGCCTCCCATACGCAATCCTGATATGGCTAACGAGCTGGGAACTCCTCTCGGAATAGACGGCTAAGGGAGGCAAAAAACAAAAGCAAACCTGACAATCACCACTAAGCTGCTAACAACATGCAATAGCAATTTGGAACGGAATAGATTCCCTCTTACGTACTCCTCAGCAGCAGCAGAAACACAGCATTATTGGGAATAAGACGTTTTAACAGGTTGGCCCCAACTCCCCAGAGAGAGTGAGAAAGAACGAGAGTCCGGGCTGGCCTTCAATTCCAAAAGACATAACCTGGACTACGCGTTAACTTATGTAACTACACTTGTTCACAGAGTGTGTACCCAGAGCAGGAGATCTATCTTCCTCGCGCCTGGTTCATGGTGTGTTACTAGGCTCCTTATCTGGGCACACAGTGGTGCGGTGGTGGTACAAGCGACGGTCATTGCTCAATCTGGGAATCGAAAATGATAGCCTCTGATGGGCATACTCTACACCACCATCCACCACTACCACTCCCGATGCTGGATGCTGGTACAAAACCCTTCTTCACTGACTGGAATAATAAATAAAAATGTTATCTGCGATGGCTTCCTTAGGTGGACGACAGAAGAATCTCTGCTGGTCGCTGGCACACGATGTTAGGGACGTTAGTCCTTAGTACAAAGAAAGCCAACAAACAACAACAAAGAGGGAAAATTTGTGTGATCTTGCGCTAGAGTGGAATGTAATCGATACGCGATTAATGATGGTGATTCGTGGAAACGGGGGATGCCTCCGAATGCGAATTAATGATGTACGAGGTTTTAGTAACTCCGAGATTGCGCGAAAGTGAGGCGTCTGGAATAGAGACAGGCGCAGTAGGCTACTGGGAGATTAGATCTCTGCCAATGGCATTGAGGAACTGAGTTGTCAAAATACCAATGAAGAGGTCATTAATAAATGCATACTCGTACTCGTCCGTTCGTACATATGTATATATATTCTAAGTTATATTTTGTTTTGCATGCTCAAGTGTTTGTTTTTTATAAAGGACCTAATTTCATTTATGGTTTGCAGTGATCGGCTGGATCTGTGATTTGAGCTATGCAGGATAGAGACCTGGTGGAAAAACCTACTAACAAAGGGTTAAAGAGGAACGAATTTGTAGCCACTACACCGAATCTGATTGGTAGTGAAACAGAGTGAAAGTGCATGTCATTCTGACAAATAAAATGTCATCCAACAAGAGCTGTCATTTTGAACTTCACACAATAATTGAACTGTGAATATGTGATGACTTCTCATAACTAAAAATCGAGTAAGTATCGATATAGTCCAAACAAAGTGTTGAATTCGCTACAAAACGTTGAAAACATCACTGAGTAGTTTTCTAAAGTTCGTACTGCTTTAGGTCATCATCAAGCGTCTTTTGCATAGCTATAGTGAATTTAGCCAATACATTTGAACATTTAAGACAAATTAGTACAAGGACACCACCGTAGTTAACCGTGTGACTTAACACTCAGGTGTGTCCGTTTCGAGACGATTTCCGGAATGGGTTCTATCCACAGTCGCTGTGCACCAGTTGGAACAAGATTTTAAATCAGCAGACCAAGAAAAAAGTCATACTTTGTTGATTTGTAATGATACCCCATGCTGAATAGCTATACAAATATATCTTGAGCGAACCAGTTAAAAATTAGTATGTTGTATGTGCATACTATAAACCCTGTATTGCACAGATTGGCATAGTGGTTCAAATTTGCCAAGCTACTCATTTTTTAGACTGTACTCCAGGTGAGCCATATTTGAGTTTTATTCGTTCGAAGTCCGTTGTCAATATTACTGCACTGCAGGCACTACTCTGGCTGGTCTTCCAATCAATCTATATTCAAGAAAGACCACTGAATGTCTTTGCTCATTTTAAACCACATACTGGGACTCAGTGACTGCAACTTATTAAACTTCCCATAAAACATATGACTACCTGTCTAAGCGGGAATTTTCATGCCCTGTCTATTTCTGCAAAATCTGCATAGCAATGTCACTAAGCCTACAGCTTGTTAATCCTTTTCGTAATATAGTGTAGTACGAAAAAAAAAAGGATACCGCAATTTAAAAAGAGGCAAATCCGAGTATCATAGCCACGTCAATCCTATCGCAAAGTGGTTCCACAGAGTAACCTGAAATTCCATCTTCGCCAAGCTGCACTCTCATAGTACAAAAAGAAACCTAAACCAATCCAATTATGGACAAATGACCAAATAAGTTCTGCTTAGAAATTATCCCAACAAATATGGTCATACCGATCGGTTCCTTATGGGTATCTCAAGTGCACATGGTCATTGGCTCTGATGCAAACAGAACGCACGAGCACAGAACACCATCGTCACATGCTCGAACATAGTGTAACCCACTCCGCCGCTTGGCCATAACAAAATGCAATCGGATTCAATGGCCAGCAAGTACCGCGCCCCGTCATTTAATGCTCCAATAATGAAAATTACTACACACATCCGATCGTTGTCCTTTCGATGGATGCTTTCATTCGCGGCAACCACTGTGGCTGTTCCTGCTCACAATAAAGATGGTAATGACGATGACGACGATGATGATGACGACCAGGAGATGTCGTTGCAGCAACGATCGTCATCCAGTTCAATTCGTGTTGGATTCCACTAGTGAATAACCACCATCGAAGTTGTGCTCGATTCTGGGTAAAATACGAGCACTTGTACGAAATAATGGTACTTGCGTGCGGTGATGGTACCGGCAGAGTTTAATGAGTATATGTAGTGGAGTAGATTCTCTGCGCAACATGGGAAACCTAATCACAATAGCGACGATCGAAGAGATACTTAGTGCAATAATTTATTGAATTAGTTTGTTGATCAGTTCCACTGATTCGGTTAAATGTCCCGAGGCTATGTGCTAAATGTTCCCTTTAATGTTTCCGATGATAATGAACTCAATTCGAAACGGTATTGAATATTTGGCACTACCAACACAGTTCGATGTGACTAACGATGGCTACTTAAAGGTCAAATGTTAATGTTTCATCAAAAACAATTTAAGTTTAATCTTAACCATACTTCTTTAAGTTTTAATTAGGACCACTACGAAGCAAGGTCTTCGATTTTACTGGTTACATCTTTCAGTCAGGCTACTATGCTATTTCATTTTCTCAAAAAAGTCATTAGTGTCATGTATCTTGACAGCCTTGCATACATACAAGATAGACAAAAAGTAACAAGCCGGTAGTACATGGTCCGCACATCTTCTTACATCTCATAGAGTTCGCAGTTGTATCTTCTCCTTCATTCGCCCTCCTCGCTTACGGAACCGAAAATTTGACGAAGAATTTTTGTCTAGAAAATGTTCAACATCTGCTCTGCTTATGGTCCAGGACTTGGCTCCGTATAATAGATTTAGGAGAATCAAAGTTTTTTGTAATTCATTCCACCGAATTCCTAGGGTAAGTCTTCCCGTATCTCAACTAGGATGTCATTCGTGGAGTTGATATCAACTCCGAGGTAAGTAAACTCCTTAACTATGTATTTTCCTCGAAGTTATTATTGCTATTAGGCTTTAAAGCCGATGAACAGATGATGAAATGAACTTGAAATGCATTGGTCTAAATTCATTGATCTAAATTTGGACTACTCCAGTACGCTTCCAACATTTTCTCTTTCTGGACGGTTTGCAGTTTCTTCTTTGGTTGACATTTGGCCGTCTGAAAGTTTGGTGGCAGGTCGAATGATTGTTTTCGATCATCGACCAGGATGTCTTTCAAGAATGTTTCCCTTTTATCGGGAAATGCATTTTTCCGAAAAAGTAAAACTAGTAAAAGCAGTACCAAAACCTGGCGAATACGGCGAGTGGTTCATAGTTAAAATGGAATTTCTAGTCAAAAAATTGTCTTACTAGAAACAGAGAAATAGAAATGAAAATGGAAATGGAAATGGAAGAAGAAATGATATGATGATTGACCAAAAAAATACTCCATAAATAGACGAGTTCAGCTGTCAGATTAACTATCCTTTATAATATACACCTAACAATCCCTTTCACTAACTCCAACAGGTTCCTTAAGCACAAATGTAAGCCTCAATGGTAAGAAAATTTACCAACTTTTGATTTATATGTACTTTCAATCGAACGTGAATGGTATGGCACAGGGGAAAAGTAAAAAAAGAACAAAAGGAAATTGGAAAGTAGGTCGCCGAATAAATTAGGTGCCATTAGCGGAAGCACAAATGAAAGCGACTACTACGACAATTACCAGCAGAAACTGAAACAAATCCACAATCACCTAGATATATAGTCAAAATTTGACAGTGCACGATCTCGCAGACCAATCACCTCTCAATCATAAAATTATTCCACCTAAAACTATAGGGAAAACATTTGTTTTGAAATCGAGGTTATTTGACCAGTGATCCAAGACGGAAGCATGCTGACCTCACCGTAGCGACCCCTAACTAATTGCAAACTTTTCATCCACCAGCCATCTTTCGTATCTGCACGCTGTTGATCAGCCCTTCTTGATGGAGTTCCATTCCAAACATCACGTAGCGCGATCCTAGACAATCCACAGAAGCAATTGGCGGTAGCCGTATGCATTCAGAGTAATTACACGTGAATCGAGATCCAATTTGCCTTCACCGACAAAGAGAAAAGTCGATCACAAGAGGAAAGGAAATTCCAACACTGCTCTGCGGCCCATTTCCGACAGTCTCAGACCTGACCAGAATCCATGTGCACCACTGTGGTTACCATGCAAGTTTATTAGATGCCCACCGACAAATTGGCCGATGCTAACCATGAAGTGCGCCCAACTTAAAGAGGAGACTCCACCGCTCCATTTCCAGCCTGCTTTGAATATCGGTTTCGACTCCTGCTATTGTCACGGACGAAAGTAGTGATTAACAATTAGAGGTGAGTCGTGATCTATGACCATTGCTTCACCACCTCCATCCGGGGAGAGTCGCTTGAGCTAGTGCTATGGTCAGGTAGCCACGGATTAGCATTTGACTAATAAATTGCCACAGACATAGAGCGCAAATGGTGGAACAGAAATTAATTAGGTTGATGAGAGATGAAGAAAACAACTCATGATGACAACATTGTTGTTAAGTCCACCTGTTTGACATTCAAGTCGTGTAGATTTCGCATGAAAATTGTAAAAACCACGCAGTGGAGTGGACATTAGATGTTTCTAGGAAAACACAAAACTCTGTGTCTGTTAGATGTACCATACTTGGACAGACCAGCAGCACTGAACATGCGGCCGCACATGGGCGGAACACGTAATCGAAAGTAAGCCGGCCGCTGCGGACCGCTTTGGATTCTGGATGCACTTGTTGGGTTTGTTACATAGGGATGGTATGAGTGGGCAAAAACATATTTCAGAAATGTCATGTTGCCTGCTTGTTGTTTGTGTGATGATGATGGATCTGCTTGATGAAGACTTGGGTCCGTGGATGTTTAATTCATATCGAGTACGTCATCGGTGCTTCCTAGTTGGTGGCGTAGAAAGTTTCTCATGTAGAGTCCATGTTTTGAAATGTTTTTGCCTTTTTATTCCACAGCTGAGATAATTTGTGCGTATCCTGGTAATGTGATCAGCGGGTGCGACCGATAGGCAATTATTTGTCGTAATGTGATGTGGGCCTTGTGTTTATAAAATGCTTGTGATACAAAGTATTATCTCTTAGCTAAAGTTGGCAAAGCCACTCCTTTCGGTTTGAGCCTCAGTCTCTGTTATGATTATGGACAATATCATTTAACATCATGCCAATTCGTCTACCAAATGGGTAATACTATCCCACTGGCCGTCATGTATATAATTTGTTTCTTTTTAAGCATAGCAAGGAGTTTTGATTAAAAGAATATTCATAACTACTATCAAATGTATTAGCTGCATCATTTTTAAAACCAATCTTTAACTTTGTAAAATCACTTAACACAGTGAATCTAAGCCGTTTACAGGAATCGGGAACCTCTCAGTTTATATTGTGGTGAATTCTGAGTAAAGACCTTGGCCTACATCCTTAAAAAATTAAGTCATTAACTGAAGTCGTAGGATCAGTTAAAGCATTGAAACTTCTACGATTGGGTTCGGAGTTCGCTCATTTTTGGCGTAATGGCTCGAGGAATAAGCAAAATATACATTTTAAGGCAGCAATAAACCCAACACATATAATAATGTACTATGTATGTATGTATGTATACGTACGTACATATGTATACTTTATAGGGTCTCTATAAATTATTTCTATATGTTATGAAGTATGAGGTGGGCGCCGTGACTCAGTGGTTTGTGCGTTGGACTATGGAGCAAGGGTTTCAGGTTCGAATCCCAGTCGGAACACCTAAAACTTTTTCACGGCCCCACCTCTCGGGAGCGTCTGACAAACATCCGAGAGTACAACTGTCCTGAGAAAGCTTCTTAAACAACAAATTGCCCTTCGGGCACGGCATTAAACAGTAGGCCGTGTAGTAGGTTCTGAGAAGCTAGGCCTTGGGTTCCATCAACATGTTGCGCCAAGTATTTTTTTGTTTTTTTTATGAAGTACATATGTATGTATCAAACTTAATATACCTAAGGTATAGGATAGAGTATAAAAAGAGAGAGCATTATGTATGTATACACATACGCATTGAATTCTTCAGAGTCTGCAGAGACGAGAAAGAATTTCTTTTTGTCCATTTTTCACTCACTCGCAGCAATAATATTAGGGATGCTGTTCTGTGAACAGACGTATTTTGAAAGAACTAGCTAAGAAAGATTTAATCAATAAATTGACCACCTAATGAACTTAATTATAAACAGGTTACACTCTACAATGATCTACTCTTACCTTACTAATAGGGATGCGTTACTTTCATACGTCTTCCCATGCAACATTAGCGTAAACAAAACTGTTATCAACTTTATTACATAGTCAAGTCATAATATGTCATACTTATGTACTATCTTTAGCCGTAATACAAAGTAACTAAATTGTATTAAAAACAAATTTATGTAAATCGCTTGCCTATTAACTTATCGAAACTTCCTAAAATAGAAACAGCGACTAATTTAAAAATCCTTAGCCCTTTGCAGTAAGGCTGTGTCCCTTTTTTCCACAACAGCCACAGATTTTCTTAACTTATTACCAATAAAGATGTGTATTTCTCGTTTGTTTTTCTGCGATATCCAGCAAAGTTTCTGGGCCATTGGTTATGCACGACCTTCGGATCTCGCAGCATAGGACTTGAACCTCCCCCGAGTAGCAACTAAGCAGAGAGATACCCATTAATTGGGTGACTGACCACTTATGTGACGCGTTTATAAAATGGAACGTCCTAGACTGTAACAAGAGCGGTCGTCGGCAGCAATCAAAAGTAAGTTTATGTTATGCGTAGACTTTTTTTTTTTTTGTAAATTGTTGTGGCTCTTTGTGAACGTAAAATTTACATGTTAATTCGACAGCGATGAGGACTAACATAGTGGGCTCCCCATACAAGCGATTAATGTTAAGTAATCACATTGAATCGACTCTGGTTCGTGGTAAACAACATAAATGCAGAGTTGATGCATCTTGACAAGGCAAATTCATATCGTTTATTAAAAGCGAAAGGAAAAATCGGGCGTGCATCGTTTACGATCCATTTAATAATGTGGTTCGAAGAAATTGCACAAAAAGTGAGAAAAATTAACGTGTGAGATCACTTACGTATGTACGTATCTACTTCACATACAAGATGAAGTTAAAATAAGGACATCTACAGACGCTCGAACCCAGACATGTACATATGTATGTAGGTATGTACACGAAAAAGCAAAGTTTGAAATGGCTCAACTTTTGAAGTGACTGAACTTACTGTTCAATGTTATCAAGTCCTTGGAATATTTAAACTCGAAAACAATTAATACAAAGAAAAATTAAGTACACGGCTGGGTTGTACAAACTTGCATCTACAAGTCTTTCATATACATAGTTGAGTTAAATTGAAGAAAAAAAGTATATACATACGTAGGGGTAATACGTAAGTTGGCATTAAGTAACCAGTAATCTAAGTAAAGTACCGTTCAAAACTTAGTAAACTATCTTATAGGGCATTCTTATCATTTGGACATTCCGCAGCAGGCTATCGACGGTTGAATTTTTATATCCCCATGTTGGCACGCGTGATTTCGGTGTTATACCATTAGCTGTCAACAAAATATTCGGCCCTCAAGCAATCATAGACTCTGTTCACACTGGATTGACGGACTGGATTTTTTTTTACCTTGCCTGGCTAGCGGGCAATTGGAGAGCTGACATGTAATGGCAATCTAGATTTTCTGAAACTTTCGTATTTTTTTACGTTTTGAAATGTCAGTTGCTATCACCCGACAAAGGGTGAAAACACAAATTAAAAACTGAGAAATTCCCGAACTAAACAATAGTACTTCGACAATAAATCAATTTACTTGCCAAGAAAAGCATTAACTCTTATAAAAATAATATTTTCTTTAAACTTAACCAATTTCATGTCGCGTCAACCACTAATAAGTAAATAAAGAAATCTGCGGAGATGTTCAGACATTCAATCCGTCAACTCTGTGTGAACAGGGTCATACATATTATAGAATATCCTCAGAGACAACTGCACACTATTTACCGCTATTAAGATTATCTCTAACTTTTTTATTTTTTTTTTAACTTTAACTGTGTTGCTTTTTTTTGTTCAGCTTGTTCAGTATTCAGTAACAGATCGATTGCAAGTGATCACTTTTCCTTTCTTTCTTGGACTGTTTTTCTACTTAGAATACGTTGACAACATATTTACCGTTAAACCTGCAAACATTGTTTTACTTTCTTTCGCATAAAACAACCGTTACGGAAATTGTTTCTGAAACGTTGAAAGTGTTGCCATTATTTTGGCCATGGCTGTATATAAAACTTCAGGAGAGAAAAGGAGGCTATGTTCGTGGGTTTTAACACTTTTTATGTTTTTTTGTCACGATCCTCTTTTTACCTTCAGTCACTTTCAAGCAAATCGGCTTTTAGTCACCTTGGTCCTAAGTACCGTTGTATCATACTTAGACCAAAACGTGGTACGCCATCATGTTGCATTACTTCGTACTAGTCCGAATATTAAATTGTAGCCGTTTTCCTACAAATCGACTTTTTGTCAAATTGGCTATAAGTAAAGTATCATTGTTGCCAATTTTGGTAAGCAGCACGATACATCATCTGATTGCAATTGACTAGACTAGTTGAAATATGAAGTTTAATCAAAATCGTTAGAGCCGTTTTCGAGAAAATCCCTTTTAACTGAAATCGGCCTTAAGTAAACTACCCTTAATTATGAGGTTAGAATGAAAATTCCGATTTCACCTCTAGGGATTATCACACAGACAGTATATATGAAGTCTGATCCATCCACTCGTTTAGGCTGTAGCCTCGTGCACAGACAGACAGACAGACAGGCAGACAGACAGACGGCATTCGCGGACCTACTTTTTTGGACTTCTCCATTATGGTAATGTCAAGTTTGATTAAAATCTCGAGTTCAAAATTTTGCACGAATACAATACTTGCCCTATAGGTATAGGTGCAAGTAAAAAGAAATTAATTACCATTGAATTTCATTGGCATTATTTGTATTTATTTTTGCTAATGCTAGTTACAATTTCATTAGCAAAGTAATGCATTACTCCCATCTCTGGACACAAAATGGAACAAACTTAATCAACTTAATTCCATAATTGACTCCTATTTATTTTCCGTCCATTCAGGAGCATTGGATAGGATGACTTATAATTGCGTCATCGCTACGAACATCCCCTACTGAACCGAACAACTTTCGCAGCGACACCAACCAATGTCTATAAATAAAAAGCATTGGTTTCACGCAACATGTTGCTGAAGTTCTATTCTCTTTCTGCGGATGAAATCAAGAGTTGTAGGCAACCTTTACTGGCTGCGGATGTTTAAAAAAAACACGGCTTTTGTACGATATTTTAGGGAAGTATGGAAGAAAATTTTCCTTTAGTAGTAGTAGTGGAAGAGTTCTTATAGGAGCATAACTTTTGTGCCTGGTACAATATGTTGAGTGAAGAGAAAGCTCCACAAACTTACAGCAATAGTTTCTTTGCTCAAGAAATTGACGAAAATTCTAAACGGGTGCTGTAATTTATTGAAGAAGAGATATAACTAGAGAACTAATGAAAAACATGAAAGGAATACGTGTACAAGAAAAAGCCATATAAGCAGTAGACGTTAGATTATCTTCCGATTCTAGCACCTTTGCAGGGAAAATTAAAGCAGGAAGTGGTGGTAGTGCAAGTATTTCTCCCGGAAGACTTGTAATATCTATCATTCTCCTAGCTCCAAATATTAGGACAGACGTGACTAATCTGGAATAGACACATGTTACACTATATTTCTTATTTAATATGGACGGGAGTAAGCAGTCTTCATCAAACCGGTTATCGACAACGCATGTAACATCACCCCCTGGAGAAATATCCTGAGAGCCGGAAATATATTTTAACGATGAGTTCAAAAGAGTGTCGGTCTACATTGTACTGCTATACAATACCGACGATGAAAATAGACAGTAGAATCGTAGAGGGGTGGTTCACGAATTTTAAGACTGAGAACTCCGAACGCATCAAACATACTAGGTTTTGTTGACTGTTTTGGAGTATGGCGTCTGAATGTGAAAGTAAAGACGAGTTAGTGCTTATAAGACTTGCAAGTTGAGAAAAATAGCAGAGAGACTTATTTTATGTCATCAATACATTTTAAATATAAAGTACTTTTGAGAAGTGTAAGTCTGCAGGGCGATTGCGCCCTATCTTCTTAAGAAACACCAAAGTTTATGTTATGCATAAACTTTAATTCGCCGTTTGGTCTCTTGGTCAACAAGAAGTATTCAATGCGCGTTCGTCGTTCACTTACTTACGAACTAGCCCTATACGATGCCAAAACAGGAACTACATCCTCTCATCGCATTGTTGTTTCTGCTCTCCTTCTTATTCGTTTTTATTTTTTCGTTTTACACGCGTGTAATTTTTTTATGCAATAAAAAGCGACACGCGTGTTTCGATTATCGCCAACCGTTTATCTCAGCGCGATCTCTGAGACGGTAGAACTACAATTTTGGTTGTCCTTGAGACTTGAGAGTGGTTACCAGGGTCTGGTTAACTGGCTTTGGATGAATACATGAACCGAATAGGCCTCCGCCTCCTCCGCGAGATATTTATGTTTATAGGCTACAAAAACCAGCCCGCCCCATTCACATCCCGCATTTTGTCTTTCACGTCGTTTAACGACGCGTCTTCGTTGTTGTCGTAGTTAATTTACATTGCGCTTTTGTTAATCAACTCAAGGAGCTGCGCGCCCCTCACTTGGCATATAGAGGACCAATTGCACAGGAGACAGAGACTTTTTTTTTTGTTTCATTCTTATTCTCACATAATAATACCCTCGATGAGTGAATATAAATGGGGGGATATTTCTGCTGCGTTCTATCTTCTCCGGCCAGGGCACTTAACTGCAATGTCTTCTCCAATTTTGTTTTTTGTTGTTTGATGTACACCTCTGATTTTGTTTATGCGAAAATTATGTCCTGCGGCAAAACTGTTGTCTGTGCGCATAGTGAGAAGGAGAAGATGTGTTGATGGCATAGTAGATAAGAAGACACAGAGAAGTTATGGAGCCCGCATACGTAGGAGAAGTACAAATTTGAAATCCTTTTCTTTAGTGTGACATCGATTAGACCGTATCACTGAGGATCCGCAGACAAATGTAACGCGGGGAGTATTTTATGCACGAGTCTTCAGTTTTATTCATGGTTGGTTGGTTGGTTATGTTTGAAAACTTCCAACTGATTTTTTATGGTCAATTGGAAGAATGAAATAAGAATATAGGTATGTACATATGTACATATGTGTATTCTAATATTTTCCGGGGTTCAATCAGGCACAAACATGTGGTCCGAAGTAAAGTGGCAGTATGTCGCAGAAATTCTAGAGTAAGAAGGATCTAGTATAGGCCAACCAACAAAGTTGTTATTTTAAATTAATAGAAAGACGCTTTATTTTTGTACAAAATCTTGATGTTTTTATTCTGCAATGGAATACAATATCTGCGATGAAATTTGCATGTGGCCCCGTCATGCTGAAAAGAAACGTCATTCAAAGCATCGGTTTAAGGCGGCGATGTTTTCAACAGACTTTGTGGAACAAGCATGATTTGAAGTCTTAAAAATACTAATCTGTCCGAGAGGTTCAAATTTATAACTTCACTAGAGCTGTTCGGGAAATTGGGTTTAGAACGGGTATAGTGGTTGATACAGCGATAGGACTATGATAGTTCTAATTCCTCAACAACACTAAGTCTGGCGATAATAATTTATCTGATCGCAGAATAATATGGTCAGATGGAAATGGTCAGAAACAAATTCATGTGGAAGACCTTGAAAGGACACGGAAACTCGCGAGAGTAAGGATACTTTAACCTCAACAACCGACAACCCACAATAGATGTTTAAAAATAAATTGCACGACTGGGTCGTATGTACTTACTCTCATCCAATTATTCAGGATGAATAAAGTGGGCATAGAATTACGGATTTTTGAGATCATCGTAATACTTTTTAGCTTATGCTAAAATGTTAGGGAAAAATCTTTTTTAAAAAAAACAAAGCGCCCTGAAATATATAACGTAAAAATAATCTATTGATTCATAGCCACACTGCACTCTTTGCTCATTGATACAACAATCGTTGATTTTCTGTCATAATCCAGTGCATCAATTGCCTTGGTAAAGTCAAGAAACAAAACTAGTGCGAGATGTCGTTTGTTTAAACTGGTATTGACTAAGTTTTCCAAGTCTCTACTGGGCTAATTACACCAAAAAATCATTTCTAGTGTATTTTTTTTAATAATGCACTATAAGACGTCGGACTGGCAGTGTCAACTCCTATGTTCTTTAGATTGTGGAAAAAATCATTCACTTCCTTTTCGTTTGGTGGTCTAACTTTTTCGCCTTTCCATGGATGCAAACTAGAGTACATTTTTACTCGACAAGTCAGCAACATTTGTGTGGGATAGCTAGGCGTATTTTTAAAATCAAAAAAAATTCAAAAATCAAAAATTTCAAATCATCGAGAAAGCTCACTCTATTTGACTCTTAGTCGTTCTTATTTATAGTTTCAACAGCAGACAATGTCGCATTAATATGTCTGCAATGAGTGGTTTCCCAATCCAAACTTTCAGACAAGTGGTATTCCGGGACTGCTTCAGTGGCTTCAATATATGTAAGTACATTATTACATTATTAAAAAATTATGGCTAGGTGTTGAATACAAAAATGTCGTAGACGTACCTAAAAGTCAGTACGTAGGCATAGCCAAGACTGCAATTCATACCTTTCCTGCCATGGATTACAACAACCTCCATCGAAGACTTTTTCTCCTTCCAGTTTTTTTGTGGTACAAATAGTTTATTACTTTAAAATATGTCACATTTAAAGACAAAAACTTATATACATATGTAAACTAATGAAGATTAAAAACAAAACTGTTTAAGAGGCTGAATGTAACTGGCTAACATAACATATTGTACGTGGCTAACATAACATATTGTAACGTGGTACGTGGGAAAGACGAGGAACATGCTGTTTCATAAAGCCAGAGTCGGGGCCCGAGTTAGTTAACAAAAGGTATAGGTGACACCAACTATCAATCATGAGGATTACTCACTTTCAAATTAGGTATGAATTTTTTTGACAATTAGGTTGAGTGAGATTAAGTGAGAGTGAGATTACATATGTATCTAAATTAACAAAACTATATGAATAAAAAAATCTCCATAACACCTAGCCACCACATAAGATTAGAATCTGAACGTTGAGAACATCATCTCTTTAAATCAAGCCTTTGGCTGCGTGAACCTGAAAAAAATCATTCTCTCTGACACAGATCTAACAAACTCTTCTTCCCATCACAATAGTAAATATAAACTCAACTCTATATGTCAAGTTCACAAAATTGAAAGTCACTTTTAATTGTCGGCAAGAGACACTACCGCCACGACTATCTTCAGCATCGCATCCAACCACATATGCAGACCTGAATCCAGGTCATCCATTGCCTGTGAGAGCAACACTATTGATACTGTGTCTCGATACATCCACAATCGATTTTCAATTAGCCTCTGCATATGCAGCGAAATCGAAAAGATTTTCCCTTTTTTCCTGGCCAGATTCGAGTGTTCTCCTTTTCAGTTTCTGTTATTGCCGAACCTCGATTGGAAACTAGCGATTGCCGCCGTGATAACGACAATGCTCCAATTTCTACTGGAGTCATGCCATTGTCCTCATTTTGCTCTCCCTCTCACGTGAAAAAAGGAAGATTTAGTTACCTTCTTCAAAAATTCACTGTCACACACTGAGAAAAATAAATCCGCAGCGCAAGTGATAAATCTACCTCAAGTCGAAGGATCACCTAGTAGTGGCTCCGAACACGAGTACTAATCTATTGGAGCATCTGTGAGCTACCACTAGAATCGCTGGCACCCTCAGCCCCAGTACCATCTGTGACTACTGCCACTGTTGTTGATGATGATGATGATGATGATGATCATCTGCTTCTTCTGCTTATTCTGCTTCACTGTGCGCAGCGCCATTCCAAGTTCTGAGGAAAAATTTATTAGTACCAAGATTTATGCGCTCCCATCTCCACTCACTTTTCCAATTCACATACGAGTACATACAGCTTCCACATATCGAACCATTGTAGTGTATAGCTGTGCGCCGCAACAAAAACTGGCAGATCTAATTGAAGCGATCAAAAATCGATCGTCTCTGACGGTGCCTGCTGTTTGTTGTGTCTGATCAGTCGATCGTCGATTGTAGGAGGCTCTATGTGGAATTGCGCTTCTCGTTGATGAATCACCTGAGTGAGGCTGTAGTATGTGGTTGATTTTTGACCCATAGAGGATGCAATAAGATGAAGGTTTGTGTGTGAGCGCTGGGAAAAATCACTGCAACGGGGCATCATTAGGCTTTGAATTTGTGACACACTTAGAAACATCATCCATCGGCGAGGGATTACGTCTTCTCATCACATACATAATTATTTGCTGCAAACATTTTGTAGATGCCAGTATACAAGTGTACCTAATGTCACTTAAAAAATTAGGGTCAAATCTTGTTCTTTTGGTGTAGTGGTTGAAGCGAATATTGTGTAATCAATAACAATACTTTTTTTACAGACACGATATTGAAAGCCAGTAACATTGTCGCATCATTACACTACCCACCAGTAATGTAGGTACATATGTACGTTGAATGAAAATATCTATTACAAAAATGGGGTGGAATTAGTTATTGTTTGAATCTTAGTATTTGTCGTCTGCCTATGGAAAATTAAGTGCACGACAATTTCAAGTCGAATAGAGAAGATATGAAAAAGTAGGCGTGCTTCTTCTTCTCGAATGCTCGAAATTGAAGCCCATAAAAGTAACACGAACCGATCGCGAATATGTATGTACATACATATGTACTATATAATGTTTGGTGGGATTATTTTTCTATGTTACAAACTATGTATCGATCGTAATATACTCTAGGATAGGATATAAACATAAACGAAACGAATCCATCCCGAAGGGTATGACATCACACGCACTATATTGAGCAACTGCTCTACTTATAGGGCGTTGCAGTCTGGACTTATGATGACGTTAGCACCTTTAATTCCATCTTCAATGTTATTCAAAAACTTAATCAAAATCGGTGTTGAAAGAATGACGCAAAAAATTGGCCCTACTTAATGATGGAAAAATTTAATAAAGAAAAATATTGAAATTGAATTTCAAACTAACCCAAAATGAAAGTTCTATCAACATCGTTTTGGCCGTTTTCGAAATAATCCATTTTTATTGAGATGGAACCGAAGTAAAGTACCTACTGGTCAGCTTGAGGTTTAAATGGAAAATCCGATTTTGTCTTAAATTAGGAGCACTTAAGATATAAGGCCTGCAGTGAATCGGTGCAGCTTTTTAGACTGCAGTTTAATGTATTTATATGCAACTAAACAGAATCGCCGGACTCATTTTTTGAACATTTAGATCATAGGTTTAAAAGATTTATATGACAACTGAAATCCGTCGTTATACTAATGAACTTACTACAGAAGTTACCTTTGGATGAAGGTGGTAAATACACACCAAGTCTTGTTTCACTCAAAACTTTCAATTTTGTCACTAACCAGCTTCTGATCTTAAACGTTTTCAGTCCACATCTGGCATTGCCGTTTATTACAATCCAGTCTTCTTAAAAACAGAGCTAGAAACATGTCATGTTCTATCCCAGATCCATGTATGTTTCTTAATAGTTAAGGATATACCATGAGAAAGAATCTCTAACTAATTTTTCAAATTGGAGAATTGGAGAACTCACCCCTTTTTTGAACTCCACTGGTTAGAATCAGTTTACATGAGCTGTGTTATTAAAACTGCGCAACATAGCGGTATTTGATTTTGCTCGAGACATCACTTCACGTATAGAAGTAGTATGGATATTTCTGAGAGAGAAATTTCAAATTAATGCAAATCCCTTTCGCTCAACCAGGGTGAGTAGACATTGGAGATATGACATTGGACTCAACTTATCTTACATATGATTGCAGATTTTCATTGCACTTTTATTGCTTTGTTTACAATAGCTAAAGAGTAGGAATATTAAATATAACATATACGAGTTCGAAGAACATATAAAGTGCTCCCCGGCTGGCTTGAGAGATTTGCTCGGGAACTTAAATGGGGAAGTTCAATGTCCGTACGCACATTGATTAGCTTAGGTTAAGTGAGATGGCTCTTTTGACGAGAGTCAAGATACACTTAGATTAAGAGAGGGTTCATTGTGATACCACATATTTGGTGGACCGGAAGAATTACTGGGTACCCGGTATACATATGTATGTAGGTGACTGACTCAATCAGCCGTAACTATCGGGTGGACCGGGAAAGTAGAACCTCTGTTACTGTCGAATTCTTGGTTTTGTACTTAGTTGGTTCTGGCTAGGTAGACTCGATTCAATCGAACTTTTAACTACGTAGTCCATGTAGGTAATGGAGTGCGTAAGAGTACAATCAAACTTGACTATTATACTACAGGTAATAATGGAACCAGTTTGATTTTCCTATGAATCTGTATAGACTTAAAATGTCTATGGTAGACAGATCACTTAGATTTTCACTTATTAATCTCTTTCTTAGAAGATGTGGCAGGGTGGTTAAGGTTATTTTCCTCTTCTTGTTCGTCTATCCAGCTTCTACAAAAATCGTTTGACAGGACTCTTATTTATTCTGATGGCATGGCTTTCTATCAGGCAGTATTCTGTAATTGTTCCTGAGGCTTAACTCCTTCTGTTTAGTACTAGGAAACTTTTGGTTTCCTTTGAACAGTCAAACTTTTTTATTTAGCACTGTGGGTTACGCAGCTAAGCGAGGAGGTACATACTTATCCGGATAGTACATTATATGCATATATTTCAATATCGAAATTGATTGAGTTCCTTATGTGCGTCTGAGCCTTAAAATGTCTAGAATAATAAGAAGGTTGGATTAAAGTAGTATGAGTGTGAACATTTTGCAAATCTACCACCCCCTTTTAAAATGTCATATTTTTAGTACAAATTATTGTGATGCACCATGAGAGTATCCAAATTATCTATAATTCACTTATACATCACTTTTTGGAGGCATTTTTATAAGAAAAACGATTCTGTTGATATTCTTCAACTAACATCGTATACATCTCAATCCAAAAATATAGTACGCTACGCCTATAAGACTCCATAAGAAGGGAAATAGGGTATCATACTATCCGTTTCATAAGGATTGCAGTTTCTCTGTATGTTTTCATCCGCCTTCCACCATCTTTTCAGGAAATAGTTAACCTTAAGGTCAGTGCAGTTTCTGCATTTCTCACAAACGAAAATCAATTAAGAACGCATTCATTTCAAGTCCGCCAGTACCTAAATCATCAACCAAACGAACTACCTAACCAAAAACCCTTCCATTGCACGAACCCCGATTCGACAACTCATATTCAATTAACCAAATCTTGTAACCATTAGTATACGCACACACATGCGCACAACTGACATCCAAGCTCACACACTAGATCCTAATGAACCTTGCCAGCGAATTCATCGTCGTATCTCATAATTCCTGACGTAATAAATTAAAATGCCTGCACTGTGCGAACCTTTGCGCTTAATCAAAATACAAAGAACATGGCTGGACACAAAACAAAAAACGAAGGAAACACTCTAACTCCGAGTGGTGGGTAAGGGACCCAAAGTCCAAGATCCAGGGACTTCAGTGGAACGTGGCACATGGAGAAACCCATTAAAAAGAATGATGGTGGAGATTTTTATCGAGCACTTTCCAATTTTCACGGCCACTACTATGAGGACGATTATGGGACTCCTCCATTGGCCATATGGAAATCATGTGAGGCGGTAGTGGCGGTGGCGGCAGCGGAAATACTAGGAGCAAACTTGCCGCAGATACTACATATCTTAATGGCGATCATTGTGGGGTACCTTGAGGAGCAACCATGTGACAGCCTTCGGGAGTGCATCAATTATTCTTCAACGTAATGACAAGCCAACATATGAGTAGGTGTACATTTTAATTACGCACTAAAAGACCTCACTGTCCCTACACGCCGACAGAAAATTGAGGGCGGTGTTCATTGAAACCGACTGCACGGTGAGGAGAGAAGAGGGAAATTTTTGATTTGCGGTCCCTTTGCATGTTGAAGGTCAATGCACGGTGGAGTTTGTTGCATGTTCACATGATTGGATTTGAAGGGGGCTTTTCATATTTTTCGTTGATGTGGAGGAGGAGCTCGAGATGCTGGGCAAATTTATCACTCAACGCAAAATGTAGGTGGAACCAGGAAGGTGATTGTTGAAGGGATATACATAAATTTGGACCGATGATTGAGAAATGGACAGTTTCCTCGGGGTAATTAAGCCGAAGTTAGTATGCAATGCACAGTGTGCTAAGCAAAGAAAAGTAATGGTCAAGGAATACACATTATTTATGTTATACAGGCAAAATAATTTCCTGCAGTATTTTCGGGATAGAATCGGAGATACACATTGAAGTATTCAAGGAGAATTGATGTAAGGTTGATATTTTGTTGTCAATTTATCATCTATACTTATTAATTTATGTAATAATAGGTTTCGTTAGATACATACTCGTGCACATCGACCACCACAAAAATGCAACCTAAAGAATCATGGTTCATTGGTAAAGGCTTTCTAAAAACCTTTAAAGAATAATAGATGAAAGAAAAACATTTCGACACCAAACAAGAGAGACTGAAAGTGTATCTTTTCCATATTCTATTACCATATGAAACATCTCCCAAGAAATATTTACATTTGAACAAGTTAACAACCTGCAGCCATTTAAGAACGTCGTTCTGGCTTAAGTCCTTTCTTGAAGAAAGCTTATAAAGAAAAACAAGGTCAGTAAGTACATATGATATTGTTGGATTCGATGGAAAAACACCAAAACCTGAACGAAGTCATTGTCTATCAATATTTTACCTAACACACATGAAAGCGCAAATATGTACTTTCGTCATGGTGTCTCATAACTTCCTAGATAATGTTTGAGCATGCACGTTCGTCTCGTCAAGCATTCGCTTCCGTCTGCCGTCATTCGAGACGTCTCCGTGTATTGTTTGCTCTCGTAATTGTTATTAATTACACAGTACGTGCGCGAATTTCCTCCTCCTGCTTCATGCACCGTGCAGACATTTTCCATCAAAGTTAATGAGCCGCAAGTGTCGCCCCTCTTTCAACTTCGGCTGGCGAACTCAAGACCATAATGCACTGTCAGAGCCGAATTGCTGCTCATCGGTCGCACCTTGGAACGGCAGTACGTGGATACTTACTTGCAAATAACCGTTAGGCAATTATTTTCGCATCTCTTAGACACAGTCGCAGGGTAGTGTTGTCGCATTAATGTGCTCGCTTAAAAGCGTTGTTGTCTCTTCATGGTCATAATCAGGCGCATTAAAGGGTGGATGGAGGAGTGTGCCCTGCAAACATTCCTCTTGTGTAATGGTTTTAGCGTTATGTGCACATTACGGTATCAACACTTGATTCGCGTTGATTTCCGGTACCCCAGCGAGACATATTGCTTTTAACATCTGTACGCGCACAGCACGTGTAACATTTTCACGGTTTAAGTTGCTTACGCGAGAAATTAGCAAAAACAGATATTACTGGTAACGACATGATAATCAGCTTACTCAAATTGTAAATCTTCTCCATCAATCATCAGCCACCTTCCCATGATAAATTCTGGAGTTCGCTCGAAAAGAAGAACACACTTTCAAAAGTAATTTGCTCGCTATCAGAACGGCAGCTCCTTATATCGCTCTTAGCCTGGCCTACTGGCAAACTCAAATTTATCAAAGTAATTAAGTTCGCAATAAAGATTTAATTTGCATCATAACTTAGCCGCTGCTCGTCGATCTTGGTCCTTAAAGAATGAGATTACGCTCTGAAATACTGTAGAATTGATTCGCTCTAATTTAGCGTAAATGGAATTCCATTAAGAAAATTTATACCAACTTAACACTTTAATTAATTATGTTAATAATAATTGGTTAGTGTAGAATGGAGAGAGGGGGCGAAGGATATTTCTAGTTCGCCCATCATGCCCGAGTTTCATTATACTATTTCACTAGAATTTACTATCACAAGCTGTGAGGGTGAATTAATTGTTACTGCCAGTGTGGAGCGGATGTTGCATTCTGTCCCTGTAGACGGTAATACGATGGAAAAAGGTTAATACAAAATACTTAATTATCCTGGCAATGGAAATGGAATCGATAAAACGCTAGGGGCAAGCACCTGAATGAAGAGCCTTCTAATACTCCTCGTTAGTGAATAGGATGCTCCAGCGCACTCTGTGGCACGATAACACTTGGACAGGATATTAATTGGTTATACGCAAACGAGATATGGGTGTGAAGCGAGGCTTCGAGTGCACTCTTCAGCTTGCACAGTAGCATTGGCCTTGGATGGTTATTTATATTGAGTGGATACCCTTTTCATTATAAAATGCTGTTGATACGATCAAGCAGTATGTGAAGGGCTATTCCGCAGGAAATATCAAATGTTCATTGCTTTCCATTAATAGGGAGTTCAAAAAAACACCTTCACTTCAATGTCTCACAGTCTCTTAGTCTTAGATTAGTATCTCTAACTACTAATACTGCTCCAAATTTAAATGGTATATCAATTTGTATCTAGAACTTGTTTGTAGCTTGGACTTAAACTTGCTGTTCAACATCTCTGGTTGATAACAACTAGACAAAGAGCATACTTCAACTTGTCTCGAAATTTAGTCAGACGATTATACATATGAATGACAAATAAAATTTGAATTTCGTTCTATCATAAAGAAGACCTCTTTCCACCATATAAACTGCAAAGACAACAATTTCCTGCCAAAAAAAATATGTGTGAGCTACCTTGACTGCCTCACCGAGCCTACTGACAAAGTTACGTGCTTTCTTTCGTGTATTCGTTATCATCATGCTTGTGCAAAATATTGATATTAGTACAGAAATTAACAAGAAATGATACCCAAAATCGACGAATTCGACAGAATTTCACCGTAGTCAGTTAAAACCCCGAAGCAGTAAGAAACTTTGTGTATTTTGGTTGTACTTTCAAGAAATAAATTAAAGAATGCACAGCTCTTGTTTAACTCTCATTATAGAAGTCGACCCCCTTAGTAAAAATAAATAAAATTTCTGTAGAGAAGGAGTGATGACGAAAAATCCTTGATTTTAGATTGTCTAGCACATTATCACCTAAAATATATACATATAAGTTACATGTAAAGTTTTTTGTTTCCAGGAGTTTAGAGAATTATCTGAAACAATTCTAAGATTGATGTGTAAACATTAAAGTATAATAGTACACTAATTTTACTCGTAAAACAAAAACGACAACCTACTGCTTACAACTGTTGATTTCATGCGCAGTAGGAGAGTTGCTGCCTAAGAATTCAGCAACATGTTGCGTGCAACCAATGCTTTTACTTGTTTATTTACAGACGTTGGTGTCTCTGCGAACGTTGTTCACTTTAATGACCCGAGGAGTGTTCGTAGCAATGACCCGATTATAAGTCATCCTATACAATGCTCCTGATTGGCCGGAAAATAAATATGTTGAAGTCAATTTTGAATGATCAAAAATTGATTAATTTCGTTCCATTTTGTGTCACCATTTTCCGATAATGAATATTCAAACGTAAAACAATAATTTGCATTTTAATTTTCATATATTCTTTGGTGCATTCAGCCACACATTAACTTTAAATATTCTGCTAAAGTGTTGATCGGAAAGACAAGTTTTACGTATCCATTTTTCGAATCACTGCTGTAGCTACTTATGCGCAGAGTGTTACTAAAATAGATACTGTAGTTAAAAATTAATTAAGAAAAAGCAAACAATTGTCATTTGAATTTGCGAAGAGACTGTGATTCCAATATTTTAAACATTCAACAGTTTTCGTTCTACTGAAAGAATCATTCATGTCGGTGTATAGTTGAGGAATCTGAAGGTAAAAAGAAGATCGTGATAAAAAGTGTTATAACCCACGAACATACCCTCTCCGAAATCATACGTACCAGCATGTAGATATAACAATTCAACTGGCGATAACCTGTTACGGATTTTCCGAATGAACTAACCAACACATCACACTTTGGATTTTGTCAACAAACTAAAAATTAAATGGAATTTGAGCGCAGAAATCCAAAAACCAAACAAAGTTTTGGTAATAGGTCCAGTCGGAATAGTGCACTTTCCAAAAGACGTTTTTCGTTTTTAAACGAAGGGCTCCATAGCGTGTTCTTTTGATGTTGTCGGACAAACTGTCAAATCTGCGTTCTAGGTAGTATTTGTGTTCAGTATTCATTAAGCCATAGCAATGCTTTCAAATTTAAGAATTTATTTATATTTGACCCATTTCTGGTTCAATGGGTATGTGAACAACCAAAATTGTGCCATTTGGAGTGAAGGTAAACCAAAAGAGGCTCATGAAATGGCGTTACGCTGGTGGACAGTTTTTTATTAAAATGAAGCTGGAGTTCTCGTTATCAACAAATACTTTTCTTTTCATCCATCCAGAGTTCGAACAGGTTTACTGTGAAACAAATCAGTTCACTTTTTTAATATGCTTGATGTTAGTTTCATCATATTCAAAGCCTGTTAACCCAGAGTTATCAACCAATCACTCTGAAGTTCCAGTGGGTAGAGCATAGTCTATGTAGAAGAGTACCATGCGAGCTGTTATCTCAAAATCAATTGATTAAAATCGTCCCTGATTCATAAAAATCGTTATCTCATTTACTTTTATCGATATTTTATCACCTTTTTACGATCAGCGATTGTAAATTGGATATTTGTCACAAAGGCGCGCGTCGCGTCGTCCCCAGTGCAGAACAAAGTTGCTGCGATCAGTCACTGAAAGCAAGCAAATTATCTCATAAACTGTACGCATCCGATTGTAATTTGTTTAATCGCCATCACTCGACTCACATAAAGATTAACATCTATTCCTAGTTCCTCCTAGTGGTTTTCAATCGACCAAGGAACTCATGACATCGGCTCCATACGTGATTGACAACCAACCTCCCGCCATAGCGGACCCCAATACACATGAAGCTGTCAGTGCGGGTAATAGAGGCCATACGTAGAATGGACGAATCATCAGGTGCGTATATTGACAACCCGAACGGACGACGAACATCGATAATGGCACCTACATCCGTTGCATACAGCGACGTAAACGCCACAATGGAGTATGTGCGATGCGCGCGCATACACATACCCCGCCAATTAAGCCACAATGAATGACAATTTAATATGCGAATTGACGTGTACAAGTTGATCCGAAAATTCCCTCGCATTGGGATTCCTTTACGGAGGATCGTGGATGATTGGTCGTCATCAACAGAGCGGTTAGGTTATTGGATCTCAGAGCGCTTCCTCCGCGTCTAACGTGCATAATTACTATTTATGTGCGAGCAGGCAGATCGACTTGGTGCTCTGGATACGCCATGGATGGCCTGATTCTAAAATGTGTTTCCATCAATTGGAGTTCGAAATAATTTCAAATAATTACCCGCACGTCAAAGTTGTTTGTTAGATGTCCAGATTGCATTTGAACTGCTGCGGGAAGAAGCGAAACGAGCGAATGCTGAATTCTGATTTTATCTACGACAAGATCACTGATCTGAAAGAGGAGAGCAATGCTAAGGTACACGGGGGCTAGATGAGACAACGGCGCCTATGCGCTGTGGCGCATGTAGACCACCAGAAAATTGGCAAAGAAGGAGAAGGAGAATTTGCAATTTGATTTGAAATAAATTGGCATGGGAGACAGGTTTAGCGGGTCTTGCGGTTTGCTCCTGATTTGGTTCACCTCGTTTGTTGATTGCCTCTGATTTGCTTGAATTTGTTGTCCTCGCATGCCGAAAACTGTGCTGAAGGTTCAGGTTTTCCTAATGTGCGAGCGCGCATAATACATAGAACGGAGCATTTCATTTGAAGATTCTTATTCCAGATAAAGTCACTGGGGCTGATTGTTCGCATAACATCTGTGCGTGTAGTATGTAGACCATATGACCATTTGACCCGATCCTGGTGCATACCCATATGGGGAAGAACAGAGATTTAATTTTGATTAGCTGGTCTACTTTGTTCTGAAGAAGCAGATGTAGAGGACTCTGCAGATGGTTAGAGATGGATTTTCTCATGAATAGATGCTTGATCCTTTTGACTTTATGCCAGATGGTATGCGGCTAGTGTGGTAGTTCTTAACACAATCTCAGGAAACATAGATTGCTGATAACCTCTGGGTCGAAGTGGAGATCATACGAAATAATAAAATTCATTTTTATTTCTTAAATTGGACTTTAAGATTTAGAAGACCATAAGAGATTAGGTTACAAGATTTTGTATCTGCTCGTAGACCTTTCTGAATTTAATGACGCACGTGTTGCATTGGAACGTAAGTATTCGGAAAGCAAAATCTTTTAACCAGAATTGAAATTGAGTTGAGAAAATAATTACACGCGAACTAGAGATAAAAATAGTAGTAGGACAAGCAATGTTACAATAAACTCCATTGATGAGATCGATCTTGCACTAGAAACGTTTATAGAGAACTGATCACTCATCGAATAACAATGCAAATGCATTGAATGCAAAGAAGTTGTTGTTAATTAAATTAATTTTTGTTTTTAAATAACGAGTTTTGGTAGTTTTGACCTAATTAAAATAAAGGGAAGACAATTAGGGTAATGCAAAAAAAGAGAAATACATATTTATGAATTCATCATATAAGCTCATCCACCCAATTAGGCCTGGTCATCCTTCAAATCATTTTTCGAGATATCGTATTTTCTTTTTTGGGTGCATGAAGATGGGGTATAGTCCCTTTCTCTTCTTCTTCTCTACAGTTTGTACAAAAATTTTTCGGCCGGAATCCTTATCTTTTGGCAACTCTACGTTTCAAGCAGGATAGGAAGAAGTTGAGGTTCCTATTTACCCCTTTTGATCACTTTTGATTTTCTTTCGTCAATTCATCCAAATCATCTTTAGTAATGAAGTTCATTCCAGATTGGATGAATTCTTTGACAAACAAAATTGTTACCTCTGCAAAAAGGAAATTATCGTATGTAGGAGTATAATAATCTAAGTACGACTTTGAAATGATCCTTTACTTGTGGCTGTAACACTTGTTTAATTGGGTGTAACTGTGTTACCGGCTTTGGATATGAAGATGACCACCGTATGGATCATAAATTAAAACACTGCTTTTCTGTGATAATTCTTTGATTTGACTTAGCATTTCTGTAATTACATGTAATGACATGACATGGTGCGACATAATAGTAAGTTTAATCTTACTACTCGTATCGATCCATTTATCCCACGTAATATCATCCCACTACCAATGTTCCTCCTAGACTCCAACTCCTGAAAAGATGATGTAAAGTAGGAAGAAATTTGACACAAATATCCGCGATATTAGCATGAAGACTAAATCCAAAATATCGACAACCAAAACATGTTGATTCAAAAATCGAATAACGATAAATTTCAGCGGAATAACTTACGTACATCGACATCACATCACCAAAGTGAATACAAAGCTCGTTATTGTAGAGATCAGAATTCCCATTTTGGATCTGGATGATGCTCATTTTTGCCAAGTCTCAGACGATTCCATTAAAAATCACCTCCCGTCACATAAAGCGTCTCCTGGGCACTACGTTGTCCTTTCCGAATTGGGTGATTATCTCGTTTGGATACAAGACATGTCCATCGCTCGGCACTTAGGATGCAGACGAAGCCGGTTTCTTTTTTGCTGCTCATTAATGACAACTTTTTGGCCAACAAACAATCATATTCGTTGGGAATTGGACTTTGATCGATGAATTCATTTCAAGTCTTGGGATTGTTAATCAATCAAGCTGGAGGCAGACAAAAGTCTTGTCTTCGATTCGGAGTAACATTGAAAAATTACAGAAAATATAAATGGCGAGTGTGATTTGTGTGCCAATTTTTTTTTTCTTTTTTCTTCAGTTTATAGTCGTTTTCATGTTCTTTTAAGTGAAGGACCTGATTGTCTGAAATGAGTCGCGTAATTAAGGTGCGAGGTTGCATGTCGACGGAAATGGTCTTAAAATTCCAGGAAACACTTCTTTGGAGTAACGATTTTTTTTAATCATTGAGGAACGTTTATCGACTTGTACTCACTTACAATGATTTGTAAATGTGTTCCTGATTAATTGACAATGAGTGTTCTACACCCACTGTACAGAAATCACTCCAATCTTGCGCTATTTGTCTATCACTTCCGAGGTCAAGTCATTCGGTTAAAAGCATTCCTCCTGACAAATAGTAATTGACAGACTTTTTCTTCTAAATTCCATTTTAATTACCAAGGAATTCGCGACAGCATCTGCGTCTACAGTCTAGCTGCGTCACAGTATTTTTCTACATAAACGCACTTTGTCTAATCGGAAAATAGCAAACTAACAGCAGCGGCGTACGAGGAGTACAATTTCACTTCTAACACCAAATCCCACTTTGATGCCCTACTAACGCAGCAAACACACACGCGTAGAGAATCCCAATGTCCACGCACGCAAAGGCGACGCGCTATTCGTTTCTAATTTTCTTCTGCCCAAATGGACATTTTGATAAGTGGGTCCGCAAGTGGTCATCAGTACAACACGATTTGCAAGATATTTTCGTGTGACGCGCACCGAACAGATGCAATGGATTCTGACTGGCCGCGGTGTGTGCACAATGCCAGCACGCCTTGTGGTGACATTTGTTACGCTTTCTCGTCGGGATTTATCGGGTTGGGCGCCAAGAGTGTTCGACCAAATAGATCATAGTTTCATAAATGCCCCAGATCGAAGGAAGCACCAGGCGTGTGAGCAATTAATTTTCGACTCGGGGACATGCAAACGAATGCCTTATAGATGGAAATGGTTCCTCAAAGTTAATTTTGCCGGCAGGTGTTCTTAGGAAAATGATTTATTCACTTACTATGGATGACCGGGAATGTTAGAGGCTTGGAAGTATTTTGCTTAAGTGTGTGGTGTAGATTGGCAGGAAGATTGCACCTCAGATCATTGCAAGTTTGATCTAAAGTACACTTGAGAAAAAGGCATGATTTTAAGGAATTAAAACAGCTTTACTAGTCGAGGCAAAAGCAAGATATATATACAATATAGTGTTTATTATGATTTTGTTTTTGGATTGCACTTTAAAGAGAGAGCGTTTTATTTTTGTCATCAAATCGGTCTGTACATACGAAAAACCTTCAAGAAGCTACACAGCCTTTAGTAAGATATTTTAGACATATTTGAAATGAAGAGTTTTTGCGTGCATATAAACCATGAAATTAACGGTATTATAAGGAGGGTCGAATTATGTATGTACAATTGTACAGTGTTACTTATGTATTTGGTGTTTTCTTCCTGAGAAGGTTGTTGTATTCTTTTTAATCAATATTTAGAATACCAAAGCATAAGACATGGATGCTCTGCAAAGTACTGACATGGTTCGATAAATAATAAAAAGTCCATACAACCAATTAACTTGTAACTAACTCTTTTGTAAAGATCTTTAATTGAATATTTGAATATTGAAAACTAGAGAATGGCAGTATAAGTCTAAATACGTAACAACTTCCATAGGTTTTTGAACCGACAACTACTGTCAAAGAAATGGATAAAGATTTCGACAGAATGTGTTTAGGTACAAGCCATATCCTATGATAATATAGACGACGGAAACAAGGGTGGTGTCAACTTCAAAGCGATACCAATATTTATTGGTAGATTGAATTTGTATTTGTATTGCATTTCTTCGAAAAAGTTGCAATAATGAGATCCATTAGGAGACATCTCTGAAAAAAAGAAACTAGATTCTTGGAAGATAGATTAGATCCATGAACAAATTTAAAAAAAAAGAAAACTTAAATGCAACCCCTTCGGTAGAACAGACATTTGCTGTCGAGATTTATCCAATCTCAAATAAATTTAAATTACAGAGAAATGTGAGAATTGACCAACGTTACAGTCTTAACGAAATAGCTTCACTAACTGTGTGCAAGCACCAAATAGATGTACACATAAAATCGGTCACCCAAGTTATGTGGTAGCACCTACTAGGTGTGTATGTTTATCAGCATTACAAGGGATTATTAAGGACACCCCAAGTGAACAATCGATGTCTAAGGGTTACAGTTTAACTCTGTTGTTTAATGTAAGCTATCCTTTTCTAAAATAGGTACTTCTAGGTACTTGACTTTTACCAATTGTGTCCAAAATCGCTGGATCTTTGTGTCATCGGTACAAAAATGAGCATCGAATAAAGAGCTGTTAGCATGTTTTCTTTTAAATTTGGTAAAACGATTATTGAAAGGTTTGAATTGATAAATCAAGTTTTTAGTGAGAGGTATACATGGTTGAAAAACGGTCATGAGGACGTAACAACGTAACATGGTGAACAACATGTTGGGCAACCTAAATCCATGATCACTGCAGATTCCATCAAAACTGGGAGTGAATTCACAAGAAGTCAGCGAAATCTGGACTTGGAATTGAAAATCTCAAAAACATCAATCGATTTACCGCATTATGGTTGAACATCTGAACTACCAATAATGCGTTCCAAAACAAATAAACTATTTTTTAGAAGTAGGAATTTCCAGTGAGATCATCTTTGACTAAAAATTACATTTTTAATAACAACAGCTATCCGCATACACGAATTTTGAACTTGGCAAGTCTTACGTTCTTGAAAAAATGCATTTGTCGATTATTTATTTATTTATTTATTTATTTCGTCTTATAAGTTACAAGCTAATTAAGACTACTATCTATTAGAACTATACACTTTTTTATTTTTATTTTTACTTTAATTTAAAAGGATATTAAGTACATATAAATTATAAAGAATTCATAATAGCAGTTTTACAAATTAATCTGGACATATTGAAATCAACTGCGTTTGTATATAAATTATAATTAACACAAGCCGTAGTTATAGGATCATTCCGTACATAATTCGTTCTGTGTCTAGAAACAAAGAAAAACTGGTCTCTAGGTCGAAGAATGCGAGAGGGAGCATATATATTAAATAATGATAATATAGGCGAACAATCAATGTGACCAGTCATTACATCGTGAGCGAAAAGTACAGAATAGTAAATTCTTCTATGAGCAAGTGGTTTAAAATTAATAAGCGCACATCTTGCTTCATACGATGGCATATTATTGCCCCAATTCATTTTACGGAGAGCAAATTTCGTGAAACGTTTTTGAATTTTCTCAATACGTAATTCAGCGTTGCGATAGTAAGGATTCCAAATAACACAACCATATTCCAATATTGAGCGTACTAATGAATTATAAAGAGACTTAAGGGTGTAAGGATCCTGAAAGTCTTTGGAGTTTCGAAATAAAAAACCAATCATACAATTAGCTTTGCCAATAATATAATCCATATGTAACGAAAAGTTTAACTCGGCATCAAAAATAATACCCAAATCTTTTTGATTAGTTACTCTTTTCAGTACGGATCCATGTATCCTGTAATCAATGACAATAGAAGATCTCTTTCTATTGAAAGTTAAAACCGAACATTTATTTATATTAAAATATAACCCATTGGAAGTACACCAGTCGTTAACCTGATTAAGGTCACTTTGCAATTGAAGCGCATCATTGACAGATTCAATAGTTTTGAATATCTTTAAGTCGTCTGCATATAACAGACAATTAGATGATGACAAATAAGATGGTAGATCATTTATAAAAATAAGGAAGAGCAGCGGACCAATATGACTGCCCTGAGGAACACCCGAGTGATTCGACATTCCTCTAGAGAGTACGGTTCCGATCTTAACATATTGTTTGCGGTTTACTAGGTAACTTCCAATCCAATTTAAAATATCAGAATGAAAACCAAACATCTCTAGTTTCTTTAAGAGGACATTGTGTTGGACACGGTCAAAAGCTTTAGAGAAATCTGTGTAAACACAGTCAACTTGGAGATATTTTTCAATATTGTGAAGACAGTAGTTAGTAAAAATTACTAAGTTGGTAGTAGTCGATCTACCGCTCACGAATCCGTGTTGGCACTGGGAAATCTGGTTACACACCATGGCATATAGCTTCCTTTTAACAATCGCCTCAAATATTTTTGGAATCAGTTGTAATTTGGCGATAGGTCTATAATTTTCAATGTTACTTTTGGAACCGGATTTATGAATCGAAGTAATAAAAGAGTGCTTCCAGCAATCGAGAAATTTACCCGACCTGAGAGACAAGTTAAATATAATCTTAAGTGGGTAAACTAGACTATTTTTACATGTTTTAAAGAATAAAGGCGGGAGTTTGTCAGGTGCAATGCTAGTACTCGAATCCAGTGACGACAGTTCATTGAGTATGTCATCTTCAGTTAAAGATAAAGACCCTATATTAATACTTCGTTCGCAGATGGATGTTGAATTACAATCAATAAACTCATTAACGAAATTTGATTGGAAGAATGAAGCAAACATGTTACATATTTCATTGAGATTATCACTACTAACTCCATTGTACGACATAACAGACGGTAAACCAATAGATTTTCGCCTAGAGTTAGGTATACAAATTCATTTCATTTATAAAAATTAAATCTAATACATTTCCCATAGCATTGTAAAATGTATTTAATTGGCGAAAGTTGGAAGCAAACAGACAATCTATAACTTGAGATTCTTTTTCCCTTGAAACATTAAAAGGAAGTGCATATTTTTCATTATGGGGAAAAACCCACTTTACGCCAGGTAAATTAAAATCACCTAATACTACGGCATATGTTGTGCTATCAAAATGATTAACAATATTTAGCATGTTTTTTATATGAATTTTGTCAATTTCAATTTCTGCATTTGGCGGAATATACGATACAAAAAAATATAAACAAATTATATCCGTAATCCTAGACACACGAAAATCTACAGCCACACAAATTTGTTCGATCATACCCGATGAATGAGACAATGCAATTTCTCTGCTCTTGAAACATTTCCGAACAGCAAGCAACACTCCACCACCCCTCTCGCAACCAGTACGAGTGGGACATCTATCGGCACGATAAACTTCGAAGTCGTCGGTAAACAATTCAGGAGACAATATTCCATTATGCAACCATGTCTCCGTCAGGGCGATAACAGCATATGAGCAATCGGCAGCAGCGAGAAAGAAATCCGTAACTTTGGTTCTCATTCCTCCTACGTTTTGATAATACAACGAGAGAGGGCAAAACGCGTTTGGCAACGGATCTTTAGCAGCGGCACTAGCAGGAGCAGCAGCAGCAGCAACAACAGAAGATGAGTGTGAAAGTATTATATTGTTTGAGGGTTTAGGTTTGGAGTGCGTATTTCGTTTTTTGGAAGAAATTTGAATGAGCGCACTCTGATACCATTAAGCCACATATTAGAATTTAAGAAAGTGTTTAACATGTTAAAATTGATATGATTGAGTACCATTTCATCAGCACCTTCTTTAATGAGCTTGTGACATCTCAATTTCGACTCGTCCACTTTAAATGTTGATGAAACGTAAGCAAGAATGGACTGACAAGTTGTAGATGGTTTGAATGAAGATAAATAAAGCCATTTAACTTGAGTGATAACCTGGAGATCTAAACCAAGAGCAGTGTTGTTGTTTGTTCCAATGATTGTTCTATGTTGTTTATTGAAACGTTTAGACTTTATTGTTTGCCAAACATTGGGCTCCTCTTCTAAGGAATTAGATGTTGAAGAAATAGACTTGGCAGCAGCAGAAACAGGAGCAGCAATGGCTGAAATAGCTGTAGCAGTAGCCGCACTAGTGTGAGGAACAGCAACATTGGTAGCAGCAGCAGGAGCAGATGATGTAGCAGTAGCAGTAGCTGCACTAGTAAGAGGAACCAAAACATTGGTTGCAGCAGCACCAGGAGC
Source organism: Xylota segnis (assembly GCA_963583995.1). NCBI lineage: Eukaryota > Metazoa > Arthropoda > Insecta > Diptera > Syrphidae > Xylota > Xylota segnis. The sequence goes on from OY757237.1 coordinate 80,763,073, forward strand.
AGGAGATGTAGCAGTAGTAGAAGCGGCAACAGCATCGGTAACGTTGATGTTGGAGAACATCGCGGTAGTCTCAGAGGCGGAAACAACTGGATCAGCATTGGCAGTAGTTGAAGAAGTTTTATTGGATTTTCCAATAGCGGAAGTCGCGACAATTCGGGGAGCGCGCGGACTGTTTTACTTCAGTTGGCTCGTATTAAGTTGCAACTCGGACACTTTGGCGCGAGAGGGTGCAATGACCCTACCGGTTGTTTGCGACCGAGTCATCATCTGGGATTTTGTGCCAGAAGATGAGCGCGAAACGAATTCTTTTAGTTCGGTTACTTCTTTACACAATTGATCAATTTTAGCAATTAAAAAGTCACTGTCAACCAAACTAAGGTGGCAATTAGGGCAATGCAATGAAACCATTATAGAACAATAGGAATAAGTATAGCAAGAACTGTAGTACAAAACACGTCCAATCACTGTGACTAATTGAAGTCGACTGAAAACTGATTAGAGAAAATCGTACCGACATCTACCAGGAAATTATTGAAAAAAACTATAGTTTCATTAATATTTCTAAAGATAATTCAATAGATGACACCTGCATCTCCAAAATGTATGCACATGTTCGAAACCGATATTACAATACCAATAATTTTCAATAATAAGTAATCTAATCAAAAGTTACCTACATAAGTTAAAAATTTCGTAGGTCCGCTTAACAATTCCTGAGAATAATGTAGTTTCATAAAATTCATTGCCTGGCTTCGAATTTGAAACTAATCACGCTTCTTGGCAACAGCTCATGTGCCAAAATACCATCCAATTCGTCTTACATGACATCGAATTAACCATCTCATTTTTCACTCGAATCATTGGATTTTGTTCTCTCAAGGAACCAAACCGAAATTTATTACTGTCTGATAGCCACTTACGGGCCTGTTCATTTACGGTAAACATGCAGACATTGGGTAAAAAGTCGAACAATCATCCGAATTCCAAATGTGATACCATACCTTCAGTATGAAAAAAAATTCACTGATGTATAGGTGATCCATCGCATGTCCAAATACGATATGCTGCAGATTTCCAAGGAAGTGCTCACATTAATAACTTTTTTTCTGCATTGCTCCAGCGCAGACTAAGCACATCGATACACTTGTCGAACACCTTAGATCATGCCACAGAGTACGGTTTTTTTTTTGGGTTTATATTGGGAATTAAGGTCACACAACCTCATATAATTTGCAATCTGTTTCCTCGCCCATAATCCCGGACATGTAGGAGTGGCAAAGTGAAAGATTGACCATGCACCTTGGACGGGGTTTCGAATTAGCAATTCCGAAGTGGACCCCCATTAAAAAACCCGCATGAGGTGCATGTATCAAAATTCCACTCCTGTCATGGTTGCAATACCTTATCCATCCACTGAAACACACAAAAACCACAGCGCTAGATCCAAATTCAATTTGTACATCATTAGTTCCGCCTTTCGCTACGCACTTTCACAAAACCTGCCCCGATCATCATGGGGAGCCTATGTCTGCTGTGCATCCACCAGCAAGGAAATCACGTCCTAAGATGTGTGGAGGCCCGTGTGGTTGTTTGCTGTTTGTCGATCTCTAATCAGGTTTGTAGCGCCATCAAAAATGAGCTCCATCTACCGCCGCCACTAGATGCCAAATAAAACTAAACCAATTGGGTGAAGGTGAAAATATCAATTAGCGGGCCGACGAACTTCAAATGCGGTCTCACAGCGGTGCATCATAAGTCTTGCAGCGAATTAGTACCATCGCACCATTAGTGAGCGGATTGCACCAATGCAGCTGCTGCTGTTACCTACAGACGTACATATCTAAGGATTCAAGTGTCAGTGAATGTGCGTGCACCAGGCAGAGTTGTAGCTAAAATGCAATGTGGCGCGCGTGTCCTAATGCAACATAATTTCCAATCAATTAAACCAGTCCGAGGATAAAGTGTCGTGCTGCTCCACCACTATCAGTTGCTAAACTTCCACATTTGTGCAAATTTTGTATTTCCTGTCTGCAGTGACAGTGATGGGGCAATAATAATAGAATCCATGACATTTTACTGACAAATCTCAGCATGTGAGGTGCGATTGTACTTGCTTAGCTTCATTTAATGTTGGCAGGGCCTGTTGCAACATAGTATTAACCCATGAAGGTACATATTTTATTTTTGATTTCTTGCATTACAAGTCATCACGTATTATGAATACGTACATATGTACATATAAGGTTTAGAGGGGAGAAGTTAGCGATGATTCGAGACATCAGAGTTTGGAGCCTTCGGATTCGGATTACCATTCGATGTACATACATATGTACTCCAGTTAAGATATGAACTCGTATTAGGAACGGTTTTCGGATTGGATGTAAGTACTTCTAGATCAAAACCGGACATTTTCCAAGGCTAGTTTGTCAAATAAAATGTCATATGTCACTTATATTATTAAGATTGCTTTAAAACCCCCAGAGAAACGAGCTGGTCAGTAGTGCTATATGGTTTGTTGGCGATATACAGAATATAAGGCGATACGCCTAAGAAGGTACTAAGGGTTTTTTTTTTCAATATAATGAAACTGAATCAGGTGAAACACATTTAAATTCATGTTTAATTGACTTCATGTAAATATGCTGATAAATATCAAAGAAAACTTTCTTATACACGTCGGAAGCAATACATCCTCAGATTCGTGTTGGATTCGATTAAATAATCAATTACAAAACAATATTTGATTTATCAATACATTCAATTACGAACGTATATAAATTTGAAAGCAAGAAATCTTTCGAATGAATATCCGCAAAAGCAGATGACTTTGACAGACACTTTTGAAGCACAAAATATCACACATAAAAAAAAGAAGGATTGGTATTACTTTTTTTTCCGCATTTGGATAAGGTCACATTTTTATAGAAATATGAAATACTGCTCTCCGAATTTCGAATACATTTGCTATAGAAACGGAACATAAAATAACTCTCCTGAGCTTCATTTGTTTAATGAACTTGAACCAGTACATGTTGTTGGGCAATCGTAAAGTAGAATTAATGATGTTATACATATATGGGAAGCATCAGTAATACCTAATGAGTGATCGCATAAACTTAACCGGAAACAAAGCGTTAGAACGCACTTCTGTCGAGGAAGTGTACAAAATTATATTGTATGATATTTTACTACGCAGCCGGTCTAGAAAATTACGTTACAGTCATCCAGTCAATTCAAAATCTGCCCCAAATCAGTTGGAAACTGCATCTGCACGACAACAGAAGCTCGTAGTACTAGTTAACTATCTCCACGTATGTATAGGTACCAGAAAATTGATCACGTTCAATGCGAAGTACACATCTAACTATATTTTTACCGTCCACCCATAGGAGCAAGGTAGGAGATAGGCACAAGAAACTTCAAGAAATATTTTTAAAGAAGTGCCCACAGTAGGAAGAGAGACTTTTCAGAAAACAAAGACGAGACATTTACTTCTAACATATTTTAAGAGCAAAGTGGTTATGATATTTTAACGACATACTGAATAAAATGAAGTGGGTCGCACATAAAAAAAAATTAAATAAATAAATACTTGGCGCAACAGGACGATGGGACCCAGGGCCTAGCTTCTCACAACTATTCGTGTTGTGCGTGTTATATTCTTTACACGAGTGGAGAGTCCTACTGTTTAATGCCATGTCCGAAGGGCAATTTGGTGTTTGAGAAGCTTTCTCAGGACAGATGTACTCTCGGATGTTTGTCGCTCGCGAGGCCGTGAAAAAATTGTAGGTGCCTTGCGAACCCCTTGCTCCCTAGTCCAACGCACTAACCACTGAACCACGGCGCCCACACATCATATTCGCGGTCGCACATAGTCTAGAAAATAAATAAATCACAACATCCGTCCCGGAAATACAAGTTGGTAACAGACTTGAATAAGGTTGTCTTCTAAAATAGAAAACGGATGTACATAAATAGCTAAAATAAGGAGCTTTTGTCAAACATATGATAGACACCTGCAAGTTCCCTTCAAACGAAGCCCTTTCCACCTAAACTAATCGAGTAGAATAGACACAAAGAAACATAAATGCGTAGTTTCGAAAGATTTGAGACTTGTTTTACAACCCTATATGTACAAAAGACACGAATGATGAAAATATGCCTAAGCTGTCATTTAGTGCATATTTAGTGCTAAAAACAAACAAGAAATTTAGTACAAAAGTGCAATACCTTGTGAAAATGCTATTAGATTTCTATTTCTCAGAAGCCCTCCTGGGTCAAAGTTTAACAAAAACTGATGACGTAGAGACGGATGGACGTGGCTCATTCCTTTTCGCTACTGATACTAATCACGAATACTTTATTGGGTATACAGTTGGTCCTTTCGATTCGTGTAAACAATAGGTAATACGCACAGAACGAATGGTTATGAGAAACTAGGCCTTGAGCACCATAGGCCCGCCCGTTCGTTGTGCCGAAATCTATTTTCTTTTTATTTATAAAAAGTACAAATATTGATTGACCAAATTAATTATTGCCCACAAAAAGGATTTTCCACAGAGTAGACCATGGACGTCACTTGTAACAAGGTACTGAGATCTTGTTTCAAACTAAGTGTAGGCTACTAATATTTGCGAAAGTAATTTGTCGGAAAGATGCATACACACATATGTATGTATGTATGTATGTATAATCACAATTTTTTCAACGAACCAATGAGACTACATACATGCATATATTTCCACATAAATTATTCTTGATTACATAGCAAAAACTAAATTATTATTAACTAAATAAGTTCTTAATTAACTTCGAGGTCTTACCATTTTAATACTTGTTGACTGCTAATAAGCCGATCAGAATTTATCAGGTGTTTAACAAGTGTAATCTCTTTCTTTCCAACACATGTTGTTCCCAGGGACTTTTTTAAATTTCCCACTTATTAAAAGGATCCAAAACAATTGTTGCAGTGCCCGCAAACTTGCTCTTGTTATGTACATTTTCAGTAGTTGTTGAATTTTACTTGTCTAGGCCCTTGGTATTCCAGAAAACATCAATAGCAGTAAATATGGTCTATTACTTGAAAAAACAAACATAGTGTGGTCATCCCTATTTTTTGATAATGTCATACTTTAACAACATATCCACAGCATACTCATGGACCGAGAAGAATGTGCAGGTGCCTCGTAAAGCAAATCAAAAGCCTACGCCGACTGTAAATGTCAACCGTGTCAGGTACAGTAAGCAAGTGTTATATGGTGTGTAAATTAGATCCACCACAGATTATCTCTGATCATGACAACGAGTACCCAAACAATGACTTCTAACACTCAGCACACATACCTGAGATCCATAATCAGACAACACTGACAATTCCCCAAAACGATTAAATTTCACATTCCATTGCTCAGAATACTAATGAACCGCCTCTGGCATGGACAAAGCTGACCAGACCGTCCGACACCGACTGTATCTATCGCACGATTTATATTTCGCTTCGTCTAATCACCAGCACATCGCAAAACCAAAAACAGCGAAACTTCGCACTTAGTCGCTAAATTCTAACAAACATAACCTCCTCGCTAGCAAGATGATCGCATATCCCAACGGCAGACAGACGGAACATGACAGTGGACCTCGGTGAAATTTATAACTCCTACATGGTGGCGTATTGTAGCCAAGAATGTACTTCTTCATGTTGGAATTCTAACGATAGTATCGCACGTATTTAGCACCGCTCCCATTTATTCTAATTTCTGGCTCGCGCGTACTCTGTTGAATGGTAGCCGCGCAGATGACCCCACAGCGCAGTAGTTGTAGGCTCGGTCATGTGCAATTAAAACACAACAGCGTGGCGCAGTACTGGCTAATAAAACATCACGAGTGTTGCGATTGTTATCTCTGGAAACCCGCAGCACATGTGGTGCTCTTTTAGTGCTCATAGACTGAGCAGCAAATTAACCGTAAAAAAGTGTTAATTCACCGGTCATTATGGTTGTTCGCTTCGCATGTGGCTTTGCTTGTTACCAGGACACTTTGTATTTTTGTTTTTTCATTTTCTTTTTGATAGGTGACAAGCAACATGCTTTCTCTGGCAATGCCAGGTCTCTATGTTCCCAACAGACTGTATTCTCGTAACTGGCCATAAACATTCTGACATATTTACGATTGTATCTCTCAGTACGAAATGTTGGAGCATAGTGTGACTAAGGGCGTTAGCTGGAAGTCTCATACTTTGTGAGGGCCGATAGTTTGTCAAAGTAATGACTTTAGCTGTGATGTAGATGGTTCGTAGTCGTAAGATGGTTAAGTTATTTGGTAGACTAGCTTTGTGGATATGTAAGTCATACATGTTTTATAATGTACATGTTGTGGGGAATTCCTAGAGGTTTTCGCGAGGCATAAGTTGACTAAATTGTAGCCACTTTGTATGGGAACTACGATAAACATATTTCAAATTCATATTTAATAAAGGGTTGACTTACTAAAGGGATAAATTTATTTTTGCAGCACTGGAAATTCGAAAGAGAATACGGCTAATATGTAAATCGTACCATAAGTGATCATAGTTTAATTTAGAGAGGCATGATAACACATTAGCAGAAACAGAAGTTGAGAAAACCACAGATTAGTAACGGCAACTGAGGGTAATGCGCACGATACCGCCTATTACCACAGAGGTTCTCGCATGTGCAACACGCAAAACAAAGCCACCCATATATGCCTGCTTCCTCATTGCAACGTTGCATCATCATCATCAATAAAACTCCCAAATGATTGGGCCAATTAAATTGGCATTCAAACCGCCACCAGATACCGATGGTGCTGCGCTACTGCAGTCTGCAGTGGCAGTGTCAGATAATTAAATTCAAATTTTCACCTATACTCGAGGTGGATATCAAAATGCAATTCAAATGGCAGCCAACACAACCAAACCAACAGCATCACTGGTCGTCATCATAATCAACGCCCCATTGGCAATTTGCCTCGAACCCGATGACGGACACGAGACCACGACTCGTAAGGAGTCAAAGTTCTTTAGACCCACACTTGCATATGCAGAGAGCCGCTGCTGCTGCTGTCGTTGTTAGCGAGTACAATGCAATGATGCAACCGGGAAGCCAACGTCTCAAATTTCGTTGTTCAAGACACACGTTGGACTCGAAGATCGTCAGCCATTCTTCGGTGATACCAGGCCAGCGATAGACACACGAACTGAAGCCCATGGCAATTTTTGCATTCCACCACAACAGTAGGGCCTGTCATTAAGTTTCGATTTCCTGGACACATAAAATTAATCGAAATCAATCAACCGTATAATGCCACCATCGCATGGCCACGGCGAAGCTTGTGAGCCTCCTTCACATTCTCTTTCAGCCAACTTCGTATGCGTTTTGACGAGTTGCTATGGATGATGGGATAGTAATTAGGAAGACCCGCTTTTCGTGCATTTCTGACGCGCAGCACGCTCATAAATCATCGCAATCAGAAATTTGTTCAAACTTCAGCCGAGTCAGAGTCATGTAGAACGCCCCCTTTCGATTGTTATCGCGCAATGCAGAGATGCAGTTCGCGACACGGTCGGACAATATAGAGGAAAAAGAACTCGCGAGATGTCAGTGAGTGGATGGGTTAGCAGCTTGGGTTGGTTCATTGAGAAGCGCGCGCGCAATTTTTCGCTTTGTCGAGCGTGAAAATGTATTTTTAGCAGGGCATTCAATTTCTATAGTGTTCGACAAGGGGGACGAGTTGTGCCCTTTTCTGAAGTAAGAAATGAAGGAGTAGTTGTTCCATGTATTAAAAAAATAGCGAAGAAGGAAATAAAAGAATGTGAGAGGTCTTTAAAACTTTGACCTTGTCGTTAATACTGTTCAATACATTGTACATATGTATATATACATATATAAATAATCATTTTTATAAATTTCACGTGTTAAGATTAGGTTAGTGGAAGTAGAGAGTTTTAAAACACTAGGCACCAAAGTGCAATTCAAAGAAAACCTAAAACAGTTAGTACCTTAGTTAGAAACGGTCAATAGGATTCTTTGTTGAATTTCATATTTTGTTGTGTATTCACAACGGCGGAGGTTTCCAACATAGCAAATTTATTTTGGTCTTATTTTTGTTTCTATTTAAAGCTCTACCTTCAGGGGAACTATTGGTTTCGTGAAACCTAAACGGCTGGATGTATTTGCATATCTGGTGTCTGTAGGGTCACACCTTGAGGGGAGATCGGAATTTTCATTCTAACATCAAATAGAAAGCTATGGCCGACTTCAATAAAAATTGATTTTTTTTTTTGAAAATGCGCCTAACTACCAATTTTTTTAATAAAATGGTCTAGCTTGACCATATGCTATAAGTGGACATAGTTCTATCCTGCTAAGTTTGTAAATTTATAGCATGAAGTACATACATAAGTACGACCCAGTCGTGAACATTATTTTTGCTTCAAATGTTTTTTGCCGTGGCTCAAGTGATAAGTGCGTTTCACTACGGAGCAAGGGGTTACAGGTTCGAGTCAAAGCCAAAACACGTAAAAGTTTTTTTCACTGAACAACTCTCACGACCGTCTGACATCCTAGAGTCCTGACATAGATTCCGTCATTTGTGTGAAGAATATAACAAGCACAACACGAATGGCTGTGAGAAGCTAGGCCAGCAAGTATACCATCAGAGGCAGATTCCGGGCTCGCTAGTTCAGTCGCTCTCTCGTTTCACTTGATATTACTGCGGCCCGGGACCCAAAGGAAACTGATTCCCTACCGATGACCTAGTATGAAAAGTTATTCTTCGCACTGTTTTAATAGTTTCGAGGATGTAGTAAGCGACGCAAAAGCTAGGCTTCCCGAATAGCGAGAACCTCTGGCCGGAAGACGAAGCATGAGTCAGGAATCCGGTGCAATATAGCAATATTGAAGGGATGGGAGAAGATCCCCGTCCCTTTTTTGAACCGTCGTCGGTGAAAATTGTTGTTTCCGCGCTGGCTGGAAATTCGACTATTACGTCATTTCTGAAATTCACTCCGTGATTTATATAGTTGGTTGAATTTACTACCGGATCCCGTAATAACAGATACAGGATCGCGTTGTGATCATAAGGTTTCCTACACTACCATCCTGTATTTCTTCATCAAACCGCACTGCACGACGATAAGAACAAAATATGAAGATCGATTGGTAAAAGGTAGAATATAATATAATTAAGTCCCAGTTCTTTGCATTTTGTTTGATGCTGTAGTCTTTTCTTAAAGCAAACCAGCAGACTAGCGATTCATAGGAAAATAAAAGACGCACCGCTGAGGTATACAACCATAAGACCATCGTTGGGCGAGGTCTCCACTGTAAGCACGGGAGTCACTTTGGCTTTCTTTACCTTCTGCTCAATATTGAGTTTCCACAAAAGTTTTAAATCAAGTACCACACCAACGTACTTGGTACTGGAGAATAAGGATTAATTGATAAGTTTTTGGGTTGTAGGGATAAAACCATCAGTTCAGCCTTTCTTGAGTTGACCATGAGTTCACATACAGTGCCCCATTTGCTAATCTTGTCCGAAACTCCTTTCATAAGGTCTGTGAAGTCTGTGATACTCGTGATTGCTATAAGCCAAAGAATTGGAAATCTGACCACTCCTTCCCCCTCAGTAGCTGTCATATACATAGAAATGTAGATATTTCAAAAAATACATTTCACAAGAAAGTAATTGGAACAGGGCAAAAGGGGCCTCATTTTGGCTGCAAAGTTCCATTTTAACTTATTTCGAATTTTCAGTTTTTTTTTCTCTGTGGAGATGATTGGGGCTTCCTAGTCAAGGAACAAATCAATACCCACGTTCTTAAATTCATTCCACCTGTCAGATTGTAAAAAAAAATCATTATCTGAATGCCCAAGCTTCCCAGCAGCACACTTTTACCACCAAGAATGCTAACCGACCTACCTTTCCATGACCCAATGAATCCTCTATGCAAACAACGCAAAGATGCATCACACGATGCACTATTGCATGATTCTATCGAACACGAATCAAAACATATCATTAGCTGCCAATTTTCGATTGCGTGATGAGCCTCAAACCTTAGTAACTCACCCCTACTCTCACCCAGCAAGCCACAGTTGCCTCATTACTTTTAATGGTCACAGAATTCTTGCCAAAGCCAACATACACACATAGGTATCAAGAAAATCGCGCGGGAAACAAGTGGTAAATTACATAATTAACATTTCGTAATGGGGTCCATGCATAGCCGCAAATCTTCAAGGCAACCAGCCAGCACTTTCAGATTCTCCACCTCATCAGTCAGCCGACCAACCATGTCACATGAGGACTCACAATGGGAATTTCATGATTTATTTGGTCATCTTGGTCAATTTGAAGACAACAACGACAAATGCGACGAGAAATGCAACTACAAGTGCATATCCACGACTTAATGACGATCGTTGTTGAACACCGCCGCCGCCGCCGCCAAATGGAGGTCACTGCAGACATGCGGGTCCATCGGAATGGCACACACACCGTTAAGCTCTTATCGCAGTGACATGCAAATGCCAAAGTTTAGTTGTGTCACGATCCAAGGAAATGCACTGCGAGTCAATTCGTGAGACACTTGTTGCGACCAACAGTTGTGAGGTAATAGCCTCTTCCCTGTGGAACACCTTCTGGGTGTGGAAGCAAAATGAGTTCTCTCATCGACTTTTTTGTTGTTTTTTGGCTGAAATATCTTTAAGCCGGAAAGATATATTAATTCATCAATCTCCTCGCCAGTAATCCACCCGTGACCCACAAATCGTATGCTGTGATCCCGCAAAAACAATTAAAGTTGTTATTTATGGGTCAGTAATCGGAATCGTTGACCGAAACTCGTGAATCAGACGTCAACGCCCCAAGATAAACACATAACCACACAAAATACCCAAACAAACCTTCCTGGCCAAAATCTGTGTCAAAATGCTTTTGACTGGCGGAGTGAGAGGGGGATGTTGCGGTACGAAACACGACCAAATGTTTACATTGTTAGCATCACCACCACCACCACCAGCATCATCATCTGTCCGGAATCCGATTTTAATAAATCTCAGAACCTCCGGGAGAGTCTTTGGCGTAACCACAATTCTCATGTTCGTTTTAATTGGAAACTGGTAACGTAGTCTTCCCAGTTATGCGCTTAGTACCTCAGAGTGGCAAGAGAATTCGAATCGGGGTCGTTTGTGATTGTTTTATTAAATTTTTGTCCAAGCCAGAAGTTTATTGGTGGAACTTCTTTTTGGCAAAGAAAGGGCAGGTCTCTCGCCTAATTAAACATTCAATTTTCAGACTAGCTACCTTTAGAAGGTGAAAACTGAAGTGAGAGCTGTCTTGTAAACATGATTAAGGATGGTCGGGATATTTTGCAAACAATGGATGTAACTGTTTTTCTTGTTGTTTATCCGCGAGAACTCGGAGAATGTTTAAGTGTAGGAGTGTATACAGTTTTTATATACGCATTAAAAAATTGGGAGTGGCCATATATGGTCATTGAGTGAATTATAGAGAATTTTAAGGCCTATTACTTTGCTTAAATAATTTTTTCTCAATTTCTTGTAAATATTTTGAAAAAAAATTATGTTTTTGAAAGGTGGGCCTAGAAATATTTTAATTTTAAGCCCAATCGCCGAAGAAACACCCGAGTAGCAGTAAATTTACAATATTACCGTTATTTGATTTGATTCAATTTTTAATGAGATCATTTGGGCCGCTTTCGAGAAAATCCATTAACTAAAATCGGCCTTAAGTAAAGTACCCTTAATTTTGAGGTTAGAATGAAAATTCCGATTTCGCCTCTTTGAAGCAAATCCATCTTCCTGTTTTGGCTGCAGTAGCTCATACAGGCAGACAGATAGGCGGAATTGTCGGATCCACTTTTTGGACTTCTCCATCATGGTAATCTTGGACTGGAATCAACTATCAGATTGTTGAATTCCTTCTACACTGTCTGTCTAAGATGATCATCATATGTTTGTAATCATTTTTGTGTGTCATTTTCATCTTACGGAGTTCTAACAAAGTAAGGTTGTCAACTTTGGCTACCAAAAGTGCGACACCTTTCATGATTCCACTTCCGAGGTCATCCACCTCGTCTCTACCATTAGTCCGAGTCTCAAAGGTGGACGGATGTTTATCAGACGATCGCAAAGGTGGGGCCGTGAAAAAAAACTTCTAGGTATTTTATCTGGGATTCGAACCTCGAACCCCTTGCTTCACAGTCCAACAGCAAAAATGTCGGTGTTGATGAAAATAGTTGTTCCTTGCATTCTTAACACATTTCCAAAAAGTAAACATCCGGAATGGAAAGCATCCTGGGAAGAAAGATTGTTATAGAGAAAAAAAAATTGCCGGGGGTACATACATATGTATGTACATATTTACTATGCAAAAGGATCTCCGATTTTCTATTCTTTTAATTGATGGAAAGATTAGAAGAATTTTATTATTTAGAACTTAATCTGGTTTCCAAGTGTTCCATGTCAAATCTTGTTAGATCATCATTGTTATTAACAGCAGCACAAATTCAAAATGTCTGAATTTCGAAGTAGTTTAGTAGTTTTTCTGGGCTGTTTGAAAACACTTTTTAAATTGAGCGAAACATGTGACTTTATAGAACACATTCCACCGAATTTCTCCAATTTTTCGGTAAATTAAAGCTTTCTGTTCTACTCTTCTCTACTACTCGACTTCTTAAAAACTGCAGCAACCCCAGAAAGGCTTTAAGGCAGAGATTAATCTGCCTGATCAAAAAATTCGTGCAAAATCACATTTAATTGTAAGGAAGAATGGAAATCATCCACAATGGTAAGTATCTACCTTCTTCGCTACAGAAGCACTTTGAAATTTGGCACAACCTATGCAAGATACATGCATACCAATCTATGTAAAATTACAGTCTTAATGATTAGAAAGCGGGCAATTGCCGTTAGATTTTTTAACATAGTTCCCGAATTACTTTTGCTAGACGTTTAAAACTCACGTGTAATAACACAATCAACAAGACACAGCCAGCGTACAGGTGAATTGCTCGAAAATTGATACCTCTCTCGGCTAAGAGTCAGGGCCATTGGCACACTTTCCATCCATCAGGGCTAGTCGAAAACCAATAGAATCTCATAGAACCAACAAACAGCCGCCACCAACATTACCAACCAACATTTCTCTGCAGTGAGTTGTGCAACTGAGAGCCAAAACAATTTGAAAAGTAGAGCAAACAACAAGACACTAATTTTGGACTATAAAACGGCGGCGCGCGGATAATCTTCTGGTATTTGGCCATTTCCTTCATTCAGCGTTCTCCACCTTAGTAGCAGTGGTCCAATTTAGAAGTTGGTTAGTGCAACCCGCCCTCTTCGGTTATGACGAGGTGCCACACCACTGTGGCTGCTCCACACGCGAATTTATCGCCACTTGTAATAAAAGGAACTAGCGTGAATGTGGAGGAACGCGCGCACTTGCTTTTATTATCGTTTTGCCAATACCATAAAATTCAATTAAATTGACCACTGTCTACTGCCACCGAGTTGAACTGAGTGAAGTGGCCGTCGGAGAGCAGATTTCACCTGAATAACGCTCTGCACAGAGTCAGCAATTTCCTTAGGGCGGCACTCGGCCGCACCAACTTCAATTGATTTCGGTGGCAAAACGCTACAATTTGTGCGGCCGGTCGGTCATTCAATTCAATAGCTGGACGCTCGAAATCTATTTGCCCGACTGTGGGCGGTAGTAGAGGTTGGGTTGATACTACTAGAGACCAGGTTATGTGGCTAAAAGGTGGTGCAGTCATTGGAATGTCCTGGTTTGAATGGCACACATGCTGACCAGCCTGTCCAAGTGCAAGTGAAAATGACTTAGCTATGCAAGAGTTATCATTAAATTTTAATTGAACCCTAGGTACGATTGTGGATTTAGTTGCAAAACCAAAACATTTCTCAACTGACTCTGGGTGGTGGTTAGGGGCTGTTCCGTTTGGCAATTAAATTTTTGTTTTTATTGAAAATGTTAGCAGTGGCCCCTCGAAAGCTGGTTAAGGAAACTGAATTGGAAAATATTATTACTGTGGCTCGATCCGATGCTATACGTATAATGGAATACGGTAGTGTTACTCATAAAAATAATCATTTTGTTTAGTTGATTTGAATATCTTCAAATAAGTCATTTGTTAAGACACGAATATACTGAAGACTTGCGTAGGTGTTTCTTATGTTCATATGTTTACATGATATTTGTTCGATCAAAATTTAGAATGGAGCAACGTCACTGTTGAAATTATTAAAATATTTTATTTAATATTTAAATAATAATTCAATTGTGAATACGCGGAGAAATCTACGTGACTTTTTTGGTGTAAGTCATGTCATGGATCAATGTAGGGCTACAGTACATGCGGTTCGAAGAATACGACGGAAATTTTAATTTAACAGGTGTTCACCAAGAAACCAAGCACAACCTTGACGTTTAAGGACAACATTCCAAATGAAGTAGTTAAAACAACACCCGAATTACGCTATATTTTTATGAAGAATGTAGCTTTTACGCGACTGCCGGAGTCGGCCACTTGACCGACATCACATTCCAGACATAATGTTAAAGACCATGTATTGCGAGATTCTGTTACCAACTGTGTACGTATTTACTTAGCAATGATACAAACAAAAAAAAACAAAAAGATTTGCCATAGCAGAAAACGAAATGATGGTTGGTAGGTTGGTTTAGACCGGCCTTCGGTGAGGATGCATTTAGACCAGGGAAGGTATCATGTACCATGTGCCGAAGTGTAAGGTGGGTGGATCTCCCTCTCACTCTCGGAACCATCCGGTCCTTTAATTTTATGTATGTATGTAGGCCAAGATTTTCCAGTTACTGAGGTCGGCGTGGAATCGACTGGTCATTTGGATCCGATATTTTTTATACTTCTACAGGTGCGTTGTCTCGCTGGGACAGAAACATTCAATAGTAAATATGTTACTCGAATTTATTAACTTATAACCGAAAACTAAAGAAAGCGCGCTTAAAGTGCCGATCCACCGACTCAGATTCACAGTACTAATTTTTAATAACTTCCAAACAGTGATAAATAAAGTGCACGACTGGGCCGTACAAACTTGCACCTATATCTCAAATTCTTGTGTGTATTTATACTTATACATAAGTAGGTAAGCATATGTAAGTTGACTATAAGTAAACCATCGTTCTAAGCAGATTGGCCAAAAACGTCATATACCATCTGTAGGATTTGACAAAGCTCTTGAAAATTAAGCATCGTCGTTAATTTTTCTTCAATTTCACTCAAATTCATTGCCTTTGAACTCCGGTGAATATGCCAAAGTAAGTCCCTAAAAATGTAACAATATTTTCTTTCTCTCTCTCTGTCTTTTAACCAATGAAAATGAATTTCAGACAAATCCAGTAGCACGTGCGCACCAATCAAAACCTGTATCGTAAGGAAAAAACGTTTCCATGACAACAGCTGTGTTCTAGGAAAATCTTTTGTAATGGTATATAATTTTGAAAATCGGTTCAGTAGGAAGAAGTAGGGACAAAATTCATGTTTGCATATTAATATGATATGAAAAGCGTTTTTTTGTTAAACTGGCTGAAAGGAAAGTAGAATTTTAGGCAGTTGTAACCAAAAACGTTGTATGCCATCTCATAGGGTTTGAAAAGGCTTATTCTAATATAAAATTTAATAGAAATCGTTGGAGCCGTTTTCGAATAAATTGGCTCCAACTGCTCGATTTCGCGAAAAATACCGTTATACTAACTTTTGGCCAAAAATGTGATACAGTTCCTGATAGGATTTGAGACGTTTAATCTTATGTGAAAATTTTAATAAAATCGTTGAAGGCGTTTTCAAGCAAATCGGCTTTTAGTCACCTTGGTCCTAAGTACCGTTGTATCATACTTAGACCAAAACGTGGTACGCCATCATGTTGCATTACTTCGTACTAGTCCGAATATTAAATTTGAATTAAATCATTGAAGCAGTTTTCCTACAAATCGACTTTTTGTCAAATTGGCTATAAGTAAAGTACCATTGTTGCCAATTTTGGTAAGCAGCACGATACATCATCTGATTGCAATTGACTAGACTAATTGAAATATGAAGTTTAATCAAAATCGTTAGAGCCGTTTTCGAGAAAATCCATTTTAATTGAAATCGGCCTTAAGTAAACTACCCTTAATTTTGAGGTTAGAATGAAAATTCCGATTTTGCCTCTAGGGATTATCGCACAGACCCTATATATGAAGTTTGATCTAAATCCATCCACTCGTTTAGGCTGTAGCCTCGTGCACAGACAGACAGACAGACAGACGACATTGGCGGACCTACTTTTTTGGACTTCTCTATTATAGTAATGTCAAGTTTGATTAAAATCTCGAGTTCAAAATTTTGCACGAACACAATACTTGCCCTATAGTTATAGGTGCAAGTAAAAAGTGAAGTTTGACTGTCATTTTGACATTCACAGATGAAAACAAAAAATTTAGCGGTGTGCTTGCATCAAATTCAAAAATTGTTATGCTTCTAGTGAAATCTTTGAATCCTTTCGTTTCATTTACATCAAAACAATTGCCATCGCAGAGTGTTTAGTACCTAGCCGACAACCTTAGTTCTTTCTTTGTACTTGCATTGCCATCTATGTATCCATTTGCATTGCGAGGAATAGTTGGTAGAACCCGAAGGTGTCGAAACTGTACTTCGTTAAGCTTATGTGCAACCAGTTAGTGTAGGTTATAACCTCCAGCTATACACGCGACATCTGTTAAAAAAACGGGAAGCAATATGTGTATTTAATATTTTCACCGCTAACCGGTTCAAATTATGTGGTTTGTGGAAAAGCTAAGAATACCATAGGTTCTAGAATAGTAAAGGATATAATTAACACAGAAAAAAGTGTAGCCTATGTTAGGGAAGACGATGAAATATTCGAGCGTATCTACAACTGTAGATAATAAATTTCTAATTTGAGATATACATAAATCATATATCAGATACTAGCTGATCCAACGGACTTTATCCCGTCCAATATTTGGTGAAAATAGAATGAAATCAAGTATTAATTTCTTTGAATTTTATTCGTTTTATTAAAATCTAAAAAATAGAACAAGATTGTATTCAATTTAAGGCTGCATGATACATAACATTTTCACCTGCGCGTATGTATCTACATACATATGTAGGGCAAGTATTGCATTTGTCGAAAAAAAAGTTTCGAGATAATTCTGACAATTCTGTCTGTCCGTCTGTTAGAATGCAGGGAAACAACGATTGGATTTTGAGTAAAAACAATTGTCACAAATTTGGTGCAACGTAACGTAACATAACCGTGACGTAAACATAAACTTCATCTATTATGAAGATGGCGTCATAAAATCGCTCCATACAAAATGTATAAAAATGTATAGGAAAATGAATTTTCTTAATAATTTTTTTTTCGGGGATTTTTCGGGATTTTTCTTGAGTATTCTTCTTGTTTGTCCGGAGACCAGTCCGAATTATCGAAATCGGTCCAGGAGTTATAAGCGTAGTAACTAACGTCACTCTCCTTTATATATTCAAGATCTATTGAAGTTAGGTTAATAAAAACTAATTTCCCACCTCCGCCTGCAATGTAAATGACTGGACTAATTTGATTCAAACTCTATATCTGAATTATTTCTCGAAGTGATTTTCTTAAGAGTATGTCCAGTGTGATAGATAATTTTTAATATAGAGATAGAACTAATAGAACTAATGAATTATGCAATTCACACATGCTACCTGCTTAATAACGACATTTGATGCACATTTGCATCCTTGCGAAATCCAAGACAAATTTTAACTTTCATCAGTTATGTCATGCCTCAAACCATCATGTATGAGTTGCACATTTTCAATTTTCACATCACTCCAGCAAAACTAATAGCGTGTACCAAACTTCAGATCATAATTTGTTGAAAATATACAAATTGGCTTAAGAAGGAGATCAGCCCTGAACCATGGAAACTCCAGCATTTAATGTTCTTACCTAAAAAAACAAGCCACCTGTAAGACCTTATCGGGTAGATGCAATTGGAAAAATTCTAGAGCGTATCATGATAATACGGCAGACTTATCACCGGGGCAAAAGATAGAGAAGTTTTGTTTTAGAAAATCGGGTTCTACCGTCGATACCATGAAAAAAGTAGTAAATACAGGAACTAAAAATTATATTATATATACTTATTATATTATACAAATTTATATTATATAAAACTGCGCAGTAATATGCTCGACGTTTAAAATACAAACTGTCTCCAAAGAACTTCGCCAAGGCTCAATAGTTTCTACAGTGTCTTCTTCGAAATGTATTTCGGTGCTACAAGTAGCTAAGATGATCAATTTTTCTGACTACTGACTGACTGACAACTAAATTTTAGCTATCCAAGTCTCCACATTACAGATAAATTTTGAAATGTGATTCTTATTAGCAGCGTCAATTCAAAATTGTTTATTAAAAAAAAAAAATTTACTAAATTAGAATGGATCAAATCCCGCGTCCCACCACAAGTTTAGTCAATTATTTTTTCTCCTGGCATGAGAATGGTGCTCTGTTTATATTTTTTTTTTTTTGTTTTTTAGCTGTAGTTGTATTCTCTTGAGACCAACTCCAATTTCACCTTCTAGATATTTTACATACTCGAATTTTGGTATGCGTTAAAAATTTAGCTCCGAGAGACTTTTTGTCTCCCCAAGTGTGAAAGCAGGATACTGCTTTGCGTTCAATTTTATCTTTGTAGACATTTTTGTATGACAGCTTAAATTTACGGCGAGCAGTATATATATGTACATACTAGGCTTGGAAATGTTAATTTCAAAATTACAGCCTATAAGTATGCATACATAATTAAAAACAATGCACAAGGAAAAACTGTCTGACATCAGGCAATGATTTCTGTTTGATTATTTTGCTCCAAATAAAAATAAAAATAGAAAATAACTTCTATACTAATCCATATAATTTTTATTGATACATTTACATACATAAAATATTGATCTGATCAATTCATTGTTTGTATAACGCAAGCAACGCTCTTTAAGATTAAAGGTTGGAACCGAATGTGCCCACGGTATATTATGGTATATAGGGAGAAATAATCAAGATAGTCTTATAAAATAGTATGTGTCTAAGTTTAGAAATTATTATGAATTTTTAATTCAAATTATATACAATTCATGCAATAAATTAATACAAAAATAGTGTTGATAATATTTTGCAAGTAGCTACTCTCAAAAATAAACGTACACTAATAAACTAATCACATTTTATATATGAAAAACAAAAAATAATTCATGCATACATACTTCATTGTATCACGAAAAATAAAAAGAAAATACAGTTGACATTAAATTTTAAAATACAGCAGACCTTTTAGTACTTCATATTAGGTTAGGGGTATCGATTAGACCAAGTTTTTAGTTAATGTTGGGGGAATATTTTATCCAAACTGTCTTGACCTTGTTTTGGTGCTTGGAATACTATTTTTAGTAATTTATGTTTCACTGTAATTACTATATTTTTGGGAATATTGTGCTTCTGCAATTTTACAATGTAAATATAATTGTTGTTGTGTATTGGTGTATTGGTGTAACAATGAAAAAAACTTTGTAAACTATGTTCTCATATTGAATGGCAGAGACTACCTTGGACACATATATGTGCAAGACATAAAATTTGTGTTACAAAGTTAAAAGTGAAAAAAAAATACAAAAATATGTCTACTCATCCTAAATTGCACCCAACACTGAAACATTTTTCGTTCCTATCAACTTACCACGACTGATTTCAACGGAAGAGGTTGCGGTAAGGTTTTTACAGGATATAAAACTTTTTCCTTCACAGATTTCGACGCCTCCGCTGTATTGTGGACTAATAATGAAGGTAGAAATTAACCCGGAGAAGAAATTGGGCTGGATTTGGAGGTGTTCCATGAAGAGATCTCGAAAACAAACTGTCAAGCCTTGCCGAAAATCTCAAAATCCATGCGCTGGAACATTTTTTGATGGTAATTGTTGCCATATCAAAATAAGAGATGTTTTGGCCATAATTTTGTGCTTTGTAAGCAAAATGCCAGTGACTTGGACACACCAACAGCTAAAAGAACAGCGTCAAGAAAATGGTGAATGCGAACTAAGCTGTGGCACTATTAACGACTACTACAGCTATTGCAGAGAGGTAGCTGAAGTGATTTCATCTCACTCAGACATCATTCTTGGAGGAGAAGGCAAGACAGTCCAAATTGATGAAACATTTCTGACAAAGTGGAAATACAATAGATGCAGAGTTACTGAGCAAATGACGGTAACTGTTCTTGGATTATATTGCAAAGAAGACAAAGAAGGGCTATTCTTCAAAGTCAATTTAAAAAAAAAGGCAGATTTGTGGCCTTACATTGCAAAATATACAGGTAAGGGTACGAGTCGAGTCTGCACCGATAGTGCTAAACAGTATTTTGGCGTGGAGAAATTGTTTAGCAAAGATACGGTACACTTGCAAACAAACCACAGCAAAGGGGAATATGTGGAGAAAAACAACCCTGTAAATACTGTAAACGACTTGGAGAACCAGAACAAGCAGTTAAAACGAGCAATAGTGTGCAGAAGATCACCTAAGCTCCTGCATCAGTACATGGCACTACACTTTTACCGTTGCCATCACTTGGAAAAAGAATTCAAACATCACCTTGGCTCCCAGATAATGCAATTCTTGTTGGATATACACAAAGTGTATCCCGGCGTTGTAAATGGTGAAAGGCAAAAGGGTATTGAACTGCTGGAAATAGACGAACCAACTCAATTACTTGAAGGTAATGAGTATCCAGCGGACTGTTCTAAATATCCCAGAATGATGACAATAGATGAAGAAATAGACGCTGCTGAGTCATCTCCGGATGCAAATAATGAATTGCTTGAACCCACCTCTTCTCCGTAAAGCAAACAAATGGTAAGTATTACACAATCAGACACAAAACATAAAACACTCATATTTACAACATAACCAAAATACACATGGAATGTTATTCAACTATACCTCCAAGTGGTGCATTCCGGGTAACGCTAAAATAGTTGAACTTATAAAAAATTATACATATATTCCAATAGATAGTGAAATATGTAATATGTACATATGTATGCATATAATATTTGAAAATAAATTTGTTAATAGAGCTCATGTTTGCACTATAGATTTGTTATAGTGCAGTGTAGAAAAACAGATTTTTTACAGTAATTTTCGAAGAAACTCAAATAAAGTGCACGACTGGACTTGCGCCTTTATGCTATAAGTTTATAATCTTATAAGCACTGAAATTCAAGTCTTGTTCTTCTTATACATGAGGCCCAATGAAGTGGGCGTGACCGTTTTAAAATTTAGTAGCCAAATCTTTGCACAAAAAAAAAAAAAAAAATACTTGGCGCAACAGGTCGATGGGACCCAAGGCCTAGCTTCTCACAACCATTCGTGTTGTGCGTGTTATATTCTTTACACGAACGGATGGGGCCTACTGTTTAATGCCGTGTCCGAAGGGCAATTTGTTGTTTAAGAAGCTTTCTCGAGACAGTTGTGTACTCTCGGATGTTTGTCAGACGCTCGCGAGAGGTGAGACCGTGAAAAACTTTTAGGTGTTCCCCGACTGGAAATTCGATCTCGAACCCCTTGCTTCATAGTTCAACGCACTAACCACTGAGCCACGGCGCCCACGCATATGACTTACAAATATTCCTCTGTTATTAATTTTTAGCCAAATTCTTGAAGAAATAGGCGAGAAACAGCCAATTTGTAAAATTAACGTTGTATGCAATCACACATGCAATTTAATCAAAATCGTTAGAGCCGTTTTCGAGAAAATCCATTTTAGTCAAATTGCCCTCAGGGTTAAAATATAAAATCCCTCTAGGGAATATCCCACAGAACCTATAAAATGATTTTTGAAGCAAATCCGTGCAGCCGTTTAGGCTGCAGTCGAATAGACAGACAGACGGAATTGGCGGACACACTATTTTGGACTTCTCCATTACAATAATGTCGAGTTTGATTCAAATTTCGAGTCCGAAATTTTTCACGAAACCAATGCTTGCCCTGTACATATGTATAGGTGCAAGTAAAAAATGTACCTAAACAAATGCATATGTAGATCTGGACGAACCAGCTTGTCTTAAAAGTTGCAAGCAAGCGCAGCAAGTTGTATGTACCATATATGTACATATGTATATAAAATTTTATTCCAAAATAAATAGACCGTCAGTTGAATTTAAGTCAGTTTAAAGAAACTCCTAAGACTATGCAAAATAAAGTTCTCTGTCGGGCCAAAAAATTATATATTCTAATAGAAATTTCATAGGAAAAAGCCGTCACGTGACTTGCAACAAAAGATGTATTTGGATATAAAAACTCCCAAAACTATGCAACAAATTTTCTGTTCCACGTTGCATGTACGTCAAAAGAATTATATATTTCAATGGAAATACCATAGGAAAAAATAAATTTTCAAACCTCGATATCTCCTAAATTAGGCGAAAACGAGAATGTTGGTACTGTATGTTTTGTGCTTATTTCATCGAGATGTACAAGACTGCGTATTCAAAACTTTGTCCCTCGGAAATCGTAATATCCCCAAAAAAAATATTGTCTTAATAAAATTTTTCGATTTCATACAAAATAGTGAAATTATGAAAAGTGGGCGTGGCAGTGGGCGAATTTAAAAAAATCACTTGTACTGCTTCTATTTCTCAGAAGCCCAAATATAAAATTTAAGACCCAAAAACTAGTGACATACGGACGGACATGACTCAATCGTTTTCCCTTTTGATCACGAATATATGTATGTACATATATATGTACAGGATTATCTCGATATAAAACCAAAAAAAAAAAAAAAATGTTCAGCTACAAAGTTTTTCAAAAAAATCATTTTCTTTGTTTAAATTAGAATTAAGTAAATAAATACATAAATACAATAATAAACAAATAATTGTTTAACTAGGTTACGTCGAAAGACATAGATTAAGCATTAAGTTTAGCTTAGAGCGCCCGCATAGGGCCAGCAAGTTAGTCATAACATAGTTAAGTTAGTTAAGCTAGTTTTAAGCACTTTTGTCTAGCATGTAAGAGTTTCTGAATTACAATAAACAAAAATGAATTTAAAAAAAAAAAAAGATTATCTCGATTATTTCTCTATGTTACACACTATGTATGAAACTTAATATACCCCTAGAATAGGGGTATAGGAGGGCTTTGCTCCTCACATCCTTGCGTTTTGTAGTCTTGTGTTCTTTACATAAATGACGGGTCCAAAGGGAAATTTATTTATTTGAATAACTTTTGCACGACAGTTTTACCCTCAGATGTTTGTCATACGCTCGCGGTAAGTGTGACCATGTTGTAATGCACGCATTCCAACTATTTTCATTGTTTATAACTTTATTAATAACGATTTCCTAATCTTAACGTATCAATTCTTTGGTACTCAAATTTTGGACAGTAGTGTGAAAACAATTAAAGTTGTGAATAACACGCGACCTTTTACAAATTTTTGAATTTTTTGCCTTTCTTTAATTTTAGAACCTTTCCTTACATATACCTACCTCGTCTGTAAATTTCCCTCACTCCTTATAATCAATAATAATTACATTTTTCACATAAATTAAGAGCGACACATGTTATTTCACACCTACATATAAATATCTCTGCATCAACAGGTTCTCTGACGTTCATCCGAAGATATGAAACCAGAATTAACGTCCTGCCTCATCGCAATCACTTCGTCGACGGCACAATCGGCCCGATTAAATGTGATTAAAGCCATCTTAAGTGACATTTTGAATGGACAGTGAGACAGGATTGCAAAGAGAAAACTGAAGAGTCCTTGAGAGGAAATACAGCCAACCCAGCTAACCGGCCCACAATACGCTCAAGCGGACATCATCAGCAGAAGATGAGGCATATAAACGGCACAACGAATCAACTTAAATCCCGTTCGATACACTCGTAATTTGCAGCTTATTCGCACACTTCAAAAACTGGTCTGTGCAAAGAGACAGACAGGCGGACAGACGCATTGCATGAGCCTGCTAACTGCGAACTTCAACTTCAGACGCAAAATTATTATCATTTCTCTTTAAGACTGTCTGCTGAAGACAGTGAGTTTGACTTACTGGACAGTTGGGATTAACTCCATCTCATGGTTGCGCCTTCATCTTATTCTTGTCCTTCTTTTTGATTGTCTTGTACGTCGGTTTACCAATGTTCTTGCCTGCAATTTGTATATGACCGCACGCAGGATGTTCAGTGAATTTCACTGGAATTAATAAGTTAAAAGAACAGTGGCGGAGTTCTGTCTGATGAGCAGTTGTTTAAGGGGCTTGCCTGGCATTAAGCAAACAAGAAGCATTGCTCTAAACGTCTAGGGTCCATTATTCCAAAATTAGGTAAACTGATAAACAAACTTAACAAAGCATCTTCGAAAAGCTTATTGTGTGGGTGGTGCAGCAGAAGGGAACACCGAACCTTCTAGCCTACCAAACAATGACCCTTGAGAGATAGAATAGATACATGCGCTGATATTGTTGTATGGTGTCCAATTGTAATTTAATATGTGCTGACGGTTCTGCTGAAGGTTTCCACCTATAGAATTCTAGCTATTCGGCTTTCCAATGTCCTGGAACTTACGTTGCACGTGACACAAATCCTCTATGTAGAAAGCAATAGTGATGTAGTCTATACAGTTTATCGAAAGCCAGGTCCCGGCTTTACGGACTACTGCGATTTCTTTTTGAAAAGCATACACTAGGTATAGTGGTTCCTTTACTCAAGTGCATTGAAGTAAACTCCCGAACCTGTTACATACGATATATAGATCCATTTGTATAAATCTCATTCCCAAGCACCTCTACTAGGTATCCTAGTTTTATATTCGACGTTAAAGTTCAGATGGATTTATTCCGTTTAGGATGCTTAGGTGGTCCATATTTCCAAAACTCAGTTGCCAGGATTCCCTACTATATTAGGACCTTAGGATTAGGAAAATTGAGGATAGTTTCCAGTTGAGCTATGGAATACTTATAAGGACACCCTTTCATACAGACATTTTGCGTCTTTTGTCCAGTGCAGAACCAAACTAGTATTCACATAAGGATGGTGAATATACGTAGTATATTCAGTGGACTACCCTGGGCTGGAGACCCCAGTTCGCCCCTTTAGCAACTTTAATCTTTTTTTATGATCTGTTAATCTCAAAACGTTATATTAGTCAAGGTTTTCATGCACACGAATGAGCTACTGAGTTGATTGGTCCAAACTTTAAGAGCGCTTGCGATTAAACAGGCTGTATGCACTGAAGTGCATAAACTCGAGTAGCAGTAAGACACCGGTCAAAGTATCGCAAATATCGCAGCCGTAAGTGGTTCAGTTCAAAATGAAGCAAATCAGTCGATTCCACGCCATTCGCAGGAATTGGGAATATCTTAACCAACTTGGTGTCGAATTTTGCGTAAAAATCTCGGCCTATACTCTTATAAGATCAAATCAACTTAGGAACATCCTGATCATTTCAAGCGTCGAGACTTCTTCGATTGGTCCCTGCAAAAGATTGAGGAAATCATATTTTGATTTTCTTCCAAAAGTAATTGCTAGTCCTAAACAATTACTCCCAAGCTTATTCATCTTTGCATGATCTTGAATTTACATTTACAGCAAATAAAAAAATCACGTTCACGTTATAACCGTACATTATATCGACTTAACCGAACTCTACTAGAAGGTGCGTAGTTAAGAAATTCTCTCAATAAAAAAAATCCTCTCAATCTTGGAACAAATACAGTTTTAAAAAAGTTCATTAAAAAA
Organism: Xylota segnis; assembly: GCA_963583995.1. Classification (NCBI taxonomy): domain Eukaryota; kingdom Metazoa; phylum Arthropoda; class Insecta; order Diptera; family Syrphidae; genus Xylota; species Xylota segnis. The sequence continues at coordinate 80,788,962 of OY757237.1, forward strand.
AAAGTTCAAATTCATTAAGTTCTTCTAGTAATAAAGAGCGCCATTACATTCTTCATTTTGGTGTTTTTCATGTAAATCAGTCTAGCCTTTCAGTGTTCAGTGCTGATAATTCACATAAACGCGAGTATGCATGTGATGTACCCATGGAACCCTTGATGACAACGGCACTGGCACTTGGCCCTTCAGGTCACCATTATTGACTAGATACATTCCGATGGACAGCAAAAATCTTCTCCCTTTCAACTGACATCCATAATAAACATGACGGACTTAAATGCTAAATAATATAATATACTGTTCGTCTGTCTGTCCAGCTGTATGGCATGTCTGTCCGTTGGCCTGTCTATTTGTCCGCATCCACATCAAAGCCCTGGATTATTCCGTCCAATTAATCCAGGTGAGATGCACACATTGTGTATTCCCATCACTGGCCACCCCGCCACTTTAACTCCACACTCCAATCTGTTCTATCGTCAGATATACTGAAGAGATGCGCCATCTCATGCGTGTGCTTGACTTGGCTCTCCTTCGTCAGACCGACCAGATACACACAGAGAGAGATCCTGTTGTATATCGCTGTCTAATGGATTTGGGTTTGCTTTTGTGGTCTTGGCCTTTTGTCAGTTCTCAAATATATCTTTCATTTCACCATATCATTGGTCATGTCCGCTCGCATTACCCTGTCATGCTGCGTTTGTACGGATGTGCGTTCGGAAGGATGAAGGTTGTTTCGATTTGGTTTGGTTTCTTGCTGCCGTGGTGTGCGCGCTGTGGCAATCAGTGTGCCAGAGGATTCCGATATATTAAATGAAATTGTCGGCATCACCTGGGCAGACAGATAAATCAATTTTGGGTCTTGTAGTGAGGTTCGTATTCCTTTTCTGATTTGAGAGTTGGTTGCTGGTGGGTTGGGTTTCTTTAGCTGTTGATGTTAGTGCGCATTAGGATGGAATGGATGATGGAGAGGATTCGTTTCATGGCGAAGTTGGAGATGAAGTTTACAATAAGATATTTTCTGTATTTCTGACAGCTTGACGTTTATCTTAATGATAAATGACAATCGAATTCGGTAGCTTTAAATGGGATTTTAATTGTGTTGTGAGGTTCCGCATTTGTTATTAATTTTTCATTTTTCCTTCTTTGCTTATTTGAACGCCTTTGGGTAAAGGGGACCATCTGAGTGAATTTAGGAAATAAGTGTTAGTTATTAATGAGTTTTGATATTGGAAAAGGGCTACCTAATTTCGTGATTTATTCTAAATTTTTATTTTTATAAGTGAAACTGAGATTATTAATATTTGAAGAGGGGATAGTGCAACAATAAGTCTTTTGATTATTTGTGCATCTACTAAAACGTTAGGAAGTTGCATGCCCTTATTAGAGTTCCCGTCACATACATATAACTTCATTTGAAATATTTTTGTGGGTTATTTACCCTTACCCTTGAAAGCACTTTCTCTAAACTAGTTTCTTTCAAACCCTAAGGATTAGAGTTACAAATACAATTTTCTGGCGCATGGGACCCAGGGCTTCTCACATCCATTCTTATTGTTATTGTTATTGTATCCGTAGAATGGTTCAGGAGCTATGAACGTTTTTGATGCTATTGAGTTCTTTTTAGGGAGTCGGACATTCTACTCCCATATGGTCAGGTATCAAAAGGATCACCTCCCTTCTCTTACCCAGTTTATTAAGTTACTACCGCCATTGCCACACAAGATTACACCTACTGACATAAGAGTCAAGTTTTATAATAGCTGCATGGCTATCTGACATTATAGCTGTCACAGTTAATATGGTTTCTGTAAGAATTTTGACAAGATATTTATGATATAGATTTCAGAATGATCATGGTCAAATGTATACTTGTATTTGGTCCTAGGGCCGAATACCCTTGCTCTAGTTCCTTCGATAGTTCTTGACCCATCTGTGAAGCACTTTGCTGTATGATGGCTCAGTTTCTAGATTGTTGACTTTTTTGCTGAGCTTGATAACAAAATTCTTTATATCGTTTTTAGGAAAGGCTTGAAGTGGTAGTCGTCCATATTTGATGTAATGCACTTTTACTACCTCTTCCTATATTTCCTTTGTCCATTGTAAGATCCGTTCTACTTGCACAACCACAAGGTGCATAGGGTGAGGTCCAGTCGTACTTCCATGGCAATATCTCGTGGCCCAGTATTTGATACAGAGCAGTCTATGTAGATCTGCCCGCTCTGTAGGTATGCTGACGAAGATGAAGAGGGGCTATATGTACGTAGTACCTCCTTTCGTAAATAATTGTCCACACTTTTTTCTATTCCATTGAGAAGAAACGATGTTAGGCTTATATTACTATATTACTTCGATAGAATGGAACTTTCTTTCCCATTTTCGAAATTAACACTACCTTCGCCCGTCTAATTTCATTCATTCTCATTAAAAATGGGATGGTAGGTACTGATATGATTGCAGATGGGGTAGGTACTACTAGTCGGCTTCGTTTTTCAGTATGTACTTATGTGAATATTCAAAACTCTTGTTAGTTTTCAGGTGGACAGATGTTCATTAAATAGGCTTATAAATGAAGCAGTTTATGTCTATTTACAGCCTTTGGGTATATCCTCAGTTACAACTGTTCATAAATCAAGTGACAAATGCAAACTTTCGTGACAGGTCTTGCAAAATACCATGAGATAGCATGTGCTAACATAAAAAGGATGCTTAAAGAATCTAATCCATCCACTACGAAAACTTTCCTTTAAAACTAATTCTTTGTTGAATTTAACTAGAAATATTGGTTGAGGCCATCCCTCTATGATACTCATAATGAATCCAATGCTTTAAAGCCATCATTGTGCCTTTTGACAGGTAATGTATATCAAAATAAAGAGTCCATATTGACATCGCGTAGACATTCATTGTTTCTTTCGAACAAAAAGAAAAGAAAAACACAAACCCATCCAACAATTGACATCTCCAACGAAGGGTGCATACATATGTATGTACATACGTACATACGTACATACATACCCAACAGAGGGTACTATTGCCATCGCCCCATCGACGACACCACAATTTTCCTGCAAATAACTTGCGCGCAAAAGGAAGACTAAAAATTCAATTATATCGCCCTTATGCAGTGAAGCAATTAATTTTCCGTTCTCACCTCGTAAAAGAGAGACTCTGTGTGAGGCTATATCCTAGCATTTGGCGATTCTGTCAAAAGCGTAAGAGAAGAAGACAAAAAAAAAATGTCATTTCCTATTTCCCGACGTTGCAGACACTGCCATAGCGCACAATGGATACCATCATACCCACATGTACTCCATCTCAACATACAGAGTATTATGTATATCTCCCGAGGTCCTATCACTGGGTGTGACATCTCCATTTAATAAATTCTGAGTGCACATTCCTTTTCATATTTCTAAGGGGATTTTTAATTGCTTCCGTCGAACTGAGATTTATAATGTCTGGGAGCGCCTTCTACACACCCAATCCACCTGCTAGCTTCAATAAAGAATAAAAACTCGACGTTGTTTGTGGGGCAATTCATTGGAGAATGGCAGGAAGTGAGACGAAGTATTTAGTAGTTGTAAATAAGTTGGAAAGGCGAGTGCCATTTGAAACGCAGGTTGTTTTTGTTTTTGTTAAAATACAGCCATTCGCTATAAAATCAAAAACTTGTGAAACCTTGTAACAGCTTCATATGTAAGTTCCTAGATATTCAAATCCAAAGATGGACGAGAACTCGTAATATCCTGAAAATCTGTTTTCATGTAATCCCTAAGACCACATAAATCCAAATTATAGCAGTGCCATACCTATCAAGAGTTCTCAGGGCAGCACGCATTACTCGAGTAAGGGCAGAAAATAACACAACGAGCACTTCCAATACCACAACCACAACAGCAAATCCTTCATGAAACCCAACTGACAGCTTAATTACCTAACGCTTTGTCATTCCCCGAAAGCCATGTCAGTGCATGTCAGGCAGGGAAATAAATTTCCCACCCACGGCTTCCTGCCACTCTCATTCACTTTCGTTGACATTTGCATCCAACATGCTGCCCCCATCTACCACCGCCATGAAAACCATCACAGAGTGGCGCCTCACCTTTTCGCCCCCGGGTTTGGCATTGTACTTTCAATGTCGGTTGGTTGCTGGTTCGAGGACAATTTATGTCACAGAGCCTGGGACAGATGGCACAACCCCTAAAAGCCATCCCTTGATCTGGCAACAACCTGATTTATTCTCCCGACTATCACAACTTTCAGTGACTCCCACCCCCTTTAAGCCCGAGTTGAAAAGGCAGACATCCCCCGAATGCACCAGTAGTGGAATAATATTTATTGGTATGTGAACGCCACACCAGACTCCACTCAAGCATCCAGAAAACAGAAATATTTCACGATGGCAAGGATATGCGCCGTCCAGAAAAGCGCTCTACGTTGCTTCTTCGACTTGGTTCTACATCTAACTTTTCTTTGGGGCATTTTTGCTCGTTCCTCGTAAAGTGCGAGAACTTCCGATAAAAGTGGAAGGATGCGAAAAATAGCGCTCTGCTTGTTTGTTTGCCCTGCCAGGTTATCGTTGCTTGGGGATGGAGTGGAGGGGACGAATTGAAATGAATGTCCTTCCATGTGACCATCTCGGGGAGATCTTAAATTATGTTCTCATAAATCTTTTCTCACTTGGCGGGCGAAATTAATTCTCTCTCTTACTCTTTAAGTGAAGCTATTTTTCGTATCTTCCGCATCCTTTATCCTACGGGTTGCGGCAGTTTCTTTTTATCCTTTAGACACTCGGTGTGCCCCGTAGTTTGTGTCATGTCCTTTCGTCGCCTTCGATTTTCTGTTTTTCCCGACGATTGTTAGTTATTGGTAGACAACTGATAAAGTGAATTGCTTAAGGGAGATTTATCGACCAGACACTGGGGGTAGAGAGCTTGGGATGACCTTAGGGACGGCGTCATATTTGTTGGGTGCTGGAGGTAAGTTAAAAGGATGGAGTTCTTAATAAAATAGTTGGGAAACCTTTTGAATTATGCATAAACGCTACAGCTCAAAGAGAAGTTTATAAATACTAAGATTTAAAAAGGGAAATACTGGATATTTTGACTTTTAAGTAGTATTTTTCTTTACTATTATCGAAAGGACATATGCATGACACATGATTTTTCTTGACAAAATTTTAGCAAATAATTTTAATGAAAACAATAAAAAGCCACAAATTAAATATTATTTACTTTATTATAGTTGTAACTCTCCTTGACTCTATATGTATGCATATACATATCTACATTATTTCAAAGAATTGTAAAACTACCAAGTAAAAGATATAAAAGAAAGAATCTCAAAGATAGTAGATAGCCTAATTTTTCATAAGATAGCTATACTAGGTAGTGGCACTAGAACATGCTAAATCTTCCGAATAGAATTGCAATACCCGAGCAGAGACAATTCTGAAATGAATTAGACCCTTATATACATATGTATGTATATATGTATATGTATACTTGAATGTAATGATTGATCCCATATCCATCGTTTTAAAATCAACTAAACGACTAAGACTGTATGCATATAGCTTATTATTTTATACTATTTGTATAGTTAATTGGTTATAATATGCGGTGAGGGAAAAAAAAACTAACCGCTCATCTTTCGAAAAAAATTGAAAGCCTTTTTTTTTCTAGATAGAATTCTTAAGAAAACCCTGAAATATTTGACACTACAGATCTAGTCCAAAAGGACGTTTTATTATTTTGGAGAACCTTTCTTCGGACTATTTTACTCTCAGATGTTTGTCAGACGTTCGCGAGAGGTAGAGCAGTGAAGGAAATTTCAGATGTTGTTTAGATATATGTACATATGTATGTATCTAATAATGATTTGGAAGATTATCGCACCAAATATAATATTTAGATATTCAAATTCTGTACATTTCGTTCAAACATCATATGTGGCCACGCCCACTTCTAGGGCTGGTTAGGAAAGAGATTAGGTTATCATACGATCCACTCTAAACGGACTGTAGCTTTTCTATGTATGTTTGTATGTAAAGTTGACGTGAGTAGATTTGTTTTCGCTCAGCGTAATAAGTCAAGCTTTATGCTGCTTCGATTGTATCATCCGTTATCAATCCGTAAACGTATTCTTTCTTGCGGAATACCAAGCGTACAGAGTACATACATATACACTGAGAGACAAAAGTATTCGCAAAACCAACGTTGACGCCTTTAATGGCTCACAATTAAAAATAACACAAGTATATCATTTTTTAATTAATTTTTAATCAAAGCTTGACTCTTAACTTATAAATGTTAATTAACATAATTTAAAATATTAACTCTATATTAACAAAAACCAAAAAAAGGAACATAGAGTCCATATTTCAATTGGACAAAAATATTCGCAACATACATAAAAAATGGAAAAAAAGTGATCGTTTTGTAGTTCAATACTTTGTTTGCATTCCTTTTTGCTTAATTACTGCCTGTAATCTATTCGGCATTGAATGTACAAGTTTTTCCGTGACTTGTGGTGAAATTTGACCCCACTCGTACTGAAAGACTTCTTTGAGATGCTTATCAGAGGTAATACGATGTTGTCTAACCTTCCGATCTAAAACATCCCAAAGATAGTCAATAGGATTTAAATCCGGAGATTGAGGTGGTGTTTTCAGTTTGTGGGGGGCATTATAGAGCAACCACAAACGTACAATTTCGGCCGTATACTTGGGGTCGTTGTCTTGTTGGAAGTGGTATTCGGACCCTAAGCTTAGTTTATCAGCGCTTTTCGAAAGATTTTCCTTCAAAATGTTAAGGTAGTCTTTCTTGCGCATTTTACCATCTATAAAGACTAACTCCCCCCCCGCCTGCAGCAAACATGCACCCCCACACCAGTACTCTACCACCACCATGCTTCACTGTTGTTTGCAGATTCTTTTCTTCTAAAGCTGTTCCCGCTTTTCTCCATACTTAAATGCGTCCATTAGATCGGTAAATATTAAATTTACTTTTGTCCGATATTAGTACTTTGTCCCAAAACTCGTTTGTTTTGTTTTGGTATTATTTAGTGAATTATAGCCTTTTTTGTTTATTTAGCTTTTTAATAAAGGGTTTTCTTCTTGGTGTCCTGGCCTCGTACACCTCACTTTGTAGTACTCCGCGTACGGTGCGTGGGTGAATTTCGTTTCCAGTGCTTTCTTTTATCTGCCCACTAATATAGGATGACGACGTCTTTGGATCCTTCTTTATTTTTAGGACAATTTGTCGCCTTTCCCTGTCAGCTCTTTTTTAACACGTGATTGCGAATACTTTTGTCCAACTAAAATATGGACCTTGTGTTGCGTTTTCTACTTTTTTGTTAACATAGTGTAAAGATTTTAAGTTTTGTTTATTTTCATTTATAGATTATCAGTAACGCTTTGAATAAAGACGCATTAACAATTTCAAAGTTGGTTTTTTTGGATGTCCTGAGCAATCAAAGGGATCAACGTTGGTTTTGCGAATACTTTTGTCTCTCAGTGTACATATGTATGTAGTAACCAAGGACACTTCATTGTGGGACTCCGACCGCTATCTCCTTGAAGTCAGTGTAATCAAGTAGTGGTTTGGCCTGTAGTCTTTTAAAGCAAACGTTTTTTTGACGGGATAAAATACAACAACAAAATACGGCACTCAAAATAATTTTGAGCAAAAGGGTTGCCTACAATTAATCCACATCTTCAATTGACCGGATGTCATTTATTTACTTCTCAATCAAACCACAAACTATCAATTTCAACATAATAATTCCCGAGTCCATTTGCAAATCAACAGCAATCGCCCGCATCGACCTATATTCCGAAATCAATTTGTCATCGTCCACACATTCCTCCCCGCTGACAGTTATGCCCACGCCATACTGACAATCTACGACGACGCCACGACTATACAATATCCTTCGATGTGCCGAATACAGGAGCAACAACAATGCAATCATTGACATGAAAAATTACTCCGGCAGAATAAAATAATCGATTCCTACATCGTAGTCGCTCGCCTCGGCAAACAGATACAATAAGCAGATTGTCTGTATGTGTGTGTGTTTGCCTTCAATCAATTTCGAATAACGGCCCGATCATAAATCGTAATTATTATTGCTATATTATGCACAAAAATAAAATTTCTTACCCGCAAGCCGAACAAACATCATCGCAGTCATTAATCAAGCAAGCGAATTTGTTTTCGGGGTTTTGGCCCATCGAACAAAAGACACAACAATTTTACCAAAATAGGTATTGTACATACATATGTATGTCGCCTTTGGCAACATTGCTGACGATGATGATTCGTGGCATAGTGACAACCAGGGTGGGCCTCTCACCGAGAATATTGATAAATAATTAACCATCATATCGGCCTTGAGGAGTAATTAGTAAGATTAGGTAGGAATAACAAAAAAAAGGAATATTCATTCGATTCACTTGGGTGACAGCGCTCTGAAGTTGTTTGTCAATAGGGACTTTAATTCAATTTATCAAAATAAGGGTCATCAAACATTAGCTGAAGTTGTTCTGAGAGGATAAATGCATATATGTAAGTTACTTACGGAGGGCTTGCATTACCTTTTGGGTGTTAGAGTTTCTAGGTACATACATATTAATCGTAGACCTGATCACCCTTGACTCCTCTTCGACGGTTCTGGGCCACATGTGCTCCCCTATTCTTCCATCCTGGGTTCGACTGCATAAAAGTTTCATCTTTCCGAAATACTCGTATATGAATCATCTACAGATTGTAAAGTCTATACGAGATTGTAACGTTGATAGTGCGATTAGACCAGCAGATCAACAAGATGTTTATAAACAACAATTCAGGGACTTTTGCATTTTTTGGTGATAGTAGCGAACATTTTCCAGCTACTGCATCCACATAACATCAAGGATTCATTAATAATTCAAACTATCCGTAGCTTCATCTTTAAGATAATAACATATCTCCATATTTTGAACATCACACCCAGCGCAGATTCTGCTAGTTCCTGTTCAATTTTCTCCTCGATCGAGACGATAACTTAACATATTGATCTGGTTTAAGAGGTTTGAGTTCACAATCGAGTATACCTATTACAAAATAGTTATCCACGCTTTAGTGAAAATTTGACGAGTTTGACAATTATTTAAACAAATTTTGAACCTTCTAGTCGACTTTATTTGATGAATTAAGGTTGGGATCCAGTCAAAAATGTTTGAAGATTTATTGTAATTCATATTTTATTCCGCACTACAACAGGTGGGTAGGTAGTGTAGGCTTATGACATCATCATAAGACTCTAGGCACCATAGTGGGCCAATCGCGATCCTAGTGAACCATTAGGAATCTAAGAACCTAAACCGTACACAATTTAACTATCTCACTAATGTGAGAGTACTTTCCTTAAGTACTTTCTAAGGTGTTAAACCAACTCCAAGCTATGCCTAGGCATAAACTTCATCATTATCTCAAATTTTTCCAATCTAACACAGGTTACAAGAACTGAAACACCCTACGTCCGCTTAGAGCTAGTTTTACTCATCTAACTACATATTTATATCGCTTTGTGGAAACTATGATCATTTCTGTCCCAGTTCTCTTCTATGCTAAAAGCGATTTGTGTGCGTATTATTACTTTTCAATTTTAACAAGTTATTCTATACCTTTACTGAAGAATGAAAACCGAAGTTTAAGTAAGAGAATTTATTTGAATACATATGTACATTTTACATATGTATGTGCTATATTTCGGAATATCTACCAGTCGAGTAATTCGTTTATTTCGAAAAGTGTAGATGAAATGTTAACGTCTAAACTCGAGAAAGGTCATTATTTCCTAGATATACATACATACCTAACTCAACCTTACTTAATTACTTACCGGACACCCGAGGCATGAAGAGTCTCTGCCTGACCCGGCAGCCTTCCACTCCCTTCGATTCCGGGCACGCTGCTTCCACTTGTCCAGACACGCGGCACAGCTGGCTCAGTTTTGCCGGGATCCCGAATTCAGTCATCGCCTTGTATAACATCGATGAATACTGTTATAGGCCCTTTAAAGTCAATTTAGTGATGGTGACTCCCGACTTGAAATTCGTTGGTATTTTCCAGGATTGGCTTTAGTGTAAACATTTGGTCGATTGTCGATCTGCCGGGCCTGAAGCCACGCTGGTGCGTGCCGATTAGTGTGTTGCAGAAAGGTTTCTGACGTTCACGCAATATATAGGATCTTATACGGGACATTAAGCACGGATATGCCTCGATAGTTTTTATGTACAAGACATAGGATCGCCTTTCTTGCATTCTATATGCATACATACTTACATACATAGATCAGATACTCTAAACTAAATCAACCTATCAAAAAAATCAAATATATTTTAACATATCTTTAATCCTTTAAAAAAAAACTGGTTCTTAAGTTAACATTCCCGGAATAACTACACAAGTCAATCAATCAACAACAACTTTTTCATTCCTTACATAACATTACGTCATAGTAATTGGTAGGTAGATATTCTACCTTCGTCCAATCTATAGAAAGTAGCGACATAAGGGAAGCTCGTCTTCATTCATCCAACAACACAGCGACTGACAACCAAGAATCATTTATATCCGCCTCTGATTATCCATCCATCTATTGGTGCCAAAGATGTTTCCTGTAATTAACGGTCGTCCATGATCCCAAGTCTTCAGGATATCCTTATCACCACACAAAGACGAAAAGAAAATAACACAAAATAAAAAAAAACTTTTTCCTTACATCACTGTCGGTTCTCCTTCTTCCTTCACTGAACTTATCCCAAAGTCATTTGGGTCATTAATTTTCGAGGACCTCACACCCCAAAAAAAAGGCAAGCGGAAAGCCGATAGCCAAAACCAGAGGTGGAGCGGAGAACATGCAAGTCACTTCAAAATTCATTAATCATTTTCGTTCGCTTGTCGTTCACCCTTAAATGGATTCCACTCTAACTATGGAATCATAAAACTCAAATAACGTCCGTAAATGACGGGCCATCAATAACCTCTCCTTCCCAAGCACAGTTGATTTCCTTACATTTTTCCTGCTGTTGCTGTTGCTCATACACCGGGTGAGACGGAGGCGAATGGAAGGAAGTTGAACTATCAACACATCGATCAAAGCGAAAGTCAAACAGAAACCAACACCACCACGACCGACCTCCTCTTCAGCACCAGCCCCGTCACTAAAAGTAGAATCAGGAAGACCAACCAACAAGTGAACAAGTTGCCATCCGCACTCTGTTGCCGGCAATGAGGAAGAAGAAGGTGACGTGACGTCCGATTGGCACTGGGTGCAGATGGTGGGTGTATGCGGGTATAACTGGGGCACGGAACTTTCCCTTATGTGGCACGACCTTTCTTGGCCTCACATTGTATCGAAGAATATTCTTGGCACAAACAAGGAGCATGGAGGAAGGGGTAGCGACTGTATTCGATGGCAGAACATTTTCCGCAACTTGTCATCTGGTGAGTGGCGGTGTCAGGAAGTGAGTAAGTTGAAGGGTGGCGGGTGGCGGGTGGGTTTCAAGGATCGATAGCTTCTGATGCTGTGGTTCGTTATTGGTTTGACTTTTAGTTCGACTTTGCCTTCAGGAGCCCCATGACATGCTTAAGTGGCAAAAGATGATGGAGGCCAAGTGGTGAGTGGTTTAAGTGTTTGAAAATTGAGGAGAAGAATTTCAATTAAAGTAAAGAGGCACTTTGGGGAGCAAATTGTTGGTTTCCTTAGTGGTATGTGATAGTGATACTAAGTTTGAGACGTTACAGCGTACAGACTTAAAAAAAAGAGAAAATAACCTACTAGAAAGTTTTGGATTAGGCAAGTGAACATAAAGTAGGAACTTAACTGAGATTTAAAATTTCTTCTTCACTTAAATTTAATAAAAAAAACTGTGCCATATTTTCTTTGAGCAAAAAAAGTAATAAATAAAACACACAAGACATACTACATATGTATGTATGTAGTAACTATATTCCATAAAATTCAGAACTATGCACTTCAAGGTTTACAAACATCAAATACGCGCAATAAAGTGCCAGTATCAAGTGGGCGTGACCATATCTAAATATTCGGTTTCCATAATTTTTCTATTTCATCTAAAACGGTGATGTTATTAATAACGAAGCGTGACAGTGGGGGAATTTTAAAGTTGTTTACACATATACTGCTCTTACTGCTCAGAACCAAATGTATGAAATTTCATCCGTCTAGGTTAAAGTTTAATGCCCAGAGAGTGGTAACATGTGGACAGATGGATTGACAGCCAGACAAAGCGTGTTCACAATTGATTATGTCCACGAATGAGTATGCATACTATTTAGGTTCCATATCGCTTACATATAATAAGGTAGAAAGCCAAAGTTACAAATAAATAAATATTTGGCGCATCAGGCCTAGCTTCTTATAACCATTCGTGTTGTGCGTGTTATATTCTTTACACGAATGGAAGGGCAATTTGTTATTTGAGAAGCTTTTTCAGGACAGTTGTACTCTCGGATGTTTGTCAGACGTTCGCGAGAGGTGGGGCCGTGAAAAAACCTCGAACCCTTTGTTTCATAGTTCAACACACTAACCACAGAGCCACGGCGTCAGCCAAGTTACATAGCCATAGACAAATACGTTCTTTTAAATTACAATTTTTGAAATAGCCGAGACTAGAAGAGAATTAAATGAAGTCTTTGCTCGAAGAACTTAGGTAACTCTTTTGGGACTGTAATTATTCCAGACCACTTTTCTTTGTTCTGTGTAATCCTTAGGAAAGGCGACGCTCTAAACTGCCTCAATTTTAGAGGAATAAGTCTCCTCCATCTCAATATAAAATCTTTACTACCATCTCTTCATAGATTTACCAAGTTCAGGGATGGTAATAAGGATCTAGACAAGGTGCGGACTTCTTCAACATCGTTCTTCGAAAGATTGTGCAGATCTCCAACCTCGCGATTGATATAATCGGAAAAGCACACCTTAATGTCATTTGTGTTTTCCCAAGCATTGAGGATGAACCCGCTAATGTGGTGTTAACGGGCACAATAAAATCAACAAAAAAGGACATACAGGAGACAAATATTTCGTATATTTGCTGTCTGTATAGAAGGTGAACGGAGAACAAAGACGCAACCATGAGTTTTATGAGCTGCATATGTACATATGTATTTAGCGACATCGACCTAGTTAGAAGAGTTCAAATTGTTGTAGGTATTTGATAAGTCATAAACTCGTATTAGGGGATGTACAACACCCCCAAACCCCAATTAGTTATTCTTATAAGTGCACGTTTGTAAGGACCTTACACCTCTCAACCCGCAACAGGAGTAGGAACATATGATTTACATCAACTCTTTGAGGATGGCCATTGTATCAGGACAAGACGCATTTTTTGGAGTTTTGATCAATATTTTCTCAAGAATATTATGGAAGGATAAGAAAGTACATATGTGCATATAATCTGATAAAAGACCGAAAGTTTTTTTTCTTTGTTAAAGTTCCTCCAGTTCTTTTTGAAGAAATCAATAAGGATAGTTTTTTTGTTGAAAAGGAAAGTATTTTACAAATGTGGACACACGCCACAAATAAGCGGGACTGAATTGAACTGAATTCTTGACACGATTTCCATTTTAATTCAAATTGACGTTGCACCTTTGCCCATAAACCGCATCATATTCCCTGCCACCTCAATCTCCAATTACAACAAAGTGAAACTCATGTCAGTGGCATTTCTATTACGGTATAGAAGAACCAAAAGGAACACCAGAAAATAATAAAAATATCTAAGACTGATGGTGGCCTGTCAAATGGAACAAGATTAATGGACTTCGATTTAATAATTTCCAAGCCAATTCCCAATCGGCGAATTGTTGTAGCAGCAGCTAACTAACAATTGCGTTGTTGTCTGACGTGTGTGTGCTGCTGTGTTGCATGTTTCGCGCACTCCATTAAAGGCGGCACACCATCGCCTCTGCGGCATCGCTGCTGCGCCAACTAACTTTGAACAAAAATGTTGATTGATATTGGTTACCTACCAGGTAGTGGCAGTAGCAGCGTCGCGGTAGCCTGCTGCCTCCAACCAACCATTCATCTATCCATCTATCTATCCGTCTATCGTCTGTTTCATGTGGCGTAGACTGATGGAGTGATGACTTCTAATTACAGTACGTGCGTCTGATGCGATGGTGTACCAGTAGGTACCTCCGCATCAACAGTAGCTGAGCTATAGAGTCGAAGTTTGATCTCTGATAATGATGTGTGATGTCAGAGCCATGCTATGCGACTGTAGGTAAACTGTGAGAGGTTTTCAAGTTGCTCCTACCCAACAACGCTGGTGGTGATGGAGGAAGGCTTATACACAAAGAATACCCAATAACAAACCTCTGCGATGTGCTATTAGTTTTGATTGACATGTTATGGCATCCGGAACGGGAATAGGATTCGAAGAATCGAATTGAATATCGATACCGCAACGGGTGACTGAAATACTTCTAGCCTCTTTGTGGTGTGGCTTTGTTTGTCCGAAGATTAGGCCTGCATACAGTTGCTATTGCATGCTGTGGGTAATGATGATGATGATGATGATGATGATGATGATGATGATGGTGCCTGAAGCTGTCAGTTAACGTTGTGGTTACTGCAAATGGCTTCCAGTGTTACGCGTAAGCTGATGCTGGTGCTGATTACAGTAAAATTGTGTTCCATCATCCACACAGGTATTTCGAGGAGGCTTTACATTATGTTCTGCAATAGTGTTAAACCACTATGTTTGATTTGATTAGCTAAATAGAGAAAGTATTGCATGTGGGACAGTATGTCTGTAAAACATGACAGCTTTGGCAGAGAACGTCTCAATCATTGCCTGAGAAAGCAGTTTCAGCGTCAGAAACTAGCCTTTTGTAAACGTTGTTAAACCCAAATGAAAACACCATTCATATCAGAAAAAACAATTCTAAATCAAAAGCATATTCGCTTATTAATGGAACACGACTTCGGGCAAATGACCATTTGACCTTTCTGTGCCTATGGTCATTCTATAGTCCTATTTTAGCATTCTTTTGTAGCCGATTCTAAGACAAGCATTATGCTGTCATGCAGTAAAGGAACTTCTTCAACCCAAAATGAAAGGCAACTCTGGCTCAAGTGACTGGTGCGTTGGACTAGCGGTTCTAGGTTCACTCCTAGCGTCTGACAAATATCCGAGAATCTAACTGTCTTGAAAGCTTCTCAAATAACAAGTTGCCTTTTGGATACGGCATTGAACAATAGGTCTCTTCCATTCAAGTTGGGAGAAGCTAGGCTCTGGGTCCCATAGACCTGTAGCGCCAAATATTGTATTTGTAGCTCTAAGCTGAACTTGGAAAGAAGGATGTACTAACTCATTCATTCATTCGTAACAACATTAACACAAACCTGAAGAATGAGGTCCCTCTGAACTACTGTTCTGCCATAAAATGGATGCCATAATTGTCTTCGATTTCTACCTGTAATATTTAAACGAATTGTACAAAACTCACAAGTTATCGAATTCTGTTAAGTTTTACAAAAAAATAGCAATGCATTCCTTGGATTTTGAAATTGGTGTAAGATAATGATGATTTGATTGTTCATCAGTCCATCGTAGAGTGTCACGAACATCATATCGAAAATCATCCAATTTTAGCTAAGTGCAACCATAAAATTTTGTTTTGTAAATTTCATTTAGGTACATAAAGTTATGGTGATATTTATTTAATTTTGAATTTAATTTTTGATAATCAAGTACAAGACTGTGCATCCTAACGGAAAACCTGAAAATAGAGAACAACTTAACTGTTATTAGAAAAAAATGCCTGTCTACCATTTTCAGCTTCCTTGGCTAATATCCTATTTCCTGATACAGACCCAATCAACCTATGCCAAAGCTGAGGTTTCATCAAGTGAGTGCAAACATTTTCACTCCACAGCACATTGAACTAAATTTGTTGTAGATATGCAAACAACTCCTCGGCAATTTGATGTCCCACATTTCCAAGAACCCTTCCAGCTATTTTCCTCGAATGTAGCGCAATGAAATTCTCCTTTTCTCCACTCTACACGCACATATACGCCCATAAATCAACAGTAAAACAACAACAAAAAAAACTTAACAACTAATTTATTGTAAATTTGTGCAAATAGCCATAAACATTGTTTTCATGGAATTCCATTTCCAGAGAACGTGCACCAGACTCATTGGACTGCCTATCTAATAATTATCCCCATGCGAGGCGGTTTAATAAATTTTAGCACTACTGGCACACCAGACAATGCACACCCCACTCCCTCGCTTTGCAATGCAAATACATACACCATTAGTTAAACAATTTAATTTCCCAGAAAACTAATTAAAAAAATCACGCGTACACGAATTGTACCTAACACTGAGATGGTACTTGAGATCCATCCACAGTAGTCGAAGGTAAGACACTTGTCCGACGAACATAGGCATTGACGGAACATTCTGGAACGTCCTGGGGGTGCATGGCTTTCATAATGAATCCATCAAACGCTCCACTTGCAATACCAACGTTGATGGATGGGCAGCTCTCCTTCTTTAGCGCTTAAGAGCCACACATGGAATAGCATAATTAATTTATTGTTATGCTTCCCCGCTTCCCCCTTCCGCTCCAGCCAACCGACCATGTTGCAAAAGCGCTGTCAATTATTTTAGCCAGCATTAGCATGAATTTTGTAGCGCAACTCTTCAAGCGGAAATTGCATTTGCTGTTGGCTCTGGAGTTTCGAGTCGAGCAGCGATGAGGAGCAGGAAGGTTCTTTGGTGAATGAATGGGATTTTCACTTGCATGGTTTCGGGTTCGGCAAAGGCTGCTCCTTCTCTCTCCCAAGTGCGTGCTCGATTGTGATTTGGAATTTATGCATATTGCCCGAGGAGTGATGGATACGATTAATGGCACGTTGGACGTTGAATGTGCGTTGGCTGCATCATAATTCTCTCTCGTCTTCATCCTGTTTTCAACCACCATCTCCTCATGCATGCATGCGCTTGCCCATATATTTGCAAATGTACTCCTACATGGATATGTGTGTACGTTGGCTGCTGCAGTCTTCGGGCTGTCGTCATAATTCTACCGAAGAGAAAAATTATAAATGCATGGAGATTATCGCACGAAACAATGGGCCAATTCAATTCAGCGCTAAGAAATTTATGAATTGATAAATGGCGGAATGCTGGTCGGGGTTATTGGGGTAAACAGTTGCCGGGAAAGTTTTCGGACGAACGAGTCGCGATGCGCTTCAGATGTTTTTTTTTAATTGAATTAATAAAATTTATTTGATTCCGGATTGTAAGTATACCGTTTCGGACTGTTTACTATCAGTTGGATCCATCAGAGCAAAATGTTTGTATATTTTGGCAGGCATTGGAATTTGAAGGATTGAGTCATGTATAGAAGCTACGTTCCAAGTAAATAGCGTTTCTTTTAAAAAAGAATAACATGTTTTCACGACCATTTTTAAACCCCGTGTACCCCTCAGAATCATCACAATTAGTTTGGTTCATCAATGGAAACGTTTCGGTAAAAGTTTGGTTTATCAATTGAAATGTTTTGGTAAAAGTGTGGCCAAGTTCAAGATAAAATTTAATATAAGGCGCGTTTTTGGCAAACGACATGGGGGCTTAAGAACTTCATTATAGAAACTGTAAGGAACACAACAAACAACGCAAGGCAACAACAACACGCAAACGAACGTATGGCGAAGATAAGAAGAAGTAAAGTGCAAGACGGAAACTGCTTCAAAAATTGTAAAACACTTGCTTTTTAGTAAAAACCTACATTTTTACGCGATAATAGGTCGCTTGGAGAGAAACCTCTCTAAACTCAATCAGTAATATTTTTCAAAAGAAACCATTTGAGTATGAACACATGTTAGCTGTAAAATTTTCCATTACACCTTGAGCAACTTTGGACAACTACCCAGCAACAATGGCAAATTTAGGACACATATCACTATCACTAGCGTAGTGGAAACCCATGCTTAACAGTATTTGTATAGCTTTATTAAAGAACTACTAACCATATCCGCTTCATTATTACCATCTGTCACATAAACAATCTCCGTTCTCAAAAGGAATGAAAACTCTTCACCCTGAGTGTTTCCGACTGCAACACTCTCGTTCATTTACTATATACATATATACTCACAAACACATACACAGTCAGAACACACCATAGTGCAACAGTTTGACATGTGCATAAATTTGAACTCCAGTTCCAGAGCTGATTTATGCCCCACAGACACGACAGTTAATTTGATATTTTGATTAACTGCAAACTACAGGACGATAGCAAGGAGAAGGCGTCATGGCAAGTGGGTTGTTGAGAGCTGGGCAAGGGGTGGGTGACTTAAATTGCCGGCAATTAACACACACGTCACAACGACGCACGATTCCCATACTACCTTCTTAAAACGAGATGGATGGATGCATGGGTGAGCATTTTAGAAAAACGAAATACCTCAAGGCTATGTGATAACACATGTATTCCTTCATGGTAGTTTAACTCCCAATGACGAATTGGTCAACATCATGGAGACAATTCTTCATTAACCCTGATTTATACACAAACAATTACTTCAAGGCCTATGCGCAACAACCACAACGGAGACCACTAAATTAAGGATACGTTAATGAGAGGCCTTCAGGCGCAGGCAATCAGCGATCAAATAAAAACGTTAAATGGCGCATAATTCTTACTTACAAGACAGGCCCGGAACGTATACAGCACCCAGGGTGGAACGCGACAGACAACACGAAGCGACTTCATAACCATAACCTATAAATTTTCGCCCAGCCCCCCTAAAGCAAGAAGGCGAAAAGGAAGAATTATAGCCATGCCATTCGAAAATGCACACTTTTTTCGCCCTCCTCCCCCTTATTCTACTAGTCAATTCGCGGTAAGGGACGGTCGACGGAACGATATTTTCCAGAACTGCCGATTATTTACGATGCAACGTAGAACACACAACTGGCGTCGCCATTCGCCATGAAATTGGTGCAAACGAATTGGGCATTGTACGCGCGAGGAGGACTGAGCTCTCTAAACGGAGAACAAGGAGCACACAGGGTCTGCAGCATGTAAGTCGAAGTGAAATGTCTGTAATTTGGAACATTTGATGAATGGTTATTTGCCACGAGATGGCAGAGCAGTCATTATTCTTTCACAAGGATATATTTTATAGGACCTCGCACAAATGCACGAACAATTCAGATGATGATTCAAAGGTAGTAATTCATCCTCCTCCCTCAACAATAGCAGGAAGAAATAAGGCAAAAGCGAAGGCGGACGAAAGGGCAAACTATCATCAAGGATCATTAATGGAATGGATTCTCTTCGCTGGTGAGGAATGCTGTGCGTGATAGATTATCCTTGAGCGAAATAACTATGTTGCGCAGGTAATTGAGATGACTTAATGGCGCAAGTGTTAATTATAGTTTTTTTTTTCAAACTTTAAAGGAGAAAAAAAAAAAAGTAAAAAAAATTGATAAATGTGAACAGGAGGGCTTAAAAGTACTGAACGCTTTTTTGTTTTACTTGTTACGAATTACAAAACTAGAATTATAATGAATTGAAGAATTAATTAATTAAATTTTCGACAAATACATACTTGAATATGTAGAAAAGAGGTCATACATAAATAGATATCGATACTTAAGGGTTAAGGAAAGTGATTATGCATTGACAGTGTGTTGCACAACTGCAGCACTCAGATGTACTCAGTTAAGTGTCAATTCTCAAGGATCAGTTGTGATTATAATGTTAAAGCCACAGAAGTATATTACTTATTAAGCCCGGCACCTATTGGAGATGAAACTAGATAAAACACGATCAAGAAAAAACCTACACATTTAATAGAAATAAATAAATATACATATGTATGTATGTACATATGTATGCACTCAAAAAAAAAAAAAACTTCATATGGGTGTTCATCCTTACTGATAAAAGGTAAATAATCATTTATTAAAATTCTGTAGTTAGTCATTGTAATAAACATACAGAAAAGCTACAATCTATGTACCTGAAACGGTTCGTAGCATGCTAAGATGGGTTGTTTTTTCTTTTAAGAAAACGACCCCATATCTTGGGCGTGGCCACATGTTATATGCATATGGCTGACTAATACATGGATAATTTATAATTTGGTCTAAATGCTTTTTTTCAAAAACTGTTTTACATACTAACTATTGCTAGTTAATACGTAATTGTTTATCGAAATACAAGCAATTTTAACAATTACTGATAATGGTGGTGGGTCCTGTGGTAGCACATGCTTGTAACATAGATATGTAATTCTGTACATTGCTTCATGTTCCGTTAAATCTTTGAATATGGACATTTCATCCTTTCCTGAAAAATTTGCTTAATAGGATGTCATATCCGACTGCGGTTCTTATTTCAAATAATGTTTCGATATCAACGAACGCTTTCGTCTGTAATGTGCTTCATGTAACTCTACCACTATCGTCTCGTCTGTCGTTAAAAGTTTGAGTGCTACTCGGAGCAAAATCAGGACTGAAATACATAGTTTGAGTTAGTGTGTTATAATATTTTAATACTATAAGTGGTCCTGACTGTTACGAACATTGGTCCAATAACAAAACTTTTTTTGATAGATACAAGCGTTCGATAAAACTCAAATTATTGAAAAATTATGGAACAACATATCCATACATACATACATAAATCATAATTTTTTGGTAGACTTGATGGATCCCACGCACCTCTTAGCGTTTTTCGCATGCGTAATAGTTTTTTTTTTTTCGTTTTCGTCCTCGCTTTTAATAAAAAGCAAACAACAAACAGGACGATAGTGAAATAGCTATCGTGCAAAAACGATCGACGGGACGATATGAATTGACAGTTCTCGGGTTACGTGTAATACATTGAATCGTCAAAACTATACCGTTCAGACCATACTGCTTTTCCATGAATGTATACATATGTATGTGAAGCAAAATTATCGTCAAAATGTTATTGTCAGACGATTGTCGTCGTAAGTGATGAGAGCCCTGCTTTCTTTGTCATTATCCCAGATATTCAGTTGCTTTCGTCAATCTAAAATCTTGATCAATCTTATAGAATCTTCAGTCGAGTTTGTGATTTTTTTTTGCGCCTATCGAATCAGCCTTCTGCAATTGTAGAATATATTTCTTAAGTACCTACTGTTATGAGTTTATCTTTTTAACTTACCATATAACCCACGCAATCGAATGAATTTTCCTACTAATTATGTAAATTATAGATACATTTTCTAGTTTCTAAACACAAAACTAATCACTGCGGGATGATAATCAAAGAACTTCCATCATTATCTCAAAACAACAAACAGATTCACATGTCCTTGCCACTACAAAACTAGAAGAGAAATCAACACAAGCTCCTCCCCAAAATAGAAAGAAAGCACTGAACGTGACAGTGGGACATAAAGACGTCACATAACTCAACGTGATTAACGTCTACTGCTAGAGACATAGATAAAAGCATCCTCAACCTCTTACACTTCTCCCGCCCAACCATGCAAGAGAGGGAGCAGCGCCATCAACAACAGGCAGCGCAGGACACAATAAGGACGCACCACCAAGCGAAACTTATTGTTCTACACTCTGGATGGTTTCCTGCACCCGGTTTCTGCAAATGCACACGATAGCACTGCACTTTATTATGGGCGCCTAGCTGAAAGGATGTGCAGCGTACTTGACAAAGGACCAAAGTATTACGTTGGGCTCGCTGCTCGTGGGCGAGGAGAGGAACAAGAAACTGTGGACTCTTGCAGCAACACACAAATTTCATACGTTCCAAGTCAGATGTCAGACCGGCGGAGGGAGATAGATGTGAAGCAAGTGCATGTGCCTGTGTCTGTGTGCTCGTGAGCTGGAGGATGCTTCCTGCGGAGTTTTGTGGCAGTTTGTTTTGGGAGGCTAATAACAAATGGTTGCATATAATAGATGGTGCTTACTAAACACACATTTTCTTTTCTGAACAAATTTAGTGCACTAGACGATGTATGGCTGTTAGGCACATGCTTGTGGGTGGTGGCAGTGACTGCTGATGTTGCTGGCAGAGCATGAATGTCACACACGAGAGAGGGATAAGATTTAGCGCGTTGCATGGTTTAAATGCTCAAGTTCGTTGACAGTATACAATGCATGCTATCTGCAGTAGCAGCACCACGCAGTCCCAATGAATGGAATCGCTTTGTTTTCTGTGGGGCGGTTACTGATGGTCTTCAAAAAAAGATGAGCTTCGCGATGACATATGCATTTTTTTTTTTGTGCCAACGATTTAATTGGGAACTTTATTGTAATTGATTGAAATAAATTATAAGAGCGACACATTTTGCTCTTGTGGTGAGCCTATAGTAAACATTTAAGATGATGAGTGAGCTTGACAGATTGAATTAAAGGCAATTAAGTGCATCTAGTGGGCGCCGTGGCTCAGTGGTTAGTGCGTTGGACTATGGAGCAAGAGGTTCGAGGTTCGAATCCCAGACGGGGAACACCTAAAAAAAAAGTTTTTCACGGCCCCACCTCTCGCGAGCGTCTGACAAACATCCGAGAGTACAGCCGTCTCGAGAAAGCTTCTCAAATAACAAATTACCCTTCGGACACGGCATTAAACAGTAGGCCCCTTCCATTCGTGTAAAGAATATAACACACACAACACGAATGGTTGTGAGAAGCTAGGCCTTGGGTCCCATCGACCTGTTGCGCCAAGTATTTAAACATTTTTAAGTGCATCTAATGGATAAAAATCGTCTTCAAGAAAAAGAATTATAGATTTAAAGGGATCTTGGAAAAAAATTGCGCCGAAAATAGAATGTAAAGTTTTTGAAGCAGTCGTAACCAGTCAACCATGTGCGAAATGCTTATACTACAGTTCTTATCTGTATATCTTAAAAATTCTAGTCCAATTGATCGATTTTTTTATGAAATTTATTTGCACCTCAAAAATAGAAACCTACATTTGTTTGTCGAATGGACTAGGTTGGGTCGTCAGCATAATGTACACCATCAATGCACCTAAACAAAGTAAACTTAGAAAACGCACAGTTATACGTTTCACATAAGATAGAAGGATCCATTTCATTTTCGGAATAGTATTTTCATGATCAGAATAGTTTAGAGTTAATTTCAACAGTATTCAAGGATGTGCCATGGAATTAAATTTCATGCCACATAAATCTAATGAAAGTGTTGAATGTACACTGTGTAACTTTCGAACAACAAATAACGATCTTCCCACTGCTCAGAAGAAGAAATCATTTTAAGGAAAAGAACTCTCTCTTCGAGTGAAGTCTTTCGTTTTCTAAGTGGGGAAACTTGTCTTTACTATTTAAAGTTATACTTATAAGATCTGTTCAGACTACAAATTAAAAACAAGCTTTTTATTATTATAATTATTACTAATATATTATAATTATTAATATTATTATTTATAATTATATATATGATGAACTATGCATTCACGTTTTGCAATGACGATGCGCTCAGGATTTAAACACTAATAGACCAACACTTTGTTTCGATGCGTTATGTTTATAAACCCTTCTGATAAGAATATCCGAATTCTTCTGTCAAGACTGTAACATCAATGGATTATGAGAATAAATTTTAATAGATAGGGGGTGTCTATGTTACTAAGCCTTCGTTGAGGCAATTTTGATATTTACGAGTCCAGTATGGTGGAACATATGTAAGTTCATCCTACATGGCAATATCCGGTAAGTGGAGAGGAAATCATTTGGATCTCGCATGTACATATGTAGATGTGCAGAACCGTGCATTTCGACTTTTGACAAGAGACTATTGGATGGTTCCGGAGTGTACAGAAATGGCAACGTCAATATGGAACTTGTAAGAAATTCCTTCGTGTGGCCAACGAGTATCGGGCGCGTTTATTACTCATCCTAAATATTTCTGAAACATTATTGTACATGAGTGTTCGACTAATCTAACGTATCAATTGAAGGTCCAGAATTAGTTATGGACTCATCTCCCATCTCATGTGAACATAAATCTAGAATTTTCATGGTCGGAGATGGAACATACTAAATATTTATGAAAGTTCACAATTTTGGGAAGAATTAAACTAATTCGTGCCTTTCATACTGTACATACAACGATCACTAAGGAGCAGCAAAGCGGATCGGTGAAGTTTCAATACATTCAAATAGACTTTTGAAAGTGCAATTTTGGACGTTATTGCTTTGGAAATGGCAATCCTATGATAAAACCATTACTAACACAAACACAAAGCCAACATAACACAATAAACAGTATGGGGGTGCGGGATCTAGAATGCACCTATGTTACGAGTTGGGATAGGAATTTCACTAAGAACTCTCACAACGACCGCACTGCGCAGACACAGTATTGGTTGCCACGAAGTTCGACAAGCATTGCTTAAACTAGGTTAATAAGTAAGTAAGAACGCGTTACGTCACAGTTTTGGGCCACAGGCAAGCCTTGTCAATTGAAGATTGTTACTGATCATGAGACATGATGATGAGGTAGCATGCTGCATCAAACCTAATTTCAAAGAAAGTCTGTATTTATGTATGTATGTGTATTTGCAGTTAATCTTTTTCTTCATGATTTTAGTTTATATTTGATTGATTACCTCCCATACGAGTATACAACATGGATCATCCTTGTTAGTTGCTGTAATGTTTCCGTAATCAAAATCACATCGCGCCACATCACCCAATGAACTGAAACAGACGGGGAATCATATTAACCAACATCCGTGCTGCTGCAGACGAAGTGATGATGACGATGATGATCAATCACGTCTTATCCCATCAATTTAAGTCCGACCTAAATTTCACTTCCACATACACAGAGCATCAAGCCAATCGTCAGCAGAAACCTCTCACTCCCTCTCGGTCTCTCTATCTATCTGTGTCTGTTTCTAGTCCATGTGGTGTTCCAAACATCAGACAGACATCAATCAAAAATTTCAACAGTTATTGTTATTCGCCGGGACCACAGAGTTGCCCTTCTTCCCTACCACGTACGTTGAATGACACTCAAGGAGGCACCACCATCACCAGGAGCAGGAGTTGAGGCTTGCTTCCAGCCTTTCAAACAAAAAGAAACCGCATTTCATGCAAAATGCCTGCGCCTCTCCTGAGTTCCTGTGTGTGTTTTGATTCATCACCGCTACAAATCTGTCAGAGATGACAGGAATCAGGTCCAGCCACACTGTTCGCTCGCTCACTGGGGATAGAGATTCGGAGGCTGGGATTACAACAGTCGGGTGATTAATGAGTTTATTATTACTCTGCAAAAGGAGTACGGCGGTGGTCGTGTCTCCCTTGCTCGCTCTGCTTTCTGTCCATCGCGTCCTGACGTGCAATTTATCTTCCCTTGGAGAGGGGGTTGTTGGTTGGTTGCTTGGTTGGTTGGTGTTTCCCTTTTCAAAAACGCAAATCAGAAAGGAGGACAAGCGAAAGACGACGTTGATGATGATGATGGAGATGATGGACGAAGTAAAGAAAAGGGAGCGCAGCGAACACCAGAGGAAAAGAAGAATAATCATTGTTCATTTTGAATGTCTCGAATGATAGATGATTTCCCAGGTACCCCCATATCCAGGGCAGAGATTAAAATGAGTTTCAAAACTCTCCGCTTGGCATAATAAGCCGGCTGAAGGACATCAGCACCACGACAGCACAACCAAAGCACAGTGTCATCGAATTTATTACAGGCAAATCCATTTAAGGCGAACTAACTAATGAGTTCACTTTTTGGCCGACAGATGGTAACACGTAGATTAATTGACAACTAGACAACAAAACAAGGGGGAGCCTGCCGCGCCATTTGGAAATTCCACTTGGAAATGACAACATAGCGCGCTTGGCCACCACCGAGAGAGACCCGTTGGCTGGTGAACGGTCTCGCGCGCTGTACACTCTAATCCGCCATTTAACAAATTATCTAATGACGTTTCGTGTCGGTGTCGACCGTGATAAGTGACTCCATCAATCATGTTGATTAGTGTCCAGTGTCGCGCGGTGCAGCCGCCAGAAGGGAGCTGCAGGAAGTGAGAGAGCTTGATGGTGCCTTGACTGAGTATGAATAATGGTCTAGTGGATTGTTTTGTGTTCGTTTTGTTGTTGTTTTTTGTACCTTTGTGTGTCAGCTTTCCGCACTTCGTGGGTACTCTAGTCGTCGTATATTAAAAGCTTCGTGTTCTATCAGTTTGAGTTGATAGACGAAACGACGGATGAATGATCGGAGTGTAGTTGCCATTTGATTAGGAACATCCAATTCATTTGTTGTCCGCCACGCTAAGCAAAATGGTGTTATGCCTGAACGAAGGTGTGTGTTACTTCCGACTAGAAGTGATGATAATAACGAAGGTTGAGGTAAATCTAACAGTGACTGAAGAAAACAATAAGCTGCTTATTTTCATAGAATTAGCAATGGTAAACTTACATGCATACATACATATTTATGTATTTATGTTACCTTTTTAGTTTAGAACATACTTTTTTCAAATTTAAAACACGGAAAAAAAACAGTTTTTCAAAGCAATGCTTAGACACCTAAGGCATTCATTAGAAATAAGGAGCACGACTGTGTCGTTCGTGTACTTGGACCATGCTATACGTTGAAAATCTAATGAGATGTATAAAACTCTTGTTTTTCTTATATGTATGTACATGTGGGCCTGAAAAGTGGGCGTGGCTTCTGCATTGATGGAATTATTTTCATCACATTTTACTGATACTGATAATAGTTAGAGCTGTTTTCGGGAAAATCTACGTTTACTAAAATCAGCCTTAAGCAAAGTACCTTTAATTTGAGGTTAGAACGATAATTTAAATTTTGCCTCTGGGTGTAACGCAATATTGTTTCCACCAATATCTTTTCGAATATTTTGGACAAAATGATTTGTACGGATCTTTGTGGATCTTTTGGAATGACTTAATTTGACTGATTATATAGAATAAAAGAATGTCCACAACTTAAATGATCTACCTTGACGTATTCAGCTCAATAAGATCATTATAAGAGACATGATGATCAATGACAATTCTGAAATGTCTGATCTCTCGTTATTCAGTCAATGGGTTAACTATTTAGTTATATAAAACGCAGCATATTGCGTTCAAACAAAGTACAAGCTTTAATATTGATCTTATATTAACGAATCACTAAAGTGAAGAATGACAAACAAAAGGAGTGCAGCCAGAAAATTAGGCAAGTTTCTGAACTGCTACAAGACAAAAAAGACTTTCGGGCATGGTAGTTCGCATCAAATTGACAAAATATAAAGTAAAACCAAAATCAATGCTAGAGTTGCAGACTTGGCTCGGATCTGAAAGTCTTGAAATCAGAAAATAGTAATTAGAAGAAAATAGTGGATTGGAAGGCAATTAAACATTTAAATATATACTTACAAAAGATTGACTTAGATCGAATTCATTGTCAAGCCGCGAGTACTCTTCAACATAAAAGCTCTTCTTATACAATAGCAATACCACCAACAAATAAAACCAAATACAACCCGATAAGCTATCATTTATCTGAATAGGTCGTAAAACTAGCTTCGGTCACAATAGTAACTAACCCTCTAATTCTTCATCATCGAGTATCAGTATCATAATTTCCTTTATAGAAATTCAAATTAATGCCACAATTTCAAATGTCACAAAACTCCCCGCAACGAGTGTATCATTAATAAGCAAAAATCTGTACTCCATGCTCAGCAAAACTGTCAATCATCAAGCCTACAGCCAGCGGCAAAACAGCAGCTGTCTTTTTGTTGATTTTATATCTTCCATCATCTCATGAATTCCTTCATCCATCTCGTTGCTCTCTCTCCTCATCTCGGTTGAATGTGTTGATTGATCGGATTTTCCGTTTTGTTTCTTTATTTTCATTTTCATCACTTGTGACATGTTAAGAACACTATAAGCCCAGAGTCAAGGCACATTGCATGACTCAGAGAATGTGCTTGGCGCACATCAATACAAACAAAAGCAGGAACAAAATAAAAACAACAACTTCATGACACGAGATGTAACCCTTGGTAGATGACAGACAGCAGCAACGACAGCAACACTGCTGTAGCTTAAGGCTATAACTTCCAAGTCTCCGCCATACAGATTGACACTGTCGGGTACACAGAGTGACATGTATTAATGAGCAATGCCGGTCAAATATATCATTTTGTTGAAAAGATTGACAACCTGGACAAGCTGGACAGAATGACAGGCCCGTGTCATTATTGCGTGTGTTTGTAAGATAGTTTTGTGGTTAAAGCGGCCTGTTGTTTGATGACTGAATGTCTATGTTTGTCCGGTTGTCAGACTCGTTAATCGATTCTAGTTGCGTGATCACGCAAAACTATGTCGCACTACGTGCTGATTTGAATTTTTGTTGTGGAACAACGAGCAGCGCGTAGTCATTGTTGAAAGAGAAAACTTACTTTATCGGCCCATCTCCACTGTGGTTGGCTTAGTATTCACCAGGAAACTATCGGAGGGACTAATGTGAAAAAGAAGATACCACACAATTGGTTCGGGTTGTTAAGATTGCAAAATGGGAAAAGTTATTTCGTGTAATCCTGCAAATTGGCCACATACTCAACTACGGTACTCTAAAACCAGTGATTTCGTATTCGATCCTTTGGTTTTGTTACCATCGCACCTTCGTGTGCTAGGATATTCAGTTTAATATTCCCGGAAATCCCATTGAAAACTGTTCTCTATGTACTATAAGAGCTTATATCCTGTGACCGAACCTCTGTCATCCTTGAAAATTGCCAACATGCGAAGCGATAGCAGTGCAGGGTTTGTACAATTCAGCAAGGTATTTTGAGTAGCTAATGGCATCTATTGCACAATTAAAATCCCACTGTTCTGTGTCTGTGGGGTTGCCAGGCTTTCTGATTGTTTGACGTATTCTGTTCCATAATTCTTTTGTTATAAGATTTAAGGCGAGAGTTAATAACAAATCTCACATTCTGTGGGTACTGGTCTCATTACAGACATGAAATTGTAGGAAAACTATGTTAAATAATTCCCATGATCCAGAGGTTAGTATCTAGAACTACTGATTGGGGTGTTTAAAAAACCAAATACTTTTAGTTTCATATAACTGTCGAACTAGAGATTTTAGCTTGACTTGTCATTACTATGATAAGGAAACTCAAGAAAATGGTCCACCAATTATCTCTGTCTGTCAATCTGTGACTAAGACTCCAGCTTAAACGGTTGAACAGATTTTCATTAAATTTCATATTGGTGTGGCGAAATTGTCATCCAAACTTCAAAATTATGGGTGCCTTACTTAAAGCACTAAAAATTGATTTTTAATCGATTTAAGTATATGCTATTAGTTGCCATAAAATGGTTAGAACAAATAATACGTATGTATGCATGTATAACTATAATTTTGTAAATATATCTCTCGGTTATACATAAATATGGCGTACTAAATTTTGAAACAGCCACGCCCATCTTTAAAAACTTTCCAATTTTTTATCTTTTGAAGTGAGTAAGTACTATTCATCATGACAAGAAAAGATGTACAAAATTAGAATGCCGCCCATTAAAATATATTCAGTACGTATCAATCTACGAATTATAAAATATACGATTATACATTCAGTAAATACATACGTATTATAAAAGTTTTTTTTTCAAGTGGAACGCCTTCAATTTTTCAATAGAACTTCTGCGTTATGGGTGAGGTTAGCTGCGGCTAGTTTGACATTTCAACTCGTCGTACTTTTCATTTAACCATAAAACGATAAACTTCAACAAGTTATCGAAATTGTCTAACGAAGTCCGCGTTTGATTGGAATAAATTTATATTCTTCTTGTCAAATGACGCTGGGGGTTGCCAGACCAAGTTGATTGAAAGTAATGAAATCGCAATTTGTGTTATCTCCAGAAATTGACCAGTCAGACATTACTGATCTTCAGATGATCTCAAAGCCAACGAACGAAGGCATCTGCTGAGAGTACACCAAACGTTCGCCACTCAAAGGACCTTGAACCAGCAGGCTTTGTATAGCAGGTTAGGAGGCTCATCTTCACAGTAGATATTCTGATGAACGTCAAAACAAAATTTCAATGACTACACTTGTGAAAATTTCATAGCAAATGGTATGAAGCGGAAAATCCGGGTGTAAAATTCATTCAATTACTTTTTTTTTACATCTCTTGCTGAGAGATGAAAATAAGCAATCGTACAGAACAAGAAGTCCTTACAAGACCGAAAATTCATATATGAACAAACTGATGAAATAACTCAAAATGAAATAATAAGAAAACTATTCCAGGAAAAGAAAATTCTAAAAACAGGTGGATTGAGATAAGAGAAGCAATAGTGCAAATGCTTAATGATTCAAGGCTTCAGTTTTGACAAATTGAAAGAATACTAAATAGAATGTACATACCGCTTTAGTTTTCGGTATAAAAAATATTTATCATATTGTATTTGAAGAATGTGTCACAACCCACACGGCAACTCTATTACAAGATAAGGACTCATAGTGAATGCCATATTCGTCGTAGTCGTCATCCTTGTCGTCGTTATGCTTGCCCCATAGTTCCATTGCATATCCTGCCAGAGATAGTTAAATTTTGTTCTCCTTTTTTTACTGCAAATAGAAGTCGCATCCTAGAAGCACTACCCGTTTACACTCCTACCACCAACCTCCTGACAGAACCATTTCGTATAAATTCCAAACTAATACTCTCAAAAAACTTGTTAGTCTCCATAGTAAATGGATAGAAGGGTAAAACCTAAAGGTATCCTGTCCGCAAAATGGGAAAACGTGAAAACGATTTCTAGAGCAACAACTGTAGAAAAACAAAACGAAAAATAGAAACTCAAAGTTATAACTGTAAATAGCTTAATGAACTGGTAAAGAACTTTTGTGTGCGAATACTGTGGTTGGTATTTGCCAATTCAAAATCACTACATCCGCCACCCCTTGGCAGGCACGTGTACAAAACGAAGTATCCATGTCTGTCCTGGGTGTATAACATCCAATGAGCAATTGGATAGGAAGAGTCTCAAGGAACCACCACCTTTAGCACAACCCCGACGTACAACTACATACATCCAAAATTGCCGAGTGGAAATTATCATGGATTTTCCATGAATTACAATTTTTTAGGGCAAGCACCCAGATAACTCAGGAATGGAATGTGTTTTGGGTTTACTTCGATGGTCGAGGTGAAAGCGGTCCTGGATTATGCCAATGAGTTATGTCAGATGGATTAGTTTGTGTGTGCGCCTGTGGCAAAGTGGTAAATGAAGTTGTAGACAGGGAGCATAATTTGAATTTGATTTGGCTTCTAAGTTCTTTCTGCAAGGGGGAAAGATTCACTGATTATAACAATTTATCCGATGGTAGGGGTGGGTAGTAGAAATGAGAGTGTGTGTCTGTTGTCGTACCGATTTACTGAAATTTCTTTGTTTGTTGTGGAATTTAAAAAGATTTATTTCTACCGGAACAAGTGAACGAATATCGAAGAAAAGAATGGATTCCTATTGAGCAGCACCCGGAATATCAACTGATAATAACAAATTTGAAAAAGCTAATGATAATTGGAAGTTGACTCTGGAAGGTTGATTTCGTCTGTGCTTTAATATTGACAATTAAACTTCAACAGAAATAAAACAAAAAAAAATGATGCCATTCGCTTTTTTTGGCTGAGAAGGCCCTATCCCACACGACTAAGATGGATCAAATTAAGACCTTGGTAATCCCAGTTTTCCCGTAGGCATACTTCGGATATCCTCGTTCTATTCGAAAGATAAATTGTACATAAAATATCCGTTTCCTTCCTTCGTTTAGATTTCCTTCCCGCAGATTAGAGACGCCATTTTTCCAATTATCCAGACCTAACTTCTACTATCTTCTATGCTAGAGCCTTGTCGACTATTCTGTCGATACCGCCAAGCTATTGTCGATGTGTTTTAATTATCTTTTTGTAATCTTCTCTATTCGACCAATACAAGATCTCGTACTCGACAAACTAATAATACTAAGAACTAGGAAATTTTTTAAATATTTTACTTGTGAACTTACCTTACCTGAGGTGGGTTGGTCAATGACCTCAAGAGCTCTTAATAAAATTCTTTTCCTGAAATCTAAGTCGAAATCCACTTTGACCCACTTGACATTCACATGTCAGCAGAATTATAATTATAAGAGCTCTAAATTTCGCCCTACTTTACGACTTCCCACACTTCCGGAACAAATTTGGGCGGTTCCAAAAGTCTTCAAAGGCCTTGTAGTTTACTCCCTTAAATATTCATTTTGTGGGTAACTTTTACGACCAAAAACAGAAAATGTCCTCAACACCTCGACCATCACTAGTCGCTTGGTAACTTCAAAGGATAACAGCAAATAAAATTCCACACTTCACAGTGCGAAAATAATCCGAATTTATGCGAGGTCGTAAAGTTACATTTTATGCGGCTGCCGAAAAATTCTACCCTCTACCCGACCGAAAAAAAAAACTAGGACCAGACCAACACGATTGCTGTGCGCACCACCCCATAAAGAATCCACTTAGGACCGTCTCTTTCGACCCCCATCCGCCAAAACTCACAACTTGCTACTCTGCACTTACAACGAATACAGCGGGGGGAGGGAATAAGCCAAATGCGCTCATCACTTTGCATACTTTACAATGGCGGCTGCCCTCGACATCATCACAGAGCTGGAGAAGGGCGCCCTCTCTCTCTCTATCTCATTCGTTTGATGATGTTCATCCATAATTCCACCGTTTTGCCAGCATTCTTTTTATGGCTCGTAAAAATGCCACCACTTTAGCCACAACGACGACGACAACGACACAACGGAGGGCGCTCGAAAAATGGGTGCTTCTGCTGCTCCTCTGACTTCATATGCAATGCTAGTGCTGCAAAATTAATGGAAGCGGCGAGGAGGAAAACGTCATAACGAGGCGTTTATTTGGCACTCATTCTGATCCAGAGGATAGAGGATGATGTCAATTGGTAATAAAACCAGAGGCCGATGATAATGCCACAAACGAAAATGACAAAGTGACTACGGTCGTAAAAAAAGACAAACCACCCGAAGATAAGGAGGAACCCACCCACGTGAGTACGTTCATTGGTCGTAAACGAGAAATGAATATTTGTGTTGACCATTATGGAATTGGGAACGGAATTAACAGCCAAAGCCTGTGGGCTTTGAAAGAGAAAAAGTGGCACACCAGAAAACCTGTAAGAGAATGAAAATTAACTTTAAGTGCACCCTACAACAGACGACATCAAAACGAATGTTCCCATTTAGTCTGGTCCGTCGCAGCCACAAATCACCAAACTTTGTAGCGTTTTTCGCTGCACCCATTGTCCTCGGGCGATTTCTCATTTCCACCTGTCAAAATAAATAATTTGGCAAGCGCTCTCCTTTCTGTCGGTGACAGCCTCCTCCCCACCTTACAATGCACTGCGGTGCCCAGACCCGTGAACTTATTATTGCCTTCATGTAAACGACTTCATAGTGACAGCCTCAATTAAGTCCGAGCGAAAAGTCGACATTAATTAAAATGACAAATTCCACAGTGTGTAGCGCGCCGAGTGACAGGCGCCCAACGAAGCAGCGCTGATTTGTGCACAAAAAACCTTGTGATAGTTTTTCCTTCTCGAATTAAGGGGGGTTCGAGGAAAAGACGCCTGGGCCAAGTGTACATTTTCCCCCCGTTGCGTTGTCAGAGTGAAATTTCAAGCAATCACCCTTAGGCTAAGAGGAACAAGCATAAAACAAATTTCTTGGACCGTTTTCAATTTAAATTAAATTGTAATACTTTCCTCTCCGTTGGGCTTGCGCTTCTCATTGCGTTGCGTGAGTCTCGGTGTCCGTGACTCTGCTCTCATAAGCACATGCAATATGCGGTCTTTGTTGTTAATTCGGTGAACTCGGGTTGCCTGCGAGTCGAGTACATTTCACATTTTACGAAGAAGGATGCATAAATCAATTCTGCATCGTTGGTCAAAAGGCGGTATGTGGTAATTGTACTCGTATGAGCAAAGAAAGATGAAAGGTGAAGTGCGTTGAAATTTCGTTAAAGATACGTTGGTACAACACCAACAACGCTGTGTTAGAACGTAGGGGGTTTAATTAGGAAGTTTTAGCCACAGTGTGTCAGGAACAAGTAACCTTCCGCACTACGCCATGTGAAATAAAATTAAATTACATACGCTAAACAATGGACCTACTAATGCACAAAACTATGATAAAAAATTGTTTGTGCAGTTCGGTTAAAAAAAAGAGGGAGCCGAGAGATTTGGTTCAGTTTAATCGACTGTCTAATCACCCCAAGCAACATAAGCCATAAAACTGAAATTTTTTAATCGCAATCATAGCCAAAGGTCTCATAAGCAGACAGCTGCGGAACCAAGATTTTTTTGTCCACTTAAGAGAAGGTCCACTTTAGAGGAATTGTTAATAATGTAATTTAAGTAGAAATTAAATTTAAAGAAATTTAGAAATTAGAGTTTACAGGGTGTCCGCAAATGAGAGATTTCACTTTATTTTAGAACCTGTGCCATCAAAGTGCTGGAGGTCGAATACGACTTGGCCATGGTCTTAACTTTTGCTGAATAGTAAAGAAGAAAAAGAACAAGGGTTTAAAATAGACTTTCGGGTACATTACTCCAGGAATTTCGTCAGCATCGTTTGGGATATTCAAATCGTAATTATCACTTCTTTATTCAACAAAGTTTTGAAATGCTGTAAAGAAGAGCATGATGTTCTTGAAACACAGAACAAAGAAATACTCTAAAATAAGTCTGTGTTTTGCATGATCTCAACGGATCTATTGTTTTCACGACAATATCAAGGAATGAGGATTAATTAATTTGATAGTAGCATAAGCCGAACGCCTTGAACCCTTAAAACAGGATACACGAATTAAAACGCAAATGGACAAACACTGGTGGTACAAGGAAACTGTGGTCTCTTTGTAATAAATACCTTGAATAGTACTCTCCGGTACCATGTCAATAATTTAAGCCATTTATAAGAGTTGAGGCAACAACCCTTATTACATGAAGTCTAACACAAATTGTTGTGGAAAATACTTCTTCCAGTAAGTAAAGGCGCTGAAAGTATAAGGTCGTTGGGACTCCTTTCCTACATCTGGGATACGTAACCAGGAGAGCCATACAAAGATGCCATACCGATAGCAAGAATCATAGAAGAAACTATCGTGTGTGCGCTCTTAAAGAACGCACAGGCGATGGCAGGACGTAGTGTGTATTTTTGTAGGAACTGTGCCAACTGACCTACTGGCAGAGAGGAATCGAGCATGAAAATGTATTTTTCTTTAATGGTGCAGTGAAACCTAAGAAAATTACAACAAAATCAAAACAAATGGGATACTGTAGAAAAACAAAATATTCACACGTTTGTCTTGACACAGTTAAAACATTTAGAGTGTGAAAGGAAGAATCGTTGGCTCGCCCTGTTAAACAAAACTACATATAGGTACATAATATAACTTACTTACTTATCCTACCATTCTGAGTTAGCTCTCACAAGTTTTCGAAAAGCGTGTCCGGCAACATGGGCTCAATGTTAGAACGGAACAGCCTTAACTTGGTGTTTAAACTAATGGCATTACTTTGCCAAATTTTGGTTAGCATTCGAAATGCAGCTTTTGCTTTGCTGATTCGAGTGAATCCTGTTCAGTCTCTTCGTATTGTTCTTTGATTTGGTTAAGGATACTTCTAGCTATTATTCTACTATTTCAGCCAAAGTAGGCAATTTTATCACTGCATTAGGTTGCCTTTATTTCGAGAGCTGCATTTCGGGCAGGGGGTGTACATTATGCGCACCTCATTTATTTAACTAAAAATTAGGTCCAGTCTAAACAAATCCAATCAAAAACTTTCTCAATCTACCTGAACTTGTAAGCACTCTACATTCTACCCAGCGACTAACTAAAAGTCTTCCCCTCAACAGTACAGAAGCTAAAAATTCCTCACTGCAACATCTTCTTGTCCCACAACTGTACCATTTATCATCGCCACCTATAAGGATTACAATTTTAATCGAATTATTTACATATGCAGAAATTTCTACCGCCCATAAATTAGCACACAGTGTCTAATCCCACGGGACCATGCTGCAATTGACTAGCAACACCATACCTACAAGTTGAGTCTGCCGCAACTTTCTCGACAGGTCTCGCCCCTTTCCCAGATTGACTCGATTAATCAAAATCCATCAGACCGTCAGAGATAGAATAAAAAAGAGTAAGAAGACCGGACCAACCAACGATGACGCTGATAGAGATCTGCAATTTTGTTCTCACATTAAACGAAACATGTCCAAGGAAGTCAACACTTCCAGAGCGCACAGCAATTATGCGAACACATTATGAACACGTATGCTGTTCCCTGGCAGCGAAGCCGCCAGTTCGTGCATAAGATAAATGACAAGCCCATCGCGGCTGGCACTAGGTACAGCGCGCCGCGCCGCGCCGCTTTGACAGACGGACAAGTAGTTTCGTGTATCACAAAAAAAGCCCACATACACACACGCAAAGTACGTCGCGTTAGTAGTGGCATGCAGTCTCATGGCATAATCGGCTGAGGATGTCGAGACGAGAACTTGTCATATGTCGGATGTTCTACTGGATGAGTGCATGACAGAGTTGTGCTCTGCCCAGTCTCTTCCGGATGCAAGTGCGTGTATAGGGCCACCATCACCCATCATCACATAATCATCCCCGATCGTCATCGTCATCATCATCAGCACGAACAAAACCGACATCCGTCGACATAGCCATCGTCGAGGTTCTGCCATCGGCACTTTTTGTGGTTATGTCGTCGTTGAGCACGTTTATCATCGCGACGATGGCCGTCACCGTCAACATCATGGCCATCATCATCGTTCTCTGCATCATGACGAAAGATCAGCCGCTGCTGCCGCATCATCACTCGACGTCGTTGTCGTTGGTTTTGCACCAGCAAGTTATCATAATTACGGTGCC
Organism: Xylota segnis; assembly: GCA_963583995.1. Lineage (NCBI taxonomy): Eukaryota > Metazoa > Arthropoda > Insecta > Diptera > Syrphidae > Xylota > Xylota segnis. The sequence goes on from OY757237.1 coordinate 80,826,015, forward strand.
GGGTCGAGCATATATTATTGCGCGATGGTTATTGGCATTTTAGGGGGAAGCGGAAGACATGCAGCCATTGTGGTCTCCTGCTGTCCGAGTTTAATAAATTTCACATCGCTATCTGATTGTTCTGATGGAATTTGCGCCACCATAATTAATTTATTCATTGTTCCTTTTGTCACGGGTCGGCAGTGTGTGAGTAATGACCATAAATGGGCGGGTATGATACGGACGTCTAGTGATGGAATTCGCGTAAATCATTTTGGCCGAGACACAAGGTCATGGCACGTCATGTTGATGGCAGATTTTTAATCAGATTTTTTGTCTGTATACATTGAAGATACTTTGTATGAGATATGTAAGTAGTTGGCCATAATGGCCAAGACAACCAACTGGAGAGACTGACAGCAATAAATTATTTTTTTTTAATTGATTTTATTGGCGTACGTGGTTGCAATTTTGATGGTCTTTTCTTGCGAAGTAGTTAGAAATGTAAGATTACATGGTTTTTTATTTGAATTTATTGATGCGAAACATTTGTGATCAAGCAAACCATTTTTATGTTCTTTCTGGTGATGTATCAATTTGTAAGCGCAAACTTACATAATAAATACGAACATTTTTCCCAGAGGTGTGGTCGGTGCTATATGATAGATTATTATTTTGATTCCGTATTCATAGATAGTTTGTGATTTATGTAAGCATCCTGTTCAAACAATCTAATGCTCGATGCGTGATTGACAACGGAAGTACATATGTACATATGTATATGGCCAAGACGGGCAACTACAATTAGTCGCTATGTACTTATGTATCGGTTATTCTATTCCAAGTATTGCCATCAAATTTTATTAAAGACGGTTTGTTAGAAGTGATTGATATCGTTCCAAGATGGTTAGTACAAATTCTCAGGTTGCAAAATAGTAAATACTACACATATAATCAGAGAAGACAATAGACTACACGGAAGTGTCAAATGCATTTACATATGTACATAAAGCGGCAAGGGTAAACATATTCATACCTGTAATGCGCTCAATCCTTTCCTATTCAGTTATATTTTGAGACTGTGAGGGATTTTACATACCTGTACGTTGCCATACAGATACCAGATAGAACAAAAATTGTGATATACTATGTACATATATTCAATCCCATTTGTATTGAGGACCTTTAGCAGTGGAGATTGAGCAGAGAGAACGAAAATTATATGAACTATAACCCGACATCGATCTAGTGAAAATAAGCTGTGTTTAGATCATTAAGATGGCAAAGACTTAGAAACCAACTTTATATCATGCCTGGAAACACAGCGCAGGCTTCCAGAACAACTAACGAGGGAGAAGTCTTTAAGCTATGGTTAGACAATTACCAGACTCGGAAAGGCATTACTTTTTAAAACGAAGCTTTTTTAAAAAGAACTTTTATGGAGCTTAAAAAGGATAAAGGCTAACTCCTTTAAACACTTCGGAACAGTACTTAATCTAATAACAAACCTGAGCTCTGCCACTGGAACTTGTCAGAATACCAAAAGATTTTAAGATCCTTATTCGTTTTTTTTTTTGTTGTTTTACATGAACTTCCTCTAAAGTGCATTATTTCAGTATGTTTTCACCAACTGAAATCTAAAATCGCTATTCTTCTGGAACTATATTATATTTTGTATTAATACTGGTCACCCCATTTGTACTGAATATTGCTTTCATACATATGTATGTTCATATGTTCTTTGCTAAAAATATTGGTACATATGTATGTAAGTATGTATTTTAGTTTTGCACCTTCGTCCTGGAAATACAAAAAAGAAATTATCGTAGCACCTATTACTTTAAATTAAAACCTCTTACAATCCAACCCAGATCAAATATTTACATATGTACGTATTCGTGTATGCACATACATACATATGTATATACTTACTAAATACACCTACAACAGTGCTTGTCAACCTCACAACTCATCCCATCAATCAATCAATCAATTTTAAGCGATAACCAAAAATATTTATCGAGTGACAAACGAAAACCCATCATCGCACCACCGAAACCGTGTGTTGCTGTCTTTCTTGGCTTTCTTCAATTACATGTCAATTTCACTTGTCGTCTGTCTGTCTGTCCGCCCATCAATCAAGTACAAACATATTTGTACGGCCTTAGCCACCACTCAACTGATATCAGTTTCGTTGAAATTGAGTAAATAGCAATGTGTTGTCAACTAAAAAAGTACAACCTACCTAAGCGGGAAAAATGTCTGGAAAATTGTTTTGTTAGGTACGTCGACTAAGTGCCAACCAACACACAAGAAGAGAAAAAAAAAACGATACATGACTAAAAAAACGAAACGAAAATAAATGTACAACTCAAGAAATGAACGGTAGCTGTTTACCTAATCAAATTAAAAAGCATCCTTGACAGCAAATCAAATACACGAAAACGCTATCAGTCGCTACTGTTGTTAATGTTTGACAATCTAATGCCGTAACAGACAAACATTGAACCATTGTGATACGTCAATGAGACGGGGAGGTATCGAAAATAGCTAAAGTGTATGTACATATATACATATGTAGGTACTCCAACTTATCTTTAGGCACTCATGCTCGCTAAAGATTGGCAATATAGAGTGAAATATGGTTTAAAGTAAGGTACACACTATTTGTTGAACTGACAGTTTTGCTCGACTCAGATACTTAAAATTGTGCTGATTTTATACCTACGAATCCAGCAAAACGGTTATTTCGAAACTAAATGTGTACCCTACTAAATATTTACAATATTTATCAGCTGTTTGTTTGAAAATTGACAAACATTACCTGATAAAAAATAACTCACTTTTCCAATGTTTGCACTGAGTTTTGCTCAAAACTATTCAGTATTGGAATTCAAGCTTGGTTCTTTTTAAACATGAGAAGATCTAATAAGTTGGTTATGGGATTTGGCGTCTTTAATTGAACATTATCTCCATGGAATGTTATCTGCATTACTTAACATTTGGGTGAATAATGAGCATGGAATAGAAGATTGAGTAAGCAATTAGATCATTCTCCCCTTACAAATCGCTAGGGCTGGACGCAATCATCCCAATTATGTCACAGAACACTATAAGTAGTTAAGAAACTATTCAGAAAGAGTCTCATAGGCAGACATATTTCACGAACTAGGAGAGAGATCAATGTGGTATTTATGCCCCAGGCTGGGAAAGCAAATGATACCATCGCCAAAGACTTCAGGCCAATCAACCTTACCTCCTTTATCCTTAAAACTTTTGAGAGGCTAACAGACATTCACATTCGCAGTTAACTTCTCCCCGAGGCTTCGTCCACGGCTCAAATCGCTTGTACTAGAGGAACAAGTATAGCAACGGCGCTGGTGTGGTTAGCTCAATCGAGGAATTCTTAAAAGATAAAGAATACACGTTAGCTGCATTCTATCGAAGCTCAAGATTCACGATACCGTGACAAACTGAATTGTAGAAATTCTTGAGGAAACATATGATAATACAAAGGAACATGAGGGTGCGAAGACGGAAGCATTCGCCTCTGGAGGTACCCCTGAAGGCGGAGTAACCTCTCCCCACTTAACAAGACTTCTAAAAAGGACTTAAACCATTAATGGATGAAATGCAACTCAAGCCATCCACACTCCACTATTCAGCCGAGCAGAAAGCATTCTAGAAAACACACATAAAAGCATTTGTTCACCTATTTTATTACTAACACAAAATTTTGATAAAGTCTTTTAAAGGATGTAACATATTGACTAAACATACAGAAAAGATTCAATCCTATCGGTCTAGTTGAACTTTTATTTAATAACTGTTTTTTCAAATGACTTGGAACGTAAGGATGTTACGTGCAGACTATCATCGAAATCGCTAGTGGAGAAAGACATGTATAAAAAAGGGGTGTTAGGAGGAAGGTGGTTTATACCAAATAAAAAGACATCTTCTTCAAGAGTATTATCACTCTAGTAAGTGTTCTAACTTCTAAGAAATTTTAAAATATGTGCTAAGAAAGAAAAAAAAACAAAAAATTAAATTCCACTAGCTAACCCCTAGGTTACTTAATGGACCTCCGACCCGTAAAGGGTCAGCCTAAATCACTGTAGTCTTTCACTCTCTTCGATCCCATAAACGCTGCTTGCATTCCCCCAGACCAATTGCAATAGCTTGGTCCTTAAAACGGAGGTTCGGTCTTCCTTGTCTCGTCTCTTCTCGTCTCGTCTCGAACCTGGGGTTGTGCTTCGAAGATCCTCTCTGCTGGAGCATTATTGTCCATTCGCTCTATGTGGCCGAGCCAGTGTTTTGGACCTGCATCTACATTTTGGTACAGCGCAGAGTGTTCGCAATTATGTGTCCTTCTCCATTCGACTCCTCGAGACCAAAAATTCGACTTAGAATTTTTACCTCGAAAGTGCCCAAAATCATCTAGCACTCTGCTCCATATAACAGAACTGGCAGGATCAATATTTACTCCGAGGTAGGTAAACTCGTTAACTACCGTGATCTTGCATCTTACATGTAGCAGTCAATGTGGTAAGGATGAAAAGTGAATACATAGGTTAGATCGAAAATGGATCAATAGTCTTCGCTATCGATACTGGTTACGAATGTATAAATATACCTTATAGGGTCTACATACTTCGATTGTTTCTCTATATAACAGAATATAAACTTTAAGTAATATTGACGTCAAGTCAAGCAAGTTGAAGAGCGATAACACAAACATAAAGTAGCTCTCAGTATGATAAATGAATGATGAAACATTGAAAAAATATCAACACAACGTTATAGTATAAAGTAGGAAGCAAAGAATGTTAACTATATCTAACAATGTTATTTTTCAGGGACTGCTTATGACAACCTCAGTATTACCTAATGCGCCAAATAATAAGGCACCTTGGGTTGTCAGAATTTTTGAAAAACATGCCAAAGCTGTTAATCACAAGACTGACACTTTCATTATGCAGGCGCCTGTTTTACCATTGATGGATCATTCTGCTAAATGTTTTGTATACTCGAACATTCTGTAATTAAGTAATTTTTCTTATTGATTGATTCCATTGATTGATGAACAAAAGACACTCATCAAGCACTCATCCATCCCTGTAATTTTAAACAAAACAAAAACTCGTATTTTCCCCATAAGTACCCTGATGATTAATAGTCCCGATGAATTCGCTTTTATTCTTGGACACCACCATCCATTTCCCTGATCAATTAGTCCTGACATCAAATTTCGACAAAAATTAATTGAAAAAAAGTTACTCGTACTGAAATAGCCATGACCGTAGCTCTCACATATTGTGCGTCTAGCCACATGTCTAAGTGACGATTGGAAAGCCAAGCGCCCAACTTGTAAACGAATCGATCATAATCACTCAAAACTTGTATGTTTTCCCAACAATTTACAGTTTCCACTGCATTTAAGAATCGACCACGAATGCTCAATCATGTCCCACCGAAATCCGATTGGCGCCAGAATTTGACACCTCGTCAGTGGAAAGAGAAGAAAAAGGTTTTCTTTGGCAGTAAAGTTACCAAACAACGAAAATACAAAGTAAACAATGCACTTCATCGGGTCGCGCCCAAGTCCCAATCGGGGGTTTATTAATCTGATTAAATGACGAGTAGAACCTTTCGCCTTCCTTGTCTCCTACTCGGGCTGTCCGTTTTTATTTACTCTGTTAATTTGCCTTTATTACGGCGGGAATTAATCAGCTTACTGTCTGACGCCATACTTGTCAAAGTCAAACACAAATTGTTTCCCTACTTAATCCACCCCTTGAGAGACTGACGCGCCAGTAGTCGGGCGTATAATGAAATCAATTCAATTGGATATTGAATTCAAATCGCACCTAGCCCCGATGAGGACTACTGGCTGAGGTGTGTAAATCAATTATATCAGACGGAAATGTCATGCAGCTGTCAAACAGTAGCTGATCACTTGATGACTCCTGGGAAACGGACGACACGACGACGACGACAATGATGATGATGATGACTAATCGCCTAGACATACATACAAATGGTGAGAGTGAACATATTTTATCAGCGGTCTCTAGGTGTGTTTTGGAGGCAGGTAGCAAAGACTATATGTAGTTTGGTGTGATTGTCAGAGGAAAGTACTATGTTGCAGGAGTTTGTGGGAATCGTAAAGAGCGGGACGTAGGCGGAACCGAAAGGTCAGTACATGTGGCCATGGCAATTAATCTCCATCAGGCGTCTATTTGTTGTCATAACTCCCTGCGGAATGTCTACTAGACAAATGGGGAAACACTAATTTATCTTTGTATGGTTGGAGATAAATTTTGTGAGGGTCTTGTCTCTTGTAACACAGAATGATATGTTCGAGAATGCTTGCTAAGGCATTAGAAACTTCAAATCGTGGGTGTGTACTTTTTGTACCAATGGCTTTGTTCAGACTGAAAAACAAGGAAGTAAGGACCCTAACGCACGAGGTACTGATTGAGTGCAAAGACCTAGACGATGTCACTACCAAAGAAGAGATCTGTCAAGCCCTGGCCGAGCAATTCGAGGAAGTACGAGGCATGCAGGCCTCATCCATCAAATCCATGAGGAAAGCTTATGCAGGAACACAAACTGCAGTCATTAGCCTCCCGATAAACGCTGCCAAAAAAGTTCTGGAGGTTGGGAGAGTCAAAATCGGATGGACGATATGCAGAATACGAGAGAAAGTGGTACCGCTGCGATGCTTTAGGTGCCTTAACTTCGGGCATCTAGCAAAGGCGTGTTTAAATACGGTGGATAGAAGTGAGGATTGCGTCAAGTGTGGACAGAAAGGCCATGTTTCTAAGAACTGCACCAATGATGCAAGGTGCGTGCTCTGCGAAGAAAAGGGGAGCACCAACTTCAAACACGAACAGTACAAGAATCTCGACGAAAAAGTCTGGGTAGCTGATTACTCAAAAAGAGCTGCTATTTGGACCTGTGGAGACTACGCCTTCGAAGAAAAAATGATGACACCCCAATCCGGGTTCGTTCGAGCCAAGGTAAAGGGTGTTAACATCTATAGTTGTTACGCATCCCCAAACAGCACTCTTGAAGAATTCCAGCGTATGTTGGATAGGCTCGTGGATGATGCTAGAGGCCGTAGCCCAATCATCATGGCTGGGGATTTCAACGCATGGGCCACTGATTGGGGCAGCACTCGAACCAATAGAAGAGGTGAGGCACTACTCGAAGCGGTATCGTCACTAGATGTCATGCTGCTCAATACGGGAAGCGAGAATACCTTTAGCAGAAATGACGTAGGTTCCGTAGTTGACATAACCTTCGTAACTAGTTCCCTAGCGAAAGGCGCCAAGTGGAGAGTAAGTAAACAGTACACCCACAGCGACCACCTGGCCATCCTGTTTGAAATAGACCAGAAAATATCCAACCGGGAACTCCCGCCAAAGAAGGCACAACGAATGGGGTGGAAAATAGGCACACTAGACGAAGATTCTTTTACTTTCACCTTTAGAGAATCTACAATAAGACCAGGAACAGCAAATGCTATGGCAGCTGAGATTACGAAACAAGTAATGAGAGCATGCGATGCATCTATGATCCGGAAAACGTCAACAAATCGCCGGCCACCAGTATATTGGTGGAACCAAGAGATAGCAGAGCTACGCAGCAAGTGCCATAAAGCGAGAAGACTGTTCCAGCGATCCAGAGGTTTGCCCTCCCACCAGAACCTACAGGTGCAATACAAAGATAGGCGTAGAGACCTGAAATTAGCAATCCGGAGAAGCAAAAGTGACAACTTTAAAGAACTCTGTCAGCAAGCAGATGTAAATCCCTGTGGTACAGCCTATAAGGCAGTCATGGCAAAACTCAAGGGCACCACTAGGGCACCACTCGCCCTCATGCCCTTTGCTAATGCAAAAAATAGTGTCGGGCTTATTTCCACCGCAGAGAACTGCAGAGCGTATAGCAGGACCCCAGGATTTACATGAAATCACAACCGTCACGCAAACGGAACTTTTGGAAGTGTGCAAGCGGTTCGATGACAATAAGTCACCTGGATTGGATGGGATACCCAACAAGGCCCTTAAGTTAGCCATAAAAACAAATACGGAACCATTTCTGGAAATGTATAATAAGTGTCTAACCGAAGGGGTCTTTCCAGACCAGTGGAAGAAACAACGTCTGGTGCTGCTGCCCAAAGGGAAAAAACCGCCAGATGAGCCCTCGTCATACCGTCCTATATGCCTGTTAGACACAATGGGTAAAATATTAGAAAAAATTATATGCAAACGACTGGAGGTGGCAATACATGAAGCCGGGGGACTTTCAAACGAACAGTATGGATTTAGACAAGCCCGTTCTACAATCGATGCTATATATATATAATACGGTGCGGTAATAACACTAGACGTCAAAAATGCGTTCAATTCTGAAAATTGGGGACATATTTTGTGCTCACTTAGAGAAATGATGGTGCCAGGGTTCCTCATCAGAATAATATTAAATTATTTCGAGAAACGGTACCTGTTTTACGATACCGACGATGGGGTAAAACAGTACCACATATCTGGCGGAGTACCACAAGGATCGGTACTAGGTCCTATCTTGTGGAATCTTATGCATGATAAGGTGCTGAGGCTTGAAATCCCAAACGAGGCAAAAATCATAGGCTTTGCCGATGACATCGCAATCGTAGTGACAGCAAAACACCTGGAAGAAATAGAGGACATTGGAAACGAATGTATCCGAAAAGTGAGACGGTGGATGGCAGCAGTCGGTTTAGAACTCGCTGAACATAAAACGGAAGCAGTACTAGTAAGCAGCCGCAAGAAAAGAGAAGCAATCACCATCAGGGTAGGCAACCAAAATATAACGTCAAAACCGGTGATCAGATACCTAGGTGTGATGATTGACGCTAGGCTAGCTTACAAGGAACACCTTGAAATAACGTGCGACAAAGCTGCTCGGGTGTGTACTGCCTTATCCAGAATTATGACAAACCTTGGAGGACCCAGACAACCAAGGAGACTAATTTTGTCAAGAGTGGCGCAGTCAATAATAATGTATGCGGCACCAATATGGGCAAAGGCAGTGAGAATTAAGTCCCACTTAAGAAGAGTTAATTCCGTCAATAGACTGTGCGCGCTGAGAGTGTGTTGCGCTTTTCGGACGGTATCCGACGATGCTATATATGTTATTGCGGGAATGCTACCAGCGGATATCTTGGCTATTGAGCTACAGAGGACCTATGACGCCAAAATCCAGGAACCCCTTGCTCCAGTCAAAGATATTAAGCTGGCAGAAAGACAGCGAAGCATGAGAACATGGCAGGAAAGATGGAATCAGTCAACGAAGGGAAGATGGACCCATCGACTTATACCGGATATACATAAATGGATGGACCGGCATCACGGAGAAGTGGATTTTTATCTCACCCAGTTCTTAACCGGACACGGCTGCTTCAGAGCTTATCTAAACAGGTTTGGGCTTGATGAATCTCCAAACTGCTCAAACTGTGGAGAGGCCAGAGAGGATGCAGAGCATGTGCTCTTTCAGTGCCCATATTTTCGCTTGGAACGCAGAGGTCTTGAGGAAATAATTGGAGTAATACCAACTCCGGAGAACATCGTAAACCATATGCTGACATCGAACGCAGTATGGAATACTGTGAAACAAACAGCAGCGGTGATCATAAACGAACTTCGGCGGCTGGAAAGGCTCAGGCAGAGCAACCAAACCCAAATGGAAGCCCCCTCAGAACAAGAAACGTCGAACAGGTCAAGAAGAGCATAAAGTGCTAACCAGCCCCGCGAAGTAATACTTAACGGTAGTTCCGCGGGGAGAGTGGTTGAAGTGTGTAGGGTGTGGGTTAGTACGTAGGCGTATTCCTGGCATCGAGTATTCGGGTTTGCGAATCGTGCATGCCAGTAGCCCGGGTTACTGATATCTTTAGAAGATTACACATCCGTTGGCGCAACCAAAAAAAAAAAAAAAAAGACTGAAAAACAAGAGACGAATGACACTGTTGTGATATCATAGTTCCAGCATGGATTTCAATAAAAGAAAGTAATGGTCTTCCTTACATTTTTACTCTTTGCATTCAACACCGCCTATGTAACACAACACAACAGATTGCAGATTGAATTCTGTCTTATTAGGAGAATAATGCAAAAGTGATTTCCGCCTTGAGAAATTCGTTGTATGCCTTCTTTTGCAACTTCTTTCTTTTTCGAAGTCCCAGCTACAAAGAGAACGTCGTTGTAACCATAAGATGAAACTCCATCTGTTTCGAGTTAAGTAGCAAAACCGAGTGAATTTAATTTTAGTTAAACTGGCTATCTACGTGCTTTTTATAAACAAATCCCAGTGTAATATTTTCTAAAACTTTATCATTACAATTCTCTTACACGCAAGCTGTCCCCCAGAAATGACAAAATAAATACAGCAATTCATCATCAGAACTGTCATCTAAGGAATTCAGCCCACATACGACGCGTAGGTAACTGACACACATATCAGCAAACTTTTATTTTTTTTTATTTTTTTTTAGGAAACCCTGTCATTTTTTGTCCTCATTGTTATATCTTAGTGGTACGCCTATTCGCACAGCCGGCAGGAACGATTTATCTTATCACAGAGACATTCAACCAGGGTTACGTGGAGAACTCACATTGTCACTCATCAAACCGACCTCCGTGACAGTCAGCTATAAAGCAAAACACACATATCCATGATTATTTTTGCCACATTGCGGCTGGTCGGACGTATGCAAACAATTCGCTCTAATCCATTGATATGTCAAAAGTTCTCGAAATGCCCGATGATTGATGACAGCTGTCGTCGACGTCGTCGTTTCGTTACAGACAACAATTACTTTGAGTTTTAACCCACGGGCAAGGCAACAAATGCCCCTCATCAATCCCCACGCTTTGTGAGCAGCGCACCACTCTGACGGTGGTCAGCACAACCACGGTTCTACTGTCACCCTTTGATGTTCCAAAAATAAATGTTGCCACGAATGATTCAAATAAAGAATCCGTTAGAAAGGAAACACTTTTTTTCTGTTTTAATGTATCAACATCAATTAGAGCATTGAAATGCCAACTATTTGAGAATTGTACACTTGCATAGCATCGATTCATCAATCACTCCCCGGGGAGACAGGCATACCGCTCTATTCGTTTTGGCAGTAGCACCACCTCGGCCGACAGATAGACAGAAGAAGAGTTGACATGTGAGTAGAATTTTCTGCTGCGAACTACTCTATGACGTCCGGCGTTGTTTCTGTTCTTTCGCCAGGCGTGTTCGTAGTTTCGTTGTTGTACAGCGTGAAGGGGGGATGAAATGAATTCTGGCACCGGCAGCAGTCACATATGTCACTTGTGTGAGAACCCCCCCAATTAAGAGCTGTCAACGGAGAACATCGTGCTTTAAATATTTCAAATTTTCATTTTCATCAGACGCGGGGAAATTCGCGCGGCATATCACCGCGAGCGAATTCCTGGTACCATCACGGTGGGGGGGGAAAAGCGACGACAACGGCGTGTATTGGGAGATGTTTTTGGGACTGCCTTGATGCGACATGTCTTGCTGGCTGATGCAGCAGTTAGTTAGGTGGTTGTGCTGGTGTGGAATTTGAAAAAGAATTTTTCACTTTAGGTTTGGATGCGGCTTTACGTGTGTGTCTCGTTGCAGGATGTGGCGCATTTGGAAAGGAATTTATTACCGTCATCGTCCTCGCCCGGCCCAAGTGATACAATTCGCTGCCAGGGGTAAGATCACAAAATATTCATGACATTTGCTGTGACGCTCAAATGAAAGTCGCACAGCAACTGGGATATTATCATTTTACATCCTTTATACCTCTGATAGAAAACACGGTTATTATGTAAATAATATGCATATTACAGAAATGTTAATACAAGCAATATGAATCCAAAGCCAGTCTGAACGTGCCAAAAATATGGTATGAGAAGCTGCCCTTCTCCAGGAGGAATACGTCTTAGCTAAATTACAATTTAAATAAAATCCAGCGAACACACTTGTTGAAGAACAATGCTGTAATCAGTTTGTATCGTGAAATGTCAATTAGTTTTTACACACGCATATGAAAACATACAACACAGGGTGGGTCGTATACAAGTTTCTTTTTTGGAAATGCAGTGGGATGAACAAAATTAATTTTTTTCCATGTACATGTACTTGAACGACGTTGTGCTCCATAATTAATGGGAATGTTTGCTCTTACTAATAAAGCCATAATACATGGAAAACATTTAATTTTGTTCATTTTATTGCATTTTTAAACAGAAACTTGTATTTGACCCACCCTGTATGTATATACCTACATACAGTGGTGTTTACGTAAATAGCTCACAATTTTGTTTGGCGAAATTCTTAAATGCGAATTATAAAATCTTATTTTTTACAATGGATTAGAAATTACAGAAAACACAAATCTTTCTAAAATAGCATGTTCAGTTAAAAAAAATGACATCACAGTTTTAAAAATTGTTTAGTGAACCTGATGCAACCAACCAAACGCGACGATTCTGATGCCAAGATAGAACTGTAGCAGATATGTGATCCAACACGAGGTTGTACTATTTGATACGATTCAAAGCAGTTTCGATTTGTGAACCCTTGATCTGAAAGAGGTTCGAAACTAGGGTAAGATATTATCTGGTAGAATATGGTTTAGTATAAAACCTATCTAGAGAATGGAAGGCTACCGTGTCTCAGGCAGGGACTCTTCACGGGTCGGGAGCCCGTTAAGTAAGTAAGTAAGTACAATACCTATCTTGTGTGATTTAATTCCAATTCACTATACAATTGAATCATTATACGAATAGTGATACAGCAGATATGTGGTTCCGAACTAAATTAATTGTTTAACTTCGGACTGATACGAAATATAAATCACTTGCGCAAGGACAGTTTCGTACCGCTTTGATCCGAAAGTATTTCTTACATTTCGTACCATTTAGTACACTAAACACTTGAAGTTTGTTTACGGATCATACATTTATGTGTCAATTCGAACCAATGAAACCCTGGTCCGAAACTGGTAAAAAACGAATGCACTAAACTGCAGTACGGTATTATTGGGTTTTAGTTTCGGTTCACTGTTATATTAAATCCTTATTCTCACATTCGTGTTTACTTTTTCCGTATTGTTCCATAGTTACTTTGGTCAAGGTTTTAGGAAGGGTCTTTCAATATCATTTGCTTCATATTCTCTTCAGCCCCTTTAACTAAGGGCTTACAACTATCCCATCCTATCTGTGGACCACCAAAGTTCATCAAAATTTTTTGGATTTGAGTCTAGGACTATAAAATTTACATCATTCCAAATATTTAGAATTTAATTGAGACTAGGATCTTTTGTTGACTGATTAAGCACCGATATTAATTGGGATATTTATTGAAAGCCGATTCTATAGAAGACACGAAGAATCCTTTGAGTCATTATCATGATACAGATATAGAATCGTTAGTGTATGGATGGTCTTATAGTTATGCTGATACAGAATGTCATCAATTTTAACTATGAACCCAACGCGATGCCAAGACATCGCGGTAAGCGATCCACCACATGTTTCACGGTCTTAATGGTGTACTTAGGATTGTCATATACTTTTTGTCAACCATTACTTTCATTGGTTCACAAAGAAAGTCTTCTTCTGATTTCTTTTGGCTCTTCTCTTCTTCTGATCGGTGACTCCGTCATCGCCAGACAGTTGTTGTTTAATTTCACGGGAGGTCACAAAAGGATCAGTATAGCTAATACTATGTAAAAATCTGTTATGTAGTCTTTTCAGAGGTTATACAGCTTTCTAATTCTCCTAACAGGATTAAGTAACGTTTTAAAGTCCCGCTCGAGCTTCATGGAATACTGGACAAGATTCTTGGAACACTATATGTTCCTGTCATCTCAGAAATAGTTTTTGGGTTAATTCAAATCAGTTTCTTCCCTTTCCATCTTAAATCTTATTAAATTTTATTTACCTTTTTGGAATGTAAAGAATAGTTTTATAAAACAATATCATACTACTTAAGTAACTTACTTTACAATCTACTTCGACGATCGTAAAACAGAGAAATACCTCACGTTCTTCTTTGTTGAACCGAATTAGGGTGTTCTATTTACATATGTATATAAGTGAACACCACTGCATTATAATGTCTATTACAAAAAAAATATATCTGAATTAGGATGTACTATTAATGTGAACACCACTGTATCTATATACAGTACCTTGCCATATTATTAGGCCCATACTAAAAAATTCATCATTTTGAAGTTTTGACAGTGAGAACTTTGCTTTTCTGTAATCCAATTCAACAATTTCTTTACGATATAAGGAACAAGAAAGAATTGTATAAATGAATAAAATATTTTATTAAACGAGAAAAGAGGATGGAAAGTAGAGCTTCCATGGGGGTGAGTAGTCCCTCTATGCGCCTTGGCATACTACTGATACAGCTTGTAATTTTGGTTTTTATGACTGGATTACGGTTCCATATTCTTATTAGAGCTCCAGTTAGTGCTTTTTTAGTGGTGGGAGCCATCTTACTAAATGTTCTCTCCTAAATGTTCTCTATGGGGTTCATATCAGAAGAATTCCCTGGCCAATCCACATTCTGATCTTGCAAAAACTTGCCGACGACTTTGGCTTTATGTCATGGGGCCCCATCATGCATAAAAATAGGGTTTTCACCCGATTCAAAAAATACCTCATTTGTGGAAGAAGCCGCTGTTGCAAAATTCGTTGGTATTGGTGATAGAAGGAGGATGTTCGATGGTCGGAACAATGCAACCAGGGTAAAATTTTTCGCCTGGTCATCACTTGACAAACTTTGATTTTTCTGTCATAACTTGAAAAATCGATTCGTCAGCAAAGCATACCTGAGAAATCGAAATTTGATGAACAAAAAGCATAAAAAGGGATAATTGCTGTCTTAAAAAATGCAGTCTACGATCAATTTACTTTCTGCCAGTCATCAATGGAAAAGCTTTTAGATTATTTGCCCATTTAAGACGCTTTTTAATCATAACCGGTGACAGCTTAGATTTTCGCGCAGGTTTTCTAGCTATCAAGTGTGCTTCAGCCAATCAACGTTGAATAGTTCGCTCTGATACATTGATACCTGTGTCTTTAATTTGTCTAGCCAAAGCTCTGACAGGCATTTTCCTATTTTCAAGGCACGTTTCGCGAATTTTTTGGTCGGTTCTTGGTGTAGTAATCCGATGTCTACCACACACGCCCTTCCGTTTTGGGTTCAAATCATCATTAAGAACCATTTTTCCTTTAATATTCCGAATATTTGCCGCGACCAAAAGGATTAAGAACAAATTACAAAACTTAAAAATCAGCCACCATTTTAAACAATAAATGCAAAAAAAATCTAAATCAGGATTTTCAGCAATGGGCCTAATAATATGGCAGGGTACTGTACATATCAGTGTCGCGTCATATTGTTCATTTCGTTCATGAACGCCTAACTTTCGGAGAACAATATTTTTGTTTTTATCATTTTCTTAACTGACATCAACCACTTACAAAATGTGTTTCCACTGCCATCTATGTAAGTCCTAACTCCAGTCAATTTCTCAGTGTATTTCCCAACTCGTGCCATCCTCCCATGCACTTGAGCAAAATCGAAATTCATAGCAGAAGAAAATACTAACGTGCGACAACAATGCTTTGCTTTTCATTCGACTCGTTCAGTTGAGTTGGAAACGAAATGTATCCATCAAAAATATGTAAAAAAAAAAAAAACAAAAGGGATCGCACAATGTATCAACCTGTGAACGAAATCAAGCAAAAGGAGTGAGTTTTGCTTAAGCAACCCTTAAATGGATATAGATCATTTATAGGTATAGGGCACGTGTATAGGTACTGTAGGAGGTAGGAGTATGTGGGGTCGTTGTTTGCATGTGGCGATAGTAAGAACAAAAGTTGAGTAATTATGTTACTTTTACGTTCTATTCGTGCTGGAAGAATATGAACGAAATGGAAAATTTATATGGGATATCTGATGGGTTGAGTTTATTTTGAGTTTTTATTTTGAGTGGAGGTGGAAAGGAAAATCATCTGAAAGTTGATCATATTTTCAGCGGAAAACTGGTTTTTATACGCTGCAGTTATATAGTATGTATAGCTCATTTAAATTATCTTAACAGTTCATATGGTCAATTCTTTGACATTTTTGCTTTTAAAAATGAATTTTTTGTTATTTATAAACAAGAAGATTTTTACAATTTTGCTCTTAAGCAATTTTTTGAAAAACCTTTAAACGGAAGACCTGATTTCAGTTTTTCCAGAAATATTCAAACTGTGTAAATTGGTTCTAACATTTCCTTTAACAACATCATCAGTTGAAATATCTTTTTCGACGCTTAAAAGAATTAAAACAACAATAGGACAAAATAGACTGACGGATCTTTCAAAGATTACCAATGAAAAAAAACTTTTGAGAGAAAAACAGTTGGAAAATTCTTTCTATGAAAATGTCATTAAAATATTTTTAAACAAATCTAGGAGGTTGAACTTAGGATATAAGTTATATTTCAGTGTTCATAGTATGTACTTATGTATATACAGTGGATTCCGCTTATTTGGGACACATCGGGCTAGATGGTTTAGTCCCAATTAAGCGGTTGTCCCAACAAAGCGAAGTGATGATCAAGTAAAGAAAATGAATATTTTTGTTTCCGTTCTTGTTCATTTGTCCTAATTAAGCGGCTGTTCCGATAAAGCGATGTCCCAAATAAGCGGAATCCACTGTATGTACATATGTTTATAAATCATATGCATTAAAAACAGTAAAAATATTGAATTTCATTAATCGAACGCCTACATTTTTTACCAGTGGTTACCTAAAAATATAGAACAAGATATTTTCTAACTGATTAATCCATGGCAGGAACGGCGGACCTGAACTAGCCCTTTTTCGGTTATTGCAACTGCCTTAATTTCATTAGTTGCAAATAAGGATATTTAAAAATGTCTGCAAGGATTTTTGCAAAATCAAAAATTTGAAGTTGGACGACATAAATCAAAAAAATTTAAATCGAAACTTTTCACTTTTCACGTTGTCTTTGTTTTGATGGGTCATGATAGTTCCAAATGCTTACCATACACCACCAAATAATCGCCGCGACCATGAACTACAAAGTAACTAAATTTACTTTGGTGTTTTCCATTTTTGCGCACTCGTTCAGATGCCATAAATTAAACTTTAGAATCAAGTCTACCACACTGTTGCACGTTCACTGGTCCTCTCTAACGCTTCATCTCGACCAGAACCACAAGCGCAACCACCATGTTGATGTGAAATCTGGCTATCTCCATCGTTGTAATGGAATCCCGCTTGGTGTAAATTATAAAACTTTAAATGATTTCATCTTTCATCCCGAATCGAAGCTACACTGACCGTGGCAGGAGGCGAGGCGACCGACATCGAATTTTATTATTTATTATTTCACCTGACATCGTAAACAAGACGCGGGCGAGCCAAACGCTCCAGCGTGCAAACGAGCGACCGCAAACGTTTACGATGGCAAAACACGCCATGGACATAAATTGATTCGTCGTCGTCGTCGTCGTCGTTGTAGTTGCAGTCGCGCGCGTCCCGCTACCATCCCTCTGCGCCTTCTTATTGTTCATAATCAACGCATTACTCAAAGTCACTTCCTTGGGCATGCCAACAACTTCATTTGGAGCTCGAACTCAACGAGCCTTTTGTTAAATCGTACCAATGAGTACTGGTGAGGTGGAGGAACAACGGAGCCCAATCTCACTCT
Source organism: Xylota segnis (assembly GCA_963583995.1). Taxonomy (NCBI): domain Eukaryota; kingdom Metazoa; phylum Arthropoda; class Insecta; order Diptera; family Syrphidae; genus Xylota; species Xylota segnis. The sequence continues at coordinate 80,843,788 of OY757237.1, forward strand.
GATTCCGACCTCATATCCTGTCCGTGGTCATATTTTTGTGAGCACCGATCCGAGCAACGTACTCGTAGGCTGGGAGAACAGGGCTTAATGTTGTTTTATAATAAATTGCCCCTAACGATGTTTCATTTCTCATGTGTCGAAGGAGGTAGAAGGGGGCGTGGTGGTGGAGTACCAATGAGATATGTGCTTCGATTCGTTCACTGATGGTGTGGTGGCTAAGACACGGCTGTGTGTGCGTCTACGTCCGCGTCCGTGCTCGTTGACGGAGTCAGATGAAAGAAATCCTTTAGCTGTGCCGCTGTTGCTGCTGATTACAAATCGTAAATTGCCGCCTTAAAATGTCGCTGCCACAGTTGGTGGTTGGTGTTTCGATGATGGTCGCAATGGTTAAGTTTAAGGAGGCAGTGGCGGCTGAGCTCACTGGTGGGTGTATGTGAATGTGGATGGATGCCATGCATCAATTGAGTTATGATTTTGTCGTATTTTTATTATTATTTATAATTTCATGCTTTCAGTTGGGTGTTTTCCTAAGCCATGATATATTGATGAAAGGTGATAGGTCGGAAATGAATCTTGCACCTTGAATTTTAGTGACTGGGAATAAGAATCAGGTATGCATTTATCATATATTGTAAAAGGACCACCGGGCTTGAGACGATGAGCGTCTCTGGGGAACTCGCGTGATTGTTTAGAATGACGGAGAATGCGGCTTCATTAATTTAGATCCTGACTGGGACTTTGGCCTCCAGAAAGTAACCCAAATGTTATTTCATTGAGCAACTGAAGTAGCCATACACAGGCATAATTCGAGGGCGCCGCGAATGAAAAGTGTCAAAGATGATGGTCTGCATAACTGAAGATAGAAATGAAAAATGATCGCGCTAATCGGAAGGGTTGCTTAAGTAAATATGTACATATGTAAGCAAATATGCACAACGTAAGAACTCACTTACATAGTTCAACATGAGGTCCGATATTACACCATTCGACCGAGTTGACTGACGGCATCCAACAACTTTAGCAGGCTATCAGACCAGCCAGTATAGTCCATAATTTTCATCGGGATAAGTCCTACAAAGCTTGGAATGTAGTGCATTACATTGAATAGTTAATGACTTCTGACCATGGAACAACTAGGAGAATACACAAAAGTCTGATTTTTACAGTTGTTTCCTACCTAATCTATAAAAAATGAATTCAAAATATTGCTTAGAACTGAAATTTTGCACGAAAACTTTCTAAGATAAACGATCAAACCATCCACTGCCGTGAACTATTTTCCGATAAAGCCTTACTGATCCATGTAACCTTCCTTTGATGGATCCACCTTTTCTTCATTGTCAATACAAAACAAAGTCATGGCTTTAAAAGAGAATGTCTATTTAATCAAAACACGATCTATTTTGCTGCAGGTAATTTACACTCTTTAAGTTCCTAAAAGTTCTTCCAACCCTTTAGCCTGACTTAACTGACTTTCTAATCGGTGGATGACCCCCTAAGGATACCAGCCCAACTACAATTTATTTCTTAATCCATTCATTTGCCATTTAAAGAAATATCAGCATATTTTACTTGGCACTTCCCAGCCCTTTGCTGGCGGAATCCCAACCATCTCAATGTGGCAATCTTCACAACTCAATTGAGGCTTGAAGCATCTTCCCACCCACTGTACATAACTCGACCGTGCAAGTGCATCATTCCTGAACACAAAAACGAAATACAATTTCAATGGAAAATAAAATATGAATATTAGGATCTAAGATAAGGACTCTCCGGATGGAGCTCATTTTTCTCTCACCATACCGCCGGACCATAGATTCACCGTAATCATAGTCAAAGTACCCTCTGAGCACTTAATTGCATACCTTCTCCGGAGTCTCGTGATTTCCTTCCAACTAAATCGATTGTTCTGCTGGCTGGTACAGCCCCAACAGCCTTATGGCGACTTTGCGCAGCAGCAGGCGCGATTATTAATTGGCGGTTGTCATAAGTTCACCTGGTCGCTGTTGGTCTCTGTGCCGTTCAGTTGGAACTGGGACTTCGAGGCTGGCCGATGGGAAATTTTAAATTGAGATATCTTCCGGACAACAATGGAACAATTGTGTAGCCGCCTTTTGCCTTAGTTTCCGTAGCTGGTGTGTCTTGTGATGGCAGCAGGAGGAGGTTTTCGACACGATCCCAGATAAATATTTATTTTATTGTTGCATAAATTGTGCAAGCGAGCAATCAAGGAACGGAGGAGTTTGTAGGAGTGGCAGTGGGTCTTAGCACGAATCTCATTTGGTTGCATTTCCATCCGGGGTGTAAGTCATCGACGATTGGATCTGTTGGAAGTGAATGGGATCAAGGATACACGATTTCTAGTGATCCGAATGTCAGTCGAATTCGTCGTGCTGAAGTGAGTGTCTTTTCAATAAAAACGGGAAACGATCAGAATGATACATCAACTGTTGTCGTCTCCTAGTTGGCTTCACCACGAAAAGGTAAATTAATCACAGACAGAGAAACACTAGCACTGTCACAGTGACATCAACCAACAGCAGTGTGTACGTGCCACGAGGAATAAACACTATCTCCCTGTGCCACGACTGACATGTAATGTAATCTATCGTTGTGGCTGAATTATTTCTGGTGTCATTCCATGGTACTGGGTGCGTAATTGCGTCATTCATTTTCATCAGGCTGACGGACGGAGCCGTCGACTACATAGTACAAACAGTCAAACAGCTAAACAGCCAGCCAACCGACCGACCCACTAAAGTGTCATTTGAACGACTGAACAAGTGAAGAATGTCGCAATCAATCATAACGATGACCCGGCTGGCAGTGCTAATTTTTCACTTTGCCATTGCTTTGCGCGCGTTGTGTTAACGTTGGCGCGGTCGGTTATTGTGATTGTAGTTGCTATTGATTCCCTAGGGAGTGATCTGTCATTCTTTTGCGAAATAAATATTTCTCCATTTTCAATGGTGGTTCGCGTCGTTTTGCAATGACAGGAGGCAATATATTACAGCAAAATGCGGGTAAAAATTGCTACTTAAAAATGGAAGGCATGGTCGCTAACGAGAGACTTGTTGAGCACATGATGGTCTTATGCTTTGGCCCTTCATTTAAAAGAAACTAAGCTTTTACGTATAAAGGGCTCAGAACAAGCTTGCACGGAGTTTAGATCTGTGTTATGAAGTCATACGTCATTACTGGAATCAGAGCACATAGACCCCCCTAGATATATTATCTAAGGATTTGCGTCTTTGATCAATTTGAAAATAGGTAGTTTTCGGAAACATCATAATCCGATTTAATGAAAATAACAGTGGACCTGAAAGTCTGCGACTACTTAAAGTTATTTCGAAAGGCACGCCTAGGTTTCTGTAGAGAATGATTTCTGAACGCAACTTTCTTTTATGTTATTTTTGACATTTGTGAAGTAAACACATGTACAATTTGAGATATAGTTAGTTAGATCATAAGCAACGTAGGTCTTTCGTCAGTTTCTCGAACAATTTCAGAAAAAGTATTATATGCACATGTCATTGATCTATTTTTCTTAGAAGTTCGAAATGATAGAGCTGATACTGTCAATGAAGAGCGCTGTAGGAATCGAATTCACACTTAATAATCCTTTTTTTGCAATGCCAGTGTTTCGCTACCATTGATTCTGATGGATTTCTCATCAAATCACGGTGTTTCTCCTGTCGGTGTTCCTATATCTGTAGATTAAATGTGAAACTTGTCTGTGAAAAAGGGAAAAAAATTAAGCTATCCACAAGGATAAACTTTTCTCAAAATCAGTAGTGATAAACACCACACCGACACATACATATGCATATGTATGCACTAGTTTCTACGGACCATTAACTCGCGCGTAACCATGTGTACCAAATGTGTCAATTTGTAAAATAAACTATCTGTGTCACCTGTCACAGCAATATTAATTTTTCAATGACTCCAAGTTTCTTCTTCCCCTCACAAGTTTTACGGCAGAGAACCAGAATACCAAAGTGATTTACTGCAACACATGTCCAACGGTCATTTATAAGCGCATTACTAATAGCAGTAGAAAGTTTATGAATCTAATGACCGACTGCATGTCTAAGCCACTCTAAACCCACTTTGACATTTTAAAGAAATCGATTTACTAGTGGTGACCTTATTTGGTGGCGACACTGCGCGCTGTCCAGAAGTCAATTAATCACTGTTCAGCGGGCGACCAAAATGACTTGTCGTCAGAGTAATCGTTGTCATAGCTCGCCTAAACGAAACATGTATGGTCATAAAAAGTGCTCGTAAAAAATAAAATCAAATTAGTAACTGCCATCAGCAAAACACAGCACACAGTCATTCGGCAATAAGCCGAACATGATAAAGTTGACGGACTTGACTTATGTCAGTTGTTTACTTGGCTGATTACTCCATTTGGTGGTCGACGCTTTAAGTTCAGAATGCTCAAACACACACTGATGCACACTCACACCCAATCCGTCAAACATCAATCATAATTTATTATGGAATCCTGAGCGTGCACCACTGATGGTTTAAAGGGGGCGCTGTCTGCGCACATACACTCTTTGGAATGAGGACGAGGTGGCTGTCACTTGAATCTAAAAAAAAAACTCATTCAAGTGAGATTATGTGTGATTTGGACCTCATATCTGGTGCTGCTGGTACAAGGGACGAACCAAGCTGCTTGGGTGTCAGTATTTGTTTGACTTATGGTGACTAATGGCTCTGTGACAGCTGAAGATTAAGTGGCGAATGATGGAATAGTGTGGAGTAGTGTTTGGAAGATGATTACCACTGGTAGTGGTATAGCGAGTGCGGTTTGTCTTGAAATGAGAAATGAAGTAGTGGCATGGACAATAATTACCAAGAGGAGACAGAAGGGATTAAATTCCCAACACCGTCGGCATTGAGGGGGTTGAGAATGAGTAATGAGTTTGAAATGTGCTGGGATACACTCTAAGGGGATTACGTACACAGAAGTGATTTGTGAATAGAGCTCAGTAACTGAGCTGGCTTAAGGGTTAATATAAGAATAACATTTTTTTTTACTGAACGTCCAAATATAGTTATATATCTAGAGGTTTCTTTCAAACAGAAATGAAAACTTACTTTTTCTAAGAAGCGTACTTTAGTTGGTACGTGAATGACTCCACTTTGACTGGTCAATTGAAAGGAAGCCATTTCGGTTTAAGCATGTCACACTTTCTTTTACCAGAGACTTAAGTCCACAAAAAGTAGACCCGTGGTATCAAATCGCATGATCTTGGTGGATAATTGAGTGATCCATTTGACCGATAGTATGAAATGTTCCAGCATTCTGTGAAACTAAATGTCATCCATCTATGTAGATATACCTAGTAAACGCAAAAGAAAAACTAGCCCGACAATCCTCGGTGAACAGGCTCTTTAGGACACGTTTTCATTGATTGACCTGGCATTATTGTCAGATCTAACAACCGTCTAAACAAAGCTGAAGGATAAATTAATAAACTTCGTCGGAAGAATTTTTTCTTGATAAAACACACACTCATCTCCGTCCTATTGACTTTTTCACTATATGGACACCAGGTATACAACATCAAATGTTATTCGTTGGAATAAAGGGTTGTAAAATTTAGATCAATTTCTCGGATACAACATTCCTATTAAGCATTATTGTATGTAGTACATATGTAGTATGTATCAATTCTCAACCTTCTGTAATTATCTGAACCCAATCGCATCCGAAAAATACTTCCATTGCCAACATCATCTGGTGCGGGTACATTAAACGAACCTTCAACGGGTAATGTATTTAAGCATTGTTGCTTCCGTTTGCCTTAGCTGTCAGATTAAAATTTAAAACCTCCAGTTCCCGGCCATGTATATCTGTCAAAATGTTACTTTACAATGCTCAATATATCTCAATTGACATAAGTCCTTATAAGCGGTAAAATATTTCCTTTTTCCACTTAAAGGAATTAAATAAATCCCTGTATTCATCGGTAACCCTTTTTTGCTGCTTCTTCGGAATTGCCTACTCAGCAGCATGTGTAACACGACTATTAATTCCCCCTGCTTGCCGCCCTCCTCCACCATGCCATATATGCGGATGCGAGCAATGTATGTTTATTGCGGCAAGTTGCGTTTTTATTACCCTTCCATTACAATGCATTATAGAATTTATTTCGTGCACTCACACGCACACAGTCGCAGCACAAGAGCATATAAAAGTCATAAAACAATTTTTATTACCAACGCTTAATGCCAGGATTTGTGTGATCCAACCCCTTTATATCTCCGGTCTTCGACCCTCTGCTCGACACCCCGCCTACCCATCACATTAGGGAGTAGTAGAAGAATTCGTCCAGAAACAATGAAGCATTTTTGATGTTTTATGACAACACTGTTACGATTGTGGGCTGCTACACTGGTGTTCAACGGAACCCCCCGCCTGATCACTGACATGTTTGTTTGTTGGTCTGTTTGTTTTATTAATGTAATTTTTATTATTATACACTTTAAGTGGGTCTCAGATAGCCCGACCCTGCCAGCAGCATCATTACTGAAGCGATTTTGTTGTTGCTCTTTCGCGGCAGTATATAAAGAGGCTGCTGTGACTATAAAAGTCAAAAGTTATGATCCCGAGTAATTACGAAATCGCTGATTCTGGTTAATTCGACGACGTCGGGGGTTTTGGCTTCTTTTCTAGAAAGAGCTGTTATCTGAGCGCCTTATATGTATGTACACACATCGCACATATCGCACTAGATTCATTGCTTCAACGAAATGAGAAACACTTCTGTGGATGTGAACATCCTACGGGCGGAAGATGGCACTGAGCCACTTTATTGTCTACTAACTGGGGACAGCTATAACTTAAATGGGGATTAATGGGATTTTCGACGAAGTGATTTACTACCCGCCGGAGGCGCTGGTGAAGTGCTGCTGCACTCGGGTTTGGTAAACAGGCTGATGTTGGTGTTAGGCGAGAAATTATACGCCAGGCAATAACATTCTTTTGAGTGCGACGCGCTTATGTTGGCACTTTAACGATGCTCTGCGGGGAAGGGGTAAATAAGTTGGAAATAATTAAATCGGAATGAGAGGAATGTCTATGTAGGATGGCATTATGGTGCGAAACATGTTCGACGGATAGGTCTATAACCAGCATTAATTTGTGTCCATTTCTTGTTCCGCAATACCTTTATTTTTGTTTGATGACTGACAATCAATAACATTTAGGTGAAAAGTGATAAGGTGACTTCCAAGGAAAGAAGATGATGTTTCTTTCTTTAATCATCTTGACATATCCTTCAGATATTCAATTATTACAGTGACAAGCAAGGCACTAGAAGCATATTCCGAGATGAGAAGTTATCTTTTGAGCGCTTTAGCTTTCTGGTTTCGAAGGCATCCCAGATTATTGCCTTTTGTTGTCCCTTTTTTCATTCTTGTCAATTGCTTCAATTCCACGTTTTTTTTAAACGGTTGTGTCGTAAACGTTCTCCTGAACTACCGATCTACGAATGTAGTATTCACTATTTCTAAATACCTTCGCGGTATTTTACAGTTTCATTGGCCTCCGCAGACTTTTATGAAACACTGTATGTGACCCTAAGTAGAGTACCCTTAATTTTAAGGTTAGAATGAAAATTCCGAGTTCACATTGATTTGTGACTCTACTGACTCCATTTAGAGTGCAACTGTGCGTGCAGCAAACAGGCAGATAGAATTAGGAGGTTCCACCTTATTGAACTTGTGATCGTATTATTAATTTGGTTTTGTGTTAATGATAAAACAATACATTTCTTTTACCATTTATATCATTTATCATTTATCAGATATAAATTTTGAACCCAATCTCTGAGGAAAAGACCGAAAATTAGTCAATTTTCAAAAGCACCGGTATACGTACTGTCCAAACTAATCTCAGTATTAAATTTTATCAAAATTATTAGAGCTGTTTTCGAAAAAATCGGCCCCAAGTAAAGTACCCTTCATTTTGAGGTTAGTTTGAAGCAAATCCGTCAAGACGTTTAGGCTGCAATTGAACGTACATACAGACAGAATTGGCCAACTCACTTTTTTTACCTTTTCTAAGAGAGTAATGTCCAGTTTGATTAAAATCTCAAGTTAGAAAACTTTCAAGAAACCAATATTTGCCCTGTAGGTACATATGTATGTATGTATGTATATGTAAAAGTTAAAATCCAATCCGTCAGGGTTTAAGTTTGTAAGATTTTCTGTGACTAATTTTCTATAATATAAAATGTATTTACTAAAATAAATAAAAGTGCTGTTCTGACATGTGTTCCTCTCATATATTGAAAACCACTTCTCTGGAAAAATAAAAAAGAGAAAACTTTGACCAAGTAATAGAGCACCGCCACACACCTGATCAGTTTAAATTTAAAAGGAAATCCATCCCTAGCTTTGAACTCCCACGATATATCGAGAGTATGTAGCTTTCTGTATGTAGGTGCAAGTAAAAAGCGAAGACAAAATATTTCAGAAAATCACCAAAGAAATGTCATGTAGTCATAGGTTCACTCAACATTATCCTCTTCTTACTGTACTGGTTGATTGCTCTTCACACCACCTTATAATCCCAGTAAAATATAGTTTTTTGAATCAACTCTTCCGATTAATTTGAACATAAAATCCAACATAAGCACTAAGTTTGTTGACATATGCACATATGTACATATGTTTCAAGTTAATCAAAAATGTTTATGATTTCTTTTGCTTTTAATCATCTTGTTACCATAAGTTCCTCGGACTCGTGCAGATCTTTATTTAGAATCAAACAGTAGTCAGCAATTAAACAATAGTTCATCATGCAACCCACCCCGGAGTTTCATAAGAAATCGCGTAAAACAGATGAAACTATTTTTTGGACACTTGCCGCCTTACCATAGTGTGTACACTGTGTTTCAATAGAGTAACAATAAAATTTACAACACGCACACAGCACACCGTGCCTCTAATTAATTTCGTTCCTATAAAGTCCTATAAAAGCGATTTAAATTAATAAAGCCTGTCTCACACTATGGCCTAACAATAAAATGCATCACCACACCGCACTGCCACGATGGACACCATAATGTGTGCGCGGCAACAGTGAGCTGCCTGGCACACAATAAACCCGGGTGATCAACTCAATTGTACGCCGGCCGTGTGGAAGCCAGGCAGCACCCTGTATGTAATGCAGGCGGCCGTCGCCGCTGCTCTACCGGCAACGTCCGCAAACGAGGCCCCGTACTGGGGGCCGTAAATCATTTCGAATTATTGCCCGAAAGGAGGGCTATGCAGGGGGACAGTGCATGTCCATGTGTTTGTGCACGTAGTGCACTGGAATTAAAACTAAATTACAATTTCAGATCGGCTCTTTGATTTATGTGTTAATTAAATCATTTTATGGTCGCACTTAAAGCGATATGTTGCGTTTGTGTACCGAGTGAGAGTGTTGCAGTGGTATGAGTGGGTTAGTAAGCAGGGAGGACGCTGAAAGAAGAGGCTATATGAATGCATGTACAGTGCAGAGCCGGGCGAAGTTTGAAAGGATAAACAGTGCGTTTGTGCGTTTGCTTGATTAAGTGCGCCTGGTGGTAGTTTAACAATTATCCCTACAGAGCAGCGGTGGAGTACTTGGACAAAGTACCAGGACGGAACTTTGTAGGAAAACAGGCAACCCTGTGAGTTATGTTTTCTCTTTGTGTTGTGTTAGCGATTGTGGGGTTTGGAAGGCGAAACGCAATTTATAAGTTTTTAGTTGGGGAGTGATGTTGAGCCTTTGTTTAATTGTATGTGCTGTACATAGAAAATTAAATTTAATTCAGTATGCACCTACATGTCTACATATATACATATTCATATGTACATACTAGTTATTTGAATGGCATCTTATGGATAGAATTGAATTCTTTGTTCTTGACAAAATTTTATATTTTTTTAGACGAAAACATATAAATTAACTATCCAATATCAGTTGGATTGTTTTTTATGACTATTACATACATATGTATGTACAAACCATATCCAAAGATCCATTTATAACATCCATCGCGATCAAAATCGAGCTAAATCTTACCATTGATACATCAGCTATTAGGAGATGGTTAATAGAACACAATTTGAAAGCTTACCATCTTAAAAAGTGCCCTCTTCTATAAAACAAAAACATTAGGGATAGAATTCACTTTGCAACAACCGATTTAAATAGATCAACTGAGAAATTGCGTAACATACTGTGGTCTGACGTGACCAAAATTAATTTATTTGGACCAGATACCAAAAAAAAGTACGTAAGAAGGCAGCCTTTAAGAATTCAACAAGAATTCGATCCCAGATTTATAATAAAACATGGTGGTGAAAACGTTATGGTCTGCGGATGTTTTTCATATTATGGTGTTGGTCGAGTTTACTGCATCCAAGATGTTTTAACGAAAGATAAATACGTTGAGGTCTTGGAAACAGTAATGTATCCATTTGCAGACGATAACTTACAGTTGCTTTGGCAGTTTCAACAAGATAATGATCGAAAATATACTGCCAAAGTGACGAAAAGTGGTTTTCGGATAGAAATGTACGAGTCCTACAATGGCCAGCACAGTCCCCAGACCTTAATCCCATAACAATTTTTTAGGAGCATGTTAAAAGAGAGCTAAGTAAGACGTCTAAACCAAAAAACAGAAACTAATTTTGGCAAATTTAAAAAAAAATTGGTATGAAAAACCTAATCCAATCTGTCAAAAACTGGTGGATTCAATGCCCCGTAGATGCACTGCCGTAATTAAAAACAAAGGCAGTACTACCAAATATTAACAGGCATATCGGTACCAACTATTAATTTAGACCAGAAATAAATTATTTTTTGAAGATTTACTCGTCGCTTTACTTTTAATTTTCGGAAATAATTTATCTGACATGCCTGTGCTTATTATTTTGCACAGCAGTGTATGTACATTAGAAAAATGGATAAATTTTCACCGAGTTTTCGGTTTGATATACAAAAACCCTTTAATCATAAAATGACAAATCACTTTGTCTACCATTTGGTCGCCACAAGTTACAAATAATAAGGTTCACCAAATTGGTAACGCTCTAGATCTCGAATATTTCGTAGAAAATGGATAAGCTTATATAAGTTAACACACGCGCACCTCAGCCAGCCAGCAGATCAGACAACCCAGCATAACCGGACACCGCACACCTGCCTTCAACCAAACATTGCACTTCCGCCACAAGCAACACTCCCGAACATTTATCATATTACCCCATTCACCTCAATCGAACCTTTTTCCCATGCACCGATCATTTTGCAAAGTAAGCACATTAGGTATAGAAATTGTTAAGGTAGAATTAAGCAAAGGAAAAATAAAATGAGTCGTAGACTGAAAAGCATCAAGAAATGTTTCAATTTAAATAACTGGCGCCCAAAACGTGGTAACTCGTGATTTGATTTTGCATAGTAAACTCCAAAAGTTTTTATAAAAAACAAGAGAGTTAGTGCTAATTTACAAATCCTTATAAAGGATAAGTCAATAAATCATATCCGGAGTAAAAATATAAACCCGAACATTTCCTCATTACGGGGAACAACGTAGTAAACACCAACAAGAAGACGCAACCCAAACAAAGGAAAAATTAAAATAAATTGTCTATTTCAATTACAAAAATCAAACAGAATGAAATTATTATAAGTAAACAAAAAAGAAGTGAAAATTAGTTTATTATTGTCTATTGAAAATATTGTTAGAAGTCAGATAGAAAGTGTTAATAGTTAATAATAGTGTGAAACGTGTAAAGGTAGATAATCGAAAATGAGTATTACAAGAGATCAAATTATTGAACTTGTGCGTGCTACCGTCGAGCTATCACAAAAACAATTCACGGAGCAAATAAAAGATCTGACATCAGCAATTGGTCAGTTACAGCCTCCTAGTGTCGAAATTTATGAGCCTGTATCCATTCGATCCGGTGTTCTTAATCGTAATGGTGGTCTCGAGTTAATAAAATCGTTGCCTGAATTTAAAGGCGACTCCGCTTCCTATCCTTCTTGGCGTACTGCCGCACATTTTGCGATGGGTTATTACCACGAAGGATCTGAAAATTATTATGTTGCCATGGGAATCCTTAGAAACAAAATCACAGAGTCTGCAAATGCAACTTTATCCGCTTTTAATACCGTGCTGAATTTTAATGCGATCATTGCTCGATTAGACCAAGTGTACTCAGACAAAAGGCCATTACATGTGCTTGAAAATGAACTTAGTATTTTGCGTCAAGGTAACCTATCCATCAGTGAATACTACGATGCAGTTGATAAAAATCTGACTCTCATAATAAATAAAAATATTATGACACATAGTGGTAACAATGAAGTTATCGTTGCTCTCAACGAGCGTGCTAGGGAAAATGCTTTACGTATTTTTATTTCCGGCCTGCGAAAACCTTTACGTGATATTCTATTTTCATCTCGACCAGTAGATCTACCAACCGCTCTTGCCACGGCACAAGAACTGGAAACTAATCATAAACGATACGAATTTGCACGTACGTTCGCAGCTGGCAGCTTAACAAAGACAATTGGATCACAATCTCGTACAGATTACGATTCCCGAAATCGCAATCACCCACAATATAGTCATGTCCCACAAAATCAAAAAAATAAACCAGTTCCAATGGAAGTAGATAATCGTTCTTCCTATTTTAGAAAGCGAACTCCTGCTCAAAGTGGCTTCCCAAAGCAAAATTCTAATAGAAACTTTACATATACAGATCAACAACAAATCGCTATGGCTAAACGCCCACGCGACATAACAAACTCCTCTAAATCACCAGCTCAAAAATTACAAAGAATTAACTTAATGCCACAAGAAGTCTTATTAGAAAGTTCCGAAATAGGAAGTGAATTATGTTATGATAATTCTTACGAACAGTCAGATAGTCAAATTAATGACGAAATTAATTTTTTAGGGTAAAGTCACTCTTGCCATTTATTACTAAAACTGCAAGAGTTGCGAATTTTAATCGACACAGGAACTTCTAAGAATTATATTCAAAATCATAATTTTCTAAAAGGAGTATGTTCAGTAGAAATTCCATTTCACGTTAAGTCTGTCAACGGAACTAATCTCATTACAGAAAAATGCAAAATCAATATTTTAAATAACACTTCAACATTTTTTTTACTACCTGCATTGAATACTTTTGACGGGATCATCGGATACGATTTCCTTAAACAAATATGTGCAAAAATAGATACCAAAAACGAAATTTTATTTTACAATCATGGCAAAGAAAAACTGCGTCATTTTAATTGCCAACAGGTTAATTTAATTATAACAAATCAGAAATCAGTTCCTGATTATCTCCGAACGCAATTTAACAAGTTAATACAAGAAAATGCGACAGCATTTGCAGAACCCAATAGAGCATTGCCTTACAATACGCAAATTAAAGCCACCATACGTACAACAACCGATGAAGCAGTCTATACTAAAAGTTATCCTTATCCTATTTCAGCAGCCGAGTTCATAAACATAAACACGGGATGGAATCATTCGAACATCATGTTCACCATATAATTCCCCAATTCATGTAGTCAATAAAAAAAGTGTAGACGAAAATGGCAACCAAAATTAAGGATGGTCATTGACTTTAGGAAAATAAACGAGTACACCATAGCCGACCGATACCCCATCCCTGATACATCGGTCATACTAGCAAATTTGGGTAATTCTAAGTACTTCACAACCCTGGACCTAAAATCCGGGTTTCATCAAATCATTTTAGCCGAAAATGACCGACAAAAAACTGCTTTCAGCGTCAATAATGGCAAATATGAATTCTGTCGCTTGCCATTTGGACTCAAAAATGCGCCCGGCATTTTTCAGAGAGCCATCGACGATATCTTGCGAGAAGATATCGGTAAAATATGTCATGTTTACATCGATGACATAATCATCTACTCGCCAGACGAGCAGACACATCTATCACACATAGACAGAGTATTGAAAAAACTGGAACAAGCCGGAATGCGCGTTTCCACGGAAAAATCAAAATTTTTCAAAACCGAAGTAGAATTTTTAGGATTCTTAGTTTCACAAAAAGGTATAAAAACTTGCCCCGACAAAGTTCAGGCTATTTTAAATTATAAAACACCAGAGTCGCTTCGAGCACTACACTCATTCTTAGGATTGTCAGGATACTATCACAGGTTTATAAAAGACTATGCCACGATAGCTAAACCCTTGACGAGATTCTTACGCGGAGAAAACGGTCATATAGGGACTAATCATTCAAAAAATATAAAGATAAAACTTGACGCAGAAGCTCTGCAGGCATTTGAAAAACTTAAGAAAATTTTAGCCTCAGAAGACGTTCTACTTCAATATCCAGATTATAAAAAGCCCTTCGAGTTAACAACTGATGCCTCCTCATCCGCAATAGGAGCAGTCCTCTCTCAGGCTGGCAAACCCATTACCATGATTTCACGAACGCTTTCAAAAACGGAAGAAAATTACGCCACCAATGAGCGCGAACTTCTAGCGATAGTATGGGCATTACAGAATCTCAGACCTTACCTATATGGTATCAAAGATATACACATATACACAGATCACCAGCCTCTTACATTCGCTATTTCAGACAAAAATCCAAATTCAAAGATCAAAAGATGGCGTGCTTTTATTGAAGAATTCTCTCCTAAATTCCATTATAAACCTGGCAAAGACAATATTGTTGCAGATGCACTTTCCAGGCAATTTATTCATACCCTATCTAAATCAAATACAAAAACGGAAACAGTCCATAGTGAAATCTCATTAACCAGAACAATTCGAACAATAAAATTTCCTGTTAACCAATTTAGAAACCAACTGGTTATATCTAGATGTAGCCACGATCATAAGAGTACAAAAATTTTATTTCAGAAGTGTATCCGACACACAATAAATTTTAGTACTATTCCTGCATTAATGCAATGTCTGCGAGAATGTGTAAATCCCAATGTCGTGAATGCAGTTCACTGCGATCTACCAACTCTGGCTCAAGTTCAAAATTCCCTAATATTAGCTTTCCCAACCGTTAAATTTGTTCACACTCAAAAACTAGTTATTGATCTTGTAAATAAAGACGACCAATTAGAGACAGTCACTACGGAACATAATCGGGCACACCGATCCCTTCAGGAAAACTTTCAGCAAATTCTCAATGACTATTATTTTCCCAATATTAAGAAAATGCTTAAGACTATTATTATGAATTGTAAGATATGCTTGGAAAACAAATACCAAAGGAAACCCCCTAAACCAGGGATAGGCGCAACACCGTTGCCCAGTTTCCCGGGAGAAATCCTACACATCGATATCTTTATTACAGATAAGCAACATTTCTTAACATGCATTGATAAATTTTCCAAATTCGTAATAGTAATCCCTATACCCTCAGGGTCATCCCTTGACATAAAAGAAGCACTCCTTCAAATTTTAGGAAAATTCAAAGGTACAAAAATAAATTCTCAAATACAAGACAAAATTAATGAACTAACAAATCAGATCAATGTCATAATTTCATCAGAATCAGAATTATTACTTTTGGAATATCTATCTATAAGAAATAATCTTGTAATTAACCATTTGAATAACATAGCCCTAGCAATAGTATTAAGAAAAAATAACATAATAAACCCGTTAATCTTAGATAATATAGAAATAAGCCATTTAATTGATTCTCAATATCTCCCGATTAGTATAAGTAACTTACTTTCTGCTGCTAAAATTAAAATACTTCAAAATTCAGATGTAATCAATTATGTATTAAAAATTCCTAAAATTGAAAACTTTTGTGATTTTATCGAAATTTATCCTGTTGTTCATAATAGAACTATTCTTAAGTTAGATATAAGTCAGGCTGCAAAATGTAAGAACCACACACAACCAGTAAAGGAATGCATTCCAACATCAGACGTCAATATTTGCCAACCTTCAACTTCGGAATGCATCACACAGTTGTTAAACAATAATACAGCTCTATGCGCTTCTCAAAATTCATACCACCTGCCCCTTGTGCAACAAATCGAGGACGGAGTGATCATTCTCAACGATGTCACGAACACAACAGTTACCGACCAGGTTCAGTTGGAAGTTCAGGGGACATATCTACTGACATTTTCGGATTCAATAAAGGTTAACGACACCGTATACCGAATTAAGAGAAAAGCCGCTTATGTCGTACCGCATCCTCCAAAGGCTCTTTCTGTAATGCACCTTGAGCATGAAGAAAAAATATCGCTTCCATACATCCATCAGCTTCATATTGACAACAGAAACCATATCGGAACACTTAGGGAAGAGATATCAAGTCTAAAACCTCTCTGGTGGACCACTATTTCCCTAACAGCAGTAATTATTTGCGCGTTAATCTTTATGCTGATTAAACGCAACGCGCAAAATACAGTCACCGCAAACCAAATTGACTCCATAATTACACAGGTCAAAGGGCGAAACGAGGACGTTTTAAACTTAACAGGGGGAGGAGTTAACACACGCGCACCTCAGCCAGCCAGCAGATCAGACAACCCAGCATAACCGGACACCGCACACCTGCCTTCAACCAAACATTGCACTTCCGCCACACGCAACACTCCCGAACATTTATCATATTACCCCATTCACCTCAATCGAACCTTTTTCCCATGCACCGATCATTTTGCAAAGTAAGCACATTAGGTATAGAAATTGTTAAGGTAGAATTAAGCAAAGGAAAAATAAAATGAGTCGTAGACTGAAAAGCATCAAGAAATGTTTCAATTTAAATAACTTATAGCATCCTGTGGTACCCCTTAAGGCAGCCATATTGATCCACTTATCTTTATCATTACAATTCATGATGCTTAATGCATCATCCGAAACTCTAATCATCTTGTTAATGCTGATGACATGAAAATCTATAGAAGTATACCATCTGCCGTTGATTCCTGCCTTCTTCAGGACGATCTAAAAAGTTTTACCATTTGGTGTGACAAAAACGCCTTAGAACTTAATTTCAATGAGTGAAACGTTGGTAAAAAAAAAAGAGTTTTCTAACCCATACGTCACTAGATACCTCTGTCTCAACTTCGTTAGATCCCTACTAGAGTATGGCAGCCAAGAATGGTCTACCCATTATGCTACCCACTCCATAACAATCGAGGTTGTTTAGTACAGATTTATCCGCTTAACATTACGCGCCCTGTCTTGGGTGGATAACTTCAACCTGCCCCCTACGTGGATCGCCTTAGACTGATCATCCTTCCGTCACTAGAATATTGTCGCGACGTAGTCGACATACTTTTTATACATCAGCTGTTGTCCGGTAACAAACAATTTCTCTGAATGCAAATCCTCGGAATATTAGGAATGTCCACCTATTCCGCGTATCTCCCCAACAATGCATTTCGGTTATTGAGTGGAATGTCAATAGTACAGGTCACAGATAGACGCATACAATACTCGCAGTATTAATATTAAATGTCTCCTTCAATTCCATCTATATATGTACATAGTATATACATATATACTTCTGTGATTAGCGCATACTCTAAAAAATGCAAAAATCGCAACATCTCCTCAGTAGAAACACCACCAAAAGATCAAAAACTGAAACCAAAAACCACCTGAGTTTGAAAAACGATTATACCACAAATATCTGTCATATCTATTTTCGACTTACCTCAAGCTGTCCTTGCTCATAGGAATCAATTAACATCTTCCGCTTGCCGTTCAGTTTTAAAGCTGTGATCTGACTGAATACAAACAAATAAGACCCTCCTAGATCCCTGTAGCATTTTTCAGTTGGTAATTATGGAAATCAAGGAAATCATTTTCTTATGGAAATGTAATGTATTACCTTCCAGGGATATTAACATTTTTAATAACAGTCAAGAGCCAATCAAGCTACATAAAATCATCCGCGCTGAACGCTTTTAATATCGCCAACTACAGATGAGAAATAGATTAACATTAAAGGCTGTGCCTATTTTCCAATTATTTCCAATAAAAGGAAATCATCCTGCATCTCATATGCACCTGTTCTGCCCTGTCTCAAAGTAGACTTCTCCAAATAAAAGCTCTTTTCTTCAGGAAACTTATGTCATCACGAATATCTCGAGTTTCTCCGCCTAAGTGTATCATATGTACATTAGTGCATATAGCCATCCTAAACCAAACTATAGATCTTAACGATCCAGCCAGACTTGATTTAAGAAAAATAAAGAGCTTTATCTCTGGATCAAATTGGTCTTCAGCACGGGTTCACATCGAAACTGGTCACTTACCTCAATTCCAGCCAGCCACAATTCTACATGTCGCTTCCGGTGCTGATAATTCGGATATTTTAATGGTGGTATAGACTTTCTTTTGGTATAAGTACATACATATGTACATATGAATGCATGCATACATATACATATATGTACATATCCATATGTATGTACATACATATGTATGCATGTCCCGGAGGTAGGTAATAAACCCAACACAATGCTAACATTGTGTACATGTTTGCTCATCCGGCATCAATTAGCGGCATCAACAGGGTGTCTGAAAATTAACGCATCGAAAATAAAAACCTTTTTATTAAACATTGTTGATCACCAAATATGTAGAAGGTATGAACGGTTTTCAGTGCAAGAACTACTAAGATTGTGGTTTTCGGATGATGACCTGATGAGCTGCAAACTTCATATCATTTTATGGATCTTCTGATCAAATCATATCGGGCATGAGAACCAACTCGCCAACGTAACCATAACATATTTACGCTGACTTTATAATTCAGTCATCCTTTTAATGACGTAGGATCTAGATTTGAAGTGTTGTGTTGTCGAAAAATTCATGTTAAATAATTAAATCCCTTGATTTACAGCGGGAGTACTTTTGCCGAGCTCAAATTATTTGTTCGTTTACTAAAGATCACTGATTATGACACAAAAGCAAACATTTCTCAGTCGTTTCTCATTTGTTAGACTTCTCCGCACCACCTCTCCCGAACATGTGACCATAATCCATTTCGATAAACATGTCTTTGCGTAACAATCTAACACAAATGTAAACAAAGTAATATTCTTTCATAGAATACCGAACCTCCACTGCTGGCCTAATTGTTAGCACAAAATCGCACTCAAAGATGCCGCACACGTTGTTAGCAAACAAAATGGATGGGTGGCTCTATTCAACGTAATTAACAAGAAAAAAAACATACTCGAGTACACAATGACAAACAAATAAAAATACATATTTCCACCGCCAAGTGTACATCTAAGGGTTGCCGAGCGTTAGTGTGGGCAAACACACCAAAGTGCACCTCATTACGAATACCAAACAAACATTCAGAGGGAGAACCAAAAAAAAAGTTCTGAAAACTTCTCTCAACCCAGGTTGTACATCTGACGATGGCCCTGAGCGACTCTAATTACATTCCTTGTGTATTCTCTCTCTCTCTCTCTCTCTCCCTCTCCCTCTCCTATGGAGCTCACTACTGACAACCAGCCAGCCACCCAAGTGGCAATAAGGTCGCCAGCCAACCCAGCCATTTAGTGAAGCACCTAGCAGCTGGAAACAAGCACACTCTGGGAGAAGAACAAACACAATCCCATTCCCGAAGGTAAACACTCCCGATATTTTGAAAACCAAACAGAGGCTGCTCACCTCTGTGTACCTCCATCTGGTAACCGCTGGATGCAAATGAGTTCCATCCAGAAATCTGGTCACCAATAAATTTCCCCGAAATGAAAGGAAAACAAGGAAAACAAAAAAAAAACACAAAGACTGGAAGGAAAATAAATAAGGGCAACTGTCAAAATTGTTATCTACATGGAGAACACAATGGTATGTCACGGCACCGGAAGTGGAAGCAACAACAGCCCGGACGACACGGATGTTTGGGAATTGTATTCGCGCCAAATGTCACCCGTTTTCGATTAGGGCGATTTTTGACAACCCAAAGTGGCCATTATCAGTGGTCATTTGTTATGCGAGTCATATTTCATGGTCCAGTTTGTAGTTTTGTTTTACGAAGCAGGACCGTGTATTTGCACCGGAAACATAAATGAAACTAGTTTTGCATACGCGGGTTTGTAATCTCCGTTTTCCCGCTAATAAATCGACGACTGTCATCACTATTTGAGTTTTTCGAATGCTTTGCTGCAATGAGTTAGGTGAAGAAATGTGTAGAGGTAGGTGATACGTTGTAAACGGGTTTAGCGAAAACTATGGCCAGGGCTGGTTGAGGGTGATAGGTTATAGGTACAGTTTAAAAGTACGTACACTACACACAGCTACCTAAAACTTGTCTGCAAATTCTTGTACAGCTTATGCAGTAATCACTGAAGTATTTAACCAAGAACATCAGAGGAACTTCGACAGTGATCATCGAGCTAGATAAAAATATTAACAGACACCTACTTTGATATTGATATCGATAATTCTTTCCATAGTTTCACCTCCAACCGACCCTGTACAAATGAAAACTTCACAACCATTCAGATGTAACCGATGTATACCAACTTCAATACAAATTATCAAAATCCCTCTATACCTATGTACATATTGCCTAGTAACCAACTACACCACATTGCTGGCACACTATCACACTGCATCATCGTCACCCAACATCGGACCGCTCATAAATCCCGGCCGTATCGTGCCACTGTATCTCGAAAATAGACTCCACATTACATAAATATGCAAAATCCCGTTGTAAATATGCACACCATGACACTAAATATTTTCGATGATTTATGCGCACACAATGTGCTTGTCGAATAAATTTATAATCTCCCCCCCTGCCGACCTGATTCAGCTACTAAATGGTCTCTGGTTGGACATTTATCATTGTCGCAGAGGGCGCTGTTAATGGGCGTTTGATACAGAGGCTCCGGGTGAGATGAAGATCTCCGGTTTAGGTTTCCATCTTTTTTCCCTCTTTCCCACACGTTGGCCCAGCTAGCAACAAATTTAAAATCGTTTCACTTATAAATCATCTGACGGAGAATAAATTAGCCGACAGTTGGCCATGTCAGATGGCATAAACAACTATATTTCGTATATAAGTAGGTGTGTGGAAGGCCCTCTCCACCTCGAACGACCAAACGCTCCCGTCTCCTTGGACCGACTCTTAATTAATGGGTTTATCGATCTGTAGGATCGATCTCTCAATCAGCGATTATGAGGAGGTTGAGCGAACGATGCTGTGCGCCGGTATTAATTAGTCCTGTACGGGGCCATGCGTTGCAGCAAACATGTCTAATTATAAACTCTGACATTAATCTCGAACTAAATCGAATGATCACCCTGCTTTGCAGAGCTGCATCTTTCTGTGTACAACCCTGTGGAAGATCATTAATTATGCTCGTGGTAAGGATCTCTGTACAGTGGGGGTCCATGGTGAGCCCTTTTTTCCGGGGGTAATTAAACAACATTTCATCGTTCCTTTGCCAGCCAACAGGGAAATGATTAATATTCGCCTGACTGGGGTGATATCTTATTTCAAAAAGGGAAACCAATACACTTCTCATGAGCCGAGAGACCGACGACGACGCAGTGCAAGTTCTTCTTGTTGATTATCTGCGAATGAAAAATTGTCATGTTGACTATGTCGCCTTTCGCCCGGCGATGATGACAACCCACAGATGGTCGTAAATTCTTGTTTTGTTGTGGTGAGATACTATCGAAGTGGAATTGAAATATCTTTTCCCGAAAAATGTGCTGAGAGCAGACGGATTTAATGGGGTCTTAGGTTCCTCAGTTCTGGGAGCCACCTTACTCGTGGTTGGTCAATAATTTCGGGAAGGTGCGATAAGGATCCGTTGTTTTTATTTATGCGTATGTTTTTATTAATTTGGTCATTAATATTGTCCGCCAGATATGTGGAGATGCGATGGCAGACATGATTTTCAGTGCTACTAATAAGCATGTTGCCAGAGATTGTCAGGTAAAACGAAAGAATTAATGACCTGGCACGATGTGATAAATTATTTTGGTGGGAAATGTTTACATAGGAAATTTTTAATTTTTAATATGAGAAACATTTTTAGTTTGCATATGTGAGCATCGTTTGAGCGCTGGAAGAACAATGAAGCATAAAAAGTGAATTTATGTGACTTAGAAAGTAAAAATCAGTTTCAACGTATTGATTTCCTGTTGCCAAATGCAAATAACGGAAAAATTAAAAAGTAGTAAAATTCATTACAAAAGACATACACTCTTGGGCTCGTCCGGGATTTGAACCCGGGACCTCCCGCACCCTAAGCGGAAATCATACCCCTAGACCAACGAGCCGGTTGAAACATTTTTTCCTCAAACAAAGCAAGACAAATGTTGGTCTTTATAATCCAATTCACCGGTTCTAAACCAGTTGTTCAAATAATAAGATTAATTAATTTAAATTTGAAATTCTGTTCGCTAAGAGAGTTAGAGCTTTACATCGGTTATGTTCGAGGTAGGAGAATACATACATATGTATGCAGGCATGCATACATTCTGATGTTTAGTTAGTTAGACAAAAAAAAAAGAATTGACTTGTTCAACACCTTAAACAGCACAACTGTCGAATTCTAGCAGAAATAATACTACCGGAGCTGTAAAAGCTGAAAAAATTATTGCAATAAATTTCGAATTTAATTGATAATAATTTAAATAAAATAACAAATAATTTATTTTATAACTTCAAAATTTGAATTCTTAAACTAACTTCAAAAGACTCCAAAATTTGAATGCATCCGCGACTTCAAAGACTTCTAACGATTTGAAAATAAATTTGCAAATCGTTCGTTGTACTGGGCTTACTTTTTAAGAAGCATGCAGTTATCACATAACATCACCAACTTTAGTGACTTCGAGGACTTCAACAGACTCCAAAATTGAATGCATTTGGTGACTTAAACGACTTCAACAAATTGAATAGATTCAGTGACTTCAATGAATGCAGAACAGTCAAAAAGAATTTATGATTGATGGCTTAGTATGATTTCAAGCAATGCATTCCCCAATAATTACGTTCTTTTACAGCTCGGAATACTACGTAAAGAGCATTTAGCGAAGAAAATTACTGTGTTTGTAGAGTTTCCGCACTTTTCCTTTAACAACAGGTTAATTTAGAATGTTTTAAAGCAAGAGAAATATTATTTGCAATGATTATGTTATACAATTATGAATTGTAAATATAGCTTCGAACATGCAAGAATTTAAATCAGTACTTGATGAAAACACCCCCATGATATGGGCGTGACCACATATGACGTATGGATGAATTGAACATAATTTGCAACCGCAGAAACCCTTGGAAGAAATTATGGACATTTTAAATAAATGTGATAGTGGCTTAGAGTACCTGGACTCTCAGAAAATAAAACAACAGTACGAATGAGGAACTACAGAAAAAAGGAATCACAAAAGCAATGACTTTTTGTTTATTGTTTTCTGTACCTTTGTATTATTTTTTAAACTAAGTAATTGCGATTTAGATTCATTTAAAGTACTTCGTATCCGTGGGGAAATTTGTAATAAACTTGTATTTCTTCTGTACAACATCTAAAATTAATCGAATTTAAATCCTATAATAGCCCATCCCCATCAACCTCAAACTAACGAAAGACTTTCCTCGTAAACTCCCGGAAGTCAATTTAAGAACACCACCACTGCTGCCGAAAGTAATTTACAATCGTTCCTTTCCTCTATCGCTGTTTCCAATGGAATAGAGACCTACTCTCGAATCCTTTCCCTACGAGTTTTCTCCTTTGATCGTAAATTTAAACCAAAGAACGATTACCCTCCCTGTAGTGTGTGCGCTCCTAAATCCATTCCAAATTAAACCATAGAACAACGTCAATATTTCCGCCATTCACACCAGCAAGGTGCACGACGCCACGCCATTGAAGAATAAATGGCCACGTACGCGCGAAGCAAGGCGGCACAAACGAACGACCTAAGGTCTGAGCTAATTTGAGAACATTTTATTTTAAAACCGTTTATTTGAGTAACGTTCGAGCAATAAATCTGCTTTTAATGTTCCAGCAACGGGGAAGTGGAAACCTAAAAGGATACGGCACACCACACACACAGAACGTATTTATCATTGGGAGGGAATATTATATCTGTGAATGGAGTCCAGGATACAACTTTGGAGAAGTGGCGTTACTTTTCCGCGGATATCAAATGCCGAAATCGAGTTTGAAGTTGTTATTCAATTGCGTGTGCCAGCAAATAATTTTCATAACCACATGGAAATGGAGAAAGAACTCTTTCGGCTCGAACGAATAGAGGGTGAAATTGTTTACCCGAAAGCAACCCTCCAGAGACATTCGCGCCTATCAAAAGGGTAAATAGCGAGCATTACTCACCCAGTTCGTGGAGTCTGTATATGTGTGTTTTGTAGTCTGGGATATTTGTTGCACTATGCTGGTAATGGCGCTGGTGCTGGTGCTTGTTAGCAAAGAACAGTTAAGAGGGTAATTTACGATAGACGCTATTTTTACCATCTTTATGTCTATTCGGCTATAAAAGTGACTCTGGGTGAAATATCTCTTGGGAAGTTAATGCGTGCATGGAAATTTGTAAGTTTAGTTAGATGTGAACTTTGCTTTGGTATAAATAGAGAATGTTATTCCAGACATTGAACTAGACGTTGAAGAAGTAGGGTCACTTGTGCTAAAACTGGAACTGGAAGCCAGAGCACAGTACATTTAAAATGGGAGGCAGGTTGATCAGGCAAGTCAGACAACATGACTTACACTCAAGGGAATAGTCTAAGGTAAAGTATGCAAATGTGTATTCAAAATGTTCTACGAGATTATTACGCCAAGTTCAAGAGTTTATTTACTTCGTGAGGTTGAAAACAAATCCTATTCTACGCCACTGACTAAAGACGTAGTTCTTGGACTTAAGACACAGCGGTAATAGAATTTCTATATGACATCACTCTGATTGCGAACATTGTTGGGCTTAAAATATAAAAACTAGTTTACACTGAAAAAGTTGAGTAACAAGATTTACAAATTTACAATCTGATCAAAATCCCTTTTCTATTTAAATGATGTAAGAGTGGGACAACCTTGCAAGGGCACGATTCAGTGACACAATTTGCCTTCTGTGCCCTGATTGGGCATCAATACAAACATGGCGACGTTAGCCTGGAGATATTTTCGGTAGTTCTTTCAGCCTCTACGTTAAGTTCGGTTAGGTTGGTCAGTTCGCATTCAACGGTCGTGAAGAGTAATCAATAATAATTTGTTATCAAATTAGTGCACCAAAGACTAGTTAGATTTAATGCAATATTTTATTTTTCTAACTGCCAGACAACAGATGAAATTTTGTACAGTTCCACCTCCCATTAGTAGAAAAGCTAAGCCTTGCATCGTTTTATTTGTAGGAAGGTATTTGACATATTAATTATTTTGAGGACGCTTTATAAATTATTGCTCTTAATTATTAGTACATATACAGGTGTATGCCTAGCTATGTAAGTATTGAATCACCGGTGTTGAGAATTTTCCCATACATATGTATTTCTTTAGCTAGGCTACGCCGGTACCAGTATGACTATGTATGTATGTACATACATATGTATATTGCAATCGTTGATGACATTTAACAGCACATCGCACATCACACAACACAGAGCCTCGCAGTATACCACTTCTCATCCTATACCTTTTCTTACCGGAGTCTACATACATACATATGTACATATGCACATACATATAATATAGACCAGAATTCATCACCTGAAAAACGTCATCCAGTTCCAAACCAGTTCCATGAACGAAATTGCAAATTTTCTTGTCAAAATAAATACACTCACTCACTAAACCTGGATGCCCATTTTTTTTTTTTTTTTTACTTTTCTATAAAACTCAACCCACAAGTACAGCTCCCCGCTACCATGTGATAATAACATGAAACATGAATAACACTGCTATACGCAAATATTCATCCTCATCCCCCCAATTTCGTTTATTTCGACTCATAAATCCTCAACCTGAGCACTTATTCTCGCCGAATTCATGCGCCTGTGTTTCTGAGCAGGTTGCTATCACTGAGTACCCCTCTACTAGGGATCACACAGGAAGTCAACGTGCAAGGAAAACACAAACCTACGGCACAACAGCCAACGCACACACAAACAGGACAAAATGGTGCTCCAACGGTAATTTATACCCCATATGTGGCATGGTAATTTGTTAAGTACAGTTAAAATAATTGCTCGTATTTATAATTTACACATTCGTGTGGCAATTTATTGTACGAACAAGTGAGCGGTGTATAAAGCTTGCATAAGAGCAGGTAACTTTGTGGAATGAATGCTCAGCTCACTCATCGCACACAGAGAGGACCCGAACAAGAGTGCAAAAGTTGTTAATAAGTGTTTTTTGCTACCACAATCTTAATGGGCTCAGATTATGTGGGAATTCGTACCTGATGTGATGGTGGTATACTAGTATTTTCCAGCGATAATAATAGGAAGTGTGAATGTGTACAGCAAGTATCAAATAAGGGAAAGCATTTGCTCAAAAAAGGGTTTTTCAATAAGGACATAACAATTTTGTATTTAAGTAAAACAGAGAATATTAAATTTAGGTATAGAATTCGTTTGGACCCAATTTTCCCTCACCCTTTCACACTTATCGGCTGGAACGTTGACCATTTCCCATTCGATATTGTTTTTAACCTCCTCTAATGTTGTTGACTTAAGCCAACGACTTAACTTTAACCCATAGAAAGAAACATTACGGCCATCAATCGAACCATTTCAGAAAATGACTAAAAATCTCTTCCAAGATCTTCTTCAAACTTTTGCAAAGCCCAATCGAAGAAGTTTCGACTGTTCAAATGATCAAGAGACTTTAGTTCTTGAGTTAATTTGATCTTGTTACGGGGTCGGAAAAATGTTTAGGTACGTAAAATTCGTAAATTTTTGCAATTTCGAGTAAAGATTCTGAAGAAATTAAAATTGTTTTAAAGTGAACGTGGTTGTTTCAAAATTTGGTACACCGCCGTTTTCTTCAATTTGTCGTATGACATGACAATAAACTGTATGCCCCTCACATTCATGTAATGAATATACATAACATGCACAGCACAAATGGTTGCGAAAAGCTAGGCACTGTGTCCCATGAAAATTTTGTGCCAAATATTTGTATCTTTGATAAAATAAGAGAAATCGTTTTTGAGAAAATCAATTTGGTATTGAAATCGGCCTTAAGTAAATAACTCTTATTTTTAGATTAGAATGGGAATTCCGCTTTCGCCTCGATGTAATAACCCAAAGTCCCCAGATTTTAAAATAAAAGCAAATCCATCTAGCCGTTTAGGCTGCATTCGACCATAGACATAGCAGATGGAATTGTCGGACAAATCTGTTTGGTATTCTCCTTGAGAATTTTGCCAAATTTTTCACCTTAGATGGAAGTTAAAAAGGCCTTTAAGAAACTAAGTAGAATTTTTGTTTTTAACTACTTACATAACTTTAAAAAAATAATCTTTTCTTATTTTCTAATTAAGCTTTGCAAATAGAACCATAATTGGCTATAACGTCGATACTATTACCATTTAACCTTGAGTTACATTTGAAAATTGTTGATATACTTCCATCAATATTATCATTGAGATACTTAATTTGATGATTATGTAAGTATTCTGTTTTTAATCATTTATTTATAAAAACATGCTACGCACTTTACATACCTACATATATAATTTTGTAGTTTCTCGTTTGGTTTAGTTTTTTTCCATTCTAAAAATTCTGGCATGAACGACCACGACGGGACTCAGAGATGCAACATAGATTGCATATTCTATTACATACACACTATAATAAATGGACGCTCTTTCAGTAAGTATTTTAAAAAAGTTTCAATTTCGGCTGGGTTAATAGAAGAACCCCTTAATCGGATGCCCATAAAGATATTCCCCAAAGTTTGCACAATGAATTTTCATCGCTAATTATAGAATTGCTAAAGTGGGAAGGTGGATATAGAAAACTTACTGAGCAACGACGCATACGCTCAAAGTAATTAAAAATAAACTGCACGACCCATTTTTGACAGCAATTTAGCGATTAACTTTGAACAAATGGTGACTGCAAATCTTCAGTAATAAAACTGCTAGACGTGAATGTACATAAGTCGTACACATGCCTTACATTCCTTATAAATTAATTGTATACCAATCGCAGGATAGGGAATATTTAAAGTAACTGCTGTAGGTACATATGTATGTGTCGTCTTTCAATATTGGATTGATCTAAACAACACAAAAACCTACAGAAAAGAAAGAAAACGACATTCAAAGTTTGAATGCAAATAAAACTACATATATAGTACAATTATATACAAAAATGTATTAAAATAGTAGCCACTGAGCTAAACATTTATACAAATACCTCTATTTACGTCGAAATTAGTTCAATCAGTTCTGATCTCCGATCTCGTACAATTGAAGAAAATTACGTTCTGATCGAATACCATGATGTGACGTAAAATATAAGCATTCTCCTAACTTGTTTTTGGCGACGAACATATATATGTAACTCGAAATAAAGTATACTGAAACAGTATTATAACTTATCCTATATTTTATTAAGTTTGATACATAAAGAAAAAGTGAATGGTATGTATGTACCTATGGAGACCCTATAAAGTAAGTATATTCGTGATAAGTATCAAAATCTGTCAAAGCCGCAGACATAGCGACTGAATTGGCGTACCGCACTTTGATTTTAATCGAATGTAACATTAACATGAGTTGACGCCGTGACTCAAGTGGTTAGTGGGTTGAACTAAAGAGCAAAGGTTTCTAGGTTCAACCGCTAGACAACAATTAAAACTTCTTTCACGGCTCCACCTTTCACGGCCATCTGACAAACATCAACAACTGTCATGAACTGTCTAAAAAAAAATTGCCCTTCGGACACAGTATTAAACAGTAGGCCCCCATTCGTGCGAAGAATATAACACGCACAACACGAACGGTTGTAAAAACCTAGGTCCTGAGTTTCATATACCTATTTTTGACATTAAAAGGTATCATGGAGTCATAAAAAAGGATTTAATTAAAATCTCCAGTTTAAAATTGTCCAGGAAACCAATACATGCCCTTTAGGTATGTGAAAATGCATGTTGAAATTAAAGAAAAAGTTATAAGTTTAAGTAAGGGAGATCAGTATCTCAATGTTCCACTCCGGTGTTAAGTTAATATGGATTAAGTTTTTTTAGTTTTAAGACCATACCAATCGAAAAGATGTATGTTTGCTTGAATTTTGTTTAATGTCATCGTTAAATAGTCCTCGAAACAATTGCAACGGGTAAAGGACGACGTCTGTAGAAGATATCAAATATATGGATGAGTCCACCCTGTACTCCAATTACAAGTTTTTTTTTTGAAATGCAATGGGATGAACAAATTCAAATTTTTTCCATGTACATACATGTACATGTACATGTACTTGATCGACGTTGTATGCCATAATTAATGGGAATGTTTGCTCTTACTAATAAGGCCATAATACATGGGAAAAATTTAACTTTGTTTATTTTATTGCATTTTTAAAAAGAAACTATTATTTGGCCCACCCTGTCTACAGCAAAGCTTATTTAAGTTTAGCTTAGGCGCAGAGTAAAGAGACCTAAGTTGTTTGGTTACTTTGTTACCTGGTAGAATAGGTAATGCATAAGTAAGAAGAACACCATTTAAAATACACGTTTAATACATAAAATACCTGATCGTATCTACAGGCTGGGCCAAATACTTTTTGGAAATGCAATGGGATGAATAAAATTAAAGTTTTGAACGACGTTGTATACTATAATTATTGGGAATGTTTGAAAATTTAAAAAAAAATTAATTTTGTTCATCTTATTGCATTATTAAAAAGGAACTTGTATTTTGCCCACCCTGTATTTTGATGCGGTATGCGGGAAATTTTTTAGAAATGGAGAAGTGTAATACATTTTAAAGATCACTTTTATACGTTCATTTAAAAAAAAAATAAATAACTATACAAAAAATCGCGTGCTCATGGCATGACCCATTATTTTACTGATGCTGCTTGTACTAATGTTGAAAACTGTAGAAAACCATGATTTGCAAGAGAAATATCAAACATAGTCATTTACTTATTTCTGTACGCTTTTATTAATAACAATCCTATTAATTTACGAGTAAGATACGTGGTCCGGAAATAATCCACATGACTAATTAATATTCGCTGCCGGAAACGTGCTTGATTGTGGCAGAATATCGATTGCGCCTGCCATATTTGAGAACCAGCTCACTTACGGAACCATATTTTAGGGGCTTCTACATAGATCTCAACCACCCCATGGGGAGTTGTCTGAGTAATTCATACGATTTATTGAAGTCAACAAAATCATTGATGCCGATGCTACTCGAAAGTAGCTGAATGTCTTCTCCGCCCCCTATTGAAGTCCACGAACAACGACGTTCGCTGTTTATCTATCTCCCAATGGTTACATATTCAATTGAAGCGTCTGTCAGTTAGTCAATTGGTTTGTCCAAATGCTTTACCAACCTTCAATTGCACTCCGTTCCGACCAAAATAAACACATACGCAAAGTGAAGTGAGACAGTCAAATAGTTAAACACAGTCACAAACAATATCTATGTGCCTGTCCTGGTCCGCTGCCGCTCAAAGTGCGAGGCCAATTCTCTCAGGTAGATGCTGGAACAGTGCAACTTCGTGAATTACTGACTGAGTTTATTTATTTATGGAACATGCTGGCCGACAGGCTCTGACTGCTTTATGGATGGCCATCAATTTATCAGCGCGATGTATTGCCAGTGCTTAAGCTATCGTCAGGTTAGATTGCCGCCGGAGTCTGTGTGAACGGAGCGGGTGCGGGGCGGCTTCACATGGTTTATTGGAACCGGGATTTTTGATGCGATGCTGCGATGCAATGTGATGTGATGTGAGTGACTCAGGAAAGGAGCACAGGGACTGTGCTGGTTGTTGTTGGAGTGATGAATTGGATTAAGGTGGAGATGCCCTCAGAACGGAATGAACAGACACAGGCAAACAGACGTATGGACGGATGGATTGATGTTACACAGTGGACGATAATTGCTGCTGCATTTCATTCATTGCATGCAACTTTGTGTGTTGATGCTCTTCGAATGATGTTTGTACACAGTCGGAGCGTTGGTGGTAATGATTGAATTAATTACCACCCCGCGTGTGGGAGGCATTGCCTTTTTTCTCAGTTGATATATCAATTTATCAAGTTACCGCCACTGCAACGGAAGTGGGAAACGATATACATATATGTATGTATATTTTTTTTTTTATCATTTCAAGTGCCTGACGATTCAATACAACTGTTGTGATGGATATAATTAACACATCGTTTGTGTGAATTAAGGAGGGCTGCATGTGAGATGTATGCTGATTGTTTTGTAGGAAGAGGATTGGTGGAAAGGATATGTTTTGACAGCATACATATATGTACATATGTTCATACATACATATGTGTTCATATATGTTCATACATATGTACATACATATGTACATACATATGTACATACATACATATGTGTATGTGAATTGTATTGAAGGAGAATGTTGTTCAGCATTTTATGCGTCGGTTTCACGTAGGGTCAATGCTCCGATTTACATATGCATACATATACATATGTATATGTACATATCTACTCACCCTAAAAGACTGACTTTAAAAGCCTTAGGATACATTACATACAATACCATATTAATGCTGACAGATAAGAAGCAATACAAAAACAACAGGTAGCGAATGACTTCAAAAACTCCTCTAATAACGCTTTAATATCCAGGCAAATCAATAAAATTCTATACCATTTTGTGGGCACGATTGAAAGACCCTTGTAAAAGACCCTGACATACATATTTAGTGGGATACTGGGGGCTCACTTCATATCGCTACTTAAATGTCAAATCATGAAATAATCAATTGCTTTGTGGAAATAAACTTGTATTTTGTGATTGTATATGTTTATATCTTTGTGTGTTGTATATGTAATATGAAAAACCAAAGCAGCTTAAGGCCCTTAGTATGATTGTCGATCAGCAATCGACACGATAATTGTCGATAGCGTCGATTAACTTTAACTATGGCTTTGTGTAACTCAATGGAATATTGAGACTCTCATTGACTTTATGCTTCTGTGGTATTCCAGTGATGTTTAATTCCACTTCAGACTCAATATTCACTGATACATACATACATATGTATATCAGGATTTTGATTTTCTTCACATCCTTCACTTTTCTGGTCGAATTCAAGACCAGGTGGATCTACATAGGTATTATTGTAAATATTTAAGACATGCTCTTCCAATTAAAGTAACTTACATTTTATACGCAGACAATCTTTTTATTTTGCACGAACACAGAGCATCGATCAGAAATTTGTGATCGACAACAAACGACTGTCAAATCGACAAGTATCAATCACAATCATAATACCAAAATCTGCAATCGACGATCGACACTCATAATAGGGGCCAAATTCTATATACTTGTGAACACTTGGTGATTCATTCGAGGAATGCAAACAAAAAGTCCTCAAATAACCGTGTAGCCGCCGAATTGAATGCGGAATTACACTCTATGTGCACTGGAATAGGATGGAAAAATGCGACACCTGGCCACATTTTATGAAATGATATGACTTTCAAATACCTATTTTAATATTATAGGTTTGGCCAAATTTCAAGTATACATACAATTGCAAACGCAAGGAAAAATAAAATCAGACTAAGGAATGGGGGTGATCCCAGTAAAAGATCCTTGTTTCAAAATATGAAGTTTTTCTTCTACGACGAAACTAAATCACAAATTCATTACATACATACATATGTATGTACATATGCACTTGCTACAAGTGTAGAAAATTGTATAGTCAGGAAGGTAGCACTTGCATTCGATTCAGTTTTATTACAGGGTGCCTCTTAATAGTACAAACACAAATGACTTACGCAAATATTTAACATTAGAGTAGCAATCCCAAACAAACCGAAATAAAGACCCTGAATGATGGTTTTGAAGTCAGAGTCCTAGACAACAACATTTAGATGTTCTTTCACGGTCTCACCTCCCACGAACGTTTAGAATCAGCCTAGCTATCAACACTTTCTTTTCCCGTATTCATGACATGTGCGTCTTACTTCGAGTAAGTGTGCGTCTTACTTCGAGTAAGTTCTTTCATCATATCCATCTGATGTGCTAAATCCTTGGACATGTTACTTAATTCCAGCTCTGATAACCTACCAACTAGCCTCTAGATCTGGAATTATGTCTATGCATATGTGCATACATGCCTATTAATTTTAAATAAATTCTCATTACAATTAATATCTCATATATGTACATACATGTGTATTCTGTAGCAAACACTATTCAACCAGATTATAACTGCTTCAGACCATGTGACTCACAGCAAAATAATGTCGGAAGAGGCAACCAAAGGACGCCAAAAAGAAATTTAACTTAGATAAACCTTCCCGGTTCTTCATTATCGCGTATCCTTCTTCTCCCTGAAAAAAAGCCATAAACTCGCCCAAAATGTCCTCTCTATCAGCGTTAATGTCTTCCACACACTGATAAGAGAATTTATTGTCCCTCGTTTGGTGAATTTGACTCTTCTCTCGCGAGCCTTCCTTTTGTAACCCACCAACGCGTTGTCCCACGCCAGAGATTTCAATTTTATGGCCGGTCGCTCCTTCGTTGCTCTCAGTCCTTCCTAAATTGATTTGTGGTATTTTCATTTGCTGACATCGCTTTCCGCCATTCAGCAGCAGCAGTTGTGACCAATCCAATTTACTATCACTTCAATTTATCACAATTTGTTTGCGAGGAGGTGGGAACGGCACACAAGTACTCTTGGAGAGAATCTCCTCCAGTGCACTGATTGAAATTGATTTCTTAATTTCCCAACGCAACTGACAAAAAAAATATGTTTTTCTCTCTGACATTTGTCAATATCAAGGCTACACGCCAATTGACTCGATTTCAAGTGAATACGAGGGAAGCGGGCGTTCCATGAAGTCGCCTCTGAACACTGAAGACTCAATCTCGCTCTCAATTGATTTTTATTAATTTACAGCTGTGTCTGTCATTCTCATCAGTGCGACACTGTCAACATAAAAAATTTAAAAACAAACCTCTTTTATTTATCACCTTTCTGTTGAACACAAGAGTGTATGTCGACAGTCGGTACAGAAATGAAACATACACTCTATATAATTGTCTAATTGTTGATATCATTCTGTGAATGGGGTGTGCTGGTGGCTGCTGATTGCCACTGATTAAACAAAGTTAAATTTGTGAATTTATGACATTTAGTTTGTCACCCTGAGGGTAAACAACACAATAAGACTGTGTAGCAACTGTAGACAGCCGGGAAACACACAAATTGAACGCACAACATACAATTATGGGGAATTACGGGCATGTGAACATGTTGTCGATCGTGTTCAGCGATATGTCAAAGTGAAATTGAAATCATTTCTAAGCAATCTAATAGCAATTACAATTCATTAAACTTAATGGAACACATTGTTTCGATTTTGAGACGATTTTTATTTTGGTTTGCCTTCGTTGAGGGTACTGCTGATTTGCTGTCGCTGATTTGGGGTCTTTTAGAGCTGACAAGTGGTGTTTTATTAACAACTGATGGCTATCGACGGAGGAAATCTGATAACTGTGACAGTAGTTGGCATGTTGTATGCTGGTTACTGAGTGGTTGTTATGATTAGACCTTGCAACTTAGAAAATAGATTGATTGATATATTTCACCGGAGGTGGACGTTGGAACCACCATAATATGATGGAGTAATCAACCTTTCATTAATAAATTGATTGGAATTGCATCATCATTCGTGCAAAATTTGGAACTCGAGATTTTAATCAAACTTGACATTACCATAATGGAGAAGTCCAAAGAAGTAGGTCCGCCAATGCCGTCTGTCTGTCTGTCAGTCTGTATATTCGACTGCAGCCTAAACGGCTGGACGGATTTGCTTCAAACTTCATATATAGGGTCTGTGGGATATTCCCTAGAGGCGAAATTTGAATTTTCATTTATGGGTAGTTAAAATGGATTTTCTCGAAAACGGCTCTAGCGATTTCGATAAAATTTGATGTGTAAGTTAGTTTGGGCATATGCTATGAGGTGGCATACCACGTCTTTCACGAAAAAATCGAATAACGGTAATATTGAAAATCACCTGTTTCTCGTGTATTTGTTCGGCGATTGGGTTAAAAATTATTATGTCTAGGTTATAAGACAAGTGCAGAATAATGGCAAGTGCACGACTGGGCCGTACAATCTTGCACCTATGTCTCAAATTCTTGTGTGTATTTGAGGTAAAAATAAATAAACGAATATATACATATGTAAGTAGGTAAGCATATGTAAGTTGACTATAAGTAAACTATCGTTCTAAGCAGATTGACCAAAAACGTCAGATATCATGTAAGTTGACTATAAGTAAGCCATCGTTCTAAGCAGATTGACCAAATACGTCAGATATCCTCTGTAAGATTTGATAAAGCTCTTGAAAATTAAGCATCGTCGTTACATTTTCTTCAATTTCAATCAAATTCATTGCCTTTGAACTCCGGTGAATATGCCAAAGTAAGTCCCTAAAAATGTAACAATATTTTCTTTCTCTCTCTCTATCTTTTAACCAATGAAAATGAATTTCAGACAAATCCAGTAGCACGTGCGCACCAATCAAAACCTGTATCGTAAGGAAATAAAGTGCACGACTGGGTCGTACGTACTTGCACCGTAATGCTATAAGTGTATAATTTTATCAGCATTAAAGTCCAAGTCTTGCTCTTCCCAGTAAAGTAGGCGTGGCATTCCGCGTTTCGATAGAATAATAGTCATAACATTGTAGGAGTTTACTCAATGTTTTGTTTTTATAAAAATGCCCATAAAAAGTGGGCGTTGCCAGATAGGGTGTTTGAGTGAATTATAGATAATTTTAAGGCCTATTACTTTGCTTAAATAATTTTTTCTCAATTTCTAGTAAAAATTTTGAAAAAAAAAAGTTTTATAAAAGTGGGCGTGGCATTGCAAAATTTGGTATGCCATTATTTTGCACTTGTCTTATAACCTACAAATAATAATTTTTAGGCCAATCGCTGCACAAATACCCGAGAAACAGCTGGTTTTCAATATTACCGTTATTCGAATTTTTCGTGAAAAACGTGGTATGCCACCTCATAGCATATGCCCAAACTAACCCACACGTCAAATTTTATCGAAATCGTTAGAGCCGTTTTCGAGAAAATCCATTTTAACTGAAATCGGCCTTAAGTAAACTACCCTTAATTTTGAGGTTAGAATGAAAATTCAAATTTCACCTCTAGGGAATATCATACAGACCCTATATATGAAGTTTGATGTAAATCCGTTCAGCCGTTTAGGCTGTAGTCGAATATACAGACAGACAGACAGACAGACAGACAGACAGACTGACAGACAGACAGACAGACAGACAGACAGACGGAATTGCCGGACCTACTTTTTTGGACTTCTCCATCATAGTAATGTCAAGTTTGATTAAAATCTCGAGTTCGATTTTTTTCACGATTGCAATACTTGCCCTATAGGTATAGGTGCAAGTAAAAATGGTTCCATGACAACAGCTGTGTTCTAGGGAAATCTTTTGCAATGGTATATAATTTTGAAAATTGCTTCAGTAGGAAGAAGTAGGGATAAAATTCATGTTTGGCTAATAATGATATGAAAATCGTGTTTTTGTTAAGCTGGTTGTAAGGAATGTTTTAACCAAAAACGTGGTATGCCATCTTATAGGGTTTAAAAAGGCGTACTCTAATATAAAATTTAATAAAAATCGTTGGAGCCGTTTTCGAATAAATTGGCTCCAACTGCTCGATTTTGCGAAAAATACCGTTATACTAACTTTTGGCCAAGAATGTGTTACAGTTCCTGATAGAATTTGAGATGTTTAATCATATGTCAAAATCTAAATAAAATAGTTGAAGGCACTTTCAAGCAAATCGGTTTTTAGTCACCTTGGTCGTAAGTACCGTTATATCATACTCAGACCGAAACGTGGTACGCCATTGTGTTGCATTACCTCGTACTAGTCCGAATATGAAATTTGAGCTAAATAATAGAAGCCGTTTTCTCGCAAATTCACTTTTCGCCAAATTGGCTATAAGTAAAGTACCATTGCTGCCAATTTTGGTAAGCAGCACGATACATCATCTGGTTGCAATTGACTAGACTAATTGAAATATGAAGTTTAATCAAAATCGTTAGAGCCGTTTTCGAGAAAATCCATTTTAACTGAAATCGGCCCTAAGTAAACTACCCTTAATTTTGAGGTTAGAATGAAAATTCCGATTTAGCCTCTAGGGATTATCACACAGACCCTATATATGAAGTTTGATCTAAATCCATCCATTCGTTTAGGCTGTAGCCTCGTGCACAGACAGACAGACAGAGAGACAGACATACAGACATACAGACAGACAGACAGACAGACAGACAGACGGCATTGGCGGACCTACTTTTTTGGGCTTCTCCATTATAGTAATGTCAAGTTTGATTAAAATCTCGAGTTCCAAATTTTGCACGAATACAATACTTGCCCTAGGTGCAAGTAAAAAGAATTAAGTGATATTCAAAATTGTGCATTTTAGGTTTCAAATATTTACTACAACCCTCAAAAATGCTTCGGTTTTTCGTTTTCCCTATTATTTTAAACAGCTCTGTACATATTTAGATATTTCTATGGCTTAGAGGGCAAAGTTTCTATTACGAAACCGACCCTTAAACCGCAACACAAATCAATGTAGATCTTATAGCATAGTGCGACTATTTATAAAAATATTGGTGCAGGAAAAGGTGCTACAGGACTGGGTTGTGATATCTGCGCAGCATGGAACTTGTACTACATCGGAATATTTTTCCTTTCCTGAAATTCGAGATATCGTACTTACTAAAATGAAGAAGGTTTCAAGGCTATCGTGGAGCAGAACACAATAAATGAATTTGAGTCCCCGGGTTCAAAGGGATCCAACTTTGAAATATTATGTGGTCTTCACATTCGCCAGCTTTGAAACCAAAATAGTTTTAGGTAGATCTTGATCAAAAGTATCGTCAATTCACCAGGTAGGCCTCTCAGGTAGCGAAATGATGTTCCTTAACTCGATATCTGAACTAAGCATCATTTTAATGAAGCTAATAAATAATAATATGCAGAACTTACATTTATGTGTGCATGTATGTATGTACATATGTAAATGATTGAATAGACTTTGCTGTAGTCATGCTACTGGTGAATACTCTTCCAGGAGGGGCAATAATACAGGTATCAAGTTTCTAGGTGACGAATATAAAAGACTGTGCAAACCATCATCATAGACAAAGAGACCAAGTGAAGAAAAAGAATATGGCTTCACCTGTCATTGAGTTCACCACCAGTCATTTCCAGGAATCTAACATTAAGTAGAGGGTGCCCCTGCCACTATGATTTTACCCAAATGTTGGACTCTATCAGGTACTACAGCGACCCTATTAACCGCCTCAAATGGTTTACCTTAAACATTCTTCTAAATACCCCCTTCAACGTCATCTCCCACCAAAGAAAAAGTAAACTAAAATAAACTGAACACAAAGCGTCACAAAAAACCTATTTTATCTCCCAGAAATTTATCACTACACCATCATCGATGCCAATCTGTACTTAACAGCCGTCACCATAACGAAAAACAATAAAATCACCACACACACGTATTTGTCAGATCACTGCGGACCAAGTCCAAGTACATTAAGTGAATAAAAAAAAAACTGTGAACCAATTTAAAATGACAAATGTGTCTACCCAACTCCACACTTCCCTCCGTTCGCCGGTGTCCGCCCTCATTGAACAGCTCTGTAGAGCCCTGTTAGAGCATAAAAAAAAACGAACCCACAAAGAAAACGCATTCACATTGATTAAAATGTCACTTTTCTTCATTTATTTTGACATGAACTGACGAGGGCCATTATGGCATTTTACGAGTGCTATTCTCGTGTTTCGTTCGTTCTCATCGTCACACCGCAGCTCTATCTCGCTAGCCGGACCGAATAATCAAATGAATAATAATATTAACAAATGACGAGGGTCTCTCTCAATCGGCGCGCAGTCGTAAACACTGATTAAGAGATCCGTCCCTTTGGCCCGCATCACAATCTTGCGCGCGGGGAGACACCCTGTGTAAAGTCATAAAGATCTGACAAGTTTAACCGCGGCGCACTTAAGTGAGCTGATTGTCTCTTACACGACGACGACAACGACGACGCTGATGATGACGACGACGATCGCTTTAAGGCAACATCAACATCACAACCACTCAACAAACTTTCAAGAGTCCCATAATAGAAGGCTTCACATCCAAGTTCGAAACAACACTCTGACATATTCGTCCACCAGGAGACAGTGATATGTGGAGAAGACTTGAGCGGAGCTGTGTGTGCTGCGCGTTCGCATTCGAATGATGCACGCCTCGTTTGACGCTTGACCCGAAAAGGTTGATAATGTTTTCGCTCTCTACTATATCTCGCTCTCCGTCAATTGGCATCACTTTTGGCCAGATATACTCAGACAGACGTGTGTTGTTTTTGTGGATTGAGCGCACATGTCAAAAATATAGACAAGCATAGAAAGAAGGCGAATTTGACAGCTTCATGCGCACATTAAGTGTGTGCGCGCACATATTTAATTTGACAGGGCTAGACTTTTGAAGTTTTCCGATGGAAATGCTGCGAGTTAAAGTTGATATAGGGGTGACGTGCAAATTTCATGATAGGCTATCATATGAAAAATAAACAAATCGGTGTGAAGGCGGTGGTTGAGAGGTGATAAAAGCAATTGTTTGAAGGGTGACATGAGTACTCATGACCGTAAATGTGGTCTATTATATGAGAAAAGTTAGCGTCTACTGCGACAAGTACATATTGTGGGAATAAAACATGCTTAGCCGGTAATTTTTACATCACGAGTACCTTCTGCACTGATCTACAAATGGGCATATGGGTGGTCCGTAAAAATTTCACCACACTCTGAAAAGAAACTTATTATCGTAGTAAGTACTTGAAAACCAATTACAGTCTTGTAGCTTACATGAGTGCAAACAAATGTTAAGTACCTTCTGTATACAGTGAGCATAATGGTAATTTGAGATTACTTAATATGAGTCCGGAAAAAGCAAATAAGATAGGTTTTGTAGAAGCAGCACCTACTTCGCAACACTACTTTACTCTACTAGTAGAAAGTGCGTACATGAGATGGCAAAGAGTGATCTTTTTACAAGCAATGAGATACGACTTGATTACGGTCCAGTAGAGTTTGTCTTCACTATGATTTTATTCTAGATTTTAGAATAACTTAAGAACAATTAGAAAATTCTAGTCAATTCTACTTTCTCCTTTTACTCGCCTCAGAATGATAACGACAGCTTTATCCTTTTCCTTTACAGTATCATTTTAGCGAACTACCGAAGTTCCATGTCAGGACCATTTAAGGAGCGAAAAAGTAATCCCTACTTATGCCAGAAACTCTTAATAGAACTCAATACGAAACTTAAAATAAATAAATACTTGGCGCATCGGGTCGGTGGGACCCAGGGCCTAGCTTCTCACAACCATTCGTGTTGTGCGTGTTATATTCTTTACTCGAATGGAAGGGGCCTACTGTTAATGCCGTGTCCGAAGGGCAATTTGTTATTTGAGAAGCTTCCTCGGATGTCTGTCAGACGCTCGCGAGAGGTGGGACCGTGAAAAACTTTTAGGTGTTCCGACTGGGACTCGAACCTCGAACACCTTGCTCCATAGTCCAACGCACTAACCACTGAGCCACGGCGCCAACCAATACGAAACTTAGAAAATTTAATTAGAAAATCTAAATTTAACCATTATCTGTGGATCGCTAAAAGCACTGTCTCCTCCCAAAGGAACCTGAATCTATTTTTTCATAGAGGCAGTCAACGCTTAAAGTGCTACAGGGTAGAGTTTTTAAGATTATCTAGAATTACATTATGAAGGTTATTAGCAGAATGCAAGACGTCGCCGAGCCGATTCGTTCAGACGGAACCCTTTTCTGAGGTAGCAACTGATTGTGCGCTTTACAAAATAAGTTCATAAATTCGGGGAAGGATTCTAGACCGCGATTTCTACACTGGCAGGAAGAAGTGACCCCAACACAGGTTCATTCTATTGTAGGCGGATGGCTCTAAGATCACCGGAGGTGTGTGAGGGAGTGTTTTGTTCACAAGGCTATTTATTGCTATCTTTTAAACTCTTTTTTTTTATCTTTTTGACTTTCAGACAACTGCTACGCATTCCGGATACAATTAATGAGTATAAAGTACGTTCAGGCGGGTTCCAGTCAGAAGTTGAACAGCAATAAAATTCGACCAAAGGTAACTGCAGATTGGCATATCTGACTGAAAAGTCTGAAGAATTCATAATATGCAAACTTTTATACTGGGTAGCTGAATATTCGAATATTCGAGGGAATCCTAGGGCTGAGACGAAAACTACTGTTTTCACAGATGCATACAAGTTAACAGCATCTATTACTCCACTTCAAAATCACGTTCGCTATTCATGCTAAATTCTATCTTTCCCATCCATACCTTAGAATCACGCTCCTGATTCATGTTCCCTATCCTACATTAGCCCATATCAGCGAATTCCCACATTGCATTAGAATCACACTTCGGATTCCTGATGCTGATTCAACGTCTGGAGCAAACATTTCATGTGGATCTTATTTCGCACGTTTTCCCAATTCTCTCATTTTCCCATATTCACCTTTTCCGCCGCCTAGCTTAAGTTAGGTGTTAAGTAATCATTCATTCTTTTGTAAATTTAGTCTTTAAGTGATTCCAATTAAATAAAGAGGCTTCGTCCTCCGAAAAAAAATTATTTTTTTTATTTTAAAACTTGTAATATTTAATTTACATGTGTATGTACATAGCTTGAAGCGCTGATTACTGACGTTAAGCCAAATTGAAAATAGTATGGTTAATGATTTTTTTTCGAAATAGTAAAATAGTGGGCGTGACAGTGGTCGGATTTTAAAAATGTTTGCGCTTGTACTGCTTTACTGTACTATGAGACGATCCCACCCGAATGATTTGTAGATTCTCTGTAGGTTGACAAAATAAAGAAATATTCGTCCCGCGGTAATTCAACCTTCTATCGGGATAATATATCTAATGCCTTCCATGCGATTGAGAAAAATCTGAAGAAGGTAAATAGTACCCATTAGACGTACTATGATCAGAATAGATCAAGTATGTGGTATGTACATACACATCAACAAACAGTCAACTAGATGAATTATGGAAGAAGGGCATTTACTGATATCAGCCAAAATTTAAAAATTTTCCTTCCGAATGGAGGAAAGGAAATTTTCCCTTTTAATGGAGACTTGAAAAGCTAAAAGCTTAAATTAATGGATGAAGACGATAATAAGTTGACAATAGAATACCTTTTAACGATCACAAATCACGCTCGTCACATACATAGATCACCTGGGAGATCTTCACATGTCCATTAAAATTCCTCCTCTAAAATGTACAACAATGCGATTCTGTCACATCACAACTTATAAAGCAGCTAGTCATTGCATTAAAAACAAAATCAGTTGCTAATTAGTGACAAAAATTAATTCCAATCTGTCACAGCACCGAATGCCCCATGGAATTCATTTCTGACACATTTCTGATTTATTTCAACCAACCAGCAAATTAATTGTTCACATCTTTGTTGCGCCTGCTTTTCATATTCATGGATAATTTATGTGACTGTCAAAACTGCCATCACAATTTATGAGATGCCAAACCAAAAATGGTTCGTTAAATGAGCGATCAAAGGAAATTAACAGCCAAAACGAGATACGTCGGAGTTC
The DNA here is from genome assembly GCA_963583995.1 of Xylota segnis. Classification (NCBI taxonomy): domain Eukaryota; kingdom Metazoa; phylum Arthropoda; class Insecta; order Diptera; family Syrphidae; genus Xylota; species Xylota segnis. The sequence continues at coordinate 80,886,747 of OY757237.1, forward strand.
CACCAGCAGAGCCACAGCGTTCAGGGCTCTTTCCCATTAAAAACATAATTTACCGCCATTAGTGAAACACTCCCATGCTAAGCGTGCTCGATTGTCAACTATCGAATAAATTGTCGCCCTCCCCGCCGAACACCCACTTGAGGCATTCCCCCTCAGCAAGTCAATGATGCAATAAAAAATATCTTCAGAAGAAAAAAATAAAAAAAAAAACATAGACAACCATTAACGTTAATCTACCTCCGGAGAGCAGAGCACACACCAAGTGATACCCTCGGCCTCCTCCTGCTGTCACATACTAAGATGATTACTAGGCCTAGAGGATGGAAAAAGTGTACTACTACTAGATTGCCACTGTGGTGCTGTCGCTGGTTGCTCCTATTAACTAATGACTGTTGTCAAATAATAAATTTACCCGAATCCATTTCGTGTACACACAACGCGACAAGACAAGCAGGAAATCCACACACAGTGTCAATTTAGGACTGAGAGACTAAGAGCCCGCTGCAGCGTATTCCCAGAGATATGGGCCGCTCGCAAATCCCCCCGCCGCGCTTGCCACTAGGCAATTTGTCTTCCCGAGAGCCAACACATTCACATTATCTTAAAATTCTGATTGCACGGCGGCATCCTTCTGCCATAAATTTCCCTTTCATTCCACATGCCACCAGAACCAGCACCAGCACCAGCACCAGCACCACCAACACTCGCACAGCATCCTTCTTCGTTTTCTATCTGCGCATAGAGTTTTGGCCTCCTCTAGCTTCCTCCGTCTTCGCTGTGTACTATCTGTGTGCCACTTGACAACGCAGCTTCTTTCGAAATGAGAGGAAAAGAGATCTTCGTTTGATGTCGTACCGCGCGTCCAAATCTCTCCTCTATCATCTACGAGTATTTAGATTTCGCCCAAAGTGGAACAGCATGTAGAACGAGCTCATAAATTTCAAAGATACACCGAGTGATGGTGGCAGCAGCAGCAGTGGTGGCAACGAGAAGACCATGTGGAATAGTGCTGCCCTTTGATATGGGTCTCCTGCTGCTGCTGCCACGGCTGCTCTCCGTCGCATTTTCACGATCGTGGGGATTATGATGGAGTCCAAAATAAATAAATTTGTTTACGCGTGATGAAAAGCATCTCGTAATCGGGGAATTTCTCTTCAGCTCACTGCTGTGCACCATTAATTTGTCAAACGAGCAGAAGATATGCCTTGCCTATGCTCTTCTCCAGCAGCAGCGGCAGCAGCACCATAAATGTGAATGATGGCCGCCGGATGGCTTACACGGTGGGTCTAAATTAAGTGCGGTGCGATTAATGACTTCGTGACGCGGATGATGATTATGGTGATGAGTAGTCAGTTGGTTTGATGTTAGGCTAAGCAATATCACGGATGTGTGCCATATATTTACTTGGATCAAGAAAGAAGGCTTAGATCATTGAGGCAGGGAATGAAGATTTGTTCATCGAGTCTTAAAAACCTCGTAGATATTTAAGTTTGTTAGATGGAAGCAAATGCTTCAAAAATTGAACCACAGAGAATTGCCGAGAATTTGTATCGATAGTTGCAAAATATATCTAAGGAACTTTAGAACTTTATTGAAAACTTATTTCGGCATTTTACCCTTCCAAATCTGTAGCTATTGTGAAGATCTCCAATGGACTAAATAAACTTTTTTTATTTGCGTAGCATCGATTTTGGAGATAAATGAATGCGATCTCCAAAGAAGAAATGACTTAATTTTCATGTGGTAGAATTTGATGCTAATTAGACGGACTTTTACCAAGATAAGACGCTTACAAGACTCCCGATATTATTGCTCCTGTAATTTTCCATTAAATTTAAATTAATGACTAATAAAGCTTGTTCTACTTGAATGTCGCATGTTCTACTAGAACGTACGATGGTTATGGATAGAGGTGATCTTTTTTGTCGCACATCATGTTTATGCTACGTCATGAAGTTAAGCTTGGGAGAACTGGAACTTTTTGCAAATAATTTCGTGACAGTAGAACGTCAGTCCATAACATATTGAAGCCATAAGTGGAGAATTTGTGATATCGATGATGAGACATATGTATGTACATACATATTTATGTAAGTCCACTATTTTTGTCCAGACAATCAAGTAAAATTGCTTTACTGCTCCCCCTGTTTCACGCGTTTAAAGCTTTTGGGCTTACAACTAAGACTTTTTAGAGTCTTTTGAAAAAAAACAAAAAAAAAATTATGAAATCTCCCAGATACCATCAGTGCAAATATGAATGACAATCCCACTTTATTAGCACAAGACTTTAACATTAAGGTACTAGCACAAATTACGTACATACTTATGGAGTGTAGTTCATCAATAGGTACAGGTACGTACGACCCTGTCGTGCACTCACTGCTCAGCGAACTGCGAGAATTGTCAAGGCTTATTCGTATTCCAAACAATATATGTAGGACGCAACCCAAATTCCCGCGACCAAAACATTCGCGAGTGTTTAACCTCACAATTCGTTTGCTTTGTGCGTCATGGTCGGTAATGACTTGTAAAATTCACAGATTGCTGCGACCGGAAGAAAAGTGGCTGTGAATAAAATGTCAAAATTTGCGATTATTCGCACATACGCTGAGCTGTGAATGACACTATACTGTGCCGCGACAGGTCCCTGTGGGATCCACGATCTAACTTCTCACAAGCAGTCGTGCTTTGTTTGTTACAAATGAGTCCCAAAGGGTGTAAATCCATTGATAGACTCTATCGGCGTATGTAAACATAGTCCCTCTGATGTCAGTGTAAACTATGTAATCTTACAAGACATTACAGATAATGACTCATATCTTTCAGTCAACCATCCTGTCAAACACTCTGAAAGTCACCTTACCCAGCTGTGAGTTTGATGATGATGCACATGGAAGGGGCACATCGCCATCATGATTTTTTTTAGAGTTGAAGATCGCTTCTATTTAGGGCAAGGCGCCTTTTTAATTTCATTCTGGTAAACTTTTCACTGTTTACTGAACATTTATTATTAATATTTTAAGTGATATGCATTTCTAGTTTGCTTTTAAAAATGATCACCCAATTCGCTTTACAACAATTAATCACAACCACAAGTCTGCAACGCTAACAAGATCTGATTGTCATGTAGCCATTTTTACCATGTCGTACTTTTCGGTACATTTAATATGAAATAGATTGAGTCATCTTTCAAAGTTTCAACCACAAAGTAGCACTCAGACCATTCGTTACGCTCGTTTAAACACAACGCGAAAGTTTAATTAGCATTTGACACGCTGCATCACGGTACCATAACACAACAAAGTATCACACGTCACAGGCATGCAACTCTGTTGTAGAACTGGACCAAAACGATTGCTCGCTGTGGCCAATTGCCCTTCTTAACGGCAGCTGTTGTTTCGCTACATGATTTTAATTTTGTCACAATGTTTCGACAATTTAGTGACACATTGCATTAACAATGTATGCATAGGTGGACCAGCGACTAATTTATGTTTGACATTAGCTTTTTGGTTGTATAAGTTGCCAACTGACGGAGACGTCAACGACAAATTTTATTCGACACATGCAAATTTAAATTTTAAAAATTATGTTAAACCTTTTTTTCCACTGCTGCTGTCTCTGAAAGCGCACAAACAGATTTTAAGCTTTCCAATTTTTGACAGCGCTGTCAAGAAGTGTCAGTGACCATTACAGATGAGTAGGGTTGATTTGTGTTCTCCCCTTCGTCTTGCTATTCTTTTGTTGTAATAAAGGGAAAATGTGTGTCTGTACTTCGTTGTTATTCATTTATGTTTTTGCAAGCATTTTTATTTGTTTTTCTTTCTCGTAAGGGGGGAGTAGGGGGTAACAGCTCATGTCATTTTGAACTGTCGAAAATTTTAGACATCTCTACCCACATCACGAAAGTAGACATGGAACATCAGGCAATTAAATTAGTATTTCGTTTGGATATGAGTCGACATGCATAGTAATGATTCGCTATTTGTGTAGGTAAGGTTTATTAAAAAATAGTGGAGCTAAAAGCTCGAGGATCTCATTATGAAAGTTGACTATCTATTAGGGGATTATTATCGAATTGCCATATCCTACGCCATATCGCCAAGAAGCCGCCATGACAGCCATGGATATCTTAATGAGGTTAATCTCAGTGTATATACATACTTGTATGTACATACATATGTTTGTGCTTATGTGGTACGAAAAGGAAATAAATATGTACTTTGAAAAGAGTACACAGTGCGCCTCTGTATAATAATTAAAAAAACTAGTTTATACACAACTCTATTAGCAAATAAGTTTTAATTGTTGAAAAGAACATTCGGGTTTAGGTAAATATACCTACAATGGTTACGCTCATCAGTCTTTTACAAACTCACAGTATTATACCCTTTCGTTGCCATTGAACCAAATTTGTGGAACCTGGTACTCTTACTGGAGCCTCTTCCTCACCTCCCTTCATTAGTCCGAAAGAGCGTTCTAATTAATTATGACGATATTACGGGTGCACATTTGCTTATAGAATAGCCTCCCTAATGACCCTGCTGAGCCCAACATTTCCACCTTATTTTGTCCAGCTAATTGTCGCGAAACTCCTACCGATCCGCATTGAACAAATTTTTCTTGTGACCATTTCTCAAATCGGGAAATCCCATGAAAAATGCCCAGAAAATAAAAATAATAACTACCCCATCATCTCCGCGTCCGAACCTAAATGGGACAATTTATCATTTTAATTATTACATTTGTCTCATGTACACACACAGAGTGTATCCACTCCGCCGCTACTCTAGATAATCATCCATCAGAGATCTCTTGGCCCTGCCTGGCCCATGTGCACGTCGGCCGCGTATGGATGCTTGTGCACCCTTCCGCGTCCATCCAACGACGACGACGCGAGTTGTTGCTTCAATCGCCTCACTGAGTTCACGGAGGCTATGGCTTTGGTGCTCTGCAAATGAATCGCCTTAATGACCACTGACAATTGGTCATTTGTTTCTCGGTCGTTTTGAGTAATCGTCCATCGTCAAGACTACCAGGGGGTGTGCGGAACGGGCGAAGGCAGCCTGAAACCCGATTGCAGCGCGCACTCAGACGACAGATGGCCAACAGAGCGTTACACGAATTTCCACAATGTCGACCATTAGTCACGATCCTCGAATTATTTGAAATACAAATTCAAAATTCGAATTATTCATAACAACCGCCAAATGTCATGAGCCGTGCTATTCTTGCTGTGTGTGTGTGTGCCTCTGCCCGCGAGTGAGATTGAGTCAACAGGAGACGCGACCGTGGACGTCAGAGTGATTAAGAGAAATTGTAACAAAATGTTTACACATGCTGCTGTGCACATAATGAGAGTTTCTTTTGTTTATTTGTGTGTTTGATGTCCGTGCGGGGGATATACACTTCTCAGAGGCGTTGTGGAGAATGATTAATTCGTGTTGTTGTAATGATTGAGCGCCTTTGGCTTATTTGTTTGGGTTGAGGAAAACAAGTTAGTCTGACGGCTTCCGGTGGAACTGCTATTCAATTTGAAATGTCACACATGTAATGTGAGGAAACCTGACCTCTACGGTGATGGATAGACGTCATAACAATCGAGATAATTTGTTGATTCTTCAATTTATTACGTTCGCTTCACATAGTACCTATGTATACACATGTTCAGCGATGTATACATACCAAACTGAAAAGGTTTTGCAGGTGATTATTGTAGAAGACAATTGCTCAAATGGACAAATTTTCATTTGATTTCTTTTTTTTTCTGTCAACTCTTCGTTTAGTTCTTGACGACTCCATTGTATAGTACTTAAGAAAAAATATTCCAGACACAATAAAGTGCACGGCCTGCGAGTACGTACTTTCGCTCGAATACTGAATGTTTACAAATTATTCAGGATTTAAGTTCAAGTACAATAGTCAATTTTCTGAAACAATTAGTAGGTATATATACTTATGAAATTCCACCCATCCACCGATTGTGTTATATTTCTTATACGAGTTAAAGGCCAATTATACTGTCAGACCCTTGCGAGAAGTTGGAGCCCGAAACACATTTTAATGTTGTATGGGATTCTAGCCTTAATCCCCTCGCTTATTACTCCAACATATTTATCATTGACCCACGGCGTCCACTTCTATTTCTGGTTAAATTACCTATTTAAGTTTAATAAAATCAGTCGTATAGGTTACATTGTATATTCAGAACTCCATGATAGGAGTAGACAAAGATTGTCCACAAGGTAAGGTATTTGGCTGTCTCCATACTCTGACCCGAAAATGCTGAATTTACTTTCGCAATTTCTCCTAATCGCAAAATGAATCGCCCTTATCAATGACATATAGCTTTCTGATTCATTTTTCTGATGTAAGTTTTCTTTCGTAAGACCCATATCTCTCAACAGTTTATGCGCTTTTATACATGCACTTGTTTTAGGATCATCAGTCAAAACTCTGAGTGATAATCAATTTTTTTTTATCGCACATATCACTCCTCTCTGTCGGATACAGCAGGCGGAAAGTATCTTTAGGTCGTCGAAAAGATGTACGGCGGACGGACTTTTATGATCATTTTACTCAGTAAAAGTTGTGCAAATGTTGTAATCACAAAGGAGAATTTTTAGTCTTTTATAAACTATTTTTTGTAATTACCTCTATTTATATTTGAATGCAAAGGGTAAATGTGAAAGTATATATGTACATGTACATACATGATAGAATCCTCCCTTTTAGTTGTTTTTCTTGGTCTGGATCGCCTTTTATGTTCAAATGTTTGGTTGGTCTTATAGTGCTGTATGGCGTTTTGCACTTTTTTCTTCGAACAATTAATATTTCGAACGATTTTACTTATATTTTGATCCTTCTGGAACATTTGCCATATAAGCCTCCTCTCCCCCGCCGTAGAAGACTTGTCCCATCCCATAACTACCTCAAATCCACTAAAACACTTCAACACAAAACTTTGAAACTCGTCACGACAACACGATGGATAAAAAATAAATAAAAATAAATAAAATGCCACTTATTGTTTGGGTGTGCTAATTAAAATGCCAATGCGAAAGGGAAACTTTTTTAAAATTTTTTTCTTACAAAGCACAGGATACTGAAATTTCAAAATTTCGAAATTCCGAAGTTTCAGAATGTGATCAGAAATCTTTGAGGATGTAATTTTTTTAAATATGACAATTAATAATTTATAAATATATATGTTATGCTACAAAATAAAGCACAGGTATACTTTGTATTCATTCTTACTCTTATGCATATCCTCATAAAACATAACCTAACATCAATCACAAATCAACTGAACAACTGAAAGAAATATTTAATGAAAATTATACACCACATCAGTGACAAGTCATCAATGCACGGCGAAGGACCCTCATGTAACTCGCTCATTAAAAATAATCCACACAAATAAACACCCAATTTCAATGTGCCGTCAACATTTTATTAGCGGCCATAAACTCTCCCGCCAAAACGTGAATTTATCGTCCATCGCAAATGGCCGACAATCAGCTGTTAGCAACATATATCTCTTACACCCAGCCCAACAAACTGGCCGTAGCTTGAGCATACAATTTACTCGGCAAAGCATCAGGATCGGTCAGCGAGCGACAAATCGTGCACCCAAAATACGAACACAACACAGCTACACATGATATAAATTTCTTCATAATGCGGAATAAATGTCACAAAGTTGACAGTTAGCCTGCCTGCCTGCTGCTCACTGCCAGTGTTTGTCACTGTGGCATGGGGCAGCAAGAAGGCGGCTAAGCCTGAAAATTAAAACAACTAATAAATTAGCCGTGCGATTATGGCTAACACCTCCTAGCCCCGGCGTGCGCGCATCGCTCTGCCAAGTGTATGTAGTGTGGATGCAAATTGAAAGCAAAATTGCGACGCGTCCAATAAATAAGCTGGTCGCACCAACCAAGACGGGTGCCTGGGGCTGAACTCCTTCGGAACCAACGGTGTCGCCGCCATCGCAGCATTCCCTTTTCTGAAGTGAAAGCGCGGCCAAATAAAACCACGACAATAATAATCGCCATGGTCGTTGGCGTCGTCATCCACATCATCGTAAAATGCAGCGAATTAATTTCAGTTCATTAAGTTTGTTAAATTATTATAATGTCATTTGTAATTTCGGATAATTTAATCTCACTGGAATGGACGCCAAAGAGCAAAACTGTCACTTAAAACGAACGATTGGGGAGATAATTTCTTGCCGCTAAGTGGTGGTATCTCATGGGAGTACAAGCAAATTGTTAAAATTGCCCAGAGTTATGGATTCAGTGTAGTAACAGTGGCGGCAAAAAGTAATGATATGCATACTATTGTAAGAGTTAAAAAGTTCTCCTTATAAATGATTACTTTTTTTTTTTTTTTTTAGAAGTTTTTTTAGAAGTTTTAGAAGTTTATTTCATTATTTCATTAATCCATTACATTATTTTTACCTGCGAAGCCACATGGCTTATCTGCAGGAGGTTATATCTCGAATGCATATATGCAATAATAGTATTGTCATTAATATTTCTGTTAATTTAAATTAAGTGCTACTTGTGCAAGCTTTCTTTTTTTTTTAAATTCATTTTAGGTACTTATTTTTAAGTTTGAGAATAATAAAATGTATTAAGGAAAAGAAAAGGATGTATATATGAAGTTTAAGTTATAGTTTCTAAAAAATATTGCTTTAGTTTATTTTTTCTCACATTAATGTTATTTACGTTTCTCAATGTATTAGGAAGTGTATTTAGGATGTTTGGTACGGTGTACATCAACTGACGCTTGCCATATATGTTGTTGAAGGGTGGAAGATGGTACAACCCCTCTGCTCGTCTTCTGGTGTTAAGGTTGTGGCTGATAGGGGTTCGGAACCGTTCATCGTCGTAGTACTCCAACGCTGCTGTCATATTAAATATTTTCTTCACTGTGAGAACGCGCACGCTGCCATCTCCTCTGTCTCTTGTCGTCAGCAATTTGATCGCCCTATCTTGGATGTGTTGAAGTTTGCCGATGTGTGTATCTGCTGCACCTCCCCACGCAAGTATGCCGTATCTTAGCCTTGATTCAATAAGTGCGTGATACCCTTGTTTTTGGACACAGTAAGACGACTTATTCTGCAGGCATGCCAATGCAAAGAGGGATCCTTTCAGCTTTTTGCGGAGATCGTTTATGTGAGGTTCCCATAGAAAATGGCTGTCTATCGTGATACCCAGATATTTATACGTATCCAAGACATCTATGACCTGGCAGTTACTTGGGTCGGCACAATTGTGTGTTTTGATGTTTATGTGGGACTTCGGGTACTGTGGGCTACGAATATGTAATATTTTTGTTTTCGCTGCGTTTATAACAAGTCCATTATCGTATCACCATTTCCCAACCTCGTTGAATTCTGCCTGCATCATCTTGGTCGCTTCTACGATCGATTTGTGACAGACAACAATCGCCGTATCATCTGCATACGCGAATGGATAGCTCATCTTTAGGGATTTTAAGAGTTCGTTGGTGTACATAATGAACAGTAGAGGGCCAAGTCTAGAGCCTTGTGGGACTCCGTACTGCACTGTGTTGGACTCACTGCGATAGCCTGTGATTCCCACACGAAATGTCCTATTTTCAAGATAATCCTTCAACCAGTCCAATAGTTTTCCTAATGAAATGATACTTCAAAGCATATACCTACATACATATGTACATCTGTACATTCCGAACATCGTGTGGATTTGATTTTACCCATTACCTCACATCGTGCAATCTGGGACTTTCAAACAATAGAATTGCGAACTTCAACACAACAACATTGGAATTGGAAGGTAAATCATAGACATGTATTTCTTTGAAGATTTTAAGACTCCAATCAAGAGAAACAAAACGTTGTATTCCTTGTTTAAACTATTTAGCGTATTCCCCAAATGGCAAATCATATTTCCTCGGCCTGCCTCTAGTCCCATATGGGATGTTTTATATAGGCTCCTGTGCTGGGGCTTCGGTTTTTGCTTAATGGTATCACAATGGATCTTCTTTTGGTCTTAGTGAATTCCCGATGAGCAGGGACTGCCACCCAACCCTAACCACGTATTGGTAGCTAAACATCAAAGTACAGTAGTAATTACATTACATTGCAACGCTCTCACTGTTTTTAAAGAAACATCCTCAAAAAGTGGGTCTAAAACTTCGAAATAGATGCTAGATGGCATCGAAAGTTTGTTTCAATATCTACATATGTACAGAAGCACATAGGCATGTAGTATGTAGTAAATAGAAAGTGTAAGAACGACTGCACTGTGGAAAGAAAACCCTTTAAAAATTTGTGTTCATTACTGTTATACAAAACAGAATCGAAAATGATGATAAGTACACATTCATTCAGATTGCGGCCAATACAAATACTCAAGTCGGGCCACACAAAATTCACCGACAGCTTCACGCACTGGATAGACAGCTCAAAACAGCTGAACATGCCATCGCCAAAGTGGATCGTTATTTTTATTCCTTTATTCACGGTTTATACGTTTCGTCTTTTTCGCGCGTCTTGATCTCTGCACGCCAAATATATTGCGATACATATGCCTCTGGGTGTCGGAGCAGACATCCACAGTATTTCTTCGCGCCCCCCACATATACAAACATCCGGCACGTAAAATCGCCATTAAACACTCGCGGGCTTAATGAATTTATTTGACAATTTAAAACCACATTCGAATTTGTAAGCACATTACGGTGTGTCATTAATTTGACGTTTGTTATTTCACTCGGTTATTTTTGTCTGGCTCTGGGATTCCTTATACACAAACACAAGGCATACATAGCCATCGTATAAAACAGTGCTGCTGCTACAAGGGACACAAGATTGACATGAGTGACTGCGTACACTCATCCAAACACCAGCACATCACCTCGGAGAGTGTGTGGCAGAGCAAAGAGCGAAATGACATCTCCATTTCCACTTCAATTTGTCTGTCAACTTTTATTGAGTTCAATTTCTGCGAAATGTGAAAGGATGGGCTGAGCAACTGAAATGACACGACCGCCTGTTTTCTTTTATTTCTTCGCCTTTGGATGGGATTTGGGTTGGTGATGTTTGAAATTAGTAAAACAATAAATACTCGTATATGTCTTTTCTTTGAAGTGAAGTGCTGGAATCATAATGACAATCAAATTTCTGGTTCAGACAGTTTATAATCTTGTGAAGGAAGTACCGGAACAGCAGTAAACCACGTAACAATATTTCTTCCCGAATAATTTGATTAAATTCAACAATGAGACGGAATATTGACCCTAAATGGTTTGTGTCACATTCACTACTCTCCCAGAATTAAGTGGATCAAACCGATTTAATCGAAAAGTTCACCAACAGTTTGGCTTAGATTTTATATTAAAACTAATTTTTTTAAACTTTGAAAGATAGGATTGATAAGTATTTGCCTAAAACTACATAAAACTTAACACAAACAATATTTTTCTAAAACACTATATTTTTTTATATAGGTATATATGTATGTATATGTATGTACATATATGCATATGACAGGGTGTGCCATCTTTTATTAAGGTAGGTGATAATTGAATAACTTTAAACAAACGGATTTCCGTATGTTATTTGGTCCTTCACAATTTATTTTTACTAGTTTTTGAATACAACATCAATCAAGTGGCTGCCTGTATTGACCAAAATGTGCCCTTTTTTCTGCGTTTTCCATCGTTGTTTTGAACATCTCGGCTGGTATACCGATGACTAACGCACGAATGTTTTGCCTTGAGGGGTAAAATATGGAGATCTGGGTGGCCAGTCACGGCATGGCATTGTGCACCAGTAACCGGCCAGATCTTTTCCACACATTTGAGGGCAGACATCCATCGATATCGACTGTATTGCCTTCTCTGAAGAAAAATAGCCGAATAATAGTTTTGGTACAAACGCCGGCCCAAACAGTCATTTTGTGGGCATGCAATGGTGTTTCAAGGATCTCGTTTGAATTCTCCGTTCCTCAAATGCGGCAAATTTGCTTATTAAATGCAAAATGGGTCTCATCGTTCATCGAAATTCTCTTCCAAAAATCAGGCTCAGTTTTAAACATTCGATCGACTGATTGGCTATTTTCCAAGCGACCGAAGTCATCAATATTCTGTGACTTTATACGGAAAAAATGCAAATTAACCTTCAAAATGCTCCGCAAGGTGATTCTACTGACGCAAAAATGAAGAACGCGGTGACTATACGATACATCTGGGTTCTCGCCAACACTCTCTCTTATCGCTTCAACCAGTTCATTGGAACGACGTGGACGTTGATTAACAGGATGTCGATGATCTCCCACTGTCCCGTGCTCATCAAAAATAAAAAAAACTCCTAGTTGAAATCTTGATTATCTACATTTCGCAAAAAGTAAATGACCAAATTCTTGACCGACTCAAGAGATTTGTCCTTGTCTGCTCAAGGATGAATATTATTTCATACCATTAACAAATAACTTGATCTGACCAGCCTAATATAGGTACTACAATAAAGTCATGTTAACCTGATATGTGTCATATAACATAGATAGCATCTTGTGGTAAACTACATACGTGATTCCATCTACAAAAGTCTAACTAAGCATAAATGCAATTCCACCGAAAACATGCTTATGTACATATAAATTAAGAACAGAATTTAAAAAAAAACCTACACCTTGTTGTTGCTGTTGTTCATTCGAAGGTCACTCACTCCAATATCCATTTCCAAAACAACATCTCATTTAATTTTATACCCGAGAACAGAAATCAAAGTTCATTGCAGGAAGCAACCCCCCGAAAGAAAACTTGTTCCGAGGAAAACTCCTTCAAGTGGCATATGTAAGCCATCTAAAGATTCCGACAACTGACAGCTCTCAACTCACTTCCAATCTTTGTTTCCTCCCTTGTTCTCGTCATCCCACCCAATTCGGTGTTCTCTGATTCACCATCTCATCGAATGAATTTCACTCGATAAATCTTTTTGGCGAAAACAATAAATCGCTTCAAGGGGTTGTACCTAGGATCCACCCCCCACACCGCCCACATTCTGCCGGTTGTTCTCAAACGAACGGAAAAATCCCTGTAAATATCCCGCATTGTTAGAATTTATTATGCCGTCAGATTCTGTCTAATAACCGAACCGAACAATCTTCTTATCGGAAATTTCATTGCGGGTTAAGTTCTGTTGTTGTTGAGGAAATTTATAGCCCGGTGTCTGGCTCGTAGCCCACACGGCGATGGGGGTCACACGAGGGTGAGCCTGCTTCGGAAGACTTTTACGGATTTCGTTCTACTTGTCTTCTACACGTTTTCCACGTTAAACTGCACCAGTCAGCAAGTCATTCGAAAGCATAGCCGTCCCCGTGCTCGTCGTGTTCGTCTTCAACCCCCCACCCCAAAAAACCAAACTGGTGTGAGAGATTGAAAGAAAAGTCGTTTATTATCATCAGGCGTATCTATGTAGGAGATAACAGCTTTACACCTATATAGACTCTTCAAGTTGTGTCTGCCAGTTTTGGTTGGTTCGTCCCCTCCCAAAGCCGGGAAAATTCCCTTAAGGAGCAAACAGTGTGCCGCGTCGAGAAAGTGTCTGGGAAACAAGTTAAATCGGAAAACACCTTGAAAGGTTCCTTTGATAAATTGCACTCGGGGTTAGATTTATTTTCTTGGTCTTTATCTTGACTTTTTGCACTCTTTTTTTTCGGGGAGGGTACATGCGGCGACATCAACAACGGACGTTTTAGTGGATAGCGGTGGTGGTAGTTACTCGTTCGAGCGAATTTCTTTTCCGCCTCAGTGTTATGTTGACATGACACAGCTACGTGGTGGCAAAGTGGTGAATTTAAATCAGCACTGAATAATTGAACACTTTGACACAAGGACTTGTATTTGGTTTGAACTTTTTAACTTTGGTTGGTAAGTAAATATTTTATGCGAATCGGAATGAATTTTGCGGTAGAGAAAGTCAAGTAGAAATGTTTGTTATTTACTTTAAAGGATTACCATTGGGATGTTGTCTTGGAGCGATGTACAGAAGACACTCATAGCATAAAAGGTTTGCAGTCAACATAAGAAAAATAAACGGTTGGTTGGGTGAAGTGACTACCAGCTTAGCACACCAGCACATTTAGACTAGTAGTAGGTCCATTGTGATGCCTTGAGGATAATAAGCGAAGTGGTTACTCTTAAAAACCAGTTTGAACTTCTCGTAAAGGGTGAAAGAGTTTTAATATCTACATGTATGTACATATTTATCAAATTATTCTAGTCGTCAAAGAAGAAGGCTCCTTAGAGTAGGTTCCTACTGGGGAGAGACCTTGGCAGACACAAAAATCCATGTAGCTTCTTCATTCGTAGAAAGGCATGCTTTAGTATTATGGCATGATTTTTTGGAAAACAGCATTCCACAATGTCACCTATTGTAATGCCTATGTGCAGTCTGTTGGGAGTGATCCAATTTTAGCTAAATTTGTTTAGTCATAATTCCCTGGAAAGTCACTGGTAAATGTTGTTGAACTATTCAACCATCTCCGGAGGAATGATCGGCAGTTTAGAGCTTCAAAATGAATACTCCTCTCGCGAGAGTCTGACAAATATCCGAGAGTACCTACAACTGTTATGAGAAACTTCTCAAATAACATATTGACCTTTGGACATTGATACGGCATTAAACAGTAGCCCCCTCCTTTCATGAAGTAGAATAAAAAGAAGCTAGGAGCTGTATCCCAGAGATATATCGAACTAAATATTTATGATAGCTGCTTGGTTGTAAGAGAAGATGCGGAGATCCTTAGCAGATATCGGCAGAAATCACGTTTTCCTTAAGCCAATATAAGACTTCTTTCATCGCCATAATATTGATTGATTGCGTTGAACAGCAATTGATTTGGAATATGAAAGGAGAACTTAAGATGAAGACTCTCAGAGAAAACACCACCAACACCGTCCTTGGCTTCTAAACCGTTAGTGAAGAAGCGAATCGACTCATCTTCTAAACATGGAACTTCCTTCCAGAGTAATCAGGAGGTTTTTTTTTTTTTTTTGGTTGCGCCAACGGATGTGTAATCTTCTAAAGATACCAGTAACCCGGGCTACTGGCATGCACGATTCGCAAACCTGAATACTCGATGCCAGGAATACGCCTACGTACTAACCCACACCCTACACACTTCAACCACTCTCCCCGCGGAACTACCGTTAAGTATTACTTCGCGGGGTTGGTTAGCACTTTATGCTCTTCTTGACCTGTTCGACGTTTCTTGTTCTGAGGGGGCTTCCATTTGGGTTTGGTTGCTCTGCCTGAGCCTTTCCAGCCGCCGAAGTTCCTTTATGATCACCGCTGCTGTTTGTTTCACAGTATTCCATACTGCGTTCGATGTCAACATATGGTTTACGATGTTCTCCGGAGTTGGTATTTCTCCAATTATTTCCTCAAGACCTCTGCGTTCCAAGCGAAAATGTGGGCACTGAAAGAGCACATGCTCTGCATCCTCTCTGGCCTCTCCACAGTTTGAGCAGTTTGGAGATTCATCAAGCCCAAACCTGTTTAGATAAGCTCTGAAGCAGCCGTGTCCGGTTAAGAACTGGGTGAGATAAAAATCCACTTCTCCGTGATGCCGGTCCATCCATTTATCTATATCAGGTATAAGTCGATGGGTCCAACCAATCAGGAGGTGATGGTTAGGTTAGGTATGTGGGTAGGCGACTAGAACACGTCGCCACACTCAGGTCAATACAGACCCATTGTGATACTCAAAGGGTTAAAGTCCCTTGCCCATTGGTAAACCCTAGTACTGATTTGTATCTTGTGGATCACCAAACCATCCTGTTGATTTGATGAACCTAAAAATTTCATTTATTGGTCTGTTCGCTAATTCTTCGAGGTCACGGAAAAAATGTCGCCCTAGAAATTTGAATCGAAGGTGGATAAGCCCAGGGCAGTGACAAAGAAAGTGGGTTGTATCCTCATTAGCTTCCTCGTCTCCACATCCCCGACATAGATCTTCATCCGTGAATCTTAACTTTCTCATGTGGTACCGAAGAGAGTTATGCCCCGTAATAATTCCTATAAGGACAGAAAGAGACTTCCTATCCTTTAGCAGGGAGGTCCATCTACTATTGGCCTCACTTCTGGCCAAGATCCATGCCTTTTGCTTCAATGTGCAAGGCGGGATGAACACCGAGGTGTCTACCTGTTGCGATGTAGCTTCAGAGCCTCTTCTTGCCAGTTCGTCTGCCTTCTCATTGCCTGGAATACCTTCGTGTCCAGGGACCCAGCAGAGTGTAACCTTGTGCTGTGTTCCAAGAACTCTGAGTTCTTCGCAACAGCACTTCACAAGCTTTGATTTTATTTCGTTTGCAGTAATCGCTTTTATTGCCGCCTGGCTGTCGATGAAAAATGTGATACCTTCCGGTGGTATTGCCTTCATCGCAGTCTCACGGGCAGCTATTGTCACTGCCAGGAACTTCGCTTGGAAAACACTGCTATGGTTCGGGATGCGGACTGATCTAGATATTCCCAGAGGTTCAGAAAAAATGGCAGACCCTACGCCTACATCCATCTACGATCCATCTGTATAAATAGAGATGGAACGTGTGTTGGCAGGCTGGCCATCCTTCCATTCTTCCCTGCTTGGGAACGAGCTAGTAAACGGTCTATGAAAATCTAGGAACGGAGTGAGGTAATCCGTAGTATGATCAGCGAAGTTCTTAAGTTTAAAGTTTAGAGATAAAATTCAGCTTAATATCATTTGTAACGTACAAACCACCTTTAAACTTAAGCTTGTGTTACATGTAGGGATCATGAGGAACATTAGGAAAAAGCAGCAGACGCCCGTTCACAGGAAATTTCCCAGTTCACATTGTGGCGAATTATGCGTATACATATTGGTCTACACTCCAGATCAAATTAACTCAAACACTAAATCCTCTAGATCATTTGAAACCCCGAACATTTTTCAATTGGACTCTGTATTTGTAGGAGCTGTCTAGGTCTGTTGCGTTCAAAATCTCCAACTGGAAGCTTTAAATTAACCCACTACTAACTACATATTTACAAATATGTATATGTACATATGTATGTATGTGCATATATCGCATGGTTATTCTGTAGATTTCACATTTACTTCCAGTAGAGGTGCAAAGGTGTTTTTCCAGTTTATCAGTCCGAAAGGACAAGAAAAGCCTAGTCGAAGTAATACAGACTGAAAATGTCCTCCATACGTATCGTAAGACCGAAGTAAGTCCACAACCAGAGCCTAGGTTTACCTATGCATGCCATAAAACAGTATACATACAGAAATCACAAAGTCTGCAACCGCATAAATGTTTGAAGGACATTGCCGACAAGTAAAATACCAAGTAATTAACAACGATTAATGTACGACTGGCAGCATGTGATATATTAACAAGCCAATACTATAATACATAACTCTACATAATCAGTCGACATCTACTGTCCGAAGAAATAGCTTCCGTAGACACCATAAAACTCCATTTACCGACGATTCCTCATAAAAATGAGAAAACAAAATATACACATACATCAAAACGAAGACTGAAATCCCCGTCTGAGCACTCAAACCAAATTCAAGTTGGGTACTCCTTTCGTGTGCCATAAATAAGCATAGTTTCAGTCTCGGAGAAAGGAGTGAACTCTCAAGTTGAAGGCCATAAATAACACCCCAACGTCCTGACGTTAGATAAAAACCTCATCTGAAGATTGAATTATAGGGTGTGTATGCGCTCTGTATGGCTGGGTGTGTTGCGCTCTTGATATTTATGAGCACGTCAAAATTCTGGCCCAAGATGACTATGCAACCAATTGACATTAGGTGATTGCATCACAATTTATGGCCACCTCTACCGCCATAGACATACACAAGCACACCCGCTCTGATGGACAGATGCATAAATGAATTGGAAACACAGCCATTATCACTCCTTGTGTCAACACATTACCATGGCGCACACATCCATCAAGGTGTGAGAGGGCGGCAAACAAATGAAAATGTCACCATGACAATGAATGATTTCTCTTTATGTGACACCTAAGTGACACGACAGACAGTTGACAGAAATCAAATCTAATTTCGGTTCAAATAAAAGACGAAAGCGACACCAACAGCAAAATAAAAAATAAATAAAAACAAAAAAAAATTAGAAATAAAACGAAAATAAATGAGAAGCAGAAACAAACTGTCAAAGTGACAGCACACTAACACAATCTGACACTATAGTCGGTGGACGTCTGACGCTGTCGCTGCTGCTACTGTTCGCCCCACATCATTGTATCAACGTGATGTTAACCGAAGGTGGAGCAGCACAAATTGCATTCGCTGGTCACCATCACCATCACCATCGCCATCACCATCCACCGTTTGACTTGATATATAATGCATATGCATATAGCCACACACATATGTATATGTAGCTCGCATTGGGGCTGATTGCATGCACTCATGTGGAAAAATCATGGTGTCATCTAGCTGCCACCTAACTGCGCTGCCATACACACCGTACAACGTCATTGAAAATCGGTAGCGAAAAAATGTGTTTTCCGTTGCATGGTGGGGATAGTCTCTATGTGTGTATATGTTTGCAATGCAAATTGACATTTGCATACGACGCCCTAGAGTAGACTTCAACCCTGTTGGCATGTTGACAGCAATGTCAAGTCAAAAGAAATGAATGTACGCTGCCGTGTGTGTCCCAGACATGGTGTGTGTGTGCAAGGACTCTAGTGTTCCGCTTCCACCATACACACTCTTCGTACGATTACACTGAGGGAAATCAGTTTTCCTTTTTTTTGCTCGTTTTCATTTCTTTCTCTCAGTGTAGAAATGAACACTTTTTGAGGGCACGGCACTAGAGGGAATTGGGATGACAAGAATGGGTGGCCATGCAAATGAAATTGCTTACTTTGTACTTTGTATTGGGATTTTGTTGTCTGGCACAGAGACGACTGTCATAATGTCTGATGTCGACGTTGGCGTTGATATGTTTATACTATCGTATGTGTGTGAATGTGTACATATGTGAATATAAGCGTGTTGACAAGTTGACAATGGAGTTTTCTCCCAAGAATCTCATCCTCTAGCTCACAAATTTCGCCCCTTGGTTGTCCTCATTCCAATCGTCTGTCAGTCAAGTAGGATTTTCCTTTATTCTACAAAATTGGAGCAGTGAAGTACTCAGATTTGTAGCGCACATACGACATAAACAGCGAGTCGTCTTCGTATGTTGATATCCTGCAGGGATATTTCGAAATCAATTTCGCAAGAAATTCGTGACATTAACAGTGAAGCTGAGGGAAATAAAGGTCGAACACTATTTGCATGTGTAGGATGACATGATAACCGGGTTTTTGTAAGACGGGCGAACATTAACTTTAACATTGATGACGTTCTAAATAAGGTTCTTTATGATCAGGACCGTAACGATAGTGTAGTGTAGATATAATAAATGACATATGTACATACATATGTGTGACATCGGGTTTACAATTTACCTTTTACAGTGTTTTTTAGAAAAACATCCACGGATACATATATTCAAACGTGAATAAACGCGATGATATTGGCACAGTTGTACAGGTTATACAGGTTTTTTTTCTTAAGATGTATTATTAAGATGCATATTTATAATTTTAAACAATAATCAATTTCAGCAAATTGTAGTCGTGAATGTCGTCCGTTAAATTGTGTGCAAAATATTAGCAGTGTCGCAAGTGAATAATGTAAATATGCATGTAGAACTGTATTCTATCTGACTTAGTATGCTTTTGTAGCAGAATATCAATAAAAATTAAAGGCACGACTGTACAATGGTATGCATTTACAAACTTTTAGCGATAGACATTCAAGTCCTTTTCTTCTTATTTATGAGGTTTAATATAAATTACTGCTATAGTGCTATTACAGTGGTTAGTGCGTTTGACTATGAAGCAAGGGGTTTGAGCTTCAAATCCCAGTCGAAACATCTAAAAATTTCTTCACGGCCCCACCGCTCGCGAGCGTCTGACAAACATTCGAGAGTACAACTGTCCTGAGAAATCTTCTCAAATAACAAATTACCAATCGGACATAGTATTAAGCAGTAGGCGCCTTCTATTTGTGTAAAGAATATAACACGCACAACACGAATTGTCGTGAGAAGCTATGCTCTGGATCCAATCGGCCTGTTGCACCAAATATTTTTTTATACATAAACGGTCTTACAAAAGTCGCATTAGATGTCAGTAAATAAATAGTTTTTGAATGATACCTTTCAAATACTTAGAGTATATTAAGTTTGATATATAGCTTCTAACATAGAGATGCGAATAGATCCTTTAGAGTATGTACAATGTTCAGGATCAGTATCAATAGGGAAAACGAATGCCGTTCGTATGTTATCTTTTTTTCGGCCTTCAACTTTGAACGAAGAGGCTGAAATACATATGTAATATTTGATAAGAAAACTGGAGTACAAATGTAAGTTTTGAATTTTTTAAATTATCTACAATTCGTTCATACTTCATATGTGGTCATGATCACGTTTTGGGGTATTTTTTATTAAAAAAAAAAGATTTTGATAAAATTTTGCATGAACATTCAAAGGTATCGTTGTAAATCTCGTTAACTTTACAGGGAGTATATATGTATGTACATACCTACATAGTAAAGAGAAAAGGTTAACATACGACCCGTGCTCAACGGATTGTAGCTTTTCTGTATGTTTTTTAATGTCATCTTTGACATTTGTGAAGTTACAATTTTAACCATTAAATATAATTAAAGCCAACAGAATGACAGCCAATGCAGAATTTTCGTCAATTGATTGTTAGAACATGATGGTTTTTCACGCAAAACTATCTTTAGTGATCAATCTCATAACATTAGTTGGATTCGTTCATAAGCTAAATTGTCGTATCTCGGCAGAAGAAAATTCTCGAACAGTTTCAGAAAATTAATTACATCCATAAAAATGTACTGTTTTTTGTGGTTTTTGGGCTAGTGGAATCATTCGATTCATTGAATCATCAAAGATGCAAATGAAGGAGCATCTCAAATTGAAGAAATAGACCCAATAGAAATTTTTACTTGCACCTATACATATAGGTATTCGTGCAAAATTTGGAACTTGAGATTTTAATCAAACTTGACATTACTATAATGGAAAAGTCCAAAAAAGTATGTCCGCCAATGCCGTCTGTCTGTCTGTATGTCTGTCTGTCTATCTGTCTGTCTGTCTGTCTGTGCACGTGGTTACAGCCTAAACGAGTGGATGGATTAAGATCAAACTTCATATATAGGGTCTGTGTGATAATCCCTAGAGGCGAAATCGGAATTTTCATTCTAACCTCAAAATTAAGGGTAGTTTACTTAAGGCCGATTTTAGTTAAAATGGATTTTCTCGAAAACGGATCTAACGATTTTGATTAAACTTCATTTTTGAATTGGTCTGGTCAATTGCAATCAGATGATGTATCGTGCTACTTACCAAAATTGGCAACAATGGTACTTTACTTATAGCCAATTTGGCGAAAAGTCAATTTGCGAGAAAACGGCTTAAATGATTTAGTTCAAATTTCATATTTGGACTAGTACGACGTAATGCAAGTATGATATAACGGTACTTGCGACCAAGGTGACTAAAAGCCGATTTGCTTGAAAACGCCTTCAACGATTTTATTTAAATTTTTACATATGATTAAACGTCTCAAATTCTATCAGGAACTGTATCACATTTTTGGCCAAAAGTTTGTATAACGGTATTTTTCGCGAAATCGAGCAATTGGAGCTCCAACTGCTTTATTCGAAAACGGCTCCAACGATTTTTATTAAATTTTATATTAGAATAAGCCTTTTCAAACCCTATAAGATGGCATACAACGATTTTGACCAAAACTGTTTTAAAAGGAACTTTACTTATAGCCATCTTCATAAAAATACGCTTTTCTCGAAAACTTTTCTCGATCGTTACTGTTTTATTTTCATATCTAGGCTTCTTTTACAAAACTCTATAAGATGGCATACCACGTTTTTGGTTATAACTGCCTAAAATTCCACTTTCCTTACAACCAGCTTAACAAACATACGATTTTCATATCATATTAATAGGCAAACATGAATTTTATCCCTACTTCTTCCTACTGAACCGATTTTCTAAATTATATACCATTGCAAAAGCTTTTCCCCACAGATACTCTTATTTTATAGTTAAAGGCCAGATTGATAACAATGGTACAATAGCTTTTTAAAGGTAAGTCAATACATGTGCATTTACGGAAGTACACGCACACTATAGTGAACCAACAAATATGTATGTATTGTACTTGACTTCTTGCACCATCCCACCGCAGTGTTGCTGCCAAGGTTTGAGAAAAAAATTTTACCAGAAGGAAAGAAAACGTACCTAAAGTATCAAAATACGAATTCTGTATAATATTGCCATTGGCAGTGGAACTACATATGTCGCAGAATCAAATCAAAAAGTTAGAAATTGTTACAAAGATGCTCTTTTATGGCATCTGTAGTCGAAAGTGAAACTCTCCACATAGCCATTTTTAAGAAAACGAAGCATCACATTTTTAAATTAATAATCATTTTTGAAACGTATCTATTACTTGTTAACACTCTAGAACACAGCTATTGTCATGGAAACGTTTTTTACTTGCACCTATACCTATAGGGCAAGTATTGCAATCGTGAAAAAAATCGAACTCGAGATTTTAATCCAACTTGACATTACTATGATGGAGAAGTCCAAAAAAGTAGGTCCGGCAATTCCGTCTGTCTGTCTGTCTGTCAGTCTGTCTGTCTGTCTGTCTGTCTGTCTGTCTGTCTGTCTGTATATTCGACTACAGCCTAAACGGCTGAACGGATTTACATCAAACTTCATATATAGGGTCTGTGGGATATTCCCTAGAGGCGAAATTTAAATTTTCATCCTAACCTCAAACTTAAGGCCGATTTCAGTTAAAATGGATTTTCTCGAAAACGGCTCTAACGATTTCGACAAAATTTGATGTGTGGGTTAGTTTGGGCATATGCTATGAGGTGGCATACCACGTTTTTCACGAAAAATTCGAATAACGGTAATATTGAAAATCAGCTATTTCTCGGGTATTTGTTCTGCGATTGGGCTAAAAATTATTATTTGTAGGTTATAAGACAAGTGCAAAATAATGGCATAACAAATTTTGCAATGCCACGCCCACTTTTATAAAACTTATTTTTTTTCAAAATTTTTACTAGAAATTGAGAAAAAATTATTTAAGCAAAGTAATATGCCTTAAAATTCTCTATAATTCACTCAAACACCCTATCTGGCCACGCCCACTTTTTATGGGCATTTTTATAAAAACAAAACTCCTACAATGTTATGACTATTATTCCATTGAAACGCGGAATGCCACGCCTACTTTACTGGGAAGAGCAAGACTTGGACTTTAATCCTGATAAAATTATACACTTATAGCATTACGGTGCAAGTACGTACGACCCAGTCGTGCACTTTATTTTCCTTACGATACAGGTTTTGATTGGTGCGCACGTGCTACTGGATTTGTCTGAAATTCATTTTAATTCGTTAAAAGACAGAGAGAGAGAAAGAAAATATTGTTACATTTTTAGGGACTTACTTTGGGTTTTCGCATATTCACCGGGGTTCAAAGGCAATGAACTTATGAGTGAAATTGAAGGAAAAGTAACTACGATGCTTAATTTTCAAGAGCTTTATCAAATCCTACAGATGATATATGACGTTTTTGGCCAATCTGTTTAGAACTATGGTTTACTTATAGTCAACTTACATATGCTTACCTACTTATGTATATATTCGTTTATTTATTTTTACCTCAAATACACACAAGAATTTGAGATATAGGTGCAAGTTTGTACGGCCCAGTCGTGCACTTTATTTACATATACTTGCTAGAAGAAATATTTTTAAAGACACTTAAATATCAGACAAAATCTAAGTATTTGAAGAAGCATTTAGGCGCGACTTTAATACACGCTTTATTTCTCGGGGAAAACTTGGTGATATAATAAAATTCGTTAGAGCCTTAATCTAAAAATTGATTTTTACTTGCACCTATACCTATAGGGCAAGTATTGTATTCGTGCAAAATTTGGAACTCGAGATTTTAATCAAACTTGACATTACTATAATGGAGAAGTCCAAAAAAGTAGGTCCGCCAATGCCGTCTGTCTGTCTGTCTGTCTGTCTGTCAGTCAGTCTGTCTGTCAGTCAGTCTGTCTGTCTGTCTGTCTGTCTGTCTGTCTGTCTGTCTGTCTGTCTGTATATTCGACTACAGCCTAAACGGCTGAACGGATTTACAACAAACTTCATATATAGGGTCTGTGGGATATTCCCTAGAGACGAAATTTGAATTTTCATTCTAACCTCAAAATTAAGGGTAGTTTACTTAAGGCCGACATCAGTTAAAATGGATTTTCTCGAAAACGGCTCTAACGATTTCGATAAAATTTGATGTGTGGGTTAGTTTGGGTATATGCTATTAGGTGGCATACCACGTTTTTCACGAAAAATTTGAATAACGGTAATATTGAAAATCATCTGTTTCTCGGGTATTTGTGCAGCGATTGGAATGCCACACCCACTTTTATAAAACTTATTTTTTTTCAAAATTTTTACTAGAAATTGAGAAAAAATTATTTAAGCAAAGTAATAGGCCTTAAAATTCTCTATAATTCACTCAATCACCCTATCTGGCAACGCCCACTTTTTATGGGCATTTTTATAAAAACAAAACATTGAGTAAACTCCAACAATGTTATGACTATTATTCCATCGAAACGCGGAATGCCACGCCTACTTTACTGGGAAGAGCAAGACTTGGACTTTAATCCTGATAAAATTATACACTTATAGCATTACGGTGCAAGTACGTACGACCCAGTCGTGCACTTTATTTTTAAAGCGGTCTTAAGTAAAATATTCTTAATTTAAGTGTTACCATATAAATTTTGGTTTCGCTTCGATAAATAATATGCACATGTATTATGTAACAGTAAGTTCACAATCATTTTCTAGGGATACCGATCGATACGAGATTGACTGCTATTGGCAAAACTTTTTCATTGAGAGTGATTGCTTCGCACTACTGAAAAAAACTGTTCAAGGTTGGATTCCCAAACAATACGACAGTGTCTGAGAAACATGCTAGAGTTAAGCTGTCATGAAAATATTCTGATAAACAATTGCCCATCAAATACTCCGCTCCAGCAAGGAATCTACTATTATCGTAAAATAATAGAAACGATTTCGCAAAAAAGTATGATCAGATAATTTCTTGGTTCGGGTATTGTCTAATCTAAACAAATATAGTTTTAGGTTCATGATTAGTTTTAGGTTTATGTGTAAGATGAGACCAAATTCATTTTGGTTTATTATTACTTCTCTTATAACCTGAATGAAACTATCTAATTGTTCTGGAACCAACCAAGGTGTATGCATACACTATTTTCATAACTCTTGCTCGTATTTCTACATTGACAAACACCAAAGTCAATTCAAATATTTACATACATACATACATATGTATGTATGTACGTATATTCTAACGAATATCTCTATCGTCACTGTGTAACACATTGAACTAATTTATGCATTTTATTCAAAGGATCTATTTAACGACTATTCTACAATATCACTGAAGCTAAATACTTAAATATTCAAGATTAAATCAGGATCAAGTGTCCTTGTTTCCATGCATCACTCGTCATTTCCTCTACCAGCCTAGTACTCGTATACGCCCTTAAAAATGTTAATATATTAACTCCCTTAATCTTCTCTAAAATCTCACAATAAAGGATAACCTTTTAGAGTGGAAATTAAATTTTTATTTCTCCCTCCAGGATGCGCGACGTCTCAACAACCTTTTACGCAGTAATTGAAATCAGATAAAATGCCAGACAAACAAGATTTCACGTGAAACATAGACAGACGACACTAGCAATATCCATTCCCCTAACTGTCGAATAGAAAAGAATATTACGAATTATCCTGTCATCGCACATATTATGACAAACGACAAACAACAACCAAACGCATATAGCACTTCGCTTATCTCCTCCTATACAGCAACAGCATCCTGGAAGGGACCTTTAATCCGATCCAATTTCGCAATTGCAAATACATGCATATGTACATATGTATGTATATAAAAACTGACAAAAAAAAAAGAAGGGACATGCCAACATGAGAACCTGCAAAAGCGACAACTAAGCAAGTAACCAAAGAGTACTCTTTTCATATACAATAAATCTTCAAAGGATGCTCCCAAGGATAACCACACACGAAAGCGTTGCCAAGCGAAAAAAAAGAATGCTTTAGCACCCTGCTCTTGTTTGTTTGGACAACTCGTACGTCCTCGTCTTTACTTCCGTTTCACGTAACAACAAGAGGCGGAGAAACAGTAGGTATATAGAACAATCGACAAAAAGGATTTCAAGCATCATTGATAAAATATAATAATATGAAAATAGAATCGGATTAAAGTAGTAAACTGGGAGTGAAAAATGACACATGGATAAGGGGTTGGCTGCTCCGGTTATCTTCCTTTTTTCCCAGCAACAATAACATTAAATCAAATCGCAATAAACAGGATATTGCCAGGGTAACCGATCTTAGGAAGCAAGAAAAGGTCCTTCCTTTTCGGTGAGTAATGTAAATTGTGAATCGGGAAAGAAAACACAGAAATTGAGCAAAAAAAAGAGCTGTAAGGACAAACACAATTGCAGCGGTAAATCACAGCGGAATAGGAATTATGACAAAGCCGAAGGACAACACACCAGCTCCCAGGACACAGTCAGTACACTCTATTCGTTGGTGTACATAGCCGCAAACTATGTATATGTACATATATTTCGAAGCAATTTTAAAAGGAGCAAACACTTTTTTTTCGAAATTTCTTTATCATTTTTATGTTCCACGGTAGACTGGACGGTTCTTCCGGATAATATATTTAAGTTTTTATTTCTCTGGCGAAAGTCCTTGCAGTTAATTTATTGCCAATAATGAAATATGATTAGGCAGTCGCGTATCCTTTTATTCAAATTGGATTTTTTCATGTCTTATTTATTTGCTTTTTTATCCGACTCCTTGTTGGGGGAAAGGATAAATTGGCAGTTTCCTGTTATTGTAAGGCCTTGTGTATGGGAATCGGCTGTGTGGCCTGTTACTGCTTATGTGGGAAGAGTGAGGGAGGGAGAATTTTTAGTTGGTCTGTGTCGAAAATTTATTGTTATCATAAAAAACCCTGATTCAATTGCGAGGACATACATAAGTCAATTTATGTGAAAAATGTTCCTGTTGTTCGTTATTTTTTTTGACAGATTCTTAGAAAGTTTCAGTACAGGGAATTGAAGTGGTAGTCACCATTATCTTTTTTTTTGTCGATTTGTCATCAGGAACATGCAGAAACAAAACAAGGTTGAACATCGGTTTCCACTTGGTAATGTCCTAGGAATCACAGTACGATCGACGATATTAACGAAACGACCATGTATCTCTGTGGTGATTTATTTATTTTTTATAGGTCAATGCTTCTCAATGCTTTTGTATGCATCTACATACGTACATATGTACATATATATGTATGTATTCACATACTATAATAATAAACCTTATTGTTTGCATTTTTCATCGACATCGAGTTGTTTATGCAATTACATAGTACTAAGGTCGTTATGTACTATACAAGCCCACGACCTTTTTAGTAGGGACACCAGCAAAAGAGTTTACAAATTTTAAATCATTTTGGAGGTTCATATATGTATGTACATACAGTGGCGACAAAATAAATAGCACAGTTGCAGGGTAACTAATAAGTATGGTTTAAATCTGCAGCTTAATCGATTAAACATAAAATAGTTTTAGTTTATATAAAGTGTAACTTCCCTATTAACTAACGGTACATGTTACTTCTTAAATCATCCTTGGCTCTTGAAATTAAATAACATTTTGTAAAGGCTGGTAGATATAGTGCGGACAATTTAAATAGCACACCTTTTGTTTATTACAATTAATTTGTCACTTTTAAATCTAATTCTTGATATTATTAAGGTAAGTAATAATAAAGAGTTTCTTTTGCAAGAAATTTAAAGATTTAAAGAATTTGGTATATCAACAACAGTATGGGACGAGGAATTCATTCCACGGAGGATTTCAGACGGTGTGTTCTTGCCTATAAGAATAAAGAAAGCTCGAATTCGGACATAGCGCGAAAATTGAAGTGGTCACGAAAAAAGGTAATTAATACCCTTCAACATTACCAAGAAATGGGCTCGATCCAAAACAAACTGCGTAAGGATCGGTCACGTAAGACCACCTGTGGGACCGACTCGACCATTGTTCGTTTGAGCAAACTCGATCCATTTTTGTCAGCTCCTAAAATAAAATTAAAAATTGAAAGGGAGGTGAACGTGGATGTTTCTGTTAGCACAAATAAAAATCGCCTCCGAGAAAAAAAATTGTTCGGATGGATTGCCAGACAGAAACCATTGGTATAAAATCGGAATAAGTCACGTCATTTGGAGTTTGACCGTGACCATATTAATAAAAATCCAAATTGGCGGGAGAATATTATGTGGACCATTATAAGACGGGAAACAATATGTAAGACGCGGGATCAACCAAGAATTCAACCCTAAATACGTCATAAAAATAGTAAAGCACGGTTGAAGCAATGTTCTTGTATGGGGGTGTTTTTCTTCGCGTGGTGTTGGTCCGATTTATCGGATTGAGGGCATTCTTGAGCAAATGAAATACAAGGACATTTTGAGCAATGTTACGCTTCCTTATGCTGAGAAGAAAATGCCACTGATATGGAAATTTTAGCACGATAATAACCCAAAGGATACAACTAAATCTGTAAAGCAGTGGTTATTGAGCCAGAAAATTGACGATTTAAGTTGGCCAGCTCAGTCCCCAGATCTAAATCCAATTGAGAACTTGTGGAGGGATGTCAACACATCAATGGACAGAACGGCGGCCACAAATTTGGATCAACTTTGTGTAGAGATTCTACGTGCTTGGAGTGCCATACGTTGGAGAGAGGTGTAAGGTCCTGGTATCATCAATGTGCTGTCGATGTACTAAAGTTATAAAAGTAAATACTACCCGACTAAATATTGATGAGATCTCCATATTTACTTTTTTTCTTTTCTTCACTGTTCTATTAAATTTAATGAATTTCGGAAAGTGTGCTATTTATTTTGACTGCAAGAAATTAGAACGAAGAATACTTTTTAGGTTTTTTTTTTAAATATGAATGAAATGTTTAATGTTTTTATTTTTTTAAGTGAACTGTCCTTAATTTCATTTTATTACATAAGTAGTATCTTTTTTCACTGTAGAAAAATACAAAAATTTTAAGTTTGAAAAAATGAAACCAAAGTGTGCTATTTATTTTGTCGCCACTGTACTTATATAAAAAATACGAAAATTGATACTGCATTCATAAAATAATGCATAGATCATATTTGTAAAATGCAGAGGTTATCTACATATGTAAGGAACTTACTGTTTCCAGACTTAGTTCACAAGAATAGTTCCCCGAAATTATCATTGCTAAGTGTTGGAAGGAAATACATACATACATATGTATATTTAATTCTGATGAGTGTAGAAGGCATTTCGTGCTTAAATTTTATTCGCTGTAATACTATGTAATGCCTATAAGCAATACGCAGAAAATGAAACAAGTGGAAACACCAAAGGAATACCGAAACCAAAGGAATTCACTGCAAGAGAAGATCGAGTAATGTGCAGATTAAGTATACCAAACTGGCGCATTAAGACTATAAAGCGACTATGATCCAAGAGTTGAAGCCGGACTATCATAGACAACGTTGTGAGTTCGCCAATTGTCAGATGGGAGATGGAAATATTGGCCGGAGATCTAAATTTTGGCCAAAAAATCATCTTCTCAGACGAGGCGAACACTCATTTCTTTCGAAATGAGGAAGGAGACACCGTTACCGTCAATGGTCTTAGATGCTCTATATCGATTTCAACCGACTTTCTGTATCCAGGACTCAACAACATCGATGTATATAATATGTACAATCTGAGCAGTGGTTCCAACAAGATGGCGCTACATGCTATGCAAGCAACGCCACGCTCGAAGTTGTGAAGGAGAAATTTGGTGACTGGGTCATCTCACTGCGAGCGTTAATTATATGGCCGCCGCAATACTGCGACCTGACACCACTCTATTATTTTATATACGATACGTCAAGTCCTTTAAGTCAAGTTAACCACTTTGGGGGAGCTCGAGGCCAACATTCGAGACGCTATTGCTGAATTAAAGCCGCACATAATTAATTAATTTTATCAAGTGCTCGTACATACATATGTATGCACATACTATGTACAAACGAAGGTAATCGTTTTCTGATGCCAAACCCAAATCGCTTTAATGTCAAGTCTATTTTGTTCCTCTCACCTATCAACAAAAAGATTTAAGTACACACATGCATACATACATAATACATACATACATACAGACATACACTCTATCACTCATCATAATATGTATCTCACCCCATCTCACTCTCGCAAAACTCAGAAGGAACCACAAATCATAAAGCACCCCCATCAAAAATGTCACATCACTGTCATCATCCAATGCATGTCACCCGCTAATTGCCAATCTAATCTCCAACTTACGAACCAGACAATGGAAAAAAGTGGCGAATCTTTCCACGCGCACATCTTCTCATCCTTCGACCTATTTCGGAAAAAAGAAAAGCCAGATGATTGATGACAACGCCGCATGTTGCTCATTTGTTTTGTCAGATACTAATGAAAATTAAACACACTGCGGCGGCCCATATTTGTTACCACACACCACACGCACACACAAATTAATTCCTAAAAGTAACCCACGCCGCAATCCATCATTTCGTTAATAGAGCACCCCTGAGCAGCAATGTGATGTAGACCAACATCGACCCTCTGATTACTGTTTTCCTTTTTTTTTGGTCTTTGTTTTTACTGTCATCCCTCATCGCAACTCACTAATTCGTTGGCCAATGTCATCATTAATTTTCATTAAAGTCACCTGGATACAGTCCCGCAGTGGGGCAGACACATAGAAAGACAGAGTAAATGATTTAACGTTCCTTTGGTCAGCCCAGCTGACAATCCTTCGTCGTTGTCAACGGCAGCCCTTTTGGCCAGCAGAGATTCATCATCCACAACGAGAGACGTGTCATCCATCAAAGAAGATAAATGAAGGTCTAGCCATCTTTTCTAGTCTCTCCACATGCACACACATGCCAAATGAATGCTTGTCCTTTCAACGTCAGTTTGGGCAAGCGACCGCTCCCAACACCATCGACTGAGTGACCAGCAGTTGGTCAACATGTTGAAGGCTGCTTCAACGTGACATGACATGCGAGACCCGACTCTTCACTCCGCATCTTCCCTAAAGTGCAATTGTAATATGTTGTCTCTAGTCCGGGCACAGCACAAGTGTACGACATTGATGACGTCGACCCTGAAAGCAGTGAAGAACTAACAGTGGGCGGAGTAGGTGCAGAATAAGAAGAACCTGCACAGTGCTGCTACGTACACCGATAGACGACGATAAATCAAAATGAGATGTCATAAAATTTACCATTATCATGTGGCAGAGCATGTTGCATGTCGAAGGAGCTGACCGTAGAGCAGGAACCAGGATATGGACACGAGAGCTGTCCACTGTCCATTTATGTCAGGAACATGATACTCTCTTCTCCCGATATGTACATCTGGACAAGGTGGTCACATGCACAGTCCACCATCCATCGTCGTGGGCGTACAGCAGGAGATGCTGACATCACTGCAACGTACAAATGACGCCTGAAACATTGTGAAAATTGTCTCGATTTGTCCGGGTAATTTGAGATTCTGTTGTGTACTATGGACAAGCGGACACTTGAACAGAGGATGCTTGTCATGAAGGATCTGTATGTGTATGAGGATACATAAATTGTATTCTTTTCCGTTGTAAGGATTTCCAATTAAAGGAACAAACAATAAGATTCCACGCCGCGCCGTTGCTGTCTGTGACCTCTAAAGCTACCTAATTCCATTGATTAACGCTAGCGCAATGCAACAGCACGATCTTACTTCGCGGTTAGAGAGTCATAAATCCTCATCACGATTCCTTGTTGCGGTGGTTGGTGTGCAGGTTCGACTTCGGGAATCCTCATATGCAATAACTCAGCTAAATCACAATACACCGAAAATTAATACCAGTGCGCCGCGCACAGATCCTTAGGATTGGTACCTAAGGAGCAAAGGAAATGTTTTCTTTTTGTTTTCCTTCCACTTCGCGAAAATGATTTACAGCGACACTAAAACTATTGTGTGGCGGTTGCTTTCGGCGTCTTGGTTGGATCGTCTTGGCTCTTTCTCATGGTAATGAGCAGCGGCGGCGGCGGCAGCAGCAGCAGAGTCTTATATTGGCATGGCACGAAGAAAATAAGAAGAAGAACAACCAAGTGAGAAACACGGCGGCAGTCGCAAACACTTTCAATACAACTGCAATAAATAACCACAAATCTGATGATTTATTGGGTGAAACAAATCATAACTATTTTCTATTTTTTTTTCTTTTTCTCTTGTGTTGTCTTATTTTCTTTTTAATTCGCTCTGAGGTTTTATTGCGTTGAGTTATTGGCAGGGAATGTGAAGGAAGAGAAGCATGAGAAGAATGGGGTCTGTAACCACACGTTTAATGAGAATGTTGACACTAGAATCGCTCACGCGGAATATAGCGAATGCGAATGAAAACTCAACTCCAGAAACATTCAAATGAATATACAATACATTGCAGTTGATATTGTCCATTTTAGCTCGCCTATCCTAGTTGGCAAAAGAGTTCTCACAAAACAAGAATCCTGGAGAATTCGAAAGTGCGCTGCCCATACATACATATGTAAGTATACTTATGTACAAGTAATAAAGTTATCCAATCATCAGAACTGTGTTCTAAGACTAATCCTTTAAGATTCTCCCATTGCTGGACCTAATTTAAGGTGAGTCACCAATGACAACAGAATTAGCCCGATGTTTTGGTATCCGAATGTAATTCTTAACTTCTTGAGATTTTTTCGGACCCCTGTTCTATAGGCTCTCAAGATAATATTATAAAAAAGGACACCCAACCAGATATATCTTTTGCATAATCGCCTTTGCAGCTAGTACCCTAAAACTTCATCAGGGTAACTGAGCACATACGAGTTTTGAAATTTGAAGAATGTCACGAAACTGAAGCTAAGAAGCATTGAGCTCCATCACCCTTCCTTCTATCCATGTTTAAAGCTGCGTTGTGCTGCCGTGCAGAAATCCATTTGAGAATTTTTTTAATATCACAAATCGAAAACGAAAGAAAATTACACACTAAAAATAGCAATTTAAAATAGATATTAAAACTTTTTGTAATAAAGAAAAATAAGAATTGCACAGACATGAGAAATAAAGTGTATGTACGTACGTACTTGCCCCTTAATGGTTAAGTTTTCATATCATATTTGAAAAAATCATTTTAGCATTCTGCTGATGGTAGGTATCTAGAAGATTTCAAATTTTGTTTTGCTTTTTTTTTTTTAACTATTTTTGACATTGACAAATTTTAGAGTACTTCAAGGCCTATAAATTTTGCCTTAACACTTTTTTTAGATTTTTAGCAAAAATTTTCCAAAAAAAAAACAAATTTTTAATAAGTGAGTATGGCAATTCCGAAACTTGGTATCCACTTCTTTTGCATTTTTCTTATAACCATCAAATATTAATTTTAAACCCAATTGCTAGAGAAATAATTGAGAAATAGCGAGCAAGCATATATCCAAAATATACAATCATTAAATTTTATCAAAATCGATGGAGCCTTTTTTGGAGAAAATCCATTTTAAGAAAAGTCGGCCTTAAGTAAAATACCAATAATTTTCAGGTTAGAATGGAAATTCCAATTTTGCCTCGAACTGTAACCCCACAGACTCCAGATATGAAGTTTAGGCTGCAGACAGACAGAATTAAGGAACCCACTCTTGTAATGTCAAGGATAATTAAAATCTCGAGATCGGAAATTTTCAAGAAACCAATACTTGCTGTATAGGTGCAAGTAGGTAAATAATATTCGGACGAGCAATACGCCGATACATTTATAGAAGCTATGCATGTAAAACAAAACAAAGCTCGAGAAATTTTTGTGATTTTATGGTTTTGTGGTTTTAGATTCATTTTAATTAATCTTTAAGCTAATAATACTTATTTTAACATATAAAATTAATTTGGCAGATATATCGAAAACGTAATCTCAGACCGATATATTGCTGTAATGAACCAATTTGCGTCCGTGGGGAGTTAGTACCAATTTCGATATTGCGACATTTGTTGATTGTAAATTGTATTAAATTGTACATGTAATCAAACTCATCAGCAAATATGCAAATACATAGTATTCTCTATTTTTGCAGTCGAAAACTAAACAGCGGTTACCTCAAGTTTTCCCCTTTTTGACACGTGGATGTAAAGTGAACCGTAATTGGTTCGTTGAAAATTTTAGGGTAATACTTAGTTGCTAGGCATTTAAGCAATTAGTTATTTGTTCTAACGTAATATGAACATTAATAGATGTACAAGGATTTTTCGCCATGGCGGCTGAGAATTAATAGTAACCATAATTAACTGAAATGATTTGCTTTCGAGACGAAATTTAATGTCGTTGAAAACTGACGTTTTAGATTAAATAAAGTCATCGAATAAAATTTATAATAAAGCACTTTAAATTCGTAAGAAACATAAACTAGTTTGCAAAATTTGGATCTTAGGTATTTACTTGCCTTTTTAATATAACCTACGTTCGAACTACTTTGGACTTACCAGAAGTAGCATTCTGCTTATTTAGTATCACTGCGCGAATAGCCTTTGTCAAACAAACAGAAATAAATTGTGGGAAAGGTGAAAATATGTTGGAATAGGTTTGTTTCGAAAATTTCAAGTTCCGATGAGTTTACTAAAAAACTTAAGGTGAAGAGAATACAAACTACAACTCTTCTGTATATTTCGTTGAAAATTTAATATTTTTTCATTAATTTCTGGGTAAATTTTTTAGCACATATTTATTCAAAAATATTGAAAGACGGTACAATTACTCATCATAAAGTGTAATTTTAATTTGAAAAGTGCATGTCACAAGGAAACACACTATGTATTCATTTCACTAAGTCACCTCAAATTTTGAGTCTTAGTTTGTATTGCATATACAATACATATAAATATGTGGCGATAAATAATCTGTACTGAAAACCATGTCAAACTAGTCATATCCGTCTAATCATTTGTCGTTTATAGAATAGAAAGATGTTTGATGAAAGAATAGAACCTTATGGTGCCTCAAAGTTTAGAATGGAACGAGTCTTGAACCGACATAAGCATGGCATAAGCATGAGTGCCACAAAGAACAGTGTAAGGTCCTAGTTTAATCCTCTTATGTACAAGTAAAAACAATTGGGGGATCAACACAAAACAGAACAGGACATTCATCACAGAATCCTCGTGCTAATGCAGCAATGCGGTGTTAAACTCAAGCCGGCAATAATATTTGGGTATGACTCTTGAACTCTTCCAAACACAAGTTTTATTGTAATGTTTTAGGTGTATGGATATGGCTACATTCATATGTACATATATCATCAGATTGATGATGTTTTCATATTTTCAGTGCAACTTTGATGGTTTACACAACGTCGCATATGAGTTTAGCGTTTTGTTTTATTCTTCAGCAAGCAACCAATGTTTTCGCGTTTTATCATATGTGGTCCGATTCAAACGCTACTGAAAATAAAGTGCAGGACTGGGCCGTACAAACTTGCACCTATATCTCAAATTCTTGTGTGTATTTGAGGTAAAAAGAAATAAACGAATATATATGTAAGTTGAATATAAGTAAACCATCGTTCTAAGCAGATTGGCCAAAAACATTAGATATCATCTGAAAGCTCTTGAAAATCAAGCAACGTCGTTGCTAAATATGTGATTTTCCTTCAGTTTCACTCATAAATTCATTGCCTTTGAACTCCGGTGAATATGCGGAAACCCACAGTAAGTCCCTAAAAATGTAACAATATTTTCTTTCTCTCTCTCTGTCTTTTAACCAATGAAAATGAAATTCGGACAAATGCAGTAGCACATGCGCACCAATCAAAACTGTATCGTAAGGAAAAAAAAACGTTTCCATGACAACAGCTGTGTTCTAGCAAAATCTTTTGCAATGGTACATTTATAATTTTGAAAATCGGTTCAGTAGGAAGAAGGAGGGACAAAATTCATGTTTGCGTATTAATATGACATGAAAATCGTTTTTTTTTGTTAAACTGGCTGCAAGGAAAGTAGAATTTTAGGCCGTTTTAACCAAAAACGTGGTATGCCATCTTATAGAGTTTTGTAAAAGAAGCCTAGATATGAAAATAAAACAGTATCTTTCGAGAAATCGTATTTTTATGAAGTTGGCTATAAGTAAAGTACCTTTCAAAACAGTTTTGGTCAAAAACGTTGTATGCCATCTCATAGAGTTTAAAAAGGCTTGCTCTAATATAAAATTTAATAAAAATCGTTGGAGCCGTTTTCGAATAAATTGGATCCAACTGCTCGATTTCGCGAAGAATACCGTTATACTAACTTTTGGCCAAAAATGTGATACAGTTCCTGATAGGATTTGAGACGTTTAATCTTATGTGAAAATTTCAATAAAATCGTTGAAGGCGTTTTCAAGCAAATCAGCTTTTAGTCACCTTGGTCCTAAGTACCGTTGTATCATATTTAGACCAAAACGTGGTACGCCATCGTGTTGCATTACTTCGTACTAGTCCAAATATTAAATTTGAACTAAATCATTGGAGCCGTTTTCCCACAAATCGACTTTTTGTCAAATTGGCTTTAAGTAAAGTACCATTGTTGCCAATTTTGGTAAGCATTGGTAAGCATTGTTGCCAATTTTGGCAATTAACTAGACTAATTGAAATATGAATTTTAATCAAAATCGTTAGAGCCGTTTTCGAGAAAATCTCTTTTAACTGAAATCGGCCTTAAGTAAACTACCCTTAATTTTGAGGTTAGAATGAAAATTCCGACTCTAGGAATTATCGCACAGACCCTATATATGAAGTTTGATCTAAATCCACCCACTCGTTTAGGCTGTAGCCTCGTGCACAGACAGACAGACAGACAGACAGACGGCATTGGCGGACCTACTTTTTCTCCATTAAGGTAATGTCAAGTTTGATTAAAATCTCGAGTTCCAAATTTTGCACGAATACAATACTTGCCCTATAGGTATAGGTGCAAGTAAAAAGTAAAAGCGCGA
Organism: Xylota segnis; assembly: GCA_963583995.1. Classification (NCBI taxonomy): domain Eukaryota; kingdom Metazoa; phylum Arthropoda; class Insecta; order Diptera; family Syrphidae; genus Xylota; species Xylota segnis. Next base: position 80,924,119 of record OY757237.1, read on the forward strand.
TATACAGTGGCGACAAAATAAATAGCACACTTTGATCTTATTTTTTCAAACTTAAAATGTTTGTATTTATCGACAGTAAAAAAAGATACTAATTATGTAATACAATAAAATTAGGTACAGTTCACTTAAAAAACTAAAAACCTGAAATATTTCCTTCATATTTCCAAAAAAAAAGCTAAAAAGTATTCTTCGTTCTAATTTCTTGCAGTCAAAATAAATAGCATACTTTACGAAATTCATTAAATTTAATAGAACAGTGAAGAAAAGAAAAAAAGTAAATATGGAGATCTCATCAATATTTAGTCGGGTAGTATTTACTTTTATAACTTTAGTACATCGACGGCACATTGATGATACCAGAATCTCTACACAAAGTTGATCTAAATTTGTGGCCGCCGTTTTGTCTATTGATGTGTCGACATCCCTCCACAAGTTCTCAATTGGATTTAGATCAGGGGACTGAGCTGGTCAACTTAAATTGTCAATTTTCTGGCTCAATAACCACTGCTTTACAGATTTAGCTGTATTCTTCGGGTCATTATCGTGCTAAAATTTCCGTATCAGTCGCATTTCCTTATTCAGCATAAGGAAGCATAACATTGCTCAAAATGTCCTTGTATTTCATTTGCTTCAGAATGCCCTCAATCCGCTAAATCGGACCAACACCACGCGAAGAAAAACACCCCCATACAAGAACGTTGCCTCAACCATGCTTTACCATTTTTATGACGTATTTAGGGTTGAATTCTTGGTTGATCCCGCGTCTTACATATTGTTTCCCGTCTTAAAATGGTCCACATAATATTCTCCCACCAATTTGGATTTTTATTAACATGGTTACGGTCAAACTCCAAATGACGTAACTTATTCCGATTCTATACCAATGGTTTCTGTCTGGCAATCCATCCGAACAATTTTTTTCTCGGAGGCGATTTTTATTTGTGCTAACAGAAAAATCCACGTTCACCTCCCTTTCAATTTTTAATTTTATTTTAGAAGCTGACAAAAATGGATCGAGTTTGCTCAAACGAACAATGGTCGAGTCGGTCCTAGATCTTACGCGACCGATCCACTTCAATTATCGCGCAATGTCCGAATTCGAGCTTCTTTATTCTTATAGGCAAGAACACACCGGCAAGAACACACCGTGAAATCCTCCGTGGAATGAATTCCTCGTCCCATACTGTTGTTGATATACCAAATTCTTTAAATCTTTAAATTTCTTGCAAAAGAAACTCTTTATTATCACTTACTTTAATAATATCAAGAATTAGATTTGAAAGCGACAAATTAATTGTAATAAACAAAAGGTGTGCTATTTAAATTGTCCGCACTATATCTACCAGCCTTTACAAAATGTTATTTAATTTCAAAAGCCAAGGATGATTTAAGAAGTAACATGTACCGTTAGTTAATAGGGAAGTTACACTTTATATAAACTAAAACTACAGTGCTGATCAAAATAATAGGTAATGAGTTGTAATAGTAATGGCAACACTGAAATCGGCTATCTGCCGACGTTTTTTCCATTAATTAACGGTACCGGTAATTAAGCAGACAAATTTCCTTTGACTTGATGTATATAAGGAAAGTAATCAATTCTCATTTGTAGTGTTGCAGTAGTAAATGTGAAAGGACGTCATTTTCGGGTTGATCGAAATAATAGGTAACTGCTCTTTTTTTTATTCAGCAAAAGGTGATTTTCTTTACGTTTTTTATAGCATTGATTATTTTTATTAAAACGGTGCCAGTTTTTTCATAAAGATGGGTCGCAGTAAGCATTGCAATGCTGAGGAACGCCGCATCATACAAAATTTGAGAAATGCTGGCAAAACGTTAAAATTTATTGCTGAAAACTTGGATAGATCCATCAATTTTGTAGCCAATGCTTTAAAAAGGACACCTACCGAAGAAACACGAGGTCGACCTAGAAAACAACCTCAGTGACGGATGCTCGAATTGTATTGCTGGCAAAAAAGGATCCCTTCATGTCATCAAAAGCTATCGCAGCGGAAATAAACAAGGTCATCAGTCCGCCAACGGTGCGCAAACGACTGCAGCAAAGTCAATTACCAGGAAGAGTACCCAGAAAAGTTCCATTACTGACCAGGAAAAATATTGCGAATAGGAGACAGTTCGCGCTAGATTTCCAATCCCATACAGCAGAACGGTTCCGCAATATACTGTGGAGCGATAAAACGAAAATTAATTTATTTGGCTCCGATTGCAAAAGAAATGTGCGAAGACCAAAAGGAAAAGAGTTTTACAACCGTTACACGAAAAAGACTGTTAAACATGGGGGCGGTTCAGTAATGGTATAGGGGTGTTTTTCTTGGTTCGGTGTGAGACCTATTTTCAACATCAATAATATAATGACCAAGGAGATCTACTGCGAGATCTTGGAAAACAACATGCCAGTACGCTGGCATTTCTAACATGAGAATGATCCCAAGCATTCGTCAAAATTGGTGAGATCTTGGTTGAATCGTGAACGAGTATCAGTGATCCAATGACCTTCCCAGTCACCAGATCTCAATCCGATTGAGAATTTGTGGGGGGAACTTAAGAGATCTTTGGCTAAAGAAGTATTTCAAAACAAAGAGCAATTGTGGTCAGCCATAGAAAGATGTTGGAATGCTATTCCTGCTGAAACTTGTTGCAAGTTGATTGACTCAATGCCTAGGCGAATACAGGCAGTCTTAAAAAATAAAGGTGGTCATTCTGGTTATTAAATAGATAGCTCTTTCACTATAAAATGAATTTTGAAGAAAAATATTTTTTTTCGTATTTTATTTTTTTTTGTAATGTTAATTTACCTATTATTTTGATCAGGCGTTTTTTAAAAATAATAAAAAAAAATATAATGAAATGAAAAAATTCAAAAATATTTTGATTTACGTATTCACTATTTACAGCCTAATATTAGTTTACAAAAAAAAGGGGATTAGTTCTTTCCTTGTGCAAGTTTCGTGGTTTTTTTCATTTTACCTATTATTTTGATCAGCACTGTATTTTATGTTTAATCGATTAAGCTGCAAATTTAGACCATTATTATTAGTTACTATGTGACCATTATTATTAGTAACTGTGCTATTAATTTTGTCGCCAAGTATGTATGTATGTATGTACATACATATGAATTGGAATGAATGATGAAATCAAGTACTAAAGCCCGATTTCGATAAATAGAACCGGAGTTAGTTCAAAAAGTCAAATTACGTAAAACAGTACAATTCACAGGCGCATTCGTCCTCAATGTACTGTAACAAATGCTCTTCATGTCCAAAGTATTGACCAAGATCAACTTTTAGTTAATTACAACAAAATCCCGATGCTGTACATACAGTTAATAATCCTTCCAATTGTCTTAGTTGATCATCACACGCTTTGACATAACATCCGTTTTATAACTGACAGCCCTTGCTGCTAGTTAGATTGTCAAGAACATTGCTACCGTTTCTGCTACTTCATAATCAACTTCCACATCGTTCTATTCATTGGCGTCCCCATAGTCGTCATTGTCGTTACCCAACACCAAAAAAACGTCAAACAATAGAAATCGAAAAAGCGACTGACAGGTAAACGACATGAAAAGAAATCCTGTCAACAGAATGAGAATATATTCACACACAGGAGGATCTGCTCGGCCGTAGTATCTCCAGTAAAAAAGTAAAACATGAAAAAAAAACGGAAGTGTCCTTATTTGCAAAAGACATCCCATCGCACAGCACTGACAAGAGAATTGACTGACTGCTTGCTGATGCCGCGCAGAGTAATAATACCGAAGACAGGCAACGCCTGCTCCTGCTACCTCGTTCAAACATCCATCCGTTTTGCTATCACTCATCATCATTGTCGTCTTCTTGAGCGCAACTACTATGATTATTATTTTCCACTTCTTTCGTCTGCTATATTGAATTGGTTTTTTCTTCGTTCTTTTTTCCACATTTATTTATTTATTTTTTTTTTTGTTATGCGAGCACATGATACACGAAGAAAGCACCAGGAACACAGCATCAAGACAAGTAATAATAATAATAATGATATGTCGCGCGATAATGTACGTTTTGTTCTCTCTGACAGCTTTCAGCGGGGTAGCTGTCATTTCACTTTCCTTCATCCTTCGGGGTTTTACTTGGGTTTTTTCTTCATTCTTTGCAGTGTGCTATTGTGCAACTTCCGTGGAACACATATTCCCACTTTGGGAATCCTTTTTCTTTCTTCTTATATGAAAATCATCTCCCTCTCCACAACACAATCCATCTTCTTCTGTCTCCTTGGAGCGAGTTTTGGGCGAGCAAAAAAACACACGAAACGAAATAACGTGTCAACTTTCAGTGTAGCTGTCGCTCATCCTGTTTCCCATATTTCCCAGTCCATGCACAGAAATTTTAAAATTGAGCTCAAATACCACCGACACAGGAAATGGGGTTGGAAAGCATTCCCCCAGTAAAGCCGGGCGCTGTCAGAGACACCGAGAGGCGTGGATGGAGGCGTCAAAATTATTCAAGAGGGGATCTCATTTCCACACAAAACCCCGAAAGCGAAGACAGGACATATCAAGAGTGCTGTCAGAGGCCTGTCACATGTGCAGCGTATATGCTGGAATAAAAAACATGACGGATGGAAAACAAGGACATTTTGCGCGGGAAAATCTATCACAGTCGCGATTTGTAGCGCACAAATGCCTATCATAAAAGCCGTCTCAAGCGACAGATACATACATACATAGTTATGTTTAATCATACAACAAGCCGCTTATTATTTGTATTCTCTTCACACAGGATACTGCTTCTACCTGCTCAAGTGAGAACAAAAATCATTGTGGTCTGTCTGAAGTGAGAGCGTTATCCTTTAATGTGGTACTCTATCGCCAAACAAAGAACTTAGGTAACCCGTGCAAAATCCACTCGAGCGCATAGAAAAGATGTGATGATAGTTTAAATTAGTTTCGCTGGGACATGAAAAGGACTCGATACAACCGGGAAATCTTATCGGTGCGGGGATCTTTTTGAATACCTCCTCTGTTCTCATGAAAGGAAGTACCTACACTTCGTGTGATTGACATCACTCAACTGATGATGGATGTGATAACTGAATTGAAAAACAGCTGCTTCTGTTGATGGCTGCCGTACCATTGATGTTGTCATGTTTTAGATCCTGTCAGAATGTTTCTGAACTGATTGCAGAGATAGGGTTTGTCACTTGTCATTAGACCATAGACGTAGATGTGTAATATGTGAGTGTGTTGTCGCGTTATTCATCTTCAGATTTTCTTTCATCATCGCCATCATTATCTCGATGTCACGCTGCTTAAGTTGGATTTAAAAAGAGCTTCTAGGAATATGATGAAAAAAAAACAAGACGGGGTGTAATCCGATGACAGATAAATGACACTTTCACGTAAAGCAATCATTAATGTGTAAAAAATTTGTTTATCCTATTTACAACATCCGTAAATATCATTGCATTTGGGGATAGAAAGTCTTGACGAGTTTGATACTTAGTTCAGTAGTTAAAAAGAGGTGTAAAATGATTACATGTTTCGGTAAACGTTTTCGATATCTTTTTATACTTTGCTTAAACAAAAATATTTGGCGCAACACGTCGATGGAACCTAGGGCCTAACTTCTCACAACCATTCAACAATTTTTTGGCGCGACGGACCTATGGGACTCAGGGCCTAGCTTCTCACTTCTTCTTTCCTTTGGGAGAAGATTATGATATTATTTTTATTATTCTTGTTACTAGGTACATTTATATTTATATACGACTACTTATCAAAAATAAACAAGGCAATGTTAAGTAACTGAACTAGCTTAACTAACCTTTTCCTAGGTTTGGGCCGTGATCACTATTAAGATGTCATCAAATACATAGTTCTATAAAATAAATTTCAAATGCTCATCAACGACCCACATCATAGAGTACGACAATTCTGTCATGTTTAGAAAAAAAATGAAGAAAAATCAGAAAGTTATCTAATTTCCAATCAAAGACGTTCTTAGGTACACTCACCAGGCCTCTTTCCCTACCCACATCCTCTTCAGTTGCAACATTATGCTGTCAAGTCGCACATGCTTGTACCATTGCCACCCAGTTCGACTTGCCAATTACATTTTTTGACAGTTGATGCTAACAAATAATGACATTTGCCATATAATAAACTCTCTATCATGGGCCCCCTGAACTAAGTGCTGTGTCTGCCATTTACAGGGTCGGTAGTCGTCTTCGTCTTTGTTGTCGGCGGCGTATATGGTAGTGGTGGTGGGGTGTCGTTTCCTTCTGATGAAGGAGAACCACATGCAGAGACCACTGAGAACGAAAGCCGCCTGTGGTGCAAGCCCAACGACGTCGAAGATGATGTCGATACCATCGCACACTGCTGTCCCATAGGAGGATGCCATGGACACAAGTGCACAGCATTTCCTAATATCTGCAGCATTTCTTTGTAATCTCACACTGCGAATTTCTTACCCCCGCCGCTGTTTTACGAAAAAACCAACCCCTACAAAAAGGAAAAAGACGAAACCAAAAAGTAGAGAAGATCAATTGAACCCGGTACACAGACGAGTGCACAAAGTTCAAGCTAATTCCGTTTGATTAACACAACATGACATAACTGACATGACAATTTTCGACCCTGTCCCTTACAGCTGGGATAATTCCCATTGACTTACACTTCCAGTAAGTGAGTCTCTTTTTCGGTGTCAAATTGCTCTCGAGGGCTGGAAAAGAAACGAGCGAGTGGACCTCTCTCCAAGTGGATGCACCGAATAACAAACATGTGAAGATTTTTGACCGAAATTATTTTGACATCTTTTCGAAGAGGGAGAGTAACAAGCGACAGACAGCGATTTAAGTACTTTCTCCGGGTCCAATCTGAAAACGCGTTTGTTTACACGTTGCATATGAATGTGTTTCGTTGGATACACACAGCTTTTTGTTGTGTTTTCTCGCTTCTTCTCTGGAGCGACTGGAAATGGTCGGTATTTTTGACAGGACATAAATTTAATGTGAATAAATTTAATGTGACACTTTACAAAACACAAGCATTTTGTCTTGAATTAGCCTCGAATGCGATGTTAATGCGTTTCGACATATTTGTCGGAGCGTGTATGCGGGGCGAAATGACACACTGAATATGAATGGTGACAGTTGTTGAAATGGAAAGCATGTTCGGCTGGGATATCGGTACTGTGTGCATGTGGGCCGGAATGGAGAGCTCTGATAAAAATGGCATTGAAATGCGAAATGAAAAATGTTGTGAAGTATTAATGTGACAATTAGCTGTCACATTGTGAATATGACATATTTCTGTGAGCACATTGGGTAGATGATGGTAAAAGGATATATGCGAGCACGGATGGGGGGGGTTCTGTGATTGGTAGTGACATTTAGAGGTGTTGCTGTCGCGAACAAATACATTTTTTTCCTGTTGCAATTCACATTTTTATGAAGGGAAACAATGGCGGTATAAAATATAAGTGTATGTACATAGTATGTATGTATATTTATCTTTTGGGACGTCTGAATGGTTGAATGCACAACTTAATCAACTGTAAATAGAATTCTAAAACAGGAATATATGTGAGTTTCGGTTCAAAGGAAAATGATATACGAAACCATTCGTTTTTGCACTAAAAATTAAATTGTATCATAAAACTGAAATTATATTTTTAATGTTAGGTTAATAGGTAGGTAGTTAAGGGTTATGAGTTTATCATACGGCACTAGGCACTATAACTCGCTATTCCTATTGAACCATTACGGCAATAAGCTTAAATCCAAACCATCTCGTCCAGGCATTTGTACACAACTGTACTGTTTAACTGTACATGTTTAGCTCAAACCTATGCTTGAAACATACTGTCTCAGAGCTACTTGAAGACTTATTTCTGGAGCACATAGATATATGTATGTATGGACATATGTATGTAAGTACATATGTATGTATATGTTCATATACACATGAGGCCATACTCTCACTAATTTCGAAACCATCTGAGTATATTGCAATCACATTTTGTAAGGAGACGGTTTCTCTCTCCATACTCCTTTTCCGGGTATGATGTATCGTATCGGAAGAAGAATAACCTCCATCGTAACGGACTTCGTTATAAACCTAAGGAGCAACTAAGGAGACTAAGTATGTATATCTGAAGAAGGTCTCTGCTGATTCCGCAATGGGTCCAGTGAAACTCCTGAACATGGCCTGGGATCTTCTGGGACACTGGCCACAAAAGACTAAAATAATTAAGCAAGTGCCAATTATCAAATGAGATTCTTAAAAGAAACTGAATTAGTGAGAATGCTCTGAGAGCAGAGCATTTTCAGAGCCATACCTGTCACTGCGCCGCTGCGGAAGAAAGCTGTCCTACAGCACTCTTTCTAGAGGAGGGCACGTATGTACTTATTCAAAGCGTTCCGTTCCAAAATTGATCAATTGTTCCCTACTCTTTACTCTACATAGCACATAGTATCCATTTTATTTGTATGTCCAACAATAAAAATCGCACTCCCCTCAAAGTCCTTAAACTCAAAGATTATCTAAGATCATAAATTAAATACTGACCCGATACTAATAATCTTTTTATGTAACATCAATCAAGCGATCTTAGTGCGCCATAAACATATCCAATTCATTAAACTGAAGCTTCCTTCATTCCTGGTCATCAGTTTAAAATATGAAATTCGATTGGGCGCGACATTAAAACGTAATGCTTGCCTTTTTATTTACCTGCATGCTCCTGCCTTCCTGATTCTAATTTATGACTTAATTATCAGGCCATATTTAATGTGATCAATAAACCGCTTTAAAACCAGCAACACCGGCGATCCCCGCGTAAGTGGTTCTATCCCGCCGAGTCGCTGATCAATAAAATTTCATTTAAAATGGCAGCGATTATGTATCAACAGACCATTAACGTCATGGAGTACCGGCACAGCAGCAGCGTCGCCTGGGAGTTGAGCAAGATATTTCTAGCATCATTCTCTCTGGGATTACATTTACAGCACATACAAGATAACCTGTGAGACTGCTAGTGGAATTGGGTTACTTGCGAGGAACAGAAGAATATAAGACTATGTATGCTCACTTTGAGGATTTCATGTACGCGACGTGGATCTCCTACTGTCCGTCGTCATAAATTTCCCTAAAAAAAACAATTAAACTCCTGGGTGCGTCATAAATTTGGTCATTATGGACCCACACGCAGGAGAATGGGTTGAATGACGTTGGTTGGACAATGCCATAGAAGGAATCCACTGGAGGGACTTTAGAATAGTTGATACAATACTGCACACGCAAGGAGATGGTAAATTAATGAGACGGGAATTTGTAAGGGATATGCCTTACAATCTTATGAATGCCCACAATCTTATCAATTGATATTTACACGCAGTGTTACTGAATAGTCAGTAGAAAGGAGGGTTCTGTCTAAAGGACATTTTCAACTAACAAGTTTACATATGTATAAACTAATGGTGACGATTGTTCCCCTCATGATAAAATCACGTTGTCCCATGCTAGGTTGTTTGTTGCACAAATCATCGCATTATTTCCACTCGAAGGACCCATTGTGAATTTCTTATACTTATGTATAGTTGAAGTAGTCGGATTATTGAGCCCTGGGCTTGAAGTATGATATCCACCCATACCACCCATATATAGTTAATATTCAATTTATACTAATATACATATGTACCATCCATTGTTGCAAATGTTCCGGCCCTAGTTGATGACATATTCCCACATTACCAGCAAGGCATCCTGAGCGATATCTAAACTATTGAGTTTCTGATTGCCAAATGTCCAGTGCCTATTGCAACAATTTAAGCGCGTCTCGCGAAGGAGATCTTTTCTTTTGCTGTAAGTATGTAGGTTATACCTACTCTCTTAGACATAACACAGTTACTTTGTCACGTAATAAATAAAGTGCACGACTCGGTCGTACAAACTTGCACATATGTAAGTATATCTAAGAGTCTTGAGTGTATTTGATGTAAAAAACGAAATGAATATATATGGTCATATGTACCTATGTACACACATATTTACATAATTTGGCTATAAGTAATGCAGCGTTCTAAGCAGTTTGAACAAAAACATGGTATGTCATCTTGCAAAGCATGGAAACTAAGCAACTGAGGCGTATTTTCGAGAAAATCGTGCTTTTGTTAAGGCGGCTGAAACAAAAATATCTCTTTAAGTAGTTTTGAGCGAAAACATCATATGTCATCTTATAGAAATTTATAAAAGTCTCTACTAATAGGGGAGGAACCAGGTGCAAAAATTCGACAGCATCATAGTTGATTATGTAAATATATTACTATTTCAATGCCTTTTTATTTTCATACATGTGTACATTGCTCTGTAGAAAATATAAAATAAATGGAATTCTTTTTTTTTTTTTTCTGGTGAGATATTTTTCCTCAAACTATAGCGGCAACACTGCTGTGTGAATGTCATATGTATGCATATGCATATTTATTACTAATTTTTAAACGACTATTGTACCTTTGTTATAAATCTGGCCTCAAACCATAAAATAGGACCATATCTGTGGGGAAACGGTTTTGAAAGAGTATATAATTTTAAAAATTCAGGGTAATTTTAACCAAAAACGTGGTATACCATCTTAAAAGACTTTTCAAAAGTAGCCTAGATATAAAAATAAAACAATAACGAGCGGAAAGTTTTTGCGAAAAACGTACTTTTATGAAGTTGGCTATAAAGAGATTATCTTTCGAAACAGTTTTAGCCAAAACGTTGTATGCCCTCTTATAGGGTTCTAAGAGACTAGAAGTAATATAAAATTTAATCGAAATCGTTTTTGTACGTATGTATGTATTTAAACACCGATTTGATTGCTTACCAAGATTTTCTCTAAAAACTCTTACATCTCAACGAGTAATCAAAGTTAATCAAACGCAAACAATGTAAGTAGTATCTACATAAAATCAAGTACGTGCACTTTATTTATAATCGGATGCAAAAATGCATTTAAAAAAGTGAGAATATTTTGTTATACACTATTTTCATTTATACTGCAAAGTATAGATGTTGCACGTTGGTAAAGACAGCCACACAAATAATAAAACGACAAGACCATTTTACAATATAATTTTGTATTAATGATTAAATGAAAAAAAAACATAGACACGTTAATACATAAGCGACTTAAAAAAAAATTAAATAATATAGGAACAATAAATCGTAATCACTGGCAGGGGTTAGTTTGTTCAGTATAAAAAAAACACATATTCCACAGTATACATTAAAAATCGTATTGATCCTACTTCTTTAATTTTATAAACAATTCTTTTAACAATTCATGGTTTCTTTTTAAAAACGTCATCATGTTAACGTTTTCCGGCAAAAAACAACTTTTCTTCAATGTCACAATGTTTCCTGCAGCAGAAAATCAACGTTCTGATGACACTGATGTCGCCGGTGCACATAGATATTTTCTGGCCGGAGATGCCAAATTTGGATATTTTGCTGAATTATTTTCCCATTTCAAAGTATCTATCTTTGCACAGTCACCCTATGTGCCATCCTCTACTTTGAAGTAGCAATGTATACATAGATACATAAACATATGTATATGTATGTATGTAGCTCGAAAAATATTCATAACAACAAGTACATCTAAATTTAGGACATCCATTAACCGGAATTACCGGGTACCCATTACCCGAAATTACCGGGTACCCGCGTACTTGGGTAATGTATTACACGGGTAAAATCAAGAACACTAGTATATACATATGTACATACATACATATATCCTTAGATCTACCAAAATCATTCATGATCGCATCACATTTTCAAGTACGTATTTTAGTTCAGTATTTAGTTCAGTGTAGTTCGTAGGTGTGTATCCAATTATGTATATACTATCCACAGATGTTCCTCGCTTACTCATCATTATTTCTTTGTCTTGTCAAGCATAAATCTATAAATTATTCAGTGAATTCTATCAAAGTCTTAGACTGTATAATTTCTATCAAGAAAATACGCCTTTATCTCGATTCTTTGACACGTCTCAACATTAGTGTCAAATTCACCCCTTTCGTTCGCAAACATCGCCCTTCATATTTTTCCCTTTTCATTTGGTTTTGAAGTGCCTTGTCATTCAATTTGGCATTTAAACGATGTCAGCAGATTGCATCCCTTTAAATGACACTCATGACAGCTAAATACCAGTCTTACCACAAATTATAGTCCTTTTCACTCGAATTTATCATCCACCCCATGTCAGAAAAGTAGAACGTGGAGAAAAAACAAAAAGTCTGCATGATAGTAGTACCTACAAACACTCAGTGTACATAGCTAGACATATAAATGTCAACGTCCTGTTATAACAGTTGACATTCACATGGAAATGAATAGGAAGGATGGATGGGAATGTGACACCTTCCTGTCAACCAGTTGAGGACAATTATACTTGAACAAAAAGGACGTAAAACCAACACAAAATACAGCACACAGCGGATGTTTGTACATAATGCGTTCGTGTGTAAATACGAATATATTGTTGCCCTTGCGTTCTTGTTTTATTCCCCCGTAATAACAAAGTCGTATGCTCATTTTGTCGAAAATCTCGTAAAAGTGGATATGGAATGTCCTTTTTTTCTCCGCTTGTTTTGTGCTTTTGTCCTGTCTAGCATGTCTGTGACATGAATAATAATCGACGATTGGACGAGCACATTAAAATATTATCAACAACAAATCTATGAATGAAGGTAAGGGCTGTGCAAAATGTCCTATAAATTTGATCGGTGGACAAAAGAAAACCAAGTAAATTACGTTAGATTTTTAAGAATCAGAATAAGTCCTTAATTCAACCCGATTCAGGCTAACTTAAAGGACATATAGATATGTATATGTGTGTATGTATGTACTTCCAACAAAAAAATAGAAAGCTTTTAAAACTCTTATCCTAGGTACATACATATCATACTGACAATATACCAGATAACTCGAATTGTGTCATTCGAGCCAAGGACTCCCCACTTCACTTTTGAACATAATAGCTTGTGCTGGATATATCACATATTATTTCGGTTTAAAGTGCCATCCATGTTTTTAATTCAGGAGTACAACTTAAAAAGATACTATATGTGGAACGATGACCTTCACAGGGACCTGGGCGTGGAATATGGAATGAAATACACATATTCGCTAAAAAGCATGAGGATCGGTTTCACCACCACACGAACCCTGAGACCACCCCGCTCTTGGACCACACAAATCTAGTGAGGAGACTAAAAAGAACCAAACCTTTTGAACTAGCGCAAATTATATAATCATGTATGTATAGTAAAAGTTAGCTTCAAAGCTTGAAACTTTTAATTCTGTATTTTTTATTAATTTAAGTCAAAACAAAATTTCTTATTAGTCTAAGGACTAGATTGTAATATTTTAAATAAAAAAAAGGAGTACAATTCCGTCTGTCTGTATCTCACCACTCTTTGGGGCTTTGGAAAATGAAAAGGTAAAATGTGTAAATGTAAAAAATGTAAAATTTAAAATCACAATACATATCATAATGAACATGCTTTCAATTTGAGACAGTCTTTGGCTTAAAATAAGGATTTCTCTTTGAATGACGTTCCTCTGTGATCTTATACAAAGTGAATTTAAGCCACTGTTTCCCAACTGTTCAGTGTCTAGTTTGCAATCGATTCAATATCTTACTGCACTGCAGCTTGAGGTGAACTAAAAACTAAATATTTAGGATAATAACAACCCACTCCGTGAAAATGTAATATTGTGTGGGAAAGATCCCTGATCTGCTTACTTAGACTAACTATGACGTTTAGTTAAAAACTTCAGAAGGGTATTGAATAGCAACAAATTAAAAAAAAAAAAAAATTTTCATAGTTTTCAATTTAGGGAGCTTTTTGTCGGTGAATATAATCAGGCAAAGTTTTCAACATTTTATGAGGTATTGAATTTATGAAATTTTTTTTTGCAGCGATAACTTGAAATCGTGTGAAAGTAGACCCCCCCGTCATATGATTTTTGTTCGCCAGAACTTCAGGAATATCCATTTAAAAACTTGAAAAACATTGCATCATAAGATGATCAAACGGTGAGGATATTCTGAATACTTCTATGTATCATATAACAGTCAACCGCAATAGTGTCTTCAAGACGGGCACCTTCGATCTTATCACAGAACTCGTGATAACTAAATTCAGTTACATTTAGTTAAAATATATTCTGCTGATACTTGGTCTTCGTTGCACACTTTGTATGTGTTGTCTTACTATTACAATTCGACTCTTAGTTGGCAGGTTCGTTCTTGTCTTGAAAATGATTAGCATTTTAGCTTATCTGTTATCTGTGATTATGTTCAGTAATTGTAAATTTTGTCTAGATGCCAGAATAGTCTTAGCATTATGGGGCACCACATATGTAGATCCTTTTCTGGCTACAATGACTGCCACTTGATTGTGTGCTACTACGACCTGCCACTTGATTGTCTGCTACTATGACCTGCCACTTAAATGCGAAGAACTGTGCTTGTGCTAACGAATGATCTGACTAGTTCCAGATAGTCAGGCACTAGTTTCGATATAAATTCATAGTCCTTCTATAGCAAGGACTTAAATTATTTAAATGCGTTTTGTATTGTAGTACACTCTAGACCCTGTGGTTATACTTTTAAACGTAGAAGTTTATTTATTGCAGTTATTTATTGTATGTTCTAGGATTTTCAATTTAATAAAACAGAAAAGTATTAAAATTTACAATGATGTATTTTACACTCTTTATTTTTGGACTATGCTAACTTGTTTGACATACAATATAGGTTGTGAGGTAATTTTCGATGACTTCGACAGATTTCTAACTGCATTGGAGTCACCCGGCCCTAGTGACCAATCGATGTCCAACCTGACAATTAAATGACCAGAGAATTTTTCGTGCAATAGAAACAAATTTCTCTGCGTTGTGTGACTCGTAGCTCTGTCCTTACAAATAAGTAAAATTTAGGATACCCTTTATAACAAAAGAATCTTAAAGCTTGGCCCAATCTATTATATGAAATTGGGTTACTTATATATGTACATAGTAAGGTACAGTGACAATCTAATCTATGTTGAAGATATATAAAAATACACAAATCTATTCAATCAATCTCTAATACTCTAATAATCAGATGTCAATGTCGTCGCCATTTTGTGTTGTAAAAATTATTAATTACTTTCAAATAACTTCTGCATAGAGAAAAGCTAACGTTTATTATAAAGGCCAGTTTTTGATCTTCAGAAAAAGATATGATAAGACCTAAGAACTTAGTTTAAAATAAGGTCATTTTATAGCGTGATGTGTGCCAGGTCGCACTATGCTGTTGAATGTTTAGTTAACATTGTACAAGGCGTCTTTTCACGTACACCCTAAAATTGTGAAAGGCCGCTGGCCATACTATCTTGTTGAACTTGTGACTTTATACGTTATTTATTTATCCTAAAGAATAAGCACTGCGGATGACTAACGTCAGTTTTATTCTAATCAATTTTCAAGGTTTATTTAACTTAAATAATTCTATGGCAGACGTCATTCGCGCTCACAATTTGTCTTCTGCATTGGATTTAAAGATAAGCCCCTAAAGCCAAATAAACTCGGATTTACCTCAAAACACCTGGTAAATCCATAAATCCACTCTGTACTTGCTGATCCCAATTTATTAAAATATATTTACCCCAGGTTGAGTAAATTAATTTAATTTAATGCAGCAATTCCATGAGAAAACATAACACTTTACTCGGCACGGTTGTAAATTCTGTAATAAACTTTATGAGTCATTTCGCTCCGAGGCTCGTTTTCCCAACACTTGAGTACCTATACGTACCTACCTATTATCGCAGTGCAAATAATAATTCGCAAAAATAATCATCAGGTAACACCCCGATGGAAGTCGTTTATAATCTGCGGGCATTACCTTTATCTCGATCTGACTTTCACTACCTCCTGAGTTATGACCTGAAATGCAAAATTATTATAATTTATGCATGTACGATTAGATAGATGGATGGGCAAACATTTGTCAGCATCCCATCATAATAAACCGTCGTCATCGGTGTGCTGCGCTAAAAACAATATTTACATACCAAATCCGTTGTGGCAAAGTTAGTTATCTATTGTTTAATCTTTCAGTCAAGCTTCTGAAACGTGACACTGTGTCTGCTATAAGTGCAGACAATATGACAATCTAGCATCAGCCGGTAGATGGCATTTGATGACAGGGCATGTGACACGTGAATATCTATGAACATTAACTTGTTCATATTTTTTTCGTTTCTGCCTCCTCTTGGTTTTTTTGTTTTTTTTTTGTAATGGAGATGTAACTTTTTATTCGCAAACATCAATCGTGCCGCAATGAGTTTGTGCTATAACCGGTGATTACTACCTGCCTAGTAACGATGACATACATACATAAGAATCTGATGGAAACTAGTGCTCGTATATCATTTAACGTAGAGGAAGCTGTTAAACAATTAAAAAATCATTACAATGATTAATGTTTGCGACTATCGTAGAAAAATGTATCATGACCATCTTACTGAGAATCTTACCCCAATGGATATTACTTTTAGCCTACTTATGTGTGTACATATATATGTATGTCACAACAATGTTCTTCAGATGTCCCAAACTCATTTTTAAATGACCCGCTGAATTTATAGCGGATTCTAGGTAAACAATAGCCTTAATTACCTTAAAGTTACTAGCTCGCAGTCATATGTCACGGTTGACGTTCTGTTCGAAGCGGTATATGACCATATTTGCTGAAAGCATTTACGTACATATGTACATATCTTACTTCGCTTAGCCTCGTACTACTTAAAATCCATTCTAGTTGCTTTCGTGGGGACCGTGGCTCAGTGGATAGTGTATGGGACTAATTGATCGAGGGGTTCGAACTCCTCGCGCCAATCTGACAAATATCCAAGTATACATACATAAATAAATAAATACTTGGCGCTACAGGTCGATGGGACCTAGGGCCTAGCTTCTCACAACCATTCGTGTTGTGCGTGTTATATTCTTTACGTGAATGGAAGGGGCCTACTGTTTAATGCCGTGTCTGAAGGGTAGTTTATTATTTGAGAAATTTTCTCAGCACAGTTATACTCTCGGATGTTTGTCAGACACTCGCGAGAGGTGGGACCGTGAAAAACGTGTAGGTGTTCCCCGACTGGGATTCGAACCTCAAACCCCTTGCTCCATAGTCCAACGCACTAACCAATGAGCCACGGCGCCCACATCCAAGTATACATAACAGCTATAAAAAAACAAACATAATATACATAACAGCTGACAAAACAAAAGCTTTCCTTCGGACATGGCATTAAATGGTAAACCCCTTCCATTTGTGTGCAGAATACTTTTTGTAACCACGTGCTCTCGATACTCACAGAAGCACCGATCCCATTTATGTCAATGTTATGGCATATGCAAGCAGTTGGCTGAACTTTAGAAAGATTGGGGACATTTCTTTCTCTATAGTTCGCGTAGTTTAGTGGCTGTTTAGAATGTATCGGTAGTAAGACCATCCGCTCCAGCAACATATTTGAATATCACTACCCGAATGGCCTGTAATGTTTATCGTCTACCAAATTTAATGTAACTACATACATATATGTATAATCTACGGAAGTATGTATGTATATCCTTTTCATGTTTTCTCAATTTCCTTATTCCTATTAAAAACTTTTTGACAGTGTGCCCACTGGATACTCGATCGGCAAAGATTCTTGTCATCGCTGTATTCCTGAATTGTAGACGACCGACGTAAAACTTTTTTACGGTACTTCCGTGTTTTTGAGAAACTGTGGATATCTGCATCTGAACAAGAAGATCGTCCGAATGTGTCGTTCTGATAGTTAAGAAATTATGCTCAAGATCAGAAGTAGCAATCAGCAAATATGCGATATCTTAAGGCATACACATACTTACATATGTACATATCTATGTCTTTGTCGCTTATTAATACAGTGACGAAAGGTTTCCTACCTTTTCAGCCGCAGTACTATGGTGAAGGTTAATCTGAACTTCAAGCAACGCTGTTATAGGTGACATTGCCAATTCTCAAATCTGCTAAAAATAATATAACACAGGAGGGGTGCAATGCACTTGGTCAGCTTTTTTAAAGCTCGAAGGTTTTACTTAATACGCTTCATCTTTTACTCCTAAAAGATATGTACACAATTATCTAACTACAAGCCCTTACTCTGAAGTATTCCTCTTTTGTGTTCAATAACCTTAGAGCTCAAAATGCCGTACTTAGTTCTGTATGAAATGGTTAATATCAGTCGAACAAATTAATTCCAAGTCCATTTGTCACACCATGAAATCCCTCACAACACTCCTAACGGCAAAGTATCTGTTGCGAATCAGATTTATTGTCATAGTGTATTACGAAAAGCAAGAGCCGTCTGCTTTGTACCCCTAATGCAGCTACCGAAGTGTAGGTATAATGTGCCAAAAGTCAGCTTTAGATTTATGACAGACGCCTTCCATTATATATATGTATGTATGTATTCCAAGTTCTGTGTTTTGATACCACTACTGAAATATCTCACACCGATGTCTATAAGTAGCTGTCACTTGTGTCTCAAAGAAACTCCACTGTCATTTGTCCCATAACCCTGTAAGTCATACCGATTATAATAGGTGACGCGGTTATTTTATTTTTGTTCATTCCCCTATAATTCTTCGTCGTCGGCGAATTGTCAGTGGTTTTCATTCTCTGTGACTTTTAAAATTTTACCGCTGCTGTAAGTAGCCCTGAGTCATTTCCTTGCGTCGGTGCTTCTTATAGTGTAATCGGTCTGCACCGCTTTAGGGGGCATTAGGGGGAGCTTTTTTTCCATTAATTTATTGCTGCTTTTAATTTCGTAATTGTGATTGATGAGTTATTTCGAATGTCGCATTTGTAGAGTTGGGGATTTCACGCTTGCTTATTTGTGCTACGAACATAATTTGGACGAAATGGAGGCGATTTCTTTTTGACAGCAGATTGTCATATTTGTTATGGGTTGTAATCGCTGGGTATTAATGTGAAAATCTTCACTTTACTGCCGGCTCCTTTGAAGTCGAAATCATGTAGTTGCATCTGCACTGGAATGCGCCGAAAAATAGAAAAAGCGGTAAGAGATATAAACCTCCAAGATAGTCGCTTGTCACTTGAATTGTCAAGTTTTATCTGTCGGCAGATGTTGGGTTGTCAGTTTTTTGTTTATTTATGAAATTAAGATGGTGTATTTAGCAGTGTTTATTGTTGATACAGTGATTTATGTAATTAGGAAAGACTGATTGTACGTGCGTGTGATAAATTTAAGCACTCTACACGAGCAAGTCTTAACCACGAAGTCCACCGAAATTAAGACATGGTTTAAATTGTACTAAAAATAGATTATAGGTTTTATGTTTTGGCCAGTTGAATTTTAGCCTTGCATTCCAAACATATTATAATGGAAATAATTTTCTTAATTCCGATTAAGTCTGAAGCGATTACTGTAAAGGTATTGTTTAACTTTTCTAAGATAGTTAGATAAATGGAATTTAATACCTACTTTTCGTAAGTGTCGAAGTACCTAGATAAAGATAATAATGTTCTCGAACTTATTGAAGTTCAGCGGCGTCAAAGTGTCTATAACACATTCTTTGTGGATTATTTCTGATACCACACCGTACTGGATTGGAATATTGGCCTTTGTTAATAAGTGCTAAATTTATAACTCCGCTTAGAGGGAATACAATATACAGTATATATACATATGTACATAAGATTACTAGTTGAATCATATGCCCTACAAAGTACTTTAGACACTGTAGAGTAAAGAAACGAAATGAAACCGGAGTTCAAAGCTCTTACACCAGACAAAGAATTCGACTTACACCATTCAATTGTTAAGTTAAGTTTTGATTGAAGTGGGTGCTAGCTAAAGCTAATGTATTTTGACCGACGACATTACCATTGTGACACCTATTCGTTGAAGAGTTAAAAGATCTGATTAAGCCTAAACGCATGCATACATTATGAATGTAGATATGAGTCGTAGGAATATTTGCCTTATACCTATAGGGTTTATCACTGAAAACATTTTTTTTTTTGTTAATTGTACCCTGTCTGTCTCATTGTAATCTATGGTACAGTATTTGGGTAAATATCTATCTAAGTAAGAAGAGAATTCCTGTAAACCTCTGTAAAAAAAGTTTATGTTAAACCTAATAAGCAATTACATTCCTTAGAGTATGTTTAAGTAAGAAGGATGTCAAGGTAGGCCTTGACATGTAATATTTCTTTCGTAGTTACTTACATATGTATGTAGGTTGGAAAATAGTATGTTCTTGTTCAAATATCGGTAGATGAAAGTATAGTTCCATATTTTCTGTAGTTATTCTGTAATTTGTAAAATTGTCCCTTCGGGTAGGGGCCAGAATATACCCGAGGTAGGAATGCCTGTCGTAAGAGGCGAATAAAATCCACCCTTCGTATACCAGGGATAAGATGTATACATACTATGCAATGAGTAAAACAAATAGATATAGTACCCCAGGTGGCAGTCCAGGTTCACTGGAAAATCCACCCTCTTCGGAGGTAGGCTCTACGGATTCTGGGGAGAGCCAATTATTGCATTTAATAAATCCCTTCGTGAAAAATTCAAGGGTAACTCGGTCTCCACCATCAAGACCGACCGTCTCCGGAAAAAGAAGTCCGCCGGATGCGCAAGCGCAAGGAAAAAGGGACTCAGCGATTTGTAAAAGCTTTGAGGAGGAAAACAATGAACTCCGTACTAAGCTTAACAAAATGGATCTTCTCTACCAAGAACTCAAGAGAGAGAATTCTCTTTCGCATAAAGAACGCGAAGTCACTCTGTCTCATGCAGCTAGTCCCAATTATCACACGGATGAAGAAGAGCTAGCACGCGAAACAAATTGGGTAGAAAAGAAAAGACCCAGTAAAAAGCGAAGAGCCGATTCTTCACCCGAAATCGAGCCACGGAGACAAAACAACGAAAACGAGCCGAAGAAGAAACAAGCTCAGGATAAATTACGTCCTCCGCCTGCAATAAACGTAGTCGGGATTACGGAGTACAATTAACTACATCGCCTTCTCAAAGGAACTGTGACGTCGGAGTTTAAGGTAACGTCATTCCGAAACAATGCTTGGAAAATTAACGTAGCTGACCCCGAAGGCTACGCGGAAAAGATCCAATGGTACACTTATGAAAATAAGTCAGAAAGACCACTACGTGTCATAGCAAGGGGTCTCCACCCTTCGTGCACTAAAGACGACGTTATAACAGATCTTAAAGTGAAAGGTTTGAATTTATTGAATTTATATACTAAAAATTATATGAAATATATGAATTTTAATATACTAAAAAAAAACAAAGCAGAAAACGGAACAAGGCCAGGAAATTTTGGCCAAGCATGGACTCCAGCTCTTTATGCTCACTTTCGATAGGAGTGAAAATGTAGACGCTATTTACAACATTAAAACAATTTTAAATATCGTAGTTAAAATCGAAACAATGCGTACGAACACAAGATCGATACCACAGTGCAAACGCTGCCAAGGTTTCAATCACACCCAAGCATATTGCCAAAAAGACCCAAAATGCGTAAAATGTGCTGGTAACCACCTATCAGAAAGATGTGACCTTAATAGGCAAGCCCCGGCGACGTGCATAAACTGCAAAGGTAACCACCCAGCAAACTATAGAGGTTGTGAAGTAGCTAAAGAGCTCCAAAAACGACGCGATACATTCAAGAATACTTTAGTCAAAAACGCACAGCTGATTAAAGAAAGACGAGTAACTATTAAGGAAAAGGTTATGAACGAAATTAAACCCACTAAAACTAAGACGAAAGGAGACCAAACCAAAGTTCCTCTAACAAAAAATAATGAAAAGCCAAAATCTCCAAGAGTGCAATCATATGCTCAAACCGTATCACAAGCAAACAAACCGCCTAGTGTTACGGTAGACCCAATCTCGCAAGTCTTCTCTATTATTCTCGCAAAACTTGAGGAGCAAACCAAGATTAACAAGACCATATTTGACAAATTGAGCAAGCTCGAGTTTAAACCACGAACAAAAATAACTCCCACATGATCATGAAACGGTTATTAAAAATTTTAACATGGAACGCAAACGGCCTCCAACAAAAATCACCGAACTAGAGGTATTCCTGCGAGACGACAATATTGACATATGCTTGATATCTGAAACTCATTTGACAAAAAAATCTGAGGTAAAATAAGAGGATTTCGTGCGTATCACGCTTATCATCCTTCTGGGAGAGCCAGAGGCGGATCCTCCCTATTCATCAAAGACTGCATTAAGCACTCCATGAATACAACGATTGAACTTGACATTATGCAAGCAACTTCAGTTCGTGTTAAAAACAAGAACTCATACTACAACATCGCGTCCATTTATTGTCCCCCACGATGCACAATTAAAAGTAACGACTTTGTAGATCTCTTCAACTCGTTTGGAACGAATTTCATTATTGGTGGTGACTTTAATGCAAAACACACCTTTTGGGGTTCAAGATATGTATAACTCGCCAAAAGGTAGACTCCTATACGAAGTTGGTATGCAATTCGGGGTTGACTTCTATTCGACAGGGCAACCGACATATTGGCCCTCCGATGCTGCAAAAACACCTGACCTGATAGACTTCTTCATAACAAAGGGAGTATCTCCAAGTTTTGCAAAAGTAGAGGAAAGTTTT
Source organism: Xylota segnis (assembly GCA_963583995.1). Lineage (NCBI taxonomy): Eukaryota > Metazoa > Arthropoda > Insecta > Diptera > Syrphidae > Xylota > Xylota segnis. The sequence goes on from OY757237.1 coordinate 80,946,884, forward strand.
GATCTCTCCTCAGATCACTCACCGGTAATCTTAACAATAAGTGACCAACTAATGAAAGTAGAAGGCGTGCCTAGATTAACTAACAACAAAACCAACTGGAACGGCTTTAAAAATGATTGCGAAGAAAATATTATCTTAAACGTGTCACTAAAAACACCACTCGAAATAGACGACGAACTCGATAAATTTATTGAATCTATTCAGTATACCGCATGGAAAAATACTCCATTAAGGAGAAGAGTAGTCAAACGCAGCGAAGTTAATTATCCGCCCGATATAAAAGAACTCATTCGTGAAAAGAGAAGAGCACGTAAAGTATGGCAACGAACCCGTGCCCCCCAACATAAGACATACTCAAATTACTTAAGTAATAAACTTAAAAAAGAGATTCAAGAGTTAAAAAATAGCGAGACCACTGTTTGAAAAGAGTACAAACTATTCGCTCTGGAAAGCTATAAAAGCGCAAAAAAACCACAAATGCAATCAGCACCAATCAGAAAAGACAATGGCGATGACAAAGAAAAGGCCGACCTTTTTGCCAAACATCTGGAGGAAACGTTTAAACCATTTGATGGTCAAATATTAATAGAGGATCACAGAAGTATGACAATGACATCTGACAGCTTTAGAATAAAAAGAGTGTCACTAACCGAACTTTACAAAGAAATAAAACAACTGAAAAATAACAAAGCCCCAGGTTTTGATTTAATAACCGGACAAATCCTTAAGCAATTACCACAAAAAGCACTAATGAATCTGCTGCATTTAATAAACGCTTCGCTTAGATTGCTACACGTTCCAGATGCGTGGAAGGTAGCAGAAGTGATTTTGGTTCCGAAACCGGGAAAATCTCCTAATGACAAAAAATCGTACAGACCAATATCGCTCCTTCCAATAATATCGAAGGTATTTGAAAGGCTCCTATTGAAACGCATACAACCAGTTATTGAAGAAAGACGACTTATACCTGATCATCAATTCGGGTTTAGAATCAAGCATTCCACAATCGACCAGGTTTACAGAATAACCGATGAAATTGAAAAAGCCCTAGAAGGACGAAAGATTTGCTCTAGCGCTTTTCTTGACGTCTCCCAGGCCTTTGACAAGGTTTGGCACGATGGCCTGAAATACAAACTAAGACAGGTCCTGCCGGAACACCTAAATAAGATCTTAGAATCCTACCTTGAAAATAGACTATTTCGTGTTAAACACGGAACTGAATACTCCGAGTTCAAGGAAATAGCAGCCGGAGTTCCGCAAGGAAGTGTCCTTGGTCCAATTTTATTTTTGCGGTATACTCGAGACATACCCCAAACTGAAGGCACCGTAGTAGCTACGTTCGCGGACGATACGGCAATTTTAGCAACGGATAGTTCAATTGAGTCAGCAACTGATAAACTCCAACAAGCTTTGAATAAAATCTGTGACTGGACAAAACAATGGCGCATTGTTCTTAACGAGACTAAATCGACGCATGTGAATTTTACATACAAGAAAATAAACAATCTACCCGTTTTTATTAACTCTGTACAAATACCACCTGCAAATGAAGCTAAATATCTAGGGATGACACTAGATGCGAAGCTCAAGTGGAAAACGCACGTTAAAAAAAAACGCGATGAGCTTGAAAATCGTTTTAGAGAAATGTATTGGCTCCTTGGAAGATATTCCAAGCTAAGTGTACATAACAAACTGCTTATATACAAGCAAGTGCTTAAGCCTATATGGACATACGGCATACAACTCTGGGGTTGTACTAAAGGAAGCAATAGAGAATTTATTCAATCATTCCAAAATAAAGTGATAAGACGATTCGTGAATGCTCCCTGGTATATTAGAAACAATGATATACAAAGAGACTTAGGGATCGCAACTGTGAACGACGAAATAACAAACTTCGCTAGGAAGCTCCATCTTCGCCTTCATAGTCACTGTAACCATGCTATACTCCAAATATTGGACGTGAGAAACCTTATGCGCCGACTTCAAAGAACGAAACCGTTCGATCTAGCGCAATAAGAAGCAACCGCATATAATGACGGCATTAGCAGGTGATGTTGCTGAAAACCTACCTGCCTCACGCGAATATTATTGAAGCTTAAACTACTTGTTAAGGCAACTTAGTTGTAGTAAACAAAAAATAATAAAAGGGAAGGGTGTGTTTAGTCAGTAAAAATCTGACACTACTATGAGTACACGGTGTCTCATAGTGTCTTTTGAAGATTCTCACCAACCCACGGAAAAAAAAAAAAAAAAAATTCTTTAATTTCAATTCGAAATAATTCTGAATGTTTTGGATATTCGAACCATGTGAATTCAAATTATTCTTTGTCCCTAACACTTCCGGTACAGAAATGAGGAAATATATATGTAAATACATACGTATACATTTAATTTTTAGATTCTTTTTACTATATAACAGGTCACCCAAATTTAACAGTAACTAAATAATATTTTTTTTAAGCATTTTAAAAAGGTTTTGGGTGGGAATTGAATAAAATTAAAAAAAATGTACATAGTATGTTAACCAAAAATATGTAGATACATATGTATGTAGGTATTGTACAGGGTTGTAAAGTCTTCAAAAACAGGCTGTAATTTTTTAGTATTTAGCTCCAAAGATACGTTTTTCCTTCGCTTAGTTCATTAAGATATCTACAAGTAGCTTGAACGAAAATATATGTAAAACAAAAGTTAAAAGAAAAAGCATCAAAATCGAACAGCGCATAAAATCACCAGAAATCATTGAGTCAAACAAATGTGCGTGAAAATGTAACAATATGCGTGAAAATAGCTTGTAGGCAACTGGAAAGTGCCAGTGGGCGCCGTGGCTCAGTGGCTAGTGCGTTGGACTACGAAGCAAGGGGTTCGAGATCGAATCCCAGTCGGGGAACACCTAAAAGTTTTTCACGGCCCCACCTCTCGCGAGCGTCTGACAAACATCCGAGAGTACAACTGTCTCGAGAAAGCTTCTCAAATAACAAAATTGCCCTTCGGACACGGCATCAAACAGTAGGCCCCTTCCATTCGTGTAAAGAATGTAACACGCACAACACGAATGGTTGTGAGAAGCTAGGCCCTGGGTCCCATCGACCTGTAGCGCCAAGTATTTATTTTTATTTTTAACTGGAAAGTGCCGGGAAAGTTTAATATCTCGTTGTTCAATGATTTCTGAAAATCACCAATGAAACAAGGAGGCTCATGGAATTTGACAATTAGTTCTAGAAAAAATTGAACTCGAAATGTAACAAAATACAAAAAAATATTAGAAAATACTTAATTACCATTTTTAGAAGAACTATTCTTTTATAAAATATCTACATATGTATGTATATCTCAGGAAAAAGTCTGTTTTCTGTAATTAAAATTATAACCTCGAAAAGCAATACTAATTTATTTTGCTTACACATTTAATCAACTATAGTACTGTTCCCATAATGCTCGAAACTGTGAAGAATTATGAAATTTTACGAAAACTGATCAAAACCTGTTCATGTACGTTAAAGTTTCGTAATTGTTCACAGAAGAGGGCGTTCACGAGAGAGTAAGCAATTTAAAAGTACCCCGTAAGTACGTCATGATAAATCACAAATCCTTTCGACAAAATGATCAAAAGTACACTTGACGTTCGCCACCAAGGCGTCCTGTGATATGTATATTTAAGTATGATACGGGTCACTTAAGTGGTAAACCAAAGCCTAAACAAACAGTAAGTCCACAAATATATTGACAAAATATAGTTTTCATATATGTATGTATGTATTTAGATATGTACATACATAAGTGTGTAAATTCTAGCCATGTTAAGCAGTTTGCTATCAGCCCTCAGATTTGAGAATTTATTGACAACAAATCAATCGCAACAACCACTTGAGATATTTCATAAATTTTTTGGAAAGAAAATTCCCATCCACTTTCCTCGATATTTCAAATGTAATGACTAATCGCAAGGCCAAAAATAAACAGTTTTCAAAACTGTCAACCCGACATATGCCGACAAGTAACATCCGCTAATTAATAGCATTTGACACATATCAATGTGTCAAGACTATGTCTGCCTGTCATTAATAAATTTTCAAATAATAAAAAAAAAATTATATAAATTTCATTCGTCTGAGGAAAATAAATGAAATCATTGATAAGAACGTGAACTGTTTTCGTCTTTTTGAAAATTAATCGCAAATTGTATTGATTTTTGTGTTGAGCGCACCCCTCTACCAGCTTGAGTATGTCGCTTCGGTGGGTTAGGGTACGATTATCGGACATCGCAAGGCAATTAGTTTATTTGTTTGCAACTGGTAGGAATAATAAATCATTGCCATCGTCGATGCAGAGAGTCAAGCCACCGGGCTTCCCTTGTACCTCATTTTTTTTTTTATTATTCACTTATCCTGGTTTTTGTTGTTGAGCTTCATCGCATATATCTCTTGCTCCTCCCTGTTTGGTGTGTTGTGTTATTTATGATTTAAACATTTATGTTTTTCTTTTTTTTGTATTCATTTTGAAAGAAATTCGCCTGTCAGCGAATGAGGAGTGCTGTTTAATGGTAGTTGCCTCTCGCTTGGTGTCGATAGAGCTGGTGTGGAGGCGGTGGCAGGCGGGTGGTGTATCTTTTGTATGCGAACATGTCCAAATGTGATTTATTACACTTTGATAACCCCCCAACAATAATTACTGATATAATTTATGACTTTCAGTATTTATATTTATTATTCTACTTTAAAACGGGATGGATTTATGAGGGGAATATACTCATACTACTTCTGCCGCCGTCGTTGCGGTACATACATACGTACATTAGTGTACGTCATGCATCCACAAGAATGCAAATTGAAAAATACTGTCCTCTCTGTGTGTGTCTCGTAAAATAATCATTTTTCGTTTGGATTGCATATGCTGTCATACGCTTGCCAGACAGAAGTATCAAGCCGAGTATGTTTGTATTAGGGCTAATTACATTTTTGTACAACGTGTGAAGAGGAGTGAAATAATTGACATTGGGGACGCTGACATTCGACTTTTGACGCGATTCGTTTTCTCGTGGAACTCTCTCATATCAGTTCTATATCAATGAACAAAGCAATTATCCTTGCACTCGATAGAAGTCACATTGATGTCTACCGATATACCACTTCTGAGTAGTATCTCTACAAATGTTACTCACCGTAAAAATGTCGACCAAGAGAAACAGCGGCCAGTCAACAACAATTATTTTCGTCACATTAGTCAATGATTAGTTCCACTTATAGACTAAAGATAACACTGGCAGCTATCTTATAAGTATGTTTTCCTATTACTTTTGGCGATAAATCAGAATACGAATACCTAGCTAATAAATTAAAGAATCCGTTCGCTGACAGAATGATTTACGGGATCAATGATGTCATGTTGCACTGCGACGTTCGTAGACAGTTTGATATTTAGCGAAGTAAACAACAAATTTTAGTCATTTAGATTTGCGCTTTCTGGATGCATACTCATACAATACCTAGGCAAAATTAGTTGAGAACATTAAATCTCCGAAAACAATCTAAGATCCGATGTGAAGATCATAATGTTACCAAGCCTTCATTCGTCCAATTCTAGCTTATTCGAGTCCAGTATGGTGAAACATAATATGTAACCCCACATGGAAAAGCTTCGGTTATTTGAAAGAAAATGTCTTCGAGCTTGTACGCGGATGTATGTACATTACGATGACAATAAGTCACCTGGATTGGATGGGATACCCAACAAGGCCCTTAAGTTAACCATAGAAACAAACACGGAACCATTTCTAGAAATATACAATAAGTGTATAACCGAAGTGGTCTTTCCAGACCAGTGGAAAAAACAACGTCTGGTGCTGCTGCCCAAAGGGAAAAAACCGCCAGATGAGCCCTCGTCATACCGTCCCATATGCCTGTTAGACGCAATGGGTAAAATATTGGAAAAAATTATATGCAAATGACTGGAGGTGGCAATATATGAAGCCGGGGGACTTTCAAACGAACAGTATGGATTTAGACAAGCCCGTTCTACAATCGATGCTATACGGAGGGTAACCACAATCTTGGAAGATGCTATCCAGGCCAGAAGATGAAGAGGAGGCGCAAAGAAATACGGTGCTGTAATAACACTGGACGTCAAATGATAGTACCAGGGTTCCTAATCAAAATAATAATCAATTATTTCGAGAAACGGTACCTGTTTTACGATACCGACGATGGGGTAAAACAGTACCACATATCTGGCGGAGTACCACAAGGATCGGTACTAGGTCCTATTTTGTGGAATCTTATGCATGATAAGGTGCTGAGCCTTGAAATCCCCAACGAGGCAAAAATCATAGGCTTTGCCGATGACATCGCAATCGTAGTGACAGCAAAACACCTGGAAGAAATAGAGGACATTGGAAATGAATATACCCGAAAAGTGAGACGGTGGATGGCAGCAGTCGGTTTAGAACTCGCTGAACATAAAACGGAAGCAGTACTAGTAAGCAGCCGCAAGAAAAGAGAAGCAATCACCATCAGCTGCTCGGGTGCGTACTGCCTTATCCAGAATAATGACAAACATTGGAGGACCCAGACAACCAAGGAGACTAATTTTGTCAAGAGTGGCGCAGTCAATAATAATGTATGCGGCACCAATATGGGCAAAGGCAGTGAAAATTAAGTCCCACTCAAGAAGAGTTAATTCCGTCAATAGACTGTGCGCGCTGAGAGTGAGTTGCGCTTTTCGGACGGTATCCGACGATGCTATATGTGTTATTGCGGGAATGCTATCAGCGGATATCTTGGCTATTGAGCTAAAGAGGACCAATGACGCCAAAATCCAGGAACCCCTTGCTCCAGTCAAAGATATTAAGCTGGCAGAAAGACAGCGAAGCATGAGAACATGGCAGGAAAGATGGAATCAGTCAACGAAGGGAAGATGCACCCATCGACTTATACCGGATATACATAAATGGATGGACCGGCATCACGGAGAAGTGGATTTCTATCTCACCCAGTTCTTAACCGGACACGGCTGCTTCAGAGCTTATCTAAACAGGTTTGGGCTTGATGAATCTCCAAACTGCTCAAACTGTGGAGAGGCCAGAGAGGATGCAGAGCATGTGCTCTTTCAGTGCCCACATTTTCGCTTGGAACGCAGAGGTCTTGAGGAAATAATTGGAGAAATACCAACTCCGGAGAACATCGTAAAACATATGTTGACATCGAACGCAGTATGGAATACTGTGAAACAAACAGCAGCGGTGATCATAAAGGAACTTCGGCGGCTGGAAAGGCTCAGGCAGAGCAACCAAACCCAAACGGAAGCTCCCTCAGAACAAGAAACGTCGAACAGGTTAAGAAGAGCATAAAGTGCTAACCAGCCCCGCGAAGTAATACTTAACGGTAGTTCCGCGGGGAGAGTGGTTGAAGTGTGTAGGGTGTGGGTTAGTACGTAGGCGAATTCCTGGCATCGAGTATTCAGGTTTGCGAATCGTGCATGCCAATAGTCCGGGTTACTGGTATCTTTAGGAGATAACACATCCGTTGGCGCAACCAAAAAAAAAAAAGGACTTGCAGAAATTTTGGTGACTGTGATAGAAAATTTGTTTATCTAAACACGAATTTAAAAACTGTACATGACTTAAGTTACAGCCTTTACAAATCCGTTAAACTGATAAATACCCGAAAAGATTCCACGTATAGACATCCTATTCAATTAATTTGTTCGCTACTCTATCTATCCCAATATGTTAAACGATGTACCAAGCCTATACAAACAAATATGTCATTCGCCATACACTATCACTCTCGAATATCACACTAATGTCACCCGAAACGGCGGCAGTGGCGCCGACCGCCGTACTTCGCCTCAGTCGCCCATTACGATATCAGCGAGTGGTATCAGTTTCCTGAAGGGCCATTAACAAATCGTAATTAATAGGGCAGATGCCCCACTTTTAAGGCAAACCACTGGCATGGACACTAAATTAAATTTATTACCTCCTGCCCGAGATTCAATTTTTTTTATTTCATTTTTTTTTTCTAAGCGCTTCATAAAGTTTAGCAAACGACAACAACGAAAGGAAAAAATAATAAAATGTATATTAAGCTCAATTTACTCCCGAAAAAATGAGGCCCGATCTAACCCCGCCGGCCGCCAGGGGATGCATGACAGAGGTCGTAAAAAAAACACAGTTTCTGTTGGGAAATCATAAATTTTCGAAATGTCCGCGATAATAATTGGGTACTTAATAAAATTTATTATTTTCCACAATTGGCCATTCGCGCAGAATGGTAGCTGCACGAGATGGTAGATTCGAGCACCGGGGCCAAGGGGTCCAAAGGTGGTGGTCTACCACAGCTACAAATCAATTCCGGTGCTCTGTGATAAGTTTGTTATTTTGCGACGATTTATGGCGCACTAGGTGCTCTCTCCGTGTTTTGTGAGTCAAGGCGCAAAGCTTTTTCGCTCGCGCGGTATCGGACCAGGGCTATAAATTCGTCGTGCTTCGACTACTGTGCTGCCAGTGCCGGCGACCATTGTACCTACATAGGTAGTTTCGGCACAACAAATTTTTGACCATTCCTGAGTACAAATGTATTTCTTTTTTTCGGCTACCGTTCGACATATGAACACATGTAGGTACGACTACGACGAGGACGTGGAACTCGTATGGTTCGTCGTATGTGGCTGCCGTGGTAGTGGGTAGGACTGCGCCAGTAAAAATTCCCAAGTTGACTGTTAACGCGGCGTGGAATGATAAATTTCTTTAAAAAAACGTTCACCATGTATCTGCAGTATATGTATGTACCTACTTGGGGGCAACTTTATTTATGACTTGACAGTTGTTTAATGTCTTTTTCTTCGAACAGTGTTTTGACACACGTTTGTGCGCGCTAGCTATTTAAAATGGATGTGTTTGCATGTGTGCCTACGAAGGCCTGCACACACGAATGATTGCGACGATGAGTAATGTAATTGTACCGAAAATGAGGAATGAATTCTCACGATAAATACCCTTGTACGCAAGTAGGTCAGCTTGAACGTCTTGAGAATAGGCGCTGTTATTTCCCACAAATCATGGCCTAATGTATCTACCTTAATTGCCGGAGCTAATGCTTCGCATCTAACCTGTCATTCATAGTCCGACATTAAATCAGACACTAAATGTTAATTCGTCAAGGTATGTAAATTATTTTATCTATTACAAAATGAGTTAATACTGTAATGGGTGTTTGCTAACTTGTTTAAAGTGATGTGTAAATCGTAAGTCATTTTCCGGTTATTTCTTTCTTCAAACTTTTAGTATTTGAAACGCCCTTATCCCAAAAGTCTCAATAGTAGAGATAAAGACTTTGCATAACAAGTAACCAGGAAAATGATTATATAATCCTTCTCGGATCTCTGATGGCCGTTTTTATAACATAAATCGCACTCTGAAATGTATGAGATCCTTAAAAATACTGCGATTGAGATACCAATTCCTTTTAAAAAGTAGAAAAGTTCGACTGCACTAAAATCCATGACTATTAATTAAGGAAGACATGAGGAAGTACAAATCTGCAGTGGTATGAAAAAAGGAGATAAGCAATTCGGCATTTAATATACGTTCTGCACTTGTCTAGGTTGAGCCTAGAACGGCCAGTATGCATTAAAACATACCCACGAGGTGGTCAATTGATTTCTGAAGATAATATGGATAATATGTGGGCGCCGTGGCTCTGTGGTTACAGAGAGAGTTACAGAGAATGGTTAGTGCGTTGGACTATGGAGCAACGGGTTCGAGATCGAATCCCAGTCGGGGAACACCTAAAAGTTTTTCACGGCCCCACCTCTTGCGAGCGTCTGATAAACATCCGAGAGTAAAACTGTCCTGAGAAAGCTTCTCAAATAACAAACTGCCCTTCGGACACGGCATTGAACAGTAGGTCCCTTCCATTCGTGTAAAGAATATAATACGAATGGTTGTGAGAAGCTAGGCCCTGGGTCCCATCGACCTGTAGCGCCAAGTATTTTTTTTTAATATGGACACCAAATTTCGACTTCAACAACTAGATTGCTTACCCAGTTAGGTGATATTTGGCGCCATCTTTTTGAAACCACATACACACATAAGTATGCCCTAAGTCATCATTTCCTGTTAACCCCACAAATAGTATGTCAATATGGACAGGTGGCGATTTCTACTGACTGTGTTGCCAATATCATTAAAAGAAGTACTTTCACAGCATGAAATCATGACCACACTGTTAAATTTATGGTTGGAATGAGATCTTGTAAATGGCTTTTATTTGCTGATCTACCCGAATATGATGAATTTACTTATTAACACTGATTTAATTTCGTGTTCGCCATCAAATGCGACTGAAAGCGAGCTTTGATAAAAAATTTGATGAAAAATTGAATTGATAATTTCGATGATTAAATAGTAAGTATAAAGTTGAAATAAAAAAAAACAGCACCTAACATTACCTACACTAAAGAGTGCTTTAACTTGGCTAAACCTGCACGTAAGTCCTTTCAGCTAACGGACTCCACCATCTTTCCAGATTCTAAAGCCATTGTATGTACTGTATGTACTGTATGAATTTAAGTTTCCATCTTATGAGATACCTTATAATGTACTAAATGGACAAATGTGGAGTATTCATCATCACCGTGAATGCCGTAGAGTGGTTCTTGTCATCTTTAAATCTCTTAATAGATGATGGCACAGTGAATCTTCTGATTTTGAATTACTTACTGCCTTTCTAATTTGTCCCGTTCTTAACTAACTGGATTCGTTTGCGCACTTCAAGTCCGTAGAAGTCTCCTTTTACTTATACTGCTACGTTGTCCCTCTGGATTACATTCGTTCGTTCATTCCTTTACTGATGACTTCCTTATTCCTTTACTACACTTATTTTCTAATTCACGGCTTGGTTCCCAAGCTATGAAGTCTCAACTATAGCGAATATATACCGAACTCAATTCCGCTATTAATGCAATTATCCATGGGGGTCCGAAAAATTGTTCAATTCATCAGAATCCTTGTGCTGTCTACTGTCTCTGACGCGGGATACTAGAAAAGCCAAACTTATATTAAATTAAGCAGATATTGAGAAATCGAATGGCTTGTCAATGGTTGTCACGTAAGTTATTCCAGATCTCTGCTGGAAGTATCAGAGTTCTGAAGCTGCCAATATGGGCAGCTGGGATTCCTTCTGATTTTGTCGTAGCTTTTTTTTTGTCAGTTTTTCTGCCAGTGTTAACAGTACCAAAGCATGAGCATGAGTACCAACCAAAGGCACAGAGAAATGGTTTTCCGCTTACATACTCATGGTATGTAAGATCTTCCACAATCAACTGTGCGCACATAATCTATCCTCACAACTAGAAGAAAACAGAGAATTTAAACATTCGATTCTTTGAGTGTAGCGAGAAGAACATCTCCAGTCATGGTCAAAATGTCATCATCATCAAACCGATGACAAAGATGATAGCATGGCGCGAAACAACAATAATTGGGTAATTTGATCCCCCATGACTTCCACTCTTTCCCCACGGCTATGGTCGTCGGTGGGAAAAAGAAAAAAAAATATAATAATAGTCAATTTCAGTGGGCTTCTTCTTTAATTCAGTATTCGACAAATGACTAATGACCGACTGACGACAGACTGATGATGATAATTTTTAGAGGCGTGCACACCCCTTCTGCTTTCCAAAAAAGGAAAAAGAAGAAGCATTTTGTAAATGAGAATATATGACGACGCTGACCGCTGACTATGACGCCAATAAATATTATTAAGTGCTATTGTTGGAATCGGACATTCTTTTTTGTGAGTCTCCGTTTGTCGTTCTGTCGATGTCGTTTAATTTCTCGACGAATGTCGTCGTTAATAACGAGCTACCGCTTGGCCCCTGCCACGATAAGACGCGACCATTCTATAGAATCCAACAAGAAAAAACAAAACCCAATCTCTCCCCTTAATGACAAACTTTTTAATCGTAATTTATATTCGTTTATTTCTTCATTAAATTTTATTTATAATATACATATTAACATATTAATTTGTTCTATGTACCTACAACAAAACGCGGACGCGAGAGGCAGCTACTGCGGGTTCGTTCTGACGCCGATCACCGAAAACAACACAAAATGTCAAATTTATGGCGCGCGGTCGTTAAGATTTCCGATTTGTTTTACTTTTCTAATTTTTTATATATTTTTTTTTTTTTTGTTTTGTTGTGCGCTGCTAACCCGAGTAGGGAGAAGCCACATAAAGTTGTTAATATATTGCAGCACTTCGACAGCGATAATCGAAATCGATTCAATTATTTTGACAGACAGCGTTTTGCGATTTTCGACGTCGTCGTGGTGGAGTTCTGTCAACATTTCGTTGAGATCTGTCGAATAGATAGTCGGATTACAGTCGAATAAAAATATTTGAATACAGTATTAGCATGGTTGGCAATAACAATTAAAAAAGATATTTATGCGATAAACGAATCAATGTCATGTCGTTGTCGATTCGTGTCAATTTGAAGAGCGGCGCGCTCTAAAAGCAGCAGCACAGTGTGTAATTTATTCAACAGAGTCAGTGGTTTTCATAAAATTAAAATTCAAAATGGGAAATATTTATATTTCTTGTATTTTGTATTGGAATTACTGAGTCGTGAGATGGGCGATATCTGAAACCTTGATTTTATGGCCTAAAGATTCCATTCTCGGTAATTTTTGTGTTTTTTTCTTCTTTTAAAGGCGGGTGGTTATGTAGGAGGATGCTAGAGAGTTTTTCTTTAATTAAGGGAATGGTAGCAAGCAACTCAGAGCTAATGGAAGGTGACATTAAATAATTTGTATAAACAGGGAAACTAAATAAACATCTTGCATCTTGATTATGCAAGTTAAGTGGTTACATCTTTATATAAGTTTGAAAAAGTAGTATGTGGGCTGATAAAAAGAAGAAAACTGCAGGGCAGGAGAGTTTTAGGTTGTACTGCGAACCAAAAACCTTGAACTCTTGAACTCTTTACGAAAGCTTTAACAAATATTTTTATTTTTTATTTCCACATCATACTCGTGGCTTTCACTGAAAATTGTAATATCCTTCCGTGAGAGGCGGAAGCGAAATATGTACCTTCAAATCGAACCTTGAACCTCTTTTTCAGTAGCCCGATCCACTGAGCTACTACGACAAATTCGGAGACAGCGTAGCTTCACATTTAAACGGAGATAAAGGATCTTAGTGTGAATGTACATATGTACATATGTAAATTCTAATAAAGAACGCGGCCTTTGATACTTACAAATATTCGAGGGTGTTCAATGATGTAGTAACCATCTTAAAAAAACGAGTCCACCAGAAACATGCTTCGGTGATAAGCTAGAGTTTTTTTTTATGTGATAACGTCTGACCCGTAAGTTTCTGATCGTGAAACATAACAAGTGTCCCAGACCTCCAATGACTTGCGCTGTGTAGCAGTAAATATAGTCATTGGTTTGGCAATAAAACGGTTGTTCAATTAGGTGCGTCTAAGTTTAAACAGCGATTGATATAATTTTCGGGAATCTAAGAATTTTTTGAAAACATCCTTGAAAACGTCCTTATACACCCGGCGAAATAACTAACTCACAGTTTACGTTTTACTGTCCGTCACGTAAATTTATAATTATATACGACTATATGTTGATACATGTATTTTCTCGTCTTTTCAGAAAAGCAGCAATTATTTCTATAAATTTTTCGTTAAAAATAGTGCTGCACTCAACTTATTTGACACCAATCTTCCATTTGTCTAAATTAAAGTGAAGAGTTGACATTCTGTCACTCTCTGCATCGCAGCTCACTAATTGCATCTCCCTGCGCCGTCGTCAGCGTCCCTGTTACCGTACTCTGCTGTGACTCATAAGTAGAAAAGAATTTCGAAAAATTAAATTACAAACTACAAGACATCAAACATGATGTAATTTTCCGTCTGTCAATGGTGAACAGTGGCAACGGAGTCCCCAACCTAGAGGAAGACATAAATTTCTTTTGAACGATCGTCCTCTTTTTTTTCACGCAGTCACTGTGTCAGACCCGAAGAGTGATCCCGTATTGTCAAAAATACCCGCACTAAGTGCCACATATTTATGTTACACACTGCTGTTGTGTCATTTATGTTACGATCTCCGCCGCAACTGACAAATCGACGGAGATCACGACGCAGTGAGTTGCCATCGCCGCTGCGCTGCGACCCTCCCCAGATAGTGCTATGCATCCATGACTGTCATCGTCATTTCTTATAATTTATAACAAAATCGTTAATTAGCTATGACATCAGCTGTTTGAAAAGAAAATTTATGGCCCAAGATAGGGATGCGCCTTTCGTCTAGGTACGGTTCGTGGAAAGTCATTTTCTTGTAATTTTTCACTCGGGTGCAAGTATTTCTGGTTGTTGTAGCCTGTTGCACTTTACGCATTACACTGGGTTGATAATTAACAACAACGATGACAACATGACTCCATGGTACATGTGCGTACGCAATATGCGTCAGTGGAGAGAGGGTGTACATTTTCTTTTCTCAGCTTGACTGCGGGTGGTATTCTAAATGGTAATGAGTGTGTTGAGTGTTGCGTAGGAATTGCCTCCTGGATGGATAGATGGTTTTGGCGGCTTGGAGTGGAGGAGAAGAAATCGATTTATCTTTTCAGTATTCTGTCAGATCAGGTTTTTTGACACCTTCAATGGAAATGTCAAAAAATTTCGTTGGCGCATAACAGATTGAGCTGTCGAAGTATTTACAAATGGAGTGGCAACGTTTCAATATTGTATTTGCCGTCATCGTCGTCTGTTTTGTGGGTTTCCTGTGTTTTAGCGGTTCTTCAAAGTGAAATATTCCAAACAGATATTGTAGTGTAGGTTGAATTTAAGGAGGTGTTTTTCTTAAATCTGTCTAGTACAGATGGATATTATTGGATTCGTCTTTCACGTACTCTACTCCTCCGCAAATCTGGAGAGTATTCGAGTACAAAGAGGTTGCAAACTAGTTTTTCTTCATTAAATTAACATTTTGAAAGTGGTGGAAGTCTAAAGCGTTTGCGTTGACGGGTTTTAGAGGAGAAAATTCAATGACGAACGATACGAGCTGTACAGCGACATCGACCTAGTGCACATCAGTCGTGTAAGATGGCTAGGATATGTACACCGACAGAAAAGTAGACTCCTGTCGAGATTAAAAACCTTGTACAGGCAGTTTGCTGACAGACACAACTTGGAGGTTAGGACACTGAAGTCGTTGATCAAAAATCTCCAAAAATTGATCAAAGAGAACTACAGAATGACGGTTAATGCGCTTTGGAACGGGAAGATTTCGGCCATAAGAGCCAATAATCCAAGCATGTTCCCGCAGATCAATAAGGTGTTTCGGAGAAAGAACATCAACGACCTTCCGTGTCTTAAGATACCCCGAACAACGAACAACGAACGAATACTTACAACAGCAGGCATAGATCCAGATAACGCTGTCGAGGATGACGACTTCTTTGTGATAGAAGATCCGCAGGAGAAAGTAGAGGCTATAGGAGCGACTTTCCAGGAAGTGTACAAGGTGAATGATAGCGTTCGCCCGAACCATGACCTGGAAAATCGCGTCCTTGTGCACAACTTCTACCTTCGAAATGATATGCAGGAATGGCGATCTGAGAACACTGGTTTCACCGTGTTCAATGAAGGGAACATGGCAAACAATGCCATCGCCAATAACAGGGTTCACCCCCCGTTCATATCGAAGGTAGAACTCCAAGCGATCTTCGTCTCAATCAGGAGTAAGAAATCCGTGGGAATCGACGGAATTCCGAACATTGCGCTCAGACACCTCCCTCTAGAAGCGGTAGACATATACACCACCCTGTTTAACAATGCGCTGAATAATGCACATTATCCGGCGCATTGGAAGACAGCAGTGGTGCAGCCCATTCCCAAAAGGGGAAAAGACACCTCCAATCCGGCAAATCTCCGGTCGATAAGTCTCCTTCCGAACATCAGCAAGGTATTCGAGAAAGTTATTCAAAGAGCCCTGAATAAGTGGGTTGAGAACAAACACATAATTCCGGACAACCAATTCGGTTTTAAGGCGGGGCATGATACCCTACATGCCGCGTCTAAACTGGTGTCGGACGTCCAATGGAATAAAAGCAAGAATCAATGCACGGGTGCCTGCCTGGTTGACTTGGAGAAAGCCTTCGATACCGTATGGTTGGAGGGGCTCTTCTACAAGTTGAGCAGGCTGGGTATCAGCAAACCACTTCTGTACATTATCTGCAATATGCTCACCAGTAGACAGTTCGTTGTGAAAAATGGCAACGTGACTTCTGCTGGCACGTTTCAAATTAAAAACGGTCTGCAACAGGGTGCGGTTAATTCGCCTATCCTGTTCAACATTTACACAAGTGATTTGATAGGTTCTCTTCACCATGCTATTGCGTACGCAGACGACTTGATTGCGTACAGGTCAGGTCCTAAGGTCGAGGTCATTGCAACTCTCTTGCAATGTGACTTCGACAATATCCAGCGATATTGCGATGACTGGAAGTTAAAGATCAACTTCCAGAAATCGGAAACCATCCTGTTCAGAACGCCGTTATCTGGGGCCTCAAGGGACACCAGAAAGAATTGGCGAAAGTTCTCTATCGTGGGACCTAACGATAGAAGTGTAGTCAGGTACCTTGGGATCTGGCTAGACCAGTATCTATATTTTAACAAACATATAGATGCTGCTTTGGCCAGAGCCCGAGCTGCTTTTGCCCTCACAAAGAGACTGTTTTATAGCAGCCAACTCGATGCGAGGGTGAAGGTAATCTGCTACACGGCCCTCATACGGCCAATGCTCACCTATGGCTGTCCGGTGTGGTTCAACGTGGGAGCAAGCTTGATGGAAAGGATTCGGGTGTTTGAGAGGGCTTGTCTTCGGGCTTGCCTTCATTTATACAGAACACCAGAGTCCGAGTACAAAAAATTCTACTCCAATGAGGTCCTCTATAACAGGGCGAATCTGATTAGAGTGGACAATTTCCTGGTGAAGTTGATTCGCGGTCATATTGCAAGAGCAATGAACTCGACCAATAGCCTGATCTTTGGGGCTTACTACCCCAATGATGGGTACCACGAGAGAGTGCGCCTTAACGGCTTTGTCCCCCCAGAGGCGTTCCTCTATTTCGATAGACAAGGTCTGGTACAAGAAAGAACGGGTACGCCGTTAATCTACCACGTCGCCAGAAAAGCTGTGGATAGGCGACTCAACTACGACCGAGGCGTAGCACAGACAACTGAGGATCGTCTCCGATTCAGTAGGTCGGTATCGGGGCGAGATATCAAAGATGTAGAACGGCAGCACCAAAAGTTTTGGTGGCTTTACGAAGAGGGAACTCCCTCGTCGATCCCTCTTAATCCGGGCTAGCCCTTGTAGGGCAAGCTGGCCATATTATTTATTTTTTTTTTTATAACTAGCCTGGCCGGCTTACATAGTTCTAAGGTAGTTGTAGGTGTTGTAGTCATAAGTTTTATTTATATATTTTTAGCCAACACAGCAGTCGGCTTATACAAAAACAAAAAAAAAAAAAAAAAATTAAAAAAAAAAAAAATAAAAAAAAAAAAAAAATAAAAATAAAAATAAAATAGCAGCAGTCGGCTAACAAAAAAAAGAACATATTTAATTACGTTTTTAGCTTAAGTAGGTTAAGTAGTTTAAGATTTATTTTAAGGTAGAATTAAGTTTTAAATAAATAAAATCAAAAAAAAATGTTCGTTTTACAAAGTTTTTCTTTACATACTTAATTTTCTTTGTTTCAATTAGAAGTAAATAAAAAAAAAAAAATAAGAAACAATTAATTGTTTTAGTTAGGATACGTCGAAAGACATAGGTTAAGCATTAAGTTTAGCTTAGAGCGCCCGCATAGGGCCAGTAAGTTAGTCATAACATAGTTAAGTTAGTTAAGCTAGCTTTAAACAATTTTGTCTAGCATGTAAGTATTAATGAATTAATAAACAAAAATGAATTTAAAAAAAAAAAAAAAAAATGGCTAGGATATGTAGAGCGGATGAATACAAACGCCTTAGATTTGTAGATTTCGCCTTAGGTGGGACGCTCTCGAAGCTTGTTAATCTAGGCCCAGGTTTACTCCGAACTGTAGCGCCACCTAAATAAGTAAAGTTGCCTTTATATTTCATTTATGTTTTGTTTATATAGGTAAATACATGAATATGTGTACATATGTATTTTCTTCGATTGAAGGCAATGATAATGACTCTGCATTTGGAAAGGAAGTAGGAGAACATGTTTCATGAAAACACTGTTTTAACCATATCGTCCAGAATTAGGCACATAATAAGTACATTCTTCAGGACTTTCAATTCCTTGCAAATGCGAGAACAGGTAGTGAAATTTTTGTATTTGAAGACTTCTATAGTGATACTAGGGACTTTAAAGCTATGAAAGACTAAGAAGGCCATGGTAACACCGAAGCTTAATGATTGCTCAACTAAGAACTCACCGATTTCGATGAGTGCTTGGGATCATTAACGGCATATTCTCCTTTAGCATACGGTAACATCACATCTTTTAAGATATCACGATAAATCTCCTTGTTTATGATGTCTTTTATTTCGATAATGGGCCAAACACCAAACCAAGAAAACAGCCCCACACCATGACGCTCCCGCCTCCATGTTTTACCAAAGTTTTACCAAAGTGTTTAAACCAAAAGTGGAAATCTTTTTTTTAAGACCGCCGAACATTTCTCCCATTGTCAGAACCAAATGAATTTATTTTGGTTTCATCACTCCAGACAATGTTATGAAACATCACTTTGGATTGGTTTCTAAAAGTCGATGCAAAATCCTTTCTGGCTCGTATGTTTCTTCTGCTTAGCAGTGGAACTTTCCGAGCGATTCTTCCAGGTAGGTCATTTTGCAGGAGCCTTCTTCGGACAGTTGGGGCACTCACTATGCTACCAAGGTCAGCGGCAATTGCTCTTGATGACAAGAAGGATTTTTTTTTTTGGCTAGTAGCACAATATGAGGGTCCTTAGTGGGAGTCGTTTTTCTCGGCCTACCTTTTGTTTCTTGTGTTGGAATTTTTGAAAGTGCATTGAAAACTAAGTTCATCAATCTTTCCAATGCGTTTGCAATAAATTTGTAAGTCTTTCCTTTGTCTCGGAGTTTTTTTATAACGCTAGCTTCTTCATCTGACCAATGTAAAATTACGTACAGTTTTCACGTACAGAATACGAAATAGTTACATTTTCACTGCTTTTTAATAAAAATATCAACAAACAAACATAATTCCCTATTATTTTGAAGCCTAGAAAACACTTGTTGTATATTTTGCACTGCAGCATCAACTACAAAAATGATTAATTGACTAAAATACTGTCAATCGAAAGATAATGCAACTGTGTAAATAACGGTACTAATACCTGTTCGTAAAGAAGATAAAAAAAGGGCAAAGGAAGAAAAATAGCGATTGGCAGTGAAATTTCCTATTATTTTGATCAGCTCTGTACATAAGTTAATGATGAACTTCAGGGGGACCCATAATCGAATTACCTATCGCTATTAACAAGATTTTTTCATACTTTCTCAATCGCTTTTTAAACTGCCTAGTAGTGCTGCATTGAAGCGCCCACCATGTTGTTAAATACATATGTAAATGATGCATTTTAGTTTCACGCTTATAATCATTGCGCTTAAGAAAGAAAGGTTACAAAAAAGTACGCATATATCAGATACGCATCATCAGAAAAAGACCAGCAATGTGAGAGTCTTGCATCAAAATATGTACTAACACTTAACATCACACCAGACATAGACTCTGGGGTTTTAAGAAACTATTTTAATAATAAAATTGACTATACACATTTACAAGAAATTCAAAAGTATGCTAATGGAGCTCGTTCTTCCCAATATACAGGTTGTACTACCAATTTAAAGAAAAAGAACATAAGCACATACTCTCTGCTTCACAATCGATACAATGAGCACTATTTTCAAAATGAGAGGACATTTATTTTACTTTAACTGTCTACACATAGTATGTACATATGTATGTATACTTCAACAAGAGCAAGGCTGAGATATTTTGATCAAATAATCGTTATATAAAATGGATCTCCGAGGGAAACTTTTAAATCATCCACATACATAATTTAATGTACAAGTATATTATAGACAAAATTGTTAATTGGTTAAACACAAATCTGGTAGACGACCAATTATTACTAGGTTAAACATTCAGTCTGCATGCAGTGATTAACCAATTTATTCTTATTGATATACTATATTGACTTAGAGTCTTTGTTTTGGAACTATAGTACCATACAAGTATATCCGGGTATTGGTTCGAAAAATGAATTTCCAACAAATATGAAAGTCTTTCCTGAATAATTACCATAAAGCCTACCTACGTAGAAGTATTTTCTTTAGCTAATTCCAATATAATGCATGTTTTCTACTTCGACTCTATGAAAATTCCATCATTCATTTCCTTGCAATAAATAATCTAGGTCAGCTCAGAGCTTTCCCCCCACACAGAGTCCAACAATTAAACGTTCTGGCGCCTGGGCTAATTAAGTCTTGTAATTAAATAAATTTCTATATTGTCGTTTTATAATGATTTCTCGTGCTCATGGCCAACTTTCTTTATCGTTTCTCGCATAGTTTACGAAGCGACACATTTCTCCTCCCCCAATAAATTCTACGCCAAATTTTTGCTTTAACTTTTTTTTATCTAAAATTTTATTTTATTCAAAATTAATTGCCATCATCATCTTCGTCATACTCAGCATTCCAGTTTATTTGGGTCTAAGAAGCTCGCGCTGCAGAGTTAACAAACAAATTATTAGGCCGTAATTCATTTCGAGTAGTTGTCGTTGTCGTGGTTTTCGTCGTTACTCTCGTTAAAACCACAAAACATCATCAACACACAGAGAAACCGTCTTTCTGTCTTTCGTTAGCTCTAGACATCAGAATGCTGATAAAATGAAATAAAATTGTAATAAACTAGAAGAATAGCAGAAAATAGAGAAGTAAAAAATAAAAAATAAACGAAATGAAATCCAGCAACAGCAGCAGTAGAAGTGGTGGTGTACAGGGGGTGGAGTGGAGCACAGGCAAAATGCCATAAAATAAACGGCAGGCAATAAATAAATAAAAATCTGACACAATCGCATTTCACATTTTTCTTGATTTACAACACTACGCCGAGTGTTTTGACATTTGTAGCTATTTCGAGTGTGTGTTCTGTGTTTTCGAATGCCGTCCCTGGCCCCGCCACCCCACAAGCGATACTACACTATTAATACTATTATGAGTGTATGGTTTCGTTAGGTGGATTGCTTATTTGCGCAGATCTGAAGAAACAAGCTGGAGGGCTGGCTGCCTCCAGCTGATGACAGCCGTCGACGACCGTCCTCAGCAGAGCCGTGTACATGTGATTGTGATGTGATGAAGACGAGCCGGCTGGATGATGATGTTTGATGATAGGATGATTATTATGATGACACTGCGTCTAACAGCCAAAGTGTCAACCGCTCTATAAAACAAGTGACAGAGTTTGCTGATGTTTATGTTGTTGTTGATGGGATGTAGAAGAGTTGAGAGCCGTGTTTGATAGGCCATTTAATTCGTTGACAGGGTAAATATTTAGACATTTTTGCCGCAAAGAGGGATATTTTGGTAACAATTTAGATTAATTGGGGACTTAGTTGTGAACCACTTCGTAAATAGCGCATATCAGAATAGATTCTTGAAGTTTGATATGAAGTTGATAGACCTCTTACCCTCGTGACTATATGAAAAGCTAGAGTAGCACAAACAGCTAAGGTATCATCTTTCAGAAGTAAAAAAATATTAAGCAACTCATTTGCAAAATGTGTTTGACAAGATGACACCGAAACGTTACATAAATTTAAAGTCAATATTCAGGACTGCCTTTGGCCAGAGTTTGAACCAGAAATGGACTGTAGACAAATATTCAGAGATGGCTTCAATAGATGGCTTCAGCAGAGAGTAGAGAGAATTTCATTACTCCTTAAGCGTAGCAAAATGCTGGATTCAACGTAGTAATACATACATATGTAGTATATCAGTCATACATACATATGTGTATAGACGAAAACCATTCCCTAGCAACGTACACAATGCTGTACCCAAAAGGGGGAAAAGAAATAGGTCCACAAACAATCATATACCGCAGAATTGTAGAGAAAGGACCTCTGGATCTGAACGAGTTGTATGTACCTAGGGATGATCATGATATTTGCTTTAGCATTTAACGATTTGACCGATTTGCTTGATGATCATCATCAATTCCACACTTCAGCATATTGCTGGTGAAGTAAAAAAAAAAAACTCCTGACGACATTCTTTGTCTGCTTTTGCTAATTTTTATATTAACCTTAGATGTCGAGCTTGCATGACGAGCTTTCAGACTGAATGCTTTAGTCGGTCTTCAATGCGAAACCTAAAAGATTCCTTATATCAAACGTTTTGGTGATGCTTTTACCGGTCTTCATGGAAATATAAAAAAAAACTTATAACTAAATTATTTTCTACTACCTGTTAATACCTGTTAAAGTTTTAAATTTTAAAAATGATAATTGTTTTTATAGCCTTTTCTCCCCTATCATTTGGGTATATAAAGTTTGATACATTGTAGTTTGTAGCACAGAGAAAGAGATAAAAAAATAATAAATATTTGAAATAAACCATTCGTGTTGTGTGTGCTATGCTCTTTACACAAAATGGAAGGGGCCTTCTGTTTAATGCCGTGACCGAAGGGTAATTTATTATTTGAAAAGCTTTCCCATGACAAGTTATACTCTCGAATGTTTGTCGGACGTTCACGAGAGGCTATGAAAAATCTCTCAAGTGTTTTGACTGAGATGAAATTTTGTACATACATACATACATACATATGTACATATATTCGTGATATTAAAATGGTTGACCCATGTCCGTCCATAAGTCCGTACGTCACCAGTTTTTGGGACTCAAATTTTGAGCTAGGAAGATAAAAGATTATATCCGGGCTTCTGATAAATAGAAACTGTACAAGTGTAGACATTTTTACACTCGCCAACTTTTTCATAATTTTAATATTTTATATGAAATTGAAAAATTTTGTTAACACTAAAATAGTTAGATATTCAAATTCTCTAGAATTCGTCCATATGTCATATGTGGCCAGGACAATTCTTAGGGGCGTTTTCATAAAAGAACTGATTGTGATGAAATGGCGAAGATATCGTTGTAATTTGACAAGCAAAGTGACGTGCGCCCACCCCCACTTCATAGGAAAGAGGATAGAGTATAATACGGCCCATTCCAAACGAATTGTAGATTTTCTATACGTTTATTTCCTTTTCTCATTTCAGCACATTTGGAATGCTGTCGGTTGTAAAGGTCTCCGCTATGCGCAGTAAAAAGTCAAAAATAAAATCACTTCGTGGTTCAATAAAGTCTTCTCTTGAATCATTTTAAAGTCGGGATTAGTTCCTTCAAGTTGTGTAGTGTTTAAAAATGTTATCATTTGCAAGTTTAAAGTTATCTTTACAGTGATTTTTTTCGACGAAAATATGTTTTTTTAATTACCTAATTGTAATGGCTCGAAAGTTTTCTTAGTGTGTTTCCATCTTTAAAATTTCGTGCAAATATCAAACGTCTTCAACAAAATTTCTCTTAAATTTCACTGCATTTTTAAACTGATAATACCTTTAATTTTATTCTCTGGATTGATTTGCCTTTTTCTGAAAATCTGGTGAGCTAAACTTGTTTATATCTACATAATTAGTTTTGAAGCCCGAATAGACGTGGACAATTTTCTCAAAGGAGTACAGATGTCATATAAAGGGATTTGCTAACAATTTTTAAGAATTTTTTTGTTAAAACAGCTTGTGTTTGAGATGTTACAAATTATTTCGGGTTAAAATAGCATTAATATGCAACATCATTTAAATGTCTTCCTCGGGGAATGTGCCGGAAATTGGTCCTGACCTCATCTAATTTATGCCAAAAATAGTCAATCAACATGACCCATTGAAGGTATTGCTAGTATCATAGAAAAACTACACAATACACAATAATAGAATTTCGTGATTGGCTTCAGTAAGGTTGCCAACTTGCCCCAATGCCCCAACTTGACCCAATGGGAATGGCTTATTAACGAATTTGCTGCTCCAGAAATGGTCTTCATCGCTGTGAATGATTTTGTTGAACAAGTGTGAGAAATGTGGTATCTTTAGGTTAAAATGGTCCTTGGAGCTGTTAGAGGTTTTTTTTCTAATTATTTTCATATAAGGGCCGCAAACAAATACATGGTATAACAGTTCTTAAATGATTCCTCTTGCCTGAGGTGGGGGCGAGCCACCCACTCCGATAATCTCGGATTAGACTTCTCCGGCTTTCAATTAGTGATTGCTATTGATTTTTATGATATTTTGCTTAAAATACCGTTCCAATTGGCTCTAAATGCACATCGGTGGGTTAGTGCAATAGACTCTGATGCCCTTGACCTTCGATCAGTTAAGTTGAGTTGCTTCTTTCGTTCAGGAACAATGGCAAATGATTTATCAACACTAAAAGTCCCCTATTCCTCCTTATCTCGACGTAGAAGCTGTGCGTTTCCATGGAGGCAACTAAAAGCTAACGAAATGTGTACATTTCCCATACTTGTCCGATAACCATGATGATTACATCTCATTTTTATATCTTTTCCCCGGTAAGCCATATGCAAAAACAAAATCAATGGATATATCGCTTAACACGTGATCCATCAAAATTCCCTCTCTGGATTTTCCTCGAAACGGAATATTTAATCAACCTTTGGCGCCATTCAAACAAACACATGCACGCTGTCAACAAATCTGATACTTGATTAGCTTATCCCCAATCACGGAGCTGCGTTTGGTAATTATTTTGATTATTCCAAGTAAATACCCCGCATATCGATAAATATCTGAAATATTCCCCAGATATCAGTTGTCCAGATTGAGACCAGTACGCCACATCGAACTTCATAAAATAATTAACCGAATTCATCATTCCTAAGCAGCAAATATTATTTATCATTCAGCCACCAATTTATCAAACTTGTAATCGATATCGATACATCATAATCAAGAGCAAAGATACATATACTCGCAAATATGTGTACATTTGAGTGGGCAACATATGCTGCTTCAGTTCTGTGGCAATGGTTTCGAGGATCGGCACCAACCCAATTTCGTTGGAACGCATTTGGCCCTCGATTGCTTATTGAAAATCAAATTCAATTCATAAACGTTAATAATATTTTGATTGATTGCCTGCGTGGATGTATGCATATTTACTCATATATGTGTGAATGGTATTAGGTGCGCGTTGTGTGTTAGAACCTCCACCAAGTCACGTTTGTCGATGTTTGCCTTTTGAGTGAGTCCATAAATCGCATGTGCATATAATTTTTCTTGCAATTGGTAAATCACATGAAAAGTTTGCGACTACATATACAGTCTGTTTAGCAACTCAGTAAATACATTTTTCAAACATTTTACAATTCGAACTTTACCGCTTGCATTGCTTATAAAAGGTGCAATTAAAGAAAATTTAACTGGGAAATTACTCCTCCGAAATTTCATGTTAAGTGGACTAATTGTCCTCTGAAGGTTAGGTAAATTACCATGTGCAGTATATTCCCGTGGAATAATTTCCCTAGACCATTAGAAGAATGTTCCGTTCCAATCCAATCCAACGGTTTAAAGTTTATTTCATTTTTCAAGGACCCACCTTTCACGAATCCGAAATAATAACTGTCACTAACCAGTATACTCCTTCTATACTTGCTTGAAGAATTTAGTATGCAAAAGGTAATAGGAGAGGGTCATGTTGATGAAATGTTCTATCTGCTTGAGGAACGGTTTGACAAAGCATGCAGCACAAGTAAATTTGCGTTGACATTGATCGAAAATAGAGTCATTATGCCGATTTGATAAAACTTTTGTCAGTGTCAATCCCGCTAAGTTTTGGATTACCCTCGTCAAACGAGAAATCATTCCTTGTTATAAAAAAATCATGTAATAATTTTTAAAGTTTTTTGACAAACTATTATAATAGATATGTAAGGTCCTAAAAGAGCAAAAATATTATCTTTACACGATGTTTGTCAGTACAAAATATGACACGAAATCTGGAAGTAAAGGGTGTATCATTTGTTGTTCTTTTGAAAGAGGCTATGAAAGACATACATTTTAATATTTATCAACTATTGTTGCTTTATTGAACAAAAGTAAACCTCTATATTACTTATGGAATATTATTTTATTTAAATGACAGTCAACCCAACTGTTTATTTCAATATCGATGATTTCGCCCCCTATTTTTCGAATAGCTTGACCCATATAGTTCCCGGATCATCTCTGGATTGTACGCATGGCACCGATCTTAAATGCTGCGTTGAACGGCGTCAAATCGAAGCTCCGAGTGTCTAAAGAAATATATGATTGAAACAGATGGCACACCCTATAGTAAGTATGAACTACACATCGCCAAACATTTCAGGACTCGTTTTAATTCCTAGCTCGGAGATTGTTTTGGCAGAGCTGAGATGAAAACTCCACTGCAGCATGTAGGTATTTTGTATTTCCTGCTATAAAGCGGGTTTAATCCCAAGACAACACAAAGAGTACTAGTTCAGTTATTTCCAAGCATAGTGGGCTGATTTCGTTATATTACTTTCTAGAGATTTTCCCGCAACTAAAATCACTATGTCATCCGTATAAGCAGTGACGTTCAGTACAAATTCCACGAGAAGAACCTAAAGAGTGTAGAGATAACCCCCTGGGGAGTAGTTCTGATAACAGATTCCTTATTAAATTTTATATATTCCATACTGAATGTGACATTTCTAGTGAAAACCATCTTGCAATGCCAGTTTGGTAATGTTATTCTCCGCATTTATTCTATCTAGGGCAGGAGTATTGATCTCCCATCTAACGTTATCGAACTCCGATGTCTAGAAAGGAACCTTCCTTAGGATGATGGTTCCCTTCTAATTTACGTACTACTTCATTTAGAGATGTTTCCAATTATTTAACTATGCGTGTTTAACTTTCCGTTACAATACTTACTTCTTATGTTAGAATCGAGAAGCCTTTTAAGTAAAACCTAGAGGGGAACTAATGGGTATGAAGTCTTTTACTGAAGTATTTCCTGAAATACCTGCTTCGGGTGTAAATACCACGCGCACATCCCATTATGGCAGTTAGTAACCTTAACTGGAGCTTTTTGCAGGATAGCAATGCAGTTAAGTTGTTATAGGTCCTCGCGTTTTTTTCCATGTGATGACCTTCTAATATTATCAGAATACCCATTAGTTGTTGCTGCTTCCTGGAAAATGAGTTCCGATTAATAAATGTTTGTGATGGTAATTCTTCCATTTTCCTTATGGCTCTGAGTTTGTGGCCCTTAGTTTGTACAATGAAGGAAGAGACTCGTACTAGTCTTAAAGTTGCTATCATTGTTCTCATGATTTGTAAACATAGTTGTAGTTGCTTCATGTGTTTCTGCTTTGATTTACAATTAACGAGATACTTTGGTTTTTTACTCCACCATGGAATGTCCTTCACCCTGTTTGCTGTTTCCTTTTGGTCAGTTGCACTCATTGCTTCATTAAATTCACATACAAATAAATGGGTGAACCTTAATCTTGTTAACCATATCGTATAGTAGACAATTATATATGCACATCTATATGGCTATTGATTCTAATCAGGCGTTCGTTTAGTACAAGTAAATGATTTATTGAGGCACGATTACGATTTCCTTTTGACATTTAGCGATATTTCGCGACAGAATTTTGACAACAGTCTTTTCATTTTCGTGGACAAGCCGTCAGTTGTTGGGGGTGATTAAAAAAGCAGTTATGGTCGAGTACCTCTACGCGTAATTGTGATTCTAATCGCATTTGAGCCACTCAATGCGATTACCAGCGACCCACACCCATATCTTTCATGTATAACATAACAATTATGCGATGGAAATCGTGTAAACCTCAGCCACTATCTCGCCGTATGGCTAATCAGATTTCCATTTGTCAAATCGCCCCTTTCTTCGGCTAGCTGGCTACCATTGGGACCAGCCTCTGTTGGAGACCATGGCTGTGCTGAGATCTCGTCTACGAGTATAGCTCAATGTACATATGTATGTATGTATGGAATTTGATTGAAATAGCGTGGAATCAATTTTGTTATATAGTGTAAATTGGGTTTAATTGGCTCTCTGTCAAGCTGTGCATTTAATTTAAATTAATAATCTGTTACCAGTTGAACTTGGTCAGCGAGTCAACCAGTCAGCATTCGTTGGTGGTGCTCATTTTTTTGTGTTTTTCTTTCTTGCTTTTCTCCCATTAATTTATTAGTTCATGCTAATAAGCACAGTTTAGTTCGATGGCCAATTAATTGTGAATTCATTTTAACTGGAACTGTTGTTGCTGATGATCTGATTATGCATTATTCTGCTGTTTAAGTTAATTGGCTCATGCATATGAATGCGCAAGTCTTTTTGTGGTCGGGTCCTTGGATTGGCGTAGGTTTGTTTATGGAATTGGGTACGGCTTGTAGGCGATCAAAGAAGGTAAAATTAATTGGGTAAGTCAATACCACACAGGCACGTGTTAATTTATTCTCATTTTTGCTATCGTTGCTAATTTCAAATGGTATACATTAATTAGGGGCTCCATATTTTCTTTTAATCAGTTAGTATGTACATTCTCATATTAATATCTTATTTATATTTCATTCAATCGATTAATATTTTCTTAACTTTCACTCCAATCATTTGTGGAGTATCTGTGCTTGCTATAGCTCGGAGAGACCTTAACTTCTATGCACAAGTTGATCCCACTGGGATGAAGTCCAATGTTTTTTTTCTTAAGACTTAAATAATCGACTTGGCGTATCACTATTTGACGCTTTATCTTAAACCTTTTCGAACATCCAACGGGTCTATATGGTTGATTCTTCTTCCATATGGTTGAATCTGTTCATTCTCAAGACGAGAATGGTTGAAATACTGGGTTTTTACGACTCTCCTCACCACCAGTGGTCAGGATCAATGGAACGATAGATATTAAAGGAAAGAAGATGAAATTCGAAGAGATTTCGTGGTGACGTAAACATCATTCTTTCTCTCGCAAAATTTCTTGAAAAATAATTTCCTAGAGTACCTTTCGTTTATGGGAAACTAAATATATCTACAGGTGGAGTGAATTAT
Organism: Xylota segnis; assembly: GCA_963583995.1. Lineage (NCBI taxonomy): Eukaryota > Metazoa > Arthropoda > Insecta > Diptera > Syrphidae > Xylota > Xylota segnis. The sequence goes on from OY757237.1 coordinate 80,976,131, forward strand.
GGTCCCCTCTGTGCGTCATTCTGTGTCTCTTTATATGTTTTTGTAGATGCGTTTGACAAGCCTTATGTACAAAAAACGTCCAACAAGGATAAAGTATTTGCCGATTACGTATACATATTTGGAGATGTTTCCTTTGTCTTATTTTCATGGAAACATTGTTTCATTACCCGCTAGGGTTCAAAAAGTTCTCTGTAAAATCATAGCAACAAAAATCTGATGGCACTTTCGTATTGAATTGCAGCGAATCGTTAATATTGCTACTTTAAACTTATGTTCCTGTTGCTCAGAATATTGATTCACTTACACCTCCTATGAAGGAGAATATTTCCGATAATTTTATTAGATGCGTCATCTCCATACAGAACCCATTCAAAACTTCCAAACGCGATGGAATGTTCGTATGTCCTCATGCAGTATTAACAATCTTACTGAACACCTAGTAACCTTGCACAATTCGTGATGTCTGTTAAAACAACAAAAAGTTTTGGTCAATCTGGTCCGTAGTAGACATACATTTAAACGACTTGAACAATTCCGGACTACCGCAAAACTATGCAGATAGTCCACTGCTCACCACCATCATCCGAGTTACATCATACCTACTTTCACTTACGCATTGCGAAAATGGTAACCACGCGAGTATGAGTATGCCGCGGTTCCAAGCGCCCTAAGGTTCCAGCTCCCATGTAATAACAAAACTAACAACATACATACTATATTTGTAATTGTTGAATCCTTAAATAAATATCGGTACTATCCTCGGACTTGAAGGCAAACAGAATTAGTGTTTATCACCCCTTCAAGGTTGTCATTGCAAATCGCAGTTATTGGAATAGTCCACAAATCTTTTAATTGGTACTTCAATCTGAATGGTACGTTTTGAATTTCTCTAAAACTCTCTTGTCCTTTCATTTTGAACCTAAGCTGGTCTTCTGCCCACTTACTTAACCTCTCTTCCATGTCTTTCACTTTAAACGCAGACATGTCTTAATTAGTTGTTGTATTAAGTTGTACCACATCAAATGTCTAATCTTGTGATACAAATTTAAAATTTTAAAACCAACTTTGTTTACCGCCCATTATTCCTTTTTTATATACTGCTTGATAGCTACAAAATGAAACCAGATTGCAAAAAAAATGTGATAATCCGTTGGAGAACTATTACGAGATGTCAGATAGGCAGATGCCGACGAGCTTCCAATTTCAACTGTAGCAGCTTTAGCACCTTTCGCGTGTATTATTGGATCTATGACAGAACCATTCCTATTTCCCAACGCAGGGTGCTTTTTAATCATTTTTAAATGCACTACGTCGATGATTCATTGAAGGGCTATTAATTTGGAGGCATGTTTTATGGATTTGTTGACAGATGACGCGTGAGTCGTGTCAAGTCGTGTTGTTCAGCGTCGTACAGCGTCTACAATTTTTTTTAGCTGAATTACGAAAATCAGCGATCTACGAAGAATGTATTTCATGCATTTAGAGCAACTTATGGTCTACGTAAATGGCTTACCGGACGCACGATCCGCTGTACAATCTTAAAAACCCAATTTTCATTATTAGAAAATACGCGACCAAAAAGACGACATCCAAGGATTGAGGTAATGTAATGTGAGGTAATGTGAGCTACCGAGCTACCGAATCGTGACGATGTTAGTCTTTGAAAAGCTTGAAGACAATCCACTGTTTTCGACAAAACGTTGTTCAGCGTTCAGCGACATTTCTGGCTTAATGGGTACGTACGACAATAAGCAAAATTGCCGTATTTGGGCTAAATGGAAGAGCTGCCATTACATCGAGACAATACATCGGTTTGGTATGGTTTATGGGTCCATATTTCATCAAAAACGAGGCCTGTCAGAACGTAACTTGTCTTCACCAACATCTGTCAAATCAAAGCTATACTAGATGTATCTAGCACTATTTAATCGACAATCTTATAATTAAAGACAAAAATACATTACATTTTTTGTAATATTATTTTTCATTTTATTTTTATATTTTCTTTTCTTTGTTTTTTGTTTCAAATTCGAAATTCAAAGTCTTACGATCTACATAATAATATTTAATAATAGCAATTTCTTTTAATAACTATATTTAATCTTTTTCTTCTTATTCATCTTTTTTATGATACACCAACTGATACTTGATTTATAATTAATTTTGTTTTCATATTTTGTTTACACTTTATATTTATATAAGTCTTGTTATTATGTACATAATTATAAAACATTTTTTATTTTTAAATACAAAAAGAACTAATTATTTGCAATAATTTGTTATGTATGTATGTATATCCTTTGGCGGAGTTAATTAATTGAAAAAAATAATAACGAAATGAACTGAACAGTAAATCAAATATGAACAAAAGTTTGCGCACGTGTTAGTACTTTTTGTTTTCATTTTTAAAACTCCTACATTATGTATGTTTTTTATTTATCACAGGTGAAACTCCCAACTTAAAAGTCGGCAGAAGGATGCTTTATGTCTCCGTCTCATCTCTCATTTTTGGTATTCAGTTTAGAGGTGATGGTATTCGAAATGTTGGTGGTTGTTACACACATTTCTCTTACTGGTGTACAGCTGCTGATCCAATACGCTGACCGTACATGGCATATGGTGAATAGTAGGGTCCGAGAGCAGCAGCAGCTGCGGCGGGGTTGAAGCCTGCACCACCGCCGAATGGTGATCCACTCAGTGGGGACGGTAGTGATCCTGGTTTCGCATATGGATGGTAGCGAGCGGCGGCAGCAGCTGCTGCAGCAGCAGACATGGGACTAAGCGGCGGTGTGGGGTAGCCACGTTGCAGTGCCGACGGTGGAAACAGTGAGCTGAGCAATGATTGGGTCTGCGATTGTGCTAAAGCTGCAGCAGCAGCAGCTGGATCGGAGAGGTTGCCAGTGTGGGTGCGTAGGTGGGAGAACAGCTCGTCGGAGGTGTTGAAGCGCTTGCCACAGTATGAGTCACCAGCTATCCAGCTGCAGACGTACGGTGATGAACGCATTTGGGCGGCAGAAGCGGCTGCAGCAGCAGCGGCAGCAGAGTATGGATGGCCTGGTGGTAATGATCCAGCCATTGACGCGGCCATAGCGAGACCATATTTCTGATGTTCACATTGCGTGCATCCGCTTGGGCAGGGTGCACCCATGAGCATTTGTTGGGTGTGCTGGGAGTAAGGGCATCCCGGACAGTAGGGATCCTTACACACTGGTACAATGGCTTCACCACCCGACGGAGTTTTGATACGTTGATAGCTGATGTAGGGGTTTGGATTGCCTTGGGCTGCGCCTGGGTATCCATTAGCGGCGGCAGCTGCTAGCATGGCTGCGTGGTGGTGGGCAGCATATCCACCGCCAAATGGTGGACGAAAAGCGGGATTGGCATGTTGTTCCATACCAGGAGGACAGCACAAAGCAGCTGACAACGGGTTCATCGGTCCATATGGTCCAGCACTCGTTTTGTAGGCCGATGGATGGCCGTGGAGTACCTCCATTCCGGAACGGACAATCGGGCTAGCTCCACGTTGAGATGAACCAGACGGGGAGACAGTCTTGCGATTATCACCATTTGGTGTTGATTTACCATTGTTCTGGTGGTCGTCGGAGGTTTTTGTAACACTTATCTCAGGACTGCAATTAGATTTATTGCGTGATGGCACACGACCGCCCGAATCGCTGGAACTAGAACTCTTCGAGCTGGGTCGCTGTTGCTGAGAGTTTGCCAATGAATGATCTTCTGACTTGGTCATGTGCTGATGGTTCAGCACATTGGCTTCGTATGGCTTGAAAGCTAGCTTTATCTCTGTGGACGCTTGCGGTGTGCTAGATTTTGGAGTTTTCACTTGTGATGGTGACTTGGATGTCGATGATGATGATGAAGATGATGAATCGGTACTGTTTCCATTCTTTTTCTTATCCATACTTAGAATGGGTTTGACTGCATTGGAATCGGCACCGATTTGACTGCAGGTTTGGGCCAATAGCGCCAGTGGGGATTTCTTTGCATCCATCTGAAAGAAAGGCGAGAAACGATTTATTAGACTTTACGTTATATCGTAACTTTGTTAGACTTAAGTGAAACATGTCAATGATGTGAGATTGGCGGGATTCATTTTGGGACTCTTGTGCAACTATTTCTGGGTAACTAGCTTTAAGTTAAATCTTGAAAGAACATTTTCCTGCACAAAGTGATTTACCGGCGGGATTTCGCCCACAAGCTACACGGAAGGCGAGTAAGTTAACAAGTTTTTTTCCGCAAAATGCTGGATTTTTACTTTTTTTATAGTATTTATGCGTTTTCCTTTCCTTCCAAATCTATATCTCTACACATTTGTTTTCGTTTTAAGAATTTATTCCAAAATGTTTACGGAAGTTATGTGTAGCCTAAATGTTTGCATTCAACCAAAAAACAAGCTAACTCGTAGTCGTTGCTTATTTAGCTTATCGATTGTATCCATTTGCAAATGAAACTTGGTTATACATACATACATATATTGGAGCAGAGCCTGAAATCCGTGTTTTCTTATTTTTATGCGATTTTGTTTTTCGGAATACATATCACTTTTAAAATCCGAGATTAACAATGAACGCTTTTCATATAGATATGTACATTTGAAATCTAATGTCAAAATCAATCTTAAAAAGATTCAGAAAAATTTTAACACTGCGGTAGGACCGCATAGCCTAATCAAAAGTAATATATAGACCTACTCATGCCTTTAATATCACGAACAAATGAAGAATTAGCAAATTCGCTAAATTGTCGAAATGATCTCAAAAATCTCGGCAGTTTTCTTTCACGTTTGAATCGTCCATAAAATTTCGTTGACAAACTGGAAGAACTGTGTTCGGTGTCCAACTATGTAAGGAATGCGAACATGTATTTGTGATCAAAATAATGGCAGCAGACTGGGGATCCCTGATCATCGAGCACCGAAAATCGCTTTAAAATGTATAAAATCAGTTGACAGACGACAACGACTTGCAACTTAATATTTTTTTTTATCTAACTCTCAACGGTTTTGCAAAAGTCTCGCACTAAATAAATATTTTCCAAAATCCAAAACCTGATTCTTAATCCTCACTTTAAGTTATAATTCATCAGACAATACAAAAAAGTATCTCAAAATTATCTCAAGTATCTATGCAACATAATCTTCAACTAACCGTTGTTGGCAAAGGTGATAAATAATCCGGTTGAAGATATTGATTGTTACCGATGGTAACAACACCACCGCCACCTTCTAATACAACCATGTCGCTGATAGAAAGTTATTAGGTTGAGTAGCAGTAGTAGTACCAGTTAAGTAATCCTTTTGTAGCTTGTAAAGTAATCCACAGGGAGGGTAATCCTTCAATAAGGTGTCTTAAATATTTCTTGTTGTTTATATTCACTTTATCACTTGTTAAAAAATCACTAATTTGATTTATCTTTATTTAACCGAACCGATAATTGATTTGTTTTTTATTTTTTCTTTCAAAATTCAATTTTTCTTTAAAAAATTTTTTTCTTTTTTTTTTCACAGAATTCACACGGTTTTCCAATGATTTGTATCTTGCTTCCGAAAGTAAGTCTAAACACAAGGAAAGTCGCACTCGAACTGATTCAAGAAATTCACTGCGAACTGGTCTATAGTTCGTACGAAAAGTATCTGATGAAAATCGAAAGAGGCAACCAAACGAAGAAGGTATCTTGAAAAACCGGATTCATTCTCTTTTAACATGTATACGAGTGAGATACCTTGCTCTCCGGAAAGAGAGAGAATTAGGTAGAAATTTCAACATGGCGTCTTTATACCCAATCATATGCCATGCGCCCTAGGAGGGGGTAACCATTCTGATGCGCTTTCGAGAGAAGTTCTCAAATTCTCCCGTACTGAGAGAGATTCTCTTAATTAGTGGAGATTTACATTTAGTTAGCTCTTTCCTGAGTTGCCTCATCCCCTCCATGTGATTAGACATATCCACCAATCACAGTGCCCGGCGCAGTGTTGCCATTTCTATCTCATAAATATTTTCCGACATCCTTTGTTACTCACCTGATAATTTACCGTAAAATAAATTTTTGTATAAAATAATTTGTTTACCTTCAATTATGAGGTTGTGTTGGTTGTGTGAGGGGGTTGGGTCTACAACAATTAGTGGTTTTAATTGTGGGGGTCGATATCAGTATATATTTATGAAAAACATTTGATTCGAAATTGAAGTTGGAGTTCATTGTTTGATTTCGTTGTTTGGGGGGGGGGGAGAGAGCGAGAGTATTTAACTCAGTTAATTATGTGGAACGAATGCGAGGGGAATGCAATGTTGAATTAATGAGACTTTTTCTCTTATTTTTGCATTTTTGTTTGGATTTGTTGATTGGTTTCTGATGTTAATTTTTTTCGGCTGTGTCCGCCTGTTGGTCATGTTGTTTGTCGAGTATGGCTTTTTAACTTAATGAAATTAAAATTAAGTGGGCGAGCACAGGTGATGATACAACGATTAGTGTGTTTGCGTTTTCGTGGTTAATTTTTTGTTTCTCAAAACATGGTTGAAAGAGGGGATAGCAATCGATTTTGTGGTAAAATGCAAATTAACCACTGTACTGTGGCTGTAGTGGTTGATTATGGTTTTGATGTTATTTTTGGAGGAACATGGTTGGCTGGTGTATAACATAAGTTATATGAAATACTTTAATATTTCAGTATTAAAATGGACAGAACAACGAAATATATGGCTTGATTGTTTTAAAATAACACATTTTCGAAGTTAACCGGATTTTTCTTTTTTATAGGTATGCCATGTTGAAATATGGAAATATTAACACGATTGTCTCAAGATGTAGTATTTATGATTTTTCTTTATTATACGGAGAAGATAATTCAATGTCATCTTAATTTAAAACTAGCGATTAATGTAGGTAAGATAGAAATTAGAAGCTAACAATACTTTGGCGAAGGTCATCGTTGATCTTAAGTTATGGACTATGCGTGATAGTTCTTGGCTTTAGCTCAAAACTTGTTTGTTTGGCAGTAATAGGAAGAAAAAAGCATGCTTGAGTTAATACTTTATTTTGTTAATCGTTTATTATTGAAATTGTTTCTCGAAAAAAAAGTTTAAGATTTTACGAAATATTTGTAAAGAACATAATTAGTACATACATATGTATGTATATGCCCTACACAACTGTCGTGTGGGATATCAGAAAATTCATTGAAATCTGGGATACATTTACGCGGAACATAGGATTTTACCAACCGTCGTGGTGTACCATTTATCCGTTACTTTGAATAATCTCCTATTGTATGACATATGTACATATATGTATGTATGTAGCATGTATGCATATGTACATATGCATATATACATATCTCTTGTAAAAATAATTAGTATAACTTAGTGTCGACAATTCACTATATGTACATACATACATACATAGTATTACAATATGGCAATATCAGCAGTAAATAGTAAAATAGCAGGCAATAATTTAGATGTGGTTTAATACATAGATTGTAACATAGAAAAACAGACAATATGGACACTACAAACCCTGTATCTGTCATTTTTACTCTGTGCATGTATCATTCTTCGTTACAGATTAGAAATGGTAAGTATTTTGGAAATGCGATTCGAAACAGGAACAAAATTGCTGGCTGAAACCAGTCTTGAACGCAATAAAAGTCGTTTCAGTGTCATTATATCTGACAGCGTATTTACGGAACTAGGGTCGTAGAATATCGCGAGTATAGGCCATTTTAGTTAGTTCTTTATTGTATATATTATTCATGATCACAGTGAAAACGGCTGAGCTATCTCCTTTCGTCTGTCTCACCGTATCTTACCACTTTTTTACCTTAAATTTTGAGCTAGGGAGAAAGATGTTTGAGATTTTGAGTAGGACAAGTGTGAACAATTTTGAAATACCTCCTCTCCCACCCCAAGTTCATAATATCACAGGAAAAAAATATTAAAAATTTGTCAAAACCTTTTATCTAGGTATGCATATTTATATTGATAACGTACCTACTCATAATTTATTTGTGTCTTCGCCCGGTGGATATAATGATGATCTAAAGATCTATGCCCTTGGTTAATTCAAATTGCTCAAAACTGAGAGTTTGCATGGTAATAAAAAGATGTTCCATTGTACTAGTTACATACAAAAAAATCTCTTTTATTGCTAATTATTCCAGCGGTTTTAAAAACGGTGCAGTTTCTTCTACCAGAAGTGTTGGTACCTATGATTGGGTTCATACAATGGTTACTTTGATTTTTAATCTGACTCGTTCTCAGTTAAGTTAATCATTAAAGTATGTAGTAGATTCAATTTATTCTAGAGCTGTATAAGCAACCTACCAGCAACATGAAAACAACTCTAAAGCAATTTACATGGAATTCCATGTTTAAGGTAGAACAAATCTCACTCACCTGGGCTTATACATATAAAGAAAAAGGTAATAGTTGCAAATCCCAGCTCATCTCCTAACTTTATTTTTCAAGTTGCAGGCAACTATTCTTCCAGTATTAGGCTCAGCATAATTAGGTTCGTGTGTTGTTTCACTTTAATGCCTACCGTACATAATATTAATCTCCGGCTTTACAATTTATGTTGGACACACATTTATCTTTTCAAGCAAATTACATTTTGTGCTAATCCCTCATTTAAATTGGTATCATACAAGTTGGATTCTTTCAAAGACCAATGTGTAATCCCTTTCAACTTTTCAGACACAATAAGGCCGTAACGCACCTAATAAACTCATATATCTCATCCACAACGAACCTAATTTCGTCTAATCCGTTCTTTGTGCTCGCACCTCCCGCCTTAAAACCGCAAAAATTCAGATAATTTCCCAGATAATCCATTCAAATTCCTACAAGCATACGCATTTATCCTAACTCAAATGAAAGGCGTGCTGGGGGATTTTCCCCGAAGGACGACACAAGCATATCCACTATGCCTACTACACTTGATCCTTGTCATGCGGTTAGACCAATAATACGAATATTGAGAAACAAAATAAAATTGTTAATGCTTTCGTCTTAAAAACAATTGAGAGTTTTCCTAAGCGCGTCCCTAAATCTGTTCTTAGAACTGGCTGCAGGTACTCGTATACTAGCCAGACAAGAACTGAAGATCATATTGTAGGATAACCGCGGACGACGATGGTTGTATCGCCTTTCTAAAAGCAGCAGTTCCTGTTTAGTTGTTATCTGAAGGAAAACAAACATGAGCTGACTGCTAAGTGAAGGGACATTTGTCGCAAAAGACGTAAAACGTTGACACTTGAAAAAGGAGAAAAAACACATTTCTCCACATTTTTATTATCCTTCGGAGTTAATTTCTTCTCTCGAAGAAAGTCAATAAATCTTTGCTCGTGGAGGAAAAAAGGACATTTTTGGTTTCTCTGTTTCTGTATTTTATGTTCGTGTGTGCTCACTGAAAAGGAAAACAATTATCCTCGCCTATTCAGCTAATTTCATTGTCCTTGCGGGAAAGCAAAATGTTTGATGCTGTTAAAAAAAAGATTCCAATAACGCCGTTGGGTGGTTAGAGTCCTTTTTGCAACTGCACCCATAAATCTGTTCATAAAACTAACAATACGAGCTATGGATTACGAAAGGAAGGCGCAGACAAAAAGAATAAAGAAACGTGACGCATTTTTCTATTGTTGTTGTGATATTGGAAGCTGCTGGTTCTTCTTCCATACGTGTGTATCTGATGATAGTGGTTCTGTTGTTGCTAAATATCCTTGGGAGATGTGTGTTTTTTTATTTTTATGCATATCTGTTGAGAGGAAAGATGTTATCTTACCCAACAGTTGACAGTCATTAATAAAGATATTGTCAGACATTATGGTGTATATGGGTCCTTTTTGTTCTTTGTTCGAGATTTCGAAAGGACGAAATTTGAGCACGCATCATAAATTATCGATGTTATTACCTTCATGAGATGTTTATGGTTGTGCTAAAGTCTTTCTCACGAGTTTATGAACAGTTTTTTTATGATGCAATAAAATATGATTTGATAATCTTTTCGTTTTCTTTGGAGTTAATTATTGGTGTCGTTGAGTGATCATAAAGCAGGAAAGTTGCTGTCGCTAATCCGTCTTCTAGGAGGACCATTTTCCGCAATCTTTTTCAAGCTTTTACGACTATTTTTTAATAAGCTTTAAGGTGCTTAATGTGTATTTTCTCCTTGAAGGTTTCTGTGAAAAATATTAAACTTAAATCTAGTATCTAGTCTAATGCTGTAAATGCCGGTCAAGGTCTTAAGACCTAACTGCTTGTAGCCCTATTTGAACAAACTCTAACCCGTATAAATAGCTTGAAATGTAAAAAAGTGCATTGGAAACACTGTAAAGCTAAATTGTATTCCTCAAACGTGGAAGAAATGTTTTTCATTCGGAAATTTGAATCGTAATAAATAAGATCCTCATTGACCTTACAGTTAGACCTTCTATCGAAATGCTTAGCTCGATTAATTGATATTAGACTTACGTTTTAGCCTTATGTTCGCTATGTACATTTTGTAATCTCTTACGTTTCCGTTTTCTATTCTCACTTCGAGGGGGACAATTCGACATAACGGTGAATTGCTTGAAAGATATTTTGGTACAGAGAAGTTGACACTTAGAAGTTGGACTCTGACCCGATTTAAGCAGTAGTGAGTCTCTAATGCGGACTATCACACTTGAAAGCAGACAGATAGTTGAGTAATTATGCGTTCAAAGTACCAGTTGATAGACGATCTTGGAATAGATATCTTGGAATAGATATCTTGGAATAGCTTCAGCCTGGTTTAGTAAGCCGGTGGCATGACTTCGATCTTTTCTTATGTAGAGACAATCTCCTTTGCGCAAAATTATTGTGATCCATGAGCGTTTGAGTGCTAAAATGTTTTTCTTTCACGACCTTTGATTGCTTCACATTCGATGAACAGATCGAGTCTCGGTACTCATCAACCTTCTGTTGAAATTGAAAAGTTGTTGCTAAGTTGGGAACAGCGGAAGACATAAAACATTGTGGTCCAAAATAAATCAGCCTATCGGAAGATACTATAAATTTTGCAAATGGGAGCAACTTTCAGTTTTATTTAGATATTTGTAAAGTAAACAGATACACAATACACCCAACAAGTCATGGAATGCTACACTCCTCAAGACGCAACGTGAATTTCTGCGTAGATTTCTCGGCCGTCCTACGCAAACTGGTCAAACACCTCGAAGAGACTAGGACAACACATGATTAAAGAGGTTCCGGAAAAAATCTGGCCACGTAAGCTCGCACGTTTTGGCCGATCCATACTTTTTTCTTTGGCGTGTTTGGACGTCACGGGTCTATGAGAACAAGTCAGAGACTATGGAAGTTCTCAAAGAGAATATCTGACAAAGTGCAAGAGCTTATCGCCCGACGGTCTCACCAAAAGGTGTTTATTTTTGCATGAGGGTAAGTTTTTTTTCTACCACTCTGGGAGGTAGTAATCTTCAAAGTACGAAACTAAGGCCGTACACACGTACACACGTACACACGTAACAGTGTGGAGATGTCTACCCACTAACCCCGTCTTCCTTTTTTCCGTACACCTTGCGGTACCGCCTTCTTGGCATTTCATCGCAGGACGGAAGAAGAGTCAGCCTTCCAATAATTGAACCTAGTCGTTAGACAAATTAGCAATTTGTCTTTCATGACTAAATGACAAATATTCGTCTGTTGACGATTAACATTAATTTGTTTTCCCTTAACCTATCAAGCTAGTTAAAGGGTTTTACTCTTCTGAATCTTCTAGTCAGATTGTTAGTATTTAATTTCTGAATTGACGTGACTGAGAAGCCTAAATTTGTGTCTATTAGCTACTTGTTTCATTTTATCTTCTATCATGTACCACGGTGCATTAACTACATTCCATAAAACTTTATTTTGAAAAGTTTGTATTTTCTGGAAAATTGTTTTGCATGTTCATGCCCATAGCTGGTCCCCGTAGGTCCGTACTGGTTTTAGAATTTCCTTATAAATAGTAGTATATTGGAATTGGACGAACAAGAGTATTTCCCATGCAGTTCTTCTATTAGCATGGGGTTAAGTAATTATTTATTAAATCAATTTCGTCACTAAGTTGGTTCTTTGGGTAAAGAAACCAACATGATTTTAACATCAATGAACATCAGGTCCCCCTTCTATTCGTCTAAAAAATATATCACGCACAACACGAATGGTTGTGGGAAGATAGGCCCTGGCTCCCAAAGACCTGTTGCGTTAAATATATTAAACTACAGATTAGAGCAAGTCGAATACGTGCACCCCACACAAACCCAACGACCACGCACCATTAATTACAGCCCGTATGATAACTAATTTGAAAATCTAATTTACTAAATTTGCTGAGATCATACCGTCAAACAAGGAAAAACAATATTTGTTTTCCAGTATAAATCAGAACATCATCACACTACTCTAAATGGTAAATCGTAAAGCGTATGATGTATCTATCTGGCTTAAAACACTGAATTCATGTTTCCACCTCATTAATCAAAGGAAGTATTTCCAGAAGATTTATCATCAAAAAGAACTCATCTGTCCGGCGCGGCGCGGCTTGTCCCGTATGAGTGCACTCTAATCCAAACGCGTCTGACATGGCTTTTGGATGAATGTGAAGAATTTTTTCATTGGCATTCCTTTGCAAGTGAATGTGGTGTATAGGTAGTACACTCTCGTCGCGCCGCACACAAAGTCATTCACTGGCGTAATATATCTAAATTATCTATGCAGCATGTATGAAGTTAACATCCTGCCGTCGCTGCTGCTGCTTCTCCTCACACTAAACCTGGTGCTGGTGGCGGGGAAAAGTTATGACTCCTCATAAAACGGTGGAAAAATCATATCGAGGCGGCGAGGCTATAAAAATAAGATATAATATCTATAATTTTTCTCCACTTCGTGGTGGATGCTGGGTCTGATGTTGTTTTTCGGGATGGGTTCCTTTGTAATTTATTTACGTGCAGATGCGAGCGTAGCTAATTTCGCTGTCATAACGAACCCATAAACACATATTAAGGGGGCACATTAGGTCCGTTTTTCTCTCTTGACTTTTCTTATATTCATATCTCCGGGAGGGAATAGAAGAATAAAGCGCGCACCAGAGAGAGTGAGTATATTTAATGCGTGCTATGAGGAACACAACTGCGAAGCATATTTTATGTGTCAGCCATGAGGAGTTTATGTTAGAACTGGCGGAGGAGGAGGATCGGGCTGTCGAGTGAAATTAGTTTTCCTTGGATTTTGCACAGAAATAATGGTCACAATTCATTTCATGGTCAATTGCATGAGGATTTATTGTTGAAAGGGAACTTACGTAGAATCGAGTGTGGACATGGTGCATTCGGGTTATTATTGGTTGGTTGCACAATTCTTTTTAAGAGAAAAAAATCATAATTTTTATAATTTTGTAGGAAAACTTTTTGAAGTAACGTATAAGTTTTCTGGATTAGTTTTGAGGCTTACTAACAAAAATTGCGTTGCGTGATTAAGAGCATCATTATGTCTTGAAATCAGTAAAAATCCAAACAAACTCAGGGTTCAAGAAAATGTTAGTGACTTAGTGACTTTACCTCTTAATAGACGGACGGTATGTTCTGAATTCTATTTTAAACAGTACGTACTCGAACAGTGTTAAAAGTAAGGCCTGTGCTACACCGTGAGATTCTTTGTAAAAGAGGAAGCCGACAAACATCATTACATCGTTCTTGTTATTTCTCACATTGTGAGGTGCTTCACGGTTAAAAAAAAATATAAATATTTGGCGCGACAGGTCGATGGGGATCCAGGGTCTAGCTACTTACAACTGTTCGTGTTGAGCTTGTTATATTCTTTACACGAATAGAAAGGGGCCCATTGTTTAATGCAGCGTCGGAAGGCCAATTTTGAGAAGTTTTCTCATGACAAGTTATACTCTCGGATGTTTGTCAGACGCTCGCGAAAGGTGGGGCCTTGAAAAAAACTTTAAGGTCTTCTCCCTGGGATTAGAACCTCGAACTCCACAGTCCAACAACAACTAACCACTGACCCACGGCGCCCCACGTTCTTCAATGCAAGTGAAGTTTCTTCTCTTTTCAATACTGATCATATTTTGTGTGACTCCGTAAGGATAGCAACACGTATAACAAGTACTAACTATTTTGAAAGATCTTATACAACTGAGAAACAATAATCTCACCAGATCTACGAAAGAACATCAACATTAGTGAAGGTAGGTTTTTAGAGGCAATGCATGGATAATGCATTTATTTTTATTTAAAAACTATTTTTGGCCAGAATTGGATAGACTTAACATCAGTTATATGTATGTGGTTCCAAAGAAACGGTAATCACGGAAGTTCATGAAATGGTTCGGTCGAATGATCACCTAGTTCAGACGATTTGACGCCATTACGTTTCTTGTAGTTTCTTGAAATGCAATATCGTCACATACATACATATCTTCTCTCTCTTAGCGTTTTGGGTTAAAGGGGTGAAACTAAACAAAAAAAACCAACCAAAACAAACTAATCGGATTTTTCTTTGTATCATAAGGTATGGACAATCGGCTACCATATATGTATGTATGTATATGTATGCATTATATTATGGAAACTATTTGTTTTTTACATGTTCCTGAAATAGCTCTTCCAGCGAGATACATTTCGTACTGTACTACTACTACTTCGTAGGTGTACTTCTATTTGTTTACTTACTCCACTTTGATATCTGGCCGTGACTACAGGGCTTTAAAAAGTTTTTCTGAGTCGCACTAAAGTAGAATCATACCATACATTTGGTTATTTTTTATGTTTCAGTTGGAGAAATCGAGAATAATCAACTCGTACCTCCTTTTTTGTATCACTTTTTACTTTTTTTTAATATCAGTACTTGTAATTGTATCTGCAATTCTTCTATTAATTCCATTAATTAAGTCTTCTATTAATTTCATTCAATTACTTTCCCTTTGTTTAAAATACTTTTAAATCACTTACACTGCAGGCCAAAAGTTTGAGGCCTACCTAGCCAACTGAATTCATTCACGCATGGAGATTAAACTCTATGTTTTATCTTAATTTTCCGCCTGAAGTATAAGACAATACATTTAAATAATAAAAGTAGGGTTTTACACGAATTATGCTAAAGGATAGGAAGTCTCTTTCCGTCCTTATAGGAATTATTACGGGGCATAACTCTCTTCGGTACCACATGAGAAAGTTAAGACTCACGGATGAAGATCTTTGTCGGGGATGTGGAGACGAGGAAGCTAATGAGGATACAACCCACTTTCTTTGTCACTGCCCTGGGCTTATCCACCTTAGATTCAAATTTCTAGGGCGACACTTTTTCCGTGACCTCGAAGAATTAGCGAACAGACCAATAAATGAAATTTCTAGGTTCATCAAATCAACGGGATGGTTTGGTGATCCACAAGATACTAATCAGCACTACGGTTTACCAAGGGCAAGGGACTTTTTCCCCTTTGGGTATCACAATGGGTCTGTATTGACCTGAGTGTGGCGACGTGTTCTAGTCGCCGACCCACATACCTAACCTAACCTTTACACTCACGTTTTTGAGCAGTGGGCGTTTTGGTGACAAATGCGGGAAAGCCGCAAATTGGATAATTGTGAAGTGATTAGGTTTTTCCATAGTACGAAATTTTATGACTTTTGGTTGTCACAAAAGCACTTTTAAAGTACTCGTTACGACTTCTGACTATTCAGAGAAGGTGAATTGCAGCGCGAAGTTACTTCGCAGTTGAAGGTATCAAAGTGCTGTGTTCAACGTTCCATTGAAAGACATATTCATACCGGCAGTCTTGAGGATAAACCACGATCAGGGCGTCCGAGAGCTACAACTAAATACGAGGATCGGCTGATAGTTACAACAAGCAAACGAAGCAGACGAAAAAAAAGGGGAGTTTTTGTACGATGAAGAGCTGAAGAAATTATGCTACCTGACTGTAGGTCTAGGGATGTTTCTCTTCAAGTGGAATGGGGGATAAGTTTCGAGTGATTGAAATAATGAATAAGGAGTTGTACAAAACAATACTGAAAGAAAACGTTATGACTTCTGGACTAAAAATTAGTTGGCGAAGGGTTGTATTTCAACAGGACAACGACCCTAAGCACACGTCAAGCCTACACGTCTAGACTAACTGTAACAGAGGGAAGATCAGGAAGTTTAACAAATCAGGAAATGGCCGCAATCACAAGATTTAAGTCCCATAGAGCTTTCGTGGAAGGAACAGGATAGAAGGGTCCAGAATCAAAGCCCATCATCAGAATCTCAATTGCGGAAGTTGTTAATGGATTGCTGGAACAATATACCACAAGCAACAATCAAAAAATTGATTACTAGAGTTAGAAAAAAAAATAATCGAATGTAAATTTATTTTCGGTGTTTGATTTTGTTTTTTTTTCGCGCATTTAAGGCGACCTCAACTGGACTTGGCCTACATTGTAACATATGTAAGGTTATATATGCATATGTACATACGTATGTACATATATGTATATGTTTGTAATTCCTTTTAAGTACAAAATAGGATTAAATTCTAAACACGTTAGTTCTATGTAGTAGTTAGTAAGTACATAAATATGTACATATACATATATGTATTAGAATTACGAGCATTTGGACTAATTTTTCCAACGCAGAATTACAAGTACTTAAAAGAATTAAGAGTTCTGAAAATAAATCGAAAGTGATTAAATGAATGTAATTGAAAAAGACTAAAGAATATAAAAGTACAATTTTTAAGTGTCTAACTACTCAAGTACATCGGAAGCATTTCCAAACACAACTGGAAGATCCGTCCTAAAGTTCGTCCTTATCCGTCCTTAATTCCCTTGTCTGAATACAATAATTAACTGTTGCACGCCACTTCCCCTAACCGGTTCACAAATGAACAAAACACAAAAAAAAAAAGAAATGGTAAAAATAAATCGAAAGGAAGCCTTTCAAATGAACCACCATCCCCTTTTGCTGTAGAGAAAAATTTATCATTGGCATTACAATTTGTTAAGGACGATGAAAATAAATTCATATCATTATTCAAATCCTGCTGCCTCCTGTCGCCCGGTCACTGTTATCATCCTCATTATTACCATTGCTAATAAATTTTCCAATTTTATTCTCCATAGTCTCTCCCTGCAAGGACTGACTACATACAAAGACGGAAATTTATTACGCGGCATGGAAATTGAAAAATATGATGACTCGCCGTCTCCTCCTTTTTTCTTTCTTTTCTTTTTATGAAATGTAAAAAGGACGCCAGAAATATCCTAATCCGGGAAATCATAAATTTCACATCCCGGTCCTCGGAATGTGTCCTGCTGTGTTGACTCACTTACATGGTCAACGGGTGGTTGATAGGTAAATTGGTTTGGCCCCCTTTATGCCGTCCTTTGTCAATTTCAATTGAACTTTAAGGGATGACTTCGCGTGCGCGATTAATCAACGATTCATCCTGTCAGAAGACAGTCACCAACATCGGGTAGAAGTGAAACTTTCCATATCGTCAAACAAACCCTGGCCACATAGAATGTTACGCCGCCTCCTTCATGGCCACTTTGTAATGAAATTATAACACAAAGTTAGCTGGACTGTGTCCGTCAGCGTTGCATGGCCATAAATTATATTTTATGGGGGATAGAAGAGAAATTATTACTCCACCACATCGTCCGAAAACTCAGACTCATAAATTTCACCCTCCGTATCCTTCACTAGTCGAAGGCAGCGGCCAGTGCGCTAGCTGCTTATTCATCTGTCGTGTTTGAGAAATCTGCCAGAAAATTAAAAGTCTTAATAAATTGTTTTCCCCTGTCCGAGTGTGCAACATTGCTGTGCATGCAGCAGCGACAGGCATGGCCCACCGGGTATCCGCTTTGGGGGGTGAAGTCTTTCACTTGGTTGCCATTTGGCATTTGCCGTCGATCAGATTTGTTGGTTCAGCTAGCCATGTGTGTGGTTGTTTTTAGCCTGTCGTGTGCGCTGAAGGCATCCTTAGGCGAAGTGGCGAACTTTTTCTTTCGAACTGTTAACTGGTGCGAGCCATTTTCGAAAGGAACTAAAAGTATTGGAAATCGAGAGTGGTAGCGTTTTCGGTGATCGTTTGGGAGCTAGCAGCTGTATTTTTTTAACAAACTAACTTTCGTGAGGAGGAAGTAATAAATGTAATTGTAAACAAAAATGTTTTACTTATTGCGTCATGCTGTAAGGACAATGGAAGGATTCACAAATTGAATTATAGCCTTCTACTGTCACTGATAAAAAGTAAAAATCCATTCTCTCTTTCTGAACTTTCGCTGAACTGTACTATCCTACATTTATCCAAGAAGAGTATTTCTTCAGTCGGATACGGTAAGTCTATTTCAGTGGAAGGTATTTCTACTTAGTGTGGTGGCCTAGATCACCTGAATGCTCAGTCCTTCGTCTTCTAAATATACATATATAGGTGTGGCTTATAGTAGCATGGCGCGAAGAAGTATCCGCCTAAGAGCAGTATTTTAAGATCAGAGAGAACCTGACATGTACGGAGAAGACCCAGTCTACTTTCCTCTTCTTTTTCTTCCATGCAACATGAGTGTTTCTGATCTATCTTGGGCTAAATCTGTTTGAAAATGAGGTATGTATGCAGTCCTGACTTTCCATCTACGCTTGGTTCAATTCACAGAATTGAGCTTAACTTACCGCTTAACTGTAGTGAGAGAGATGGGGATGATCGCCTTAACCTTACCCTGTCTTAGTCCTACTGTCATACAATTCCCTGCAATATCACAGTACCCAAAGGTTATGACTGTTGAATTGTTGATCCATCACATTATGGAAACCATTTCGGTCAGTTTTTAAGAACAGACGGTTATCATGGACGCTATAGAAGGAAAAGAAAACGTATAGAAATTCCCGAATTTCCCAGGGACCATACTGACAAGTCCTTTTTTTTGCTTTTCGAAAGAAAGCAACCAACAACTGAATGGAACAGAGAATAAATTTCCATATAAAGTACGCAGAGTTTTTACATTGACTGTATTTTGAAATGCTTGTTCCCAGCAGCTTTGATGCACTAAAGAAATATTACCTACTTACTTTAGTGGCGCAATACTTTGGGGTGGAACTGGTCCTTCCCTAATAAGCTAATGTAGGTAGCTCGGCCCTTTGCTAACTGTCTTAATTCGTAAGATCCAAGTCGGTTGGCACTTCCTTCTACCTCTAGGCACCACGTAAGACGAGGTCATTCTCTACTGCGTTGTCTCCTCGGTAGTTTTATACATCCGCTATACATATCCTGTCCATCTTAGAGGAATGATGCGTAATTGAATCTCCTCCTCCACAACCATTATCCTTCCTATATCGAAGTTATTTGTTTATGTTGTGGGTCTTTTCTTGTTCACAGTATATACATACATACATACATACATACATATATGTAGGTATGTACTTTGTCCTCACTTATTGCTAAACCCATTTGACGGCTTCCGATTCAATACTAGCGAACGTCCCAGTGACAGTCGTCTGCTGTATTCTGCCAATAATCTCAGATAGACTTAAGATTGTCTCCAGTCATAGCCTGTTGAATTTCGCACAATCCTTTCAAGTATGATGTTGAAAAAATCACATGACAGCAAATACGTTGAAATGTACGAAAATGTGTTGTATGTGTTGTATCAGAAGTACGAGTCGACGAACTTTCCTGGTCTGAAACCACACTGATACAGCTCCATCAGAGTATTGACGAAGGATTTCAGGTATTCACATAATCTGTCAGGTAATGAATCGAAAAAAAACATAGGAAACATGGAAAACTGTACTAAGATCCTTGCTACGTTCCTGTGAAACTGGCCTGATAATACAACTTACATCGTTTATTAACTGAGAACATTTTAACATATATTGTGTTTCAAGATTTAGCTTTACAACTTGACAACTGTAAGCGTGTGTGGTAGCTTCTTTTCTTTTTCTAATTTGATTGCTAGCGGAAAGACAATTAAACGGCATCTTTAAAGTTTCTAAAGCGCCTATTGAATACGAAAATATTAAAGTCCCTAATGAAGACATTAGCTATGCCTTGAAATTTATGAACGGATTTCCCACCTTCACTGTGAGATGTATATATGTATGTATGTACATACATAGGTGCCCATATTTATGGCCAATCAATTTATATTTCTTTCCCACGCCGAATTAGACGTGCATACCCATATTTCACACCGAGTTTACTATTCCGCTCAGGATCCTCCTTTACATTTTAGTACGGCGAACCTTTAAAACGCTTCGTGAGAATACATACATACAAATGTACATAGTTCATTTATCACTCACTGACCCATTCACAACACCCTGATTCTGATTGACAAATTGAATGTGTCGTCTCCGTTGAGTGGGCGTGCTTCGATCAAATATAAAACATTACGCGCTGCGCTGAGAACCTCCAAAAGGAAGAAGAGTCCGTGTTCGACAGAAGTCAACCGTCTTGCTCTCTGTCGGCGGCGGCGTTGTCGTTGTCATCTTTGCTTTCGGCTTTGTCATTTGAGCTACCGTACGTGCATCGCACCCATCATCATCATCAACAATCAACATCATCGAAAAACGTACATTCGTCTATATGTAGGTAGGTACACTACCTTCCTCTCGAGTTGTAACACCAAACGAACGTAAAAAGCAGGAACGCTGACGACGACGACGACGACGACGACGATGTAGACATTTTCAAGTGGTCTTCTGTCTGTCCGCCCGTTAATGTCTTCCTAATCAAATTAGAACCCAATCCCAAGAAATCACAAAACAAAAACAAAAACCCAAATAACAAATTCCTTTGGAAAAAGTGTGGAAAAGATCAAACGTTGCGCCATTAATTTAAGGTGTCTGCTTTACTACACATTCTGACATCTTTAAGTGGGAACGACGTCCCATTAATGCGGCCCCGGTCAGTAGTGGTTGTTGTTGGGCCTCCATTTAGTCGTATCTGGAACCTCCCGCAGCCGGCGGCGGCGACGGCAGCGTCATTTCCATGTATGTTTGGCCGTAAAATGCGTTCCGTTTCACATTTCAAATTAGAGGTCTTCAACGTACCTTTCTGACCCCGCTGCCACCTCCTCTCTCTTTCCTTTGTGATGACTGTGCTGGGGAACTGTCATTTATGCACTTTGGCAGATCGTTCATTAAAATTCATCGCTTGGTGATGAAAAAGAAAAAAGAGGAGAAGCGTAAAGCAAAACAAAGGCAAACACAAGAAAACATCCATTTGAGTCCGTGTTGAGAGGACCTTTACTATGTCGTCTTGTGATGTGTGAGCAGGAACAAAACGAGACTAAAGCAGAATGAGGTCTCAAGTGGCATGAAGAACCGAACGACTCGACAACAGGTTCAAGAAAAAACACAACCCGTACGAGTGTGTAATCAAACCATTTGCCACTTTGGCATTTAATATCGCGACAGCTGTTGGACAGACTAAATGGGCGGCTCTCTATCTTGCACACGGGGTTCTTCCTTTAAAGTTGAGAGCATTGTGTTGCCTGAAGAGGTTCTTGAGGACTCTTAGCGAAGATTTCATGCATGTTATTTGAGTTTCATAATTTTTTTTATTGGTTTTTATTTTATTTTCCATGTTTATTCTTTAATTTGAGGATTGAAAAGGAGGATCTGAGGACAGAGTATTGGTAAATTGTGGCCCTTGGAGGTTTCCGTGTGTGATGACTTAATTCAAGGAGAACAGCGAGCAGCGAGTGCATTGCATGATTGAGAGCACACTCGAGAAAAACATACAACAGGACGTGCACTATACATGGTGATAATTGTGAGATGCGAGACACTTCGAGAACATGATTAAAGATTTTATGAATGTCGAATTAATTTTTAGCGGAGTGTGGTGGTGGAACTTTTCTTCTATGTTTCCTTGATTGTAAATTAAATTATAAATAAGACATTGTCCAAAGGTCTAAGGTATTAAGGACATCCTTGAATCCTTCTCCGATCGTCTGTACAATAAAATTGATGTCCTTTTTGACAACTTGTTACCTTCTATTACGGTTTCGACAATAGTTCAATTTTGTCACCCTAAAAATGCTGTCACAGTTCAAAAGCACAGGTAAAAGTGGTTTGAAAGTCTTGCATATCCCAAGTGGTTGAAGAAGCCTATTGTTCAACACCTGGTCCAAAGGGGCAACTTATCAATGAGAATCTTTTTATGACAATTATTCCCTCGGATGTTTGTCAGACGCTTGGAGTCGTGAAAGAACTTTTTTGGTTTTGCCTATGAATCGATCCTCGAATCTCTCAACACAATAATCACTTGAGCCACGGTGCCCGCGTGGCTCTCTTTCTGGTAGTAAAACAGCGTCTTTCTTAAAAGTAAGTGTGAGCAAATGCGAAACGCAAGTGTTTCCATGTAATGGCAGCCTTTTATGAACAAATGTATTGTATTATGTACATGTATTCCTGATAAAAACACATTTTACTAGAACATGTAACCTTAATGCCAAACTATCCGCATTAGAATTATCTCGCTCAATTAAATTGAGTGTAAATAACCAAGAACTAAAGTGAATGATCTTTTTGTTGTAAAAGGGAGCATCAGTTTTAGTAGTTAAGCCCATGTTTATAGATCTAAAAAGACCAACAAAGATGCTAAACAGTATACTTATATTGCGAATCAAAAAGGTTCCTAACAACTGTTTAAAACAAATCCCAACAGCACTCAAATTGACCCTTTAACCACAGCAAAGCCGCCGAAAGCCGAAATGAACCTGTCATGTGTTCACTAAAATTCAAATTCAAGTTCAGAGCACGTCCCGAATCCATTCAAACCCCGATCGGTGGCTTTTGATCTCGTAATCAAATCTCATTTTCATCTCTTTTACGAGACGCATTATAGCACTTTCAGCTTCATCATCCTCACCTTGTTGTTTCTGCCACAGACCGGTGTGATCCGCATCCACAAGGCCATAAATTTTACGACGATAAACAAAACAAAAACAAGAAAGAAATAAGACCCAAGGATCAGTTTTACGATTACATTCACATCCTCAGTCTTTCACTTAAAAAAGGATAATGAACAACAATCTGTCGGAGGGTTCTCAATGTGATATGAATTTAATTACAGCCAACAGGAGTCGACAAGGTGGCGGCGGCGATGGCGGTGGCGGTTCCTTTTCAACTTCTTGGTCGAACATTAGATATTTTACGTACAATCTACCAATATGGCGTGCGTTAGTTTTTATAGCACCTCAAATAATGCCATAAAACATCGAAGAACCTGCTGATAACGAGCATTTAGTAGATTGTTGTTATCTCCTGCACGATATCCTTGAAGAAAGAGCGAAAGCCGACAAGGACTCGCATAACAATGTGGCATGTTAATAAATCTCAGAATTGCTTATGCTTCCGCCGGCAGTAGACACAGTGAATATCCTAATTTTCTGCGCACGGAAAGTTATAACATCCATTATCCTTGCTTGCTTGCTCTCACTCGCGAGCAGACTTTCTCGCGCACACAAACATAAATTCAAATCCACGTATGGTGGTGGCAAAATGCAATAAACTATCGCCGACGAAGACAAATGCAATTTATTACACCAAATAAAAGCAGCTGAAGAAGAAAAAAAACCAAAGGACAACCGACAAGATCCCCTCAGAGATGCGGCAAGGATAAATCGCTCTTAGATACCATTACACTTTGGGCCGGCGTAGGGGTTTCTCTGATTCTGACTACTCAGTCTGATGACGGTACATAGCATCCCCACACTCCATTGCGAGCGAACAGTCATCATTTTGTGTGAGTGCCAGGATCAAGGAGCATACTCAGCGGCGAACGAAGGACTCAAGATTGGGGAGCGAGGAAACACAAAAAAAGATAAATTGGGTAATTGTGAACCCCATGCCGTTTAAATGGTGTTGTATTATGATCCCAGGACGAATCTTTCTCTTTTCGTTGTGCCAACCCAACTTAGTGTGAGTGTGAGCGCGAGAGAAATTTATTGGACATTTTAAGTTGGAATAAATGGTGGTTGGTCGCTTGTCTCCCGCTGGATATCTGTACTCTGGATGTTCATAAATTTTTCCGTAGAAAGGATAAAAAAGGCAACAACACGAACACCAACGACGACGACGAAGAGAAGAGATATATTGCATAAATAAATTCATATCCTTGCAGACAGTTGTTGTTTCAGTTACTTTTCATTTGGTAAATTGTATTTTATACGAACGAAGAGGTGCCGGGCCGATGCCCGTTGAAGGATTTTAGTGCGCCGGGCAACATATGTTGTCGTTGAGGAAATGAAATATGTAGTTTTTATATGAAATTGTGTGAAATTATTTGTAGCAGATCACAGTTACACCACTCAGTTGGGAGGAGAGATTGAGTGTTTTTGAAATGAATGTGTGTCTGCGACGGGGAAGCATAACAAGACATTAGGTGATGGGAAGTTTTTTGAAGGTGCGCTGCTTCGTGCTAAGACGGGGGGTTTCAAACGTTTGTAACATCCTGTATAACAGAAAATGATTACAAATAAATTATATATGAATGTGTTGAAATTTTTTTTTCATAAGTCCCTTGAAATAATAAGAATCTCATGTATTTCGAAGGGCGGATGTCAGTAACAGCGTCTGTCCGTCGTTGTCTGAATTTCAAATTGCTCTGCTCCAACCCCCAGGATCTTCTTCTATACCACTCATCTTTGTCGTGATTTCTTAAATAGTCTTACTGATGTTGACCAAAAAAATGGAATCACTAAACTATGTAATCATATTGTTGACGACTTTTTCAAACTCAATGAAATCAAGCAAAGAATTGTACGTAACTTGAAATGTGATCTCCACCTTTAAAATTGGTCCTTCTAAAGCTTCAACCGTACGCCAGTTTCGTTGTGACGACTCTGATGATGTGCAAACCAACATGTTCAGCTTTTAATTAGGGTCTTGCTATTCACGCATATCACCTAATTGCTGTACTAGCTTTCCGCTAAGTTACGTTTGTTCTTGGATGCTCGTAAAAAAAATGGAGAACAAAATGACTGATACTGCGACCTAGAGCCGAAGTATACGAGACGTACCGCTACCCTAATGAACGATTGCATATCCTTAGTAGCAGAGTTTTTCGGCCTTCAGATGATAATGGGCCTCACCTTCATTATATGCATTAAAGTATAATTTCTGGATCTAGACCCCAACGTAAATGTGCCTACTGGCCCATATGGATTCCAGCTAAGCATTTTGTGAAGGATGACGCCGAAATATCTTTCATCACTGGAATAAACTAAATCTTTATTTTTTCTATCTTTGATAGATACCCCTTCGGGATAGGGGCTAGAATTTACCCGAGGTAGGCATGCCTGTCGTAAGAAGCGACTAAAGTCCAGATTTTTAAACTTTTTGGAAAAGTAAAAACCATGCAATGAGCAAAACGACAGGAAGTAATACCCCAGGTGGCAGACCAGGCGCACTGGAAAATCCACACTCTATCGAGTTCGGTCCTACGGATTCTGGGGAGGACCAATTATTGCATCTCATCAACCCATTCACAAGAAAGGCAAGAGTATCTAGATCACCACCAGGGGAATCTAGTAGAAGCTCCAAAACAGTACCCACAACACCTCAGGGTACTAAAACATATGGTGCAGAGAATTGCACAGCAGCACTGCTAGCGGAGATGAAAAAAATGCAGGCTGAAAATGAAGAACTCCGAAAAAAACTTAGCAATATAGAATTGCTCACAAGCCACTTACAAAATGAAGTTAAAGAGCTAGCTAAAGAAAATAAGGAACTCAAAACGGAACTTAATTCAAAACCGCAAGAAAAATGCCGTGAGTACCTCACAGACGAGGAGGAACTTATTAGGGAAACTGACTGGATAATAAAAGAGAAAGAGAGACCAAGCAAGAAGCGTAAAGCAATATCGTCACCAGTCATAAGTCCAGGCAAATCGAACACGAGCGACAAAGACAAAGTAATGGATAATAAGGTAACACCTATCCAAGCAGATATTAAGAAGGAAAGGCCACCTCCACCAATCAATATAGTTGGAATAGCTAGCTTTACTGAGGTTAAGACACTGCTTAACTCAATATCATGCAAAAATCATAAAATAGTAGCTTTGAACAACGATGTTTGGAAAATCTATACTCCAAACTCAGATACATATAAAGCTCTTGCGAAGAAGCTCAGCGAATCTGAAATTCAATGGTTTACCTATGAAGATAAAAATAACAGGCCGATCAAAGTTATAGCTAGGGGCCTCCATCCAACATGCGATAGGCAAAGCATTATAGAAGATTTGCAACAGAAAGACTTGCACTTGCTCGATGCCGTCAACATCTTAAAGAAGGAGAAAAAAACAGATAAAGAAGGAAAGCAAGTATCCAATAGAGCACTTCCATTATTTATGCTGACTTTTCACAGTAAAGAGAAATCAGAAAACATATATAAACTATGCTCGATACTTAACATGAAAGTACAGTGCAAGAAGTGTCAAGGTTTTAACCATACACAGAAATATTGCTCTATATTGAAGCAAGATGTGTCAGATGTGCTGGAAAGCACTTAACGCAAAATTGCACTGTCAGTAAAAACACACCACCCAACTGCATCAACTGCAAGAAAAACCATCCTGCAAGCTACAGGGGATGTGAAGTAGCCCAAGAATTACAAAAAATTAGAAACCTGCAACGGAAATCACAAATACAAAAGAAACGGATAGAAGAAATGGAGCTACCAAATAAAACAAAGTTAAACAACATACCAAATAGTAAAACAGAGACCAAAACATACGTAGAAATTATTAAACAAAATGGGACTACTGAAAGAAGTACTAATAAAAAACAACACACTAAAGAGAATGCTAAACAAGAAGAGCCTATTAAGACATTAACCAATAAGAAACAACCTACTAAAGTAATTAGTAATCACCAAGAACCTAACAAAGTTGAGAGACACAACGATAACCAAATGCTTGAGAAAATATTAAATATGGTAGATAAACTAAATAGAAAACTTGAAGAACAAAAAGACACAAATAAAAAAATATTTGAGAAATTCAAAGAATTAGACAAGTTTTTCAAATACAAAGCGACCAAAAAATCAGTATGAATAAAGCACTAAAAATAGTTACTTGCAACGCTAATGGACTAATGCAGCACATAGATGAGTTGTTAATTTTTCTAAATACGGAAAAGATAGATATTTGCTTGATTTCAGAAAGCCACTTAACCAGATCAACCAACTTAAACATACCTGGTTATTGTTGCTACCATGCTGTTCACCCAGCGCATAGGGCAAGAGGAGGATCTGCGCTACTCGTAAAAGAATCAATTAAACATTACGAAGACCCAAAAATTGAGGAAGAAAAAATGCAAGCTACAACTATAAATGTGCACGTATTAAACAAAATGAAAATAAAGTAACTGCAATATACTCTCCACCAAAACATAACCTAAAAAAAGAACACTATATTAGATTTTTTCAAACATTGGGGAATTACTTTATAGTCGGTGGTGACTTTAATGCCAAAAATACCTTTTGGGGCTCTAGACTAACGCACACCAAAGGTAGAGAGCTATATTCAGCAGGACGAGCATTAAAATACGATTTTCACTCAAGTGCTATGCCAACACACTGGCGGATAGATCAGAATAAAATCCCAGACCTAATAGACTTCTATGTAGGAAAAGGAGTATCTGATAACTATATTTGCGTAGAAAATAAAGATGATCTGTCGTCAGATCATTCTCCTGTCCTCATGACAATTAGTGTTAGCGTACTGAAAACTAAAAGTCAACCACGTCTTATAAATCATAAAACAAACTGGCCCCTGTTCAGACGCACTCTAGAAGATAGCATAAGTCTACAAGTTCCGATAAAAAGCACATTTCAACTAGAAGAAGAAATTGAGCTATTTAGTATAAATATCCAGCAAGCAACATGGATAAGTACCCCTTTCTGTCAAAAAAATAGGAATGTAGACATAAATTACCCTTCTGCAGTTAAGGAATTGATTAGGAAAAAACGCAAAGCTCGTAAAACTTGGCAAAGAATCCGAACACATGAGAATAAAACGATTCTTAACGCATTGTGCAATGAACTTAAGAGGGTTATAAAATCTGTAAAAAACGAATCAGTTGGCAGACACCTAAATAATCTATCAGCCCATAAGGATACAAATTATTCGTTATGGAAAGCTGTCAAGTCCTTAAAAAAACCAGCAAAACAGGCACCGCCCATTAAACAAGTAAATGGGTCTTGGGCAAGAAATGCCAAAGAAAAGGCTAACCTCTTTGCAGATCACCTGCAAGAAACCTTCCAACCATTTTCTAGGCAAACTGCTGACGAAAACTTGTCTCTGCAGCCACGAAACGATCACAGAAACATACAGCATGTAACATTACAAGAACTAAAATGGGAAATTAAAAGTAACATAAGTGCAAAAAAAGCACCGGGCTATGATTTGATAACGGGACAAATACTTAAGGAGTTCCCAGATAAAGCGAATCTCAAATTATTACATATAATTAATGCAGCACTCAGGCTAAAGTATGTTCCGAGGGAATGGAAGGTGGCAGAAGTAATCATGATTCTGAAACCGGATAAGTCACCAAATGAAAAGAAATCGTATAGACGAATTTCGCTCCTACCCGTAATGTCAAAACTATTCGAAAAACTGTTTTTAAAAAGATTGAAGCCAATAATAGAAGAAAGAAATCTTGTACCCTCCCACCAATTTGGATTTAGGGAAAGACACTCTACTGTACAACAAGTGCATAGACTTGCGAGTACAATAGAAAAAGCACTTGAGAATAAAAAAGTCTGTTCAGCCATCTTTCTTGACGTAGCACAAGCGTTTGACAAAGTCTGGCACCGAGGCCTGGAATTTAAACTGAAAAGAGATCTCCCCGAAGAGTTCTTCTTAATTCTAAAATCGTATATATCAGATCGTTACTTTCGAGTAAGATATGACGATGAATACTCCAATCTAAGAAAAATATCTGCAGGAGTTCCACAAGGAAGTGTCTTGGGACCGATCCTCTATCTCCTATATACAAGAGACCTTCCTCAGCCTGAAGAAGCTAGCTTAGCGACTTTCGCAGATGACACCGCAATTATGACTATTGGCGACAATACAGATGAAGCAGCAAACAAATTACAGAAGGCAATTAAATCTGTAAGTGATTGGACAAAAAAGTGGAGAATAAAGCTTCACGAAACTAAATCTATCCATGTTAACTTTACTAACAGAAAAATAAATACCGTAAGAGTTAATATTGATGGAAATGAAGTTCCGTACGCAAATACTGCCAAATATTTGGGTATAACACTCGACGCCAAGCTCAGATGGAAGGAGCATGTCAAAAAGAAAAAAGAGGAGCTAAATATTAGACTCAGACAAATGCATTGGTTAATGGGAAGGAATTCCCAGCTATCAATTGACAACAAACTGCTTTTATACAAGCAAGTACTGAGGCCTGTTTGGACGTATGGGATACAGCTCTGGGGCTGTACCAAAAAGACAAATTTAAGAATGATACAAACATTCCAAAACAAAGTACTAAGAGGCATCTTTAATGCGCCTTGGTATGTAAGAAATGACAACCTACATAGGGACTTACAAGTAGAGAATGTTAGTGATATTATTAAAAAAAAAATGCACTTAAACATTACCAACAACTTCAAGACCATGTAAATCCTGAAATACAATACATGGTGGAAGATAACAGGAATACCGTTAGGCGGCTTAAAAGATTAAGGCTAAGGATTAAGATTTTCTTAACGAAAATTAGATATAAAAGCATAAATGCGTCATATGTATACATATACATACACATGTGTCTTAAAACAATATTTTATTATTATTCTCGGGGCCAGCGACTGAGCTTCACCCCTTTAAAAACGATTGTAATATATCAGAGAAAAGTTACTGGATGAGACTTCCTCTCAGTTGTAACGACAGAAGGTGTTTTCTGTTTGGGATGCTTTCCCATACTATCTAATCCACGGCTGAAGACCCCCCCGGATGGGAAATGGGGTTGGAAGCAGAGGTGGTTTTAGTTTGGGTTAAAGTCCCACACTCCGGCTTTCGATGCTTTCCACCTTCCTTAAAAAAAAAAACAAAAAAATCTTTGATGGTAATAGGACCTAGATTGACCGGTCTTCTTTTCTGCAAGGTACTAGAATCTTTTTGCAAAGATTGATGGATTGATCACTAGGTCATCCCGATAATCAATAGCGATATAGCCTGATCCCTGCAGATCGACTAGAGGATTGTCGGTGACTGGTAACCACAGAAGGGGAGAAACGATTCTTCCTGGAGATAGCAATTCTTGTTTTTTTACAGCATCATTTGTCAAAAAAAGATTTCCAACGTTCTTCTCTTTTTTGAACTATGGACCTCCTAAAAACGTCAACATTGGAGAGCATCATCTCTCATCTCATTGGAGAGAAGTCTCAACTCGATGTTAAAGAGGATTGTACCGCTCCGAAAAGGCTTTGCTTTGTGGAGGAATATTTCTTATACATACATATGTACATACAACCAACTCCGTAAATTACCCTCCGATAGTTTTGTTTCAATTTTCTGAGTTGTGAGGTTGTAAGTCTGCAATTGCATGAACCTAAGTCGTTTGACAACATATTGAACACGATAGGAAGGACACGATCCTTGAAGGATAAGGCATATCCTTTTTGTTTCTTGTATATCACATCAATATGGATCGCGATCCTGAAAGATTTTTTGCTTTTACTCAATCATCACAACGAATGTATCCTTTATTATTAAATGGTTGTAGACTAGTTGATCACAGCCATTGCTGACTCTAAAAAGACTGAATTGGTGTTTGGGATACCTTAGTTGATTAGAATATACATAAATCATTATATAGTGTTAAATTCAAAGATATAGTGATGAGCTCATAACTAATCATCACTACTTTATTATCCCAATCATGATCCACCATTGCATTAGAGTAACGAGACAACTCTTCCCAAACTAAAGATAAGTAGATTGGAATCATCCTTTAAGGCAACTTCATCTATCCTTCAATTTTCTCTATCCGTCACGTATGGAAATGAAAGTCAAGTTTCAATGTTTTCCTGACGTTGATTCGCTTGCTGCGCTGCTGGAAGGTTCTCTATTACCACCCCTTTAAATCGACTCTATCCCATTCCGCTGTCCGCAGTGCAGTAAAGTAAACTATAAACTTAACCTCGATATAAAAATTCCATGAAGGAGTTTTGATGTTGTTAAATGTGGTGTCTCGGTTAAACCCACTTGTCTTTGGCGATAAAAACCCTTTTGAGCTGCTGCTGGTGGTAGACACCACTAATACACCTCCGGGTGTGCACATACCCTGCTGTACACGTACGCCTGCAAGGAGGGCAATATCGTGATGTTTAACGGCAGCTTCGTGTGTTGTGAAATGAAAATTAATGACGTGCAATCAATTTTGCTAGTCGACGTTATTTGTTATGTTGATGGCTCACCCTTGGAATCATTTGTCAAAACCGAGTCGACGACGAAGGGGACGCCAAGGGATGCCATGAAAATTTATCGTGCATTTCCAAGTCACATATAGATTGCCTGACGACGACTACGATGGCGGCGGTTGTAGTGGTGCCGTCGGTGGTGGTAGTAGTTCCAGTAGTGTGGTACTGAAAAGATGGATGACAGACGGCCTGGCAGTGAAGCACTGAGAATCCGTGCGAGGAGAGATGAGGAACCCCACATCTGAAAAATGAACGAAGGAGTAATAATTTTTAGCAGCAAATGGCAGGAATGAATTATGTTTGGGTCCCCAGCAGCACTACCCGGGGTGGTAGTGTATGCTGGTTAGCTATAGAACGAGAGCTGTCACTGAATGCAGATTGTCGAA
The DNA here is from genome assembly GCA_963583995.1 of Xylota segnis. NCBI lineage: Eukaryota > Metazoa > Arthropoda > Insecta > Diptera > Syrphidae > Xylota > Xylota segnis. Next base: position 81,007,986 of record OY757237.1, read on the forward strand.
GTGAAGCAGGAGTCAAGTTTACTTGGCGGTAAATCGGTTGCATGGAGCACCACCTCGACACCGACATTGCTGTGGTGCTCTTGACTACGTACAGTCATGCATACATATGTACGTACGTATGTATGTATGTATGTGAGGGTTATTTTGCAATCAGGTGAGACTCAGTGCAGTGCCAGAGGTAACGGTGTTTTTGTTTGTGCATTGGCACATATCGAGACTGCACAGAGAAAGGAAGAAGGACATTTTGATTAAGGAAATTGCTGTTTTGTACACTTCCTCTTGCTGACACTGCCGCAGGAAGATTGATTGATTTTCTTTTCTCTTCCTTTCGTCGTTTCGGTGTGTACGTGTGTGCGGTGGTGAAATCGTTTGCATTTTTCGTGTCCCTTTTGCTGCGCCCACTAGGGTGGAAGTGATTTTTGATCGATTTTTCTTTTCCCTCATTCGGCAGGATGACAGGATAAATTACGACAGAGGGTGTCTGAATTAATAGGCATAATTCATGACAGAAATTGATAAATGACGTCGGGGCGGATCTAGAACAGCAGGAGTGGGATGAGCTGCTGGTGCTTTAAAAGATGGTTTTCATTTCAATCAGGGATATTTTAGATTTCTTATTTTTCCGGTGGTAGGTGGTATTCTGTGTCTGGATTGGTATGAGTGATGTGCTCAATGTCGCCTTCAGATGACAGGATTAATATTTTGAAAATTAATTGAAATTTTCCAATTCTCTTGAGAAAAATGAGGAAATGGATGGTGGGTATCTATTGATTGGAATTCGGTGATAGAATTGTGCGGTTAAAGTTGGTCGATTTTTGGGGAATGTTGGTTCTTCGAGATGGTCAATGAATTGGAAGTGAAAGTTTTGTCAATATAGGATAATGATTTCACAATTCTTTGAAAATATTATGCTTATAGTGCAGTCAATTTGAGTTCACGCTATTAGTAAGCTAGTACAAACATTTTTGTAACATTTTTGCAATTCAATTAGTTACTCAACAAATTTATTCCTGTTCGATCTCTGTTAATTTTTTATGCTTTTCGTATTCCATCTTCTTGTAGAGCCAGTGATCAGTGATCCTTGTCTCCAGCGGAACTTGATATTCTCCCTTAAGCTAGGGACTTTGCTGCAGTGGCTCATTATATCAAAGGCGAAGTTTCAGGTGGTTTGCTGAGAATACCACGACTGGTCTTTTCCACTTGATATTGCCGGCACTGTGAATCTGGAAAAATTAGGGAGAAGTCTATTATTTAAGGTTCTGACTGTATCTCCGATTGGAGTAATTCTGGGTTCCTTTATTGTGTAAAAGGTTTTTATACTATACTAGTGTAAAGGTTTCCCCCCTTTCCAACCCAATTTTTGGTTAGGGTATAAGAGTATTAAATGTTATGTCCATGATCTGGACTAATTTTTGTTTCTCAGCCAAAAGTTTTGTATTTGTGATGGTATAGTCTCCGTTGAAGAATTCTTCTATCTCTAATCGGATCTAACCCTCCATAAATACATTTTAGTTACATGACTTGTTGCTCAACCAGATTGATCATATTGCGATCGACGCAAGGCATGCCCCCAGTATTCTGAATGTCCGAACCTTCCGAGCAGCTAACAACTACTCGGATCATTACCGTGTTGCAGCTAAGGTACGAATGCGGATATCCCAAACACCACAACAGAAAAGAATTACTGTGAGAAGATTTAACGTCAAAAAGGTACAATCACAAGAGACCGCCGGGACCTTTGCCGATCGCGTTTCCCGAAATCTCCTAACGAGTCCTATGCCGCCAGCATCATGTATCGACGATCAGTGGCAATGCTGCTAACTGAAGTGCCGCAACTGATGTGCTGGGTTTCAACCGTCCACTACCAAGAAACCCCTGGTTTGACGACGAATGCCGGAATGCACATGCAGCTAAACAAGAGGCATACAAAGCAGCGCTGCAAAGAAGAACGAGGGCTGCTCGTGAGCTCTACGGGACGGGAAGAACATCGGCTTCTCCATAGAGATGAAGATGGAAACCTTGTATTTGAGTCACAGTCGGTGTTGAGAATATGGAAAAAATACTTCTGCAGATTGTATAACGGCGACGAAAATCAACATCCCGCTGTCAGAATGAACCGTTCAACCTACATAGACGATGACAGCAAAAACTTCTGTTCACCTGTTAGAAATGAAGTGAGTATAGCAATATCCAAACTGAAAGCTAACAAGGCTGCTGGACCTGACAACTTACCAGCCAAACTGTTCAAGGCAGCTGGAAATGACCTGGTAGAGAGCATACACCAACTTATTTCTAAGATTTGGTCAGATGAGTATATGCCTGATGAATGGAACCTCAGCACCGTTTGCTCGATCCATAAGAAAGGAGACCCCCTCAACTGCATTGGACAGAACGTCACAATCGGCAGCAACAACTCTGAGGTAGTAAGGGACTTTGTGTATCTCGGCTCTGCTATAACATCTGAAAATAACACCTCAGCAGAAATAAGACGAAGAATAACTCTTGCCAATCGCTCTTTCTTTGGGCTAAGAAGGTAATTGAGTAGCAAACCCCTATCCCGAAGAACCAAGGAGACTCTTTATAAGACCCTGATCATCCCAGTCCTACTTTATGGCGCTGAAGAAGGGGCAATGTCTAAAGCGGATGAAGAGATCGTCAGTCGCTTCGAGAGAAAGATTCTTCGTCTAATTTTCGATCCCGTTTACGAGCTGTACAGCGACATCGCCCTGGTCAGAAAAATGCGCATCAGTCGTTTAAGATGGCTAGGACATGTAGAGCGAATGGACACCAATGCTCCGGCCCGTAGAGTCTTCGAATCAAACCCGGAGGGACAAAGCAGTAGAGGAAGACCTCGCCTTAAGTGGCGCGCACAAATAGAAGGGGACCTTAACCGACTTGAAGTCCGCAGCTGGAGGCAGTTAGCTAAGGACCGGGATAACTGGAGAGGCTTAAACATTCCTTCCGGTTGCACGTATTTTCTCCGCTTACCTCTACATTGTTTCCACAAAAATGTATCTAACAAAAGACGCCAACCAAACAAAAAAAAAATAACTTCATCCAAAAGGCAATCAATTTACCACCATTACCGCAAGCCTAATGTAAACACTTGTGACAGGTGATGCCACATCAATTGCCACAACAGACAGACGACCGACTGGGCAAGGCCCAACAACATCGCAGCAGATAAATAGACAGACAAACTGATGGACGAATGGACGGATGAATAAATATGCTAAAAGATGAATGAATAAATTTTCCTCGCAACTCGCAAATGCCAAAACAGTACAAACTTGCAAGCCCAACTCGTCCATCCGTCCATCCATCCATCCACCCAAACCTTCCGTCTGTTCGTTCGTTCGTTTGTCCGCATTGATGGACACTCGATTACCATAGGAGGAGCGCACTGCGCACGAGAAGACAGGATGGCAGTTAAGCAGGCACGCGAGATTAACGATGTAAACGAGAGTGTCCATCATCGTCTTGATCATCATCCTCATCATCATCAGTAACAGCAGCAGCAGCAGCAGCAGCAATGGAGGCAGGAGTCACTGCACCACCACCAGTCGTGTGGTAGAAACATCGTTTCGGGTGTGTACTAACTGAGCGGCTGACAGGCTCCAGAGAAGCCACATTATAACCACAACCACATGCACAAGGATATTGTTATACTGCAACCAATTGCATGGTGCACGCAAAGTTTATCTAAAGGATTCCATCATCAGGGCAGAGCAATCCACCACTCTCCTTCACGTTCGTAGTGATGGCTTCAAACTGACAAAAGGTAAATGCGCACGCAATTGCAAATGGAACACAAATTATAAATCGCATGACTTCACAAATTGGGAATTGGGTGGATAGATTGAAGTAAGGATGTCGATTTTGTTGTTCTTGTGCTGTTCCTGTTGCTGACGACCAAGTTGATGATGATGATGACGAGTTCCAAGTGATGCCAGCGGCGATATTCGTGTTGTTATTGTATGCTTTCAATTTGTGATATAGCAAGAGGAACTCTTGATGAATTACTTAACCAGGGAGGAGGAGCACTATTCCTTTTGTTATGAACCGTCCTTATTCACTTAACGTTGCAAGTTTGTTTAATGAACGCAGATCGATTCATAAAATGACACAATCATGCGAAGGTTTCATATTTCTTGCAAGGACACTGATGATTGGAAAATAAATTACCTTTTATATCAACCGTTTTGTAAACAAACTTTTTGCAAGAAATGAAGTGGAACACTTCGCCTATTATTCCCCTGCAGGGACTCTCATTCAGCTGACAGCCAACATATTTCATTATGCCAAACAGAAAGGACATAAATTATAATTAAGTATCCTTTTCCACATTACACACTGGCGAACACATAAATACTCATTGTCGACATTAATCTTTTTCCCGTTTTCTCTTTGTGCATCGTTTTTCTTTTCGCTCTTTTGGTGTCCTTATTCCAGTTATGTATTGCTACTTTTTGAATTTTGTTGACTGCTTATCGTTTCTTTTATTTTACCTCTCTCGTTGTGTGCCTTTTAGTAAGCACGAATATAGAAAAACTTTATTAACTGTGTAGTAGCTATAATTTATCCTCCTCTCTTGTCAGATGGGTAGTCATCCCAATTATGTACTGTGAAGGTCATCGGAATCGTTTCATTGAGAATTCCATATGGTGTCGCACGTTCCCAGATACTCTTTAACCTAATGATTACCTCGTCTGTTGGTGGTGAAACACAAAATGATTTATCAGGGACAATCAAGGGAAATGAATCTAAAATAACAAAAGAAAATCGAAATTCACCACGACGCCGTCTGTTTGGTCGAACAATGCAAAGACGGAGCAAAGGAAAAAGGCATCACAAGGACTCGAGGCACACATGTGAAAAGGGATATGTGACAAGAAGTATAATACACCACTTGTAAGATTTCTTCCATTTCTAATTGTCCAGCACTAATTGTCGTTTATTTACTCGTTGGACCTTGGATCTCCACCCATATCCTGTGCTGAAATGTTTTCTTTTGTTAAGAAACGTCCTTGTACAAACACATGACAGAGAGAGTCTATTTCAAATAGAAATGACAATTCTAGAGTCCGGAGAAGGGTATAAATATTTCCGGGATACGTCTCGGATTTCATGCTTCGAGGACATCTTATCAGGACGAGTGAGAGCGGAGGATAATTTATTTGTTTGTTGCGAGTAAATATATAGGAGAGAGCTCGGAAAATACACTCTTAATGAAAAAAAAGTCAAGTGCATTGACAGCTGAAGAGGTTTTTTAGATGCGAGGCAACTTACATTAAGTTGACCCTAGTAGGTGGCAATCAAATCGGAGAAAAAATTATACAATGGATTAAAGTGCATTCAAACTTAGTTGTTCGTTCAAACAATGATTCAGACCATAATTTTAAAGAAGAATAGGCCACCCAGTCCATTTCTATAGTAAATTACACACTCCGAAGGTCAGACAGGTTTTAAGCATATCATAGGAAACTTTGCGAAGAGGTGCAATTTCCGTAATATATATAAAATGTTGATTCGAGTTGTCTTATTATGCCAAAAAAATAATATTATTTTTTTAAGAATGTAATATATATGTATATATATTAGTATGCACATGTGTATGTGTATATAGTGAATATAAATGCATATGCAGGGAGGTATGTATTAAATTTGGAAGTATGGTACAAGCGGAATTAAACTACTGAAGTCTTTTCTGCTAAATTCTTTACTTCTCCTTTTACACCATGATTTGCCTCGCCTATGTCGTAAGACCACATAAAAAGCGATATGCTAGTTAATTTCATAGATTCTAGTTTATATGCTGGTTCCATTTGCTTATGTATGGAAATTCAAATACATATGTGTATGTATATAACTAGAGTAAAGAGAACACGAAAATAATATGTCTGCTTACAAATTACTTCTCCTTCCAGACTAATTTTGCAAATTGTATAGTTCGCACATGCCGCATAGCGACAACCAAACCATCTCACCACATGATATCGTCATACCTATCACCTAACCCTTCCACAGCGTCAGCGGCGCCCAAAATAATAATTTGACTTGGAAAATGTGTGCGGTTGTCATGCCTGCCTAAGCTCATAAACGCTTATTAACTCTATCGCGCGCACGTTCAACATTTCATCTCATTTTCAGTTCCGCCTCAGAGCGTTCTTGCGAAAGTAATTTCCCAACTTGAAATTGGATCTGACACCGACGATGATGATGATGATGATGTTGAACACCTAGCTACCTCTATTCTTCGCCCTCCCTGCAGCCAAGCCAAGCAAACCCAAGCTCAATTGAGCAAAGTCGCGAAAACAACTTCACGCCGCCGTTAACCTGTCAAAAGTCATTATCACCGTCAACTACCCGCAGAAGTGAAGCTTCAATCTGGCAACTGGCTGACAGTTGCTTCCTGCCACACAAAGCGCTCTCTGCTTCGCTCCAAAGATTTGCTGCACAGCAAATAGAAGTAGAAAAGTTCAGAAAAAACGCGAGAAGCACGAACAAAACGAAAGGGTGGCTGTTTGGGTTCGTAGGTGGGTGGGTTGAGGGATGACTGACTTCCACTGTCCGTGCCAAGTTCTTTTCCTGTTTGTTCCCATTCTCTTGCTGCTGTGTTTCCTGTGTGCCATTTTCAAGTTCGTGTTGTCGCAACCTTCAACCCTCAAAGCGAAACGAAGAATGAAATTCTTTTTTGTCTTCTCCACTGGCACCTATCATCCCCTGCTTAGTGCCCTACGGCACTCTTCGTTCGGGGGGGGGGGGGGGGGGGGGGAATTTTTGTGTAGTTTCTTTCGTGTTGGATCATTATTCTTTTTCTTCTTCTCGAACTGCCACCATAGCTGCTACTGCTGTTGCTGTTTGCCTCCCTAGCAATTTCCAAGTCGACATCCTGTCATCGTTGTGTCTTGTTAGCAAATCATGTCTGTCACAGAAAATTTAGTTCCATTTTTTGTTTCGTTTCCTTTTTGTTTTTTTTTTCACTCCTTCTTGTTCTCTGTGCTTTTCGTTTCGTGCTTGATTTTTTGACAGCTCGACGGGAAAGAGGGTGGGCAAGTAGTTGGTGGGTGTTGCATTTGTGAATGTGCGCTCTTTCTGGGTCTGTCAGTGGTGGTGGTAGTGCTGCTGTTGCTGTCGTCGTGCTGCACTGTCATTTGGGTAGAAAAATTGAACGATGACATAATGTTCCCTCCTCTGCAAAGGACATGAAAATTTCAATTCGTCCTGACAACTGTCATAAACAGGGTTTGGGATTTCAGACTATGTCAGGCGGTTTTTTTTACTGCTCTTGTTTTTTCCTCAGTGAGATGGTTCGTGAGGTTTGTGGGGGAGAAGTTCCGTAAACTGTCACCGTTGTCAACGTTATATGAAAATTGTGACAGTTAGGCTTTAATTTCTTCGTTCGTTGTTATTTTTCGGTTTGGTTGACATATATGTCATAAGGATCTGAGAGATCCAAAATAGGCAAGTTGGTAGTTCGTAAAAACCTATACGTTAGTGTATGTGTCTGTCTACAATAATTTTCCGTACTATTCAGGAGTGTATGAGCCGTCATCCGCATGTCTTCGAGAATTAGTTGGAAAATCCTTGACATTTTAAAAATCTTTGGATAATGTAATGCAGTTTACGCATTTTGATGAATTCGTGGTTTCGGGGTTGTAATTGAAAGCGAAATTGATGCTTAATAGGAAATGAAGAAGGGTTACCGCTTTCACAATAGTTCAGGATAGAAATGATAACCAGCATCAGGAAGACTATTTGTCAATGGTGAACTCTTGTATGCTTTACTTTACGCAGAACCTGGTTTGGTTGACGAATGACTAAAGTCTCTCAAATATTATAGTGCTCGACAGAAGATTAATGCAATTACATATGGTAACCGCTGTCATGAGAATCGGGCCAATTTCCGTAAACAAGTAATTTGATTTGTTTCCTTGAAATATATATTATCTGTCTCAAAGATATTATCATTGCTGTGGTTACCACATCAGTATATATTTTAATTCATATGTACATAATTAACTCAAAACCCAGTGCACGCCACATTCACATTCAAATCACTTTCCAAAACTATACATAACTTCGAACAATAGCAACCATGTGGCCATTTCCAATTCGCAATGGACTTCACTCATCCATAAGCAAGCATATATTCCATTGTGATTCGATTATTACCAACTGAAACCGCCACCGACAATTCACACAATGGATGACATTTCACTGGTAATACTCGCATTACCATCGCATACCCACCCCGTCCATCCGGGAGACCGTTGTAATTAGCATATGACAGAAAGGTGATGAATTACCAGTAATAATGGCAACAATTACAATTTCAAGCCGTTCAAAGGGAAATGTCGCTTCTCCGAGTATAGGGTACCACCGCATATATAATTCTTTTTTGACGACCATAATTTATGAAACTGTAATACGGTTGAGTTGTTTTTGGGGTGGTTTTAAGTGCAGAACTACCTGAATGACTGAATTCTTTAATCCTTATAGAAATGAGGTCAGCCAGCACCTAGTGCGAGATAATAATTTTTGCCGGCTGTCACTTTTGTTAGATTCTCTATGTTTCTGATTACCGCTATAAATTTAGAGTGTTTAACTGCAAACAAAAGGGTGAAATCAAACCACTGCTGTCCCAAATACTCATGAAATTGTTTAGAGAAACCATAATTTATGATCTCGGAGCTGGGAATTTTCTTTTTACTCATTTTGCTTCTATGAGTATTTCGAAAAAGTCTTACAACTCCTTATAAAGAAGTGGGACCAATTCGAAAACTTAGTAAGCTTGGTTCAAAACAACAGTTGACTGTTGTTTTCTCTGTTATAGAACGGAACAATTGATTTTTTAAAGTAAAACCGCTTGTATTTGAGATGTAAAAATAAAAACACTTAACAACTATTTTAGCCTGGAGTCAAAAATCATTGATTCAAAGTAAAGGGGTTTGCTTCTTCATACTTCTTGATGCTTCTTTACTTAAATTTTGTTTTTGGGTTTCTTTCTATTCAATTAGTGTTAAAAGTCATTCCGCCTTAAATTGAAGATTACTCTATAAATAGTGTAGGGTTGTGAGTTTATCACTAACCACTAGCCACCATGGCGCCGTGGCTCAGTATCATAAAAAATACTCCATTTTCAAAAAGTATTAATTATTAAAGCATACAGGTACCCCATTTTTAATCTTTTCAATTCGGATCAAGAGTTCAACCGAAGGTCAATATTTAAAAGATCAATCCAAAGACAAAGTGCGGGTTTTTTCATCGCTTAATGCTGTGCATTTGTGGGTGTGCAGATTCAGAATTGAAATAAGGGGAAACTTCGCGCCGCTCGACTGCATTATTGCCCGAATTCAAACTCAATGTTCAATCAAGATGTAAGATGTAAGCCCAGATGTAAGATCTAAGCCCAGTGTACCTCATCATTTTGCATCCTCTTAAATGCTTAAATGCATAGTATAATCTACCATTGAATGTGTTTTACACAAGTATCACTGATACTTATACATGTGTGCAGATACATATACATTTATCTGCGTCTAATATAGTCCATATAAAGTGTTTCAGGTTTTAACCCATTGTACTACATTGTTAGTGATGTTTGCACTCCACATAACTTTTATTTAGCATATCTGACTAAAGGTACTATAACCGGGTAGTAGTAGTTCCTTGGGCCAAGAGTTTTCCATCTTATTTCAGCTTCGAATAATTTCTGTTTCGGATATAGACCTGGTGACGTGACCGTACATATGTACATATGTACTCGTACTTATACTTAATCTCATATTTCTGGGAACTGGCTACAGTTTTGCTGTTTTTCAATATTTGTTTTGATCATGCACCATTTACCGTTTCAACTTGCCGTTCGAATACATCTTTTCCCAGCCAACAACACCCTTACACAAACAAATTCGCAGAAGTTTTAAAATACAAGTTATCGTCCGGTCAATTGACCTTCCGCATTATTTTTTATATGTTTTTGCACAAAACAACACAATTAGCAAGGATTCACACATATCCTGTCCATTGTTGCTTGCCTGACTTTCCCTTGGATGTGTCGGTAGCTTAAGTCTGAAAATGAAAAACGGGACACTTTCAGTGAAAATTACCTTCTTACCTGGTGATGTCAAAGTGCCGCATTAATTATCCTGCTTTCAAACAAGGATAAAGTGTTTTGTTATGGGTCCTTTGGGCGACACACCTCCCTCGCTGCTACTTTCTTTTCTCATTTTCACATTTATTTCCTCATTTTGCCGTCGGTCGACGAGTCCATTGAGAATTTACACGTCGCCCTTGCGGCACTCTTTCTCGCCATGCCTTTGTTCGTCCTTTCTCTCCTCATTTGTCATTGTCCTCTGCTGGGTGGTTTGTGTGTGAATGCACGTGTATTTATGTGAAAGGTGAAATGTTCGAACCGTTAGAGAAAATTGTTTTATTGTCCGAAGGTGTCGAGAATTTGTCGGCTTCTTCTCTGTGTCGGGATTCTGTGAAACACATTTCCTCTTCCTTGATTTTTTTTTTTTGATAGAAATTTTGAAAGGATATGCCGAAACTGAATTTGCAAAAATTCATCTCCGAACAATGAGAGATGTTTTCCTTGAGTTTTTTTTGTTCGCCTTCTGTCATCAATAGAAAGTTGGTGGCGTTGAGATTAATGTCCTCCTGTCAAAATACACAATTGGACAATTTCTCTGGTCTACACCCTCCCGCACTCACACATGGTTTTGAATGATCTCTTCGGAGAAGTATCCAAATGGGCTTCATAAATCACCGAATTGTTCATTAAAAGCTTGTGAGGGTAATAAATCTTCGGATAGTGTGTGTTCCCTCTATTATAGTAGGACAGCAAAAGAGAGAGGAGTCTCGGGCAACGGTTTGACAGGTAGTTCTACTTCTCTGTCAACTTAAGGCCACAAATCAGTGACAGAGTGGTGGTATCGGATGAATGTCGTGGTTTAATTGATTTTGAATGAGGTGGCCATTGGAGCGGGGACTGCAGTGTGTGTTTGCCGGCTGCTGAGGCTAAACGAGTCAAAACAAATAAATTACTTAATCGATAATGGACATTTGTTGTGGGTCATAAATATCCAAATTGAAAATCAGGGTCGTTATTTGCCCAAATAGACTTTATTTTAATGTGCTTGTGAGGCTATATAAATTGTCACTAGCAGAGGATATCGAAATAGTTTGTATAACTTATTCAATGGCGAACGTAATGGCTGATAGGTTCATAGCTTAAACATTGAATTATTGCCAAAATAGACGCTCTATAGTGTCTATGTTTCTATTAGAGACACGAGGTTCGTTTTTCTTTTGTTTTTATAGAATAATAATCTAATCGGTATTCTTGCCTTTCACTTTGTGGCAAAGAAGCACTTTTCAATTAGTATGTATTTAAATAATCAAGGAATACGTAACTGCCGTCATCAGAGAAAGGCATAAACCTTGGAGACATACACAATAAACTGTTTAGGTACATTCTATTTCTAACTATTGACAATTGACCAGAAAGTTGTTCTTTCTAAATATGGCTTACGCTTATGGTATGAGCTGGGTAAATATCGCCTTCATGAGTAGTTTGCTAACTACCAGCTCCGTCGTTCACTGATGGTGTCTATTAGTTCCCTACCTGTTGTAGACACCAAAATAATCTTTATATGTTTCTTTGAACATATGTAGGTAGGCAGTAATGGCTAGGTTAAGAAAAATTTACCAGCAAGGTCAACGTAAAAGACAGAAGACCGAACCCTATTCTCTAAATGAAAATGAGTTGTTGACTGATCAGTTTGATTCAAGAGACCTAAATATCAAAGAGTATTAAATCTTTTAATGGAGGTAATGTATATTCGACAGGATAATTGGCTTAAAGCTTGTTGTTCAGAGTGAAGCGAGATAGTTTTTTCACGGTTCTGACTTTCTTACGTGAATATAGGAGTAAATCTAAAGCCAAAACCGCACTTCTCTCATGTAATGGGTCCCTGTTTATTGTGACACAAACCATTGTTTTTTGATTTCCGTCACATGGCTTTATAGTGCCATTACGCGTCACGACACGTGAGATAAGTTATTCGGTTATAGGTATCGTATATTGCCATTATAACACATTACGCCAGATAAGTGGCACAGTCAGCGTCACGACACACAATACGAGACAAATGTGATCATTTCTTTACTAACAGACATGGTCAAGTTAATTAGATTTCTGCTAATTACTAGGTATGCGGTTCTATGATGGATAACAAAACTCTTCTCCAAGCAAAGGAAAATACTGTTGTCTGACAGCTGTCTGATTCAATTTAATGAAATTAGTAATAATGGACATATGTATGTCTATTCATGTAAGTAAAATATATCTAGTCTTCTCCCGACATAGACAATTTCTCCGAAAATTAAGCATTTGTAACGCCAACCTAACTTATAATGTCGGGAGAGCGTCTGGGCGCACCCTATTAGAAATGCAACAGTTGGAGAAGTGCTTGATAAAGTAAATGTTAATTAGTTGCAACCGCTTTACATTCTCTTAGCTAACAAAAACTTTACTAAGGTAGCTTACCTTGATATAGAGCGCGCCACACCACAAGTGGACGGGTTAAATTATTATACCACAACTGTGTCCTCTTATAATGAATGAACTACTCCATGCCTTATAAAAGGAAGTATTTAAAGCTATAGCTTATGACGGTGCTATAGCTATCAGCCAGTAGGAAACGCTCAAAAAAACTACGTGATCTTATGAAAATAGACAGATACTAGTACTTTTTATTGTAAGGCATAGAAATCAAAAGAATTGAATTTACATAACTTTCTCCGAACGACTTCCACGGCGAAGCTGGACATTCTTCAAATTCTTCCCCTCTGTATCTTTTTGGGAAAGGGTTTACAATAAAACCCACGTCACGACTGAGTATTAAAATGGTATCTCCGCAGGACAGGGTACACCTCTATCCTCAACCCTGTATATATAAAAAAAAAAGCCACGGCTACGTTACTCCTTGAATAACCATTAATTTGATCTTAATTGGTTCAATAATACCGCGAATTTATGGAGGAAATATAGAATATTGGAAGTCTCACTATGTACTGATATTGCTCTGCATCGGGGCATTGTAAAATGGCTTAATATCGTGACTTCTTCAACTCTGCAATGACTTTTATCGTACTTACGTACATACCTATGTATGTATGTACCTTCTGCAGCTGCCACGTTATCAGCAGCAATAAAACAGATTCCGGATGAATACTTCTGCGAGGAACATATTAGGGGCTTAAAATCTTGAAGCTCATCCAAAAATTAAAATCTATGACTATAGCAAATACTGATACGTTGATACGTTGTCAGTGACGTTTACGTTTGATTGCTTTAAGGTTCTAAGTTGGGTTCATTGTTCATTTCTTACTTCTGCGAGGAACATATTAGGGGCTTAAAATCTTGAAGCTCATCCAAAAATTAAAATCTATGACTATAGCAAATACTGATACGTTGATACGTTGTCAGTGACGTTTACGTTTGATTGCTTTAAGGTTCTAAGTTGGGTTCATTGTTCATAGCTCAGTAATTTCGAAAAAAAACTTCCAACAAATGAACCATTTCTGGTGAATCAGAATTAGAAGATTGTTAATAAAGTGCGGTTATAAACTTTCAATTTGATATATTGCCTCCAATATGTTTAATATGCAAATAGTTGCCCTAAACGCTTCTAGGTAACTCTTCTGAAACACATACATAGGTATCCGTGTACTTGTCACTTGTTTGCACAGTACAACTTATTAATCTCAATTTTGGTATAAAAATGGCTTAAATATCATTCAATCTTGTTCAAGAGAAAGCTTTACTCGTTTCTACATTTACAGAAATTTATAGTGCTCTATAAATTCTGCCCCACGAAATGCAATTAACATTCCAAAAACCCCTCCACAATAAAGCACACAAAATGTAAAATACACTAAATGTGTTTTTAAATAAATTACACCACTTACGGTGGAAATAAATCTCTTTGCCAAACAGTCAACTCCGACGGAGACCCCGAAAAACCTGAAGAATTAACATTAAGTGGTGTTGCAAATTACTCATTTCGGTCCACCAACAGCGCTCTTATACAACGAAGCTCACATTAAGCCCGAAAATATAATCCATTTACCTGTGCCACACCTGAGGAGAGTCTAAAACAGCGATAAACTGAAACCGAAACACGCTCCGATCTGGATCGCAACCTCCTACTCGAAGAATAAATTTCCAATCCAGTAGCAATTACCAAGTCAGATTGGAGCGCGGCCCAGAGGCTGTGTGTATTAGTGTGACCAATTTTAGAATTGAGCCAATCAATGAGCTCATAAATAGTGAGGCACACCATTCCGAGGCGTGGAGAACTCGAACGCAGATCGTATAGCTGTCATTTGGTGACAAATTTTATTGTATGCTTTCGAAAGCGAGGAGAGCGTAAAATATTGATATTGTATGAGACTTTCATGATTGGACTGACCATTAGCGGATGACATGCGACTGAACGGGATCTTAGTACTTGTTGACAGCTTAAAAAGTTTATGATTGTAACGGTTAAAGTTTCCACAGCCTTGCCTGTCATTATTAGGGTCATGAAGTGTGTAAGACAGGATCTAGTAGGTAAAGGAATCGTACGTGACTGGACTAGTCCTGTTAAAGTTTCTGAGGTGAGTTTTGGATGTTCTCCACTGCACTTTACCTGATTGCTAGTTCATGGTTTGACTCTTCGATAATTAAATATCACTTTCGGTGATAATGGCCATTGAGAATAATTTCAGCTTATCCTTGGATCGTGTGCACTTCTGCTTGGAAAATGAAAACAAGCCATGTTATGGCTTGGATCCGTCCGTGTGCAATTTGATGAGTTAATGATTATTTTAAAACAGCTCTCGATTACCGTGCCCAATGTTAATGAATATTCACAAGTGTGTCGTGGCATATTATATCCCAAGATCCCAAGATCGCCGCTAACTGTAAGACAGATTCTTATAGATCATGTGTTGCAGTTGGTGTTTATGTTATCAGGTCAGTACACCCAGTACACAGTGTACACCCATTGTATGGGTATTATAGTTTTCAAAGACGTCTCGTATTGTACCTAGTAACTTGACCTGGTATTGTGTTTCTTTATTTATTTATGAATAGCGAATTGCCCCGGGTTTGAATGGTTTATCAAAGAATATTAGGTAGGTAAGTTTGTTTTATAACATGTCTTTATATCCAGTGGTTTAGGCTGTCCGTTGTTTGTCAGTCAGTGAGTTAGTTCGTCGAGTATGCATGGAAACAAGTTTATTCTACCTCAGTGCATTGAAGCGTCTTTTATGTTCAATAATCTTTAGCTTTGCGGGACGACGCTGGTCGATTTCAACAAACAAAAAATGAATTTGTGATTAGGATGCACTGGTGGTAACGATACTTACACGATGCTGAATTAGTCCTTTAGTCTGTAAAATTGAAGATAGTTTTTTGATTTGTGAACCTCGATGAAATCGTTGATGTTTGTCTGTGTGATATGCTTTTCTATGTGATGTGTGTAGTAGTCGAAATTATACCTTAAAAGTTGGATTAAAACCTCATACTCCCCCCGAATAATATCATTTGGAGGGAACTGTTGTACTTACTATATATAATATATATTGTGCTAGAAATAACTCAATCGATGTTCTTGGCCAGAAACTAATAATGCCAGTGGCTCTGGTGGTTGTGTCAACTGTGGAAATTTGACCTTTCCGTTCCTGGTGGCAATATTGACAAACAGTGCTGATTGTTCGGAAGTCGACCGATACATCTGCGGAGTAATCGACTGATGGATCGTATAGGAACCCCAAATGTTCATTTTAAATTTTCACGATTGGCCGTCTGTTTTGTCGATGTTACAAATTATTTTATGGGTAAGTTCCAATAGAACGAGACGAACTGGACTGTATCCGCTGTTCCGGAATCATAATGGATCGCACTTAAGAAAATCGTATTCGATTTGCCTCCAAACACTTTTTTCTTAATCGATCATATAAGTTGTCCTGACAATTATGAACACAACAAAAAATTGTATGCAGCAATTGATTTTAATTTATATACATATGCACAAATGTACATATGTATGTATATAGATTGAAGATTTATTTACTTGTGGTTGGCTCTAACAAAATTCAAGCTGCAATCTGAAGTCATATGGGTTTTAATAGAAGGATCCACTGTTGCATTGGAAGCAATGTACAGCCAAATTCTATTACCTTTTCTGAGACTTTGTTAGACTTGGTCGGACAATATTTGCAACATTTCTTCCTAACAATCGTTGTTTTTTTCTTTAACTAAAGATATATCTTACTAAGCTTCTGTTTTTAATTAAAATTGCTTCCTTTTCTCAACTTTAATTCAACCATTACCTAACCCCAATTGACCATTTTAAAGTCTTTCAAGACATTGGTTTACTAACCATCAATCACTCAAGAACGAAAACCCTCTTTTTAAGTTCTACATTGCCAACCCAGTAAATTTCATGACACAGCAAATTTTTTCTCTGAAAACACTTGACATTTTCGTTATTCTTCCACTCACACCTCTGAGCTTTATCGACTTCATGACACTTGACAGCTTGCGACAGCAGAAACAATTTGCACACTTTTCTTCTTGTTCCACTTCTGTCTCGATTTTCTTTTTTCTATTTAAACAAATTCTACTCCATAAAAGAAATAAAAAAAATCCACAACCCTGAATGAGCCAAAGGACAAATTACCATTTCCATAGAAACAGGTGCTCTAAAAGTTCCAGCTTCAAGCGCCCAACAGATTAAGAAAACCATAGGAGACCTTTTTGCCTCGGCGCTCTAATACCTCGCCCCTCTTAGCGGTTTTCACTTGAAGTTCATTTAATCTCAACGTCGACAATCAAAGCGTGGTAAGTAGGAAAAACGAACGGGAAAAGGAAATGGCAAAAAACTGCAAACTCAGGGACACCGCAAACAAGTTCTCATGAAAGCTCCTTTGCTCAACCACAGAGAAAACAGAATTAAATGTCGCAAATGTGATTAAGGGATTAACGCGCACTTCGCATAGGCGTAGGCGTTCTAGTGTCGTTAGGATTTCGCATTTAGTGTTACCAACTGGTCGTATAAAATTATGGGGGTGGTGGTTGTTTTCCAGAAAAGGGTGTGAATTTATTTTTGCTAATTGAAGTATTTCGTTGGCGTGTAGAGAACCGTTAGTGGGTGCTAGGTATTAAGTTATTATGTGGCAACAACAAAGGATATAATTTTTTTTTGTTTTTCTGTTCTACGAGAAAATATGGTTTTCGGTAGAGACTTAGGGTTTTCGGGTTTGAGTTTGTTTGGTGTTAGTTCTTAATTGTGTAAGATTTGTAGTTGAATTGCCTTCAATCATGATTTTGAAACTCAAGTACAATAAAGAACAACTTCCTGTTTATTGTACTTACAGAACGATTTAAAGAATTAAGGATTAGGTGGAGTTTTAGTAGAATTTCTTTAACCTTTTTATCCTTCCGAGCTTGAGCTCACAAATTGCCTTATTTACATCGAAAATAAAACAATTCAGTTTGAATAATATGGATTATACCCATCGGTATAATCGTATTCCGCTTAATTAGCAGCATTTTGAATTTTATTGCTCCACAACCCTTTTGAGTGATATATAGATGTTGGGACTAAACATAGCCTCGCATAAACTGTAAGTGTGTTCGAAATAACTAAATGACATGAAACTTAACTCCGATTTTGCAGATGAGATTCATACATACAGTCACTCACATTAATGTGTATTTGGGCAGTTAGTCTTAAAACATTTATTTGATCATACAAACAAAAATAAAAGGATTACAAGCTTCAATTTCATAAAGTATATTTTAGAGTAGGTAAGTAAGAAAAAGAAATCGTATAAAAACATAAAAATGTGTTTCACAAAAGTAACGAAAAAATACGTTTTTTAAACCAAATCACATAAATTGAATTTACAAAAATATTCGGACAGACAATGCATTTAATAAAAAAAAACAAAAAAAAACGACAAATAATTAGTACTTTGTGGGGTACCCTTTTTGCACAATGACACTCTTTAATTTTCGAGGCATAGAAGACACAAATTTGTTTGCAGCTGTTTCTTCGATTTTGAGCCATTCGTCTTGGAGAATCGTTTTAAGCTGGATGTTGTGTTTTCGAACTCGTAGTTCCAACTGATGCCAAAGACTTTCTATTGGGTTCATATGTGGCGATTGGGATGAAGGGTTAAGGACTTTTGGGCAGTTATATAGCAACCATGTCTCGACTATAAGAGCGGTGTGCTTGGGATCAATGTCCTAAAAGTCTCTCCCATTCCCAAGCTTTGTGCACTCTTCTTCAAATGATCTTTTAAAATGCCCAAGTACATAGCTTTATCCCATATTCCATCGATGAATACTAGATTACTCACCCCCTTCCCCGACATACACCCCAAAACCATAACCGAGCTACCACCATGTTTAATTGTACCCAGCAAATTTTCTTTACTCAGTTCCTGATTTTTACTTGCACCTATACCTATAGGGCAAGTATTGCAATCGTTATAAAAATCGAACTCGAGATTTTAATCAAAGTTGACATTACTATGATGGAGAAGTCCAAAAAAGTAGGTCCGGCAATTACGTCTGTCTGTCTGTATATTCGACTACAGCCTAAACGGCTGAACGGATTTACATCAAACTTCATATATAGGGTCTGTGGGATATTCCCTAGAGGCGAAATTTGAATTTTCATTCTAACCTCAAAATTAAGGGTAGTTTACTTAAGGCCGATTTCAGTTAAAATGGATTTTTTCGAAAACGGCTCTAACGATTTCGATAAAATTTGATGTATGGGTTAGTTTGGGTATATGCTATGAGGTGGCATACCACGTTTTTCACGAAAAATTCGAATAACGGTAATATTTAAAATCAGCTGTTTCTCGAGTATTTGTGCAGCGATTGGGCTAAAAATTATTATTTGTAGGTTATAAGACAAGTGCAAAATAATGGCATACCAAATTTTGGAATGCCACGCCCACTTTTATAAAACTTATTTTTTTTCAAAATTTTTACTAGAAATTGAGAAAAAATTATTTAAGCAAGGTAATAGGCCTTAAAATTCTCTATAATTCACTCAAACGCCCTATCTGGCCACGCCCACTTTTTATGGACATTTTTATAAAAACAAAACATTGAGTAAACTCCTACAATGTTATGACTATTATTCCATCGAAACGCGGAATGCCACGCCTACTTTGCTGGGAAGAGCAAGACTTGGACTTTAATCCTGATAAAATTATACACTTATAGCATTACGGTGCAAGTACGTACGACCCAGTCGTGCACTTTATTTTTTTTTCTTCATACTTTTGACCCAAAAACATTTTTTGCTTTCGTCGCAAAATCAAACGTCTTCCAAAGGTCTTCACTCTCATTTTCGTACATTTTTCCAAATTCTAGTCTTTTCATTTTACTCACTTCGGTTTCTTCCGCGCCGTTATGCAGTTGTACCCGTATCTTTTGATGTAAGTAGGTACCTCCTCACAGTTTCAGCGTTAACAATCTTTCCGTGTACAATCTTTGTATTATCTGGTTCTAGCTCCCGATCCGTGAAGAGTCTCTGCCTTCATATATTAGCCGGCTCATTCCTTGCTAGGTATTGAAATACCAACGTTGCTTTTATAAAGAAATTTTGTCAGTTTGTGTGAACAAAATCATATAGGCAACTACGATGATTTAAGTCCTGTATTCCCTTGTGGGTCCTAGGACCTCGACAATGCCTACGCACCATTGTATGCGATTTCTGGAAATATGTCTCAGTTCTCCCCAACTTGGTGGCCAAAATCTTCGATTAGTGTACTTTATCGATTAGTACTTTGAGTAGCTTAGTACTTTGAGAATTAAACATTATAAATGCAGGTTATACTCATGGGCTCATTCCATAGGTTCTACAACCATCTGTAATATAAGTATAGTATGCTTAAGACTATGTTTGTTTTTTTTTATTTTTTACATACCTATTTACCTCCCACGAACATCTGACATAGAACTCTTATGAAAAGCTTCCTAAGACATTCCTGCCTAAATAGTAATAGATTTTCCCAAGCGATATGGCTACATAAGTATAGAAATACGACAAAAAGATTCATTTTTGTTACTTTATCGACACTTCCCTACTTATGCAGACATATTCATATGTCTTATGAATCCAGAAGTACCCTATTCTACTGTTTGTGAAAAGCTCGAATTTCAATTCGGTGGTATATTATGTATCTTCTAGTAGTGACAACAGTAGTCGGTCTTTGATTTTCTTGGAGAGATTTTCTTATTTGAAGAATTATTTCTTTGGTCTTAATTATTACAAGAAGTTGAGACTTCGTTCAACAGATCACTGGGTTTAATTTATATTTTAAACTCCAGATTATATTTCAACCGATATTACTACGATGAAATAAAGTGCACGACCGGGTCGTACGTACTTGCACCGTAATGGTATAAGTGTAAAATTTTATCAGGATTGAGGTCCAAGTCGTGCTCTTCTCAGTAAAGTAGGCGTGGCATTACGCGTTTCGATGGAATCATAGTCATAACATTGTAGGAGTTTACTCAATGTTTTGTTTTTATAAAAACGCCCTTAAAAAGTGGGCGTGGCCAGATAGGATGTTTGAGTGAATTATAGAAAACTTTAAAAAAGTGACTTTAAAATTTAAAAATTTGGTACGCCATTATATTGCCGTTGTCTTATAACCTAAAAATATGAATTTTTAGCCCAATCGCCAAACAAATACTCTATAAAACAGCTGATTTTTAATATTACCGTTATTCGAATTTTTCGCGAAAAACATGGTATGCCACCTCATAGCACGTGCCCAAACTAACGCACATATCAAATTTTATCGAAATCGTTATAGCCGTTTTTAAGAAAATCCATTTTAGCTGAAATCAGCCCTAAGTAAACTACCCTTAATTTTGAGGTTAGAATGAAAATTCCAATTCCTCCTCTAGGGATTATCCCACAGATCACAGATATAAAGTTTGAAGCATACGTTTAGGCTGCAGGCACATATACAGACATACAGACGGAATTGCCGGGCCTACTTTTTTGGTCTTATCCATCATAGTAATGTTAAGTTTGATTAAAATTTCGAGTTCGATTTTTTTCACGAAAGCAATACTTGCCCTATAGGTACATACATATGTATGTATGTATGTATATGTATGTAGGTGCTTTTACTGTCTGTTTGCACACTCGACTACATTCTAAACTGCTGGACTGATTCGCTTCGCATTTCATATTTGATAGAACTTAGAATTTACGCTAACAGTTGGCATAAGCATTGTTCAGTAAAATACGTACATACATTGTATGTACATATACCTAACGATATTTTTCAAAATTTAGCGATTTAATATCGAAATTATAAAACAATTGTAAATCAATAGCTTTCCAAGTTTTCGCACTACTATTTTATATTTTTAAAAATTATTACTAGAAATGGAAAAAAATTGTTTAAACAAAATTTACAGGCCCCGATATTCTCTACAATTCGCATGACCATGCTCACTATTTGAAGGCGGTTTTATAAAAACTAAAAAATTGTGAAAGGTAGAAATTCAGAATGCCACGCTCACTGTGTGTGCCTTAAATTTCAATCCTTATAATATACATAGTAAAATATTTTATTCTTCTAGCTGAGATATCCTATAAAGATAGAGTAACCATAATTATTTACATTTATTTCTTTGATCTGCCACACATTTACATATGTATTCTTCCAAAACTGTCTCACACAGTGAATTTCAACAAGGTGCTGAAATCATTTTGAAATCACCAGTATACATATGTACCTACTAACAGCAACTTGTTTGTTGGTCAGCAAAAAAAAAAATTAATTTAATTTGAATATGAGAAATCACTTGACTCTGACTAAGACCTGTGAACGTAACTATTCCCGTCCGATTTAGCAAATAAATCATTTTGATTTATAGCTGCCACCATAATACATACTTTTTCTCAGTTAAAACACCACAGAAAAAAATCCATAATTTCATCGGTCATTAACATATTCTTTATGGCAAATAAATTACAGCTTGACTTAACCATCAAGCAAGCGCGTTCCTCAAATCAAATCCGAAAACAGCACGCTCTGATTACCAATTCATCACCAAACCGTCATAAACAGTATAGTTTTTAATCGTTTTCTTCAATCAGAATTCCAAATAATAAAAATAAAAAGAAAACCAACATTGCGAAACAGCCAGTGTATAAAACAAAGAAAAAGTTACTAACGTTTTTTTTATGCCTGCCAAATACTAAATGTATCTGCATTATTTACTCATAAAAATTTCAGCTTTTAACGAGTGCGAGGCGATTAAACCCATAAAAACTTATAGGAGGGGCAATCTGAAAAATCCAATGGTCGGCGGTCGCCACACCAATTGCCGTCGCCGACATCCCAATGTATGAACTTTTTTTTGTTATATTTTTATGCAAATTAGGCAAAGGAAGTACCTTCACACCGTTCAAAGACAAGTGAAAGATGCGGCTATAAACAAAGCGGTATAAAAATACTGTTTAACAATCTACCTTTTTTTGTATCTTAATTGATGTTGCAGGATCATAAAACACAACAAAGAAAAGTGTTTAACAGTGGAAGATACACAAATATGTGTATGTATGTATACATTTGAGGTGCCTCAGGGGTGTCTTCTAGACACTGGATTTGAAATTCATTCAGAAATATCATTGGCAGGTATTCAATAATTTTGTCTGAGTTTACACGCTGTAATAAAACACTACATCGATCTTGGTTTAGGACGGTCTTCTAGGAATCTTGTAAATTGGATAATTATTTCTCAGCTGGGCCATAATTTACATTTGCGCTCATGCACCATCAGGCCGGACTGAGAAGATACATGCATAATTTCTTTTTGTTCCTATTTTTCGGTACTTAATCGTAATTTTACTACACTTTTATTGCGGTTAGTCTTTGTTCAAGAGGACGTCTGCAATTCATAAAGGCCAACAACTGACTCGTCCATTTGTGCGCACTCTTGCACGCAATAAAGTGTTGTAGAAACTACTGCTTCTTCAAGCCCGTTGTGTTATTGTCCTTCCCATGTTGATGTCATAAAAATCAGTTTTTCTCTTGGTAACTCGTCGAGTTCGTTGCTGTTGTTTCCTTGCAGAGACTCAAATTAATGATGCCCGCATTTTGCGAATATTGCAGTATTATTGTGTTTTATGACGGTGACAAAAGGTGCAGAAATTGTTGCGGCATTTGTTCGCCCAAATTGTGTAGACAGACAAACTCATAAACATACCACTGAGCGTATTATTACTTGTATTTAAAGAATATCCTGCTTCACAACGTGGGAGGTTTCAACAACAAGTCTTGGGATTGTAAAATTGCCGGAAAAATAATACAACATCGTCTGGCTATAAAAAAAATACAGTAGACGCTCGACATAGTGAACTAATAAAATCGGATCTCTAGATGTCCTTGAAGCAAATTTCATCAAAATGTGCATGTTTTTACATAAAGTACGAACATATGTACCTTTAAAATGTGCTTTTTAGAGTCGTCCGCATAGAAATGTGTGTGTTTACTGGGTTGTTCACTATACCGATGTTCATTATACCGGGCGATCACTGTACTCGAATATGTACATAAGTATATTCTTTAACTTGTGAGCTCAGAATTTACGTCTCAATTGGGTTGAATATTAGTAGTGAGTTGGTTTTACACCGTTCGATTGGTTTCGTTAACATCCGGATTTTAATATTCCGAAGCAAAGCTCGTTATAGCGAAATTACCTAAAATACTTCAGTTAATAGTCTGAAACAATAGGTATGGTATTCGACCCATTTTGTTATACGTACATAAGGTCTGGTAAAGTGGGCGTGGTATTACCAATTTTTAAGGAAACTACCGCAATAGCTATAATCAATTTTTTGTTTTAAAAACACGTTTTTTTTCATTGTTTTCATTTGCTTTGCAAAGCAAAGTCCTCAACAGAAGTTCGATATTAGATGAATTTATTTTATTTCAAATTTCAGTAATTCTAATGGAATAACTTACTTCTTTTAATTTATTATTAATTATTTTCCAATTATATATAACCCAGAAAAAGTAAAAATTCTTTCAAGACTTGAGGAGATTTACATATTTATAATCATTTGACATTTAAAATCTTTAACTCTTAAAGTTAATTTCTACAAAAATTAATGAACGATGCTTTCGATTTAATATCTTATCCATAATATGTACTTCGCCCATGTTTTCCTGGGAGAGAATCTTGCTTTAATTTTACTTATGTAATTAGGTACATACATATGTACACATGTACATACATACATATATAAACAAGTTTTGGATTCGTGAAAAATTTTAAACTCCAGATTTTGATCAAACTTGACATTACTATGATAGAGAAGTAAAAAAAATGCCGCCTGTCTGTCTGTGCAAGAGCCTACAGCATAAACGGGTGGACGGATTTAGATCAAACTTCATATGTAGGGTCTGTGGAATAATCAATAGAGCCGAAATTGGAATTTTTATTCTAACCTTAAGGTCGATTTCAATAAAAATGGATTTTCTCGAAAACGGCTATAACGATTTAGATTAAATTTTATATTACCTCTAATCTTTTAAAACCCTATAAGATGGCATACAACGTTTTTGGCTAAAACTGTTCTGAAAGATACTTTACTTATAGCCAACTTTATAAAAGTACGGTTTTCTCGTACTACTTTTAAAAAAATCCTATAAGATGGCGTACCACGTTTTTGGTCAAAATGAACTAAAATGGTACTTTACTCACTTAACAAAAACACTTCACCCTCCCACCATCCTCATTTACCCGCGAACTTGTGCAGAGGGCAAGAGACGAAGGATGGGACCTACGCATGGGATGCGACGCTAACTCGCACCATGTACAATGGGGCAGCAGTGATACCAACCACCGCGGTGAGTCCTTATTTGAGTTTATTATTGAAAATAGCCTAATAATAGCCAATAGGGGTAGTGAACCTACCTTCGTAGTTAGAAATAGGCAAGAAGTAATAGATATAACCCTAGCAAGTAATTCGAGTTCTCTCTTAATTGAGAATTGGAAAGTTCTGGAGGTGGAATCATTCTCTGATCACAAGATTATTGAATATGTTCTTCGGTCCTCCTGTGACTCTTATAAACCATATAGGAATCCCAGGAGAACCAACTGGGACGTCTTTAATAAAATAGTGAGTAAGAGTCGACGACGCCTTCAAGACTGTAACTTGCAGTGTCCTTCCGACATAGATGAGAAAGCCGTGGAAGTCGCTAATGTCTTCAAAGAGGCTTTTAATATAGCTTGTCCGGTGACCAAAGGGAAGTGTAAGAAATCGCCTCCATGGTGGAACAAAGAGCTGGCAGACATCAGGAGAGCCACTAGGAGTCTCTTCAATGCTGCCAAAAGAACAAACTCAGATGCGGACTGGGGTCGATATAAAGACAGTCAGAAAAGGTTCAAAAGCGAGACGCAAAAAGCAAAGCGTCGGTCTTGGCAGTGTTTCTGTAATGACATTAACGGAACTACAGAATCTGCTAGACTTCGAAAGATCCTCTCAAGACAATCTGTGGTTATTGGATCACTTAAGGATCCCGACGGTAATTGGACTGAATCTTGTCCTGAGTCACTTAAATAACTTATTAGCACCCATTTCCCTGGGAGTGCAACTCAACCTGTCCATAGCTCAGTAAGAAATATTAACACCAAATATGAGTTACCAGCTGAATTGATTTCAGAGGAGAGAATCGAGTGGGCAATAGGTTCATTCTCACCTTATAAATCACCAGGGCTGGACGGAATCATACCGATCATGCTTCAAAGCACCTCAAGTACGGTTATTCCGGTACTCAGAGAACTATTTATCAGCAGTCTCAAACACAGACATATCCCTAGAACATTAAGAGAGAGGTCAAGGTGGTGTTCATACCCAAGGCTGGAAAGCCAAGCCACACCACCGCCAAAGATTTCAGGCCTATTAGCCTAACCTCCTTCATTCTGAAAACATTAGAAAGGCTAGCCGATATCTACATTCGCATCAGACCTCGTCCCGAGGTCATGTCCACAGCCCAACACGCTTATACCAAAGGAAAAAGTGTGGAAACGACACTACACTGCGTTGTCGGCTCTATCGCGAAGTCCTTAAAAGACAAGGAATTCACTCTCGCCGCATTCCTGGACATTGAAGGTGCTTTTAACAATGTCAAAACGGATGCGGTTCGAAGAACCCTGTTAAATCTCAAGATTCACGATTCACTCACCAACTGGATTGTTGCAATTCTTGAGGAAAGACATATTATGCAGAACACGAGAGTACAAAGATGGAAGCATTCGCCTCCAGAGGTACCCCTCAAGGCGGAGTAATCTCCCCGCTACTATGGGTCATTGTAGTAAATGAGGTGTTACTACAACTCAGGTACAGTGGTGTTAAGGCCATTGCATATGCGGACGACATAGTACTGCTGGCCACAGGTAGATTTTTACCTACCCTTAGCGAAATATTGGAGAACGCGCTTAAGATCCTAGTCACCTGGGCTGAGAAATGTGGACTAGCGGTCAATCCCCATAAGACCGAGCTGGTATTATTCACCAACAAAAGGATAATTCCTGAGTTCACATTACCGTCCATTGGGGGTACTCCCCTTAAAATCTCGGAAAGCGCTACATTCCTAGGACTCGTTCTTGATAAAAAATGAACTGGAGACCTAATATCAATGAAAGAATTAAGAAAGCAACTATAGCCTTCTATACTTGTAGTAGAATATTAGAATATTTGGAAAGAACTGGGGTCCAAAACCTAAAATTATTCTATGGATGTACATATACGGCGATAGTAAGACCTATTCTGTCGTATGATTGTCTTGTATGGTGGCCGTGCGCCAGCAAGTCCATGATCCTGGAGAAATATCTAGGAAAAGTCCATACTACGGATTACCTAACTCCGTCCCTAGATTTCCATAGACCGTTTACTTGCTCGTTCCCAAGCAGGGAAGAATGGAAGGATGGCCAGCCTGCCAACACACGTTCCATCTCTATCTATACAGATGGATCTAAGATGGATGTAGGCGTGGGGTCTGGCATTTTTTCTGAACCGCTGGGGATATCTAGATCAGTCCGCCTCCCGAACCATAGCAGTGTTTTCCAAGCGGAGGTCCTGGCAGTGACAATAGCTGCCCGTGAGACTGCAATGAAGGCAATACCACCGGAAGGTATCACCTTTTTTATCGACAGCCAGGCGGCAATAAAAGCGATTACTGCTACTGAAATAAAATCCAAGCTTGTGAAGTGCTGTCGCGAAGAACTCAGGGTTCTTGGAACACAGCACAAGGTTACACTCTGCTGGGTCCCTGGACACGAAGGTATTCCAGGCAATGAGAAGGCAGACGAACTGGCAAGAAGAGGCTCTGAATCTACGTCGCAACAGGCAGACACCTCGGTGTTCATCCCGCCTTGCACATTGAAGCAAAAGGCATGGATCTTGGCCAGAAGTGAGGCCAATAGTAGATGGACCTCCCTGGACGCCTGTTTGGTCACCAGAAGCTTATGGCCTTGCTTTGACAAGAGTAGGACCGACCGAATTATGTTAAATTTCTGTCCTTATAAGAATTATTACGGGGCATAACTCTCTTCGGTACCATATGAGAAAGTTAAGACTCACGGATGAAGATCTATGTCGGGGATGTGGAGACGAGGAAGCTAATGAGGATACAACTCACTTTCTTTGTCACTGCCGTGGGCTTATCCACCTTAGATTCAAATTTCTAGGGCGACACTTTTTCCGTGACCTCGAAGAATTAGCGAACAGACCTATAAATGAAATTTTTAGGTTCATCAAATCAACGGGATGGTTTGGTGATCCACAAGATACAAATCAGTACTAGGGTTTACCAATGGGCAAGGGACTTTTTTCCCTTTGGGTATCACAATGGGTCTGTATTGACCTGAGTGTGGCGACGTGTTCTTGTCGCCGACCCACTTACCTAACCTAACCTAACCTAACAAAAACACTTTTTCATATCATATTATTGGGCGCGTTCCGATTTCTAGGCACTACATTTGCAGGTAAGGCCTAACAAATGGAACGGCAAACTGACTGAAAATGTAGGTGACTTTTCAAGTGTCACACATCGCTTCCTCACTTCCAGTTTTTACTTTGGACAAAGTGTGGACTGTGCTTGTCAAGGGATCTTATTGAGAAATATATTTATATGAAATTGGAACCTGTAAAGAAGGCTTAATTGAAAAAGTAGCCAATAATAAAAACAAGGCCCCTTAACTTTTTCTAAAAATTTCTGCTTTACTTACAACCTTGGAATGTTATTGTAATATAAAATGTTAATGAAAACATAGCGCATATTGACCAAATAATCATATTCTCTTATTGTATCAATTCGATGATCACTTCCCTGCAATTTATTTGGAAAGTAATTTGTTTATTTATTGCACATAATCCATTCAAATTATAAAGCACAGCCGAACAATACACAAAATATTGCCGATCAGCTGATTCTTCACACTTCAAAAACTGACTTGAAAGTAAGGGAGAATTTTTTTGCCTTACAATCCAGTCCACTACCTCACAACAAATTGCCTTACTTTTCAGTCAATTTTTAATCTCTACACCAATCAGAAACGTTTGACTACATAGTGCCTAGAAATCGGAACGCGGCCATTGACACGTAAAAATTAATTTCCTTCCTGGTGAATCGAATTTTTAAAATGATGTACCCTCTCAAAATGTTTTCCCTACCGATATGGTCCCATTTTATAGTTTGAGACCAGATTAATAACAAAGGAAAAATATGTAGATGTATCACATTTAAATTAAGATACAAAAATATCACTCTTGATACGTCTGTATTCCTTGGCAACACTGTGCAATATACATGTTGTTATGAAAATGTTTTTTTCCGTGCGATACAGGGTTTGATTGGTGCGCACATGCTACAGGATTTGTATGAATTGAAATTATTTTTCATTGGTTAAAAGAGAGAGAGAGAGAATATGGTGACATTTTTGGGGACTCGCTTTGGGATTTCGCACGTTCATTGGACACCAAGGGGAATGAAGTTTTGGGTGATGTATGCTGGACGCTTTTTAATTAACTATGTAGGATGCTGTCGAATTTTTGCGACTGGATGCTCCGCTATTAGTAGAGACTTTTTTATAAATTTCTATAATAAGGACATATGATGTTTTCGCTCAAAACTACTTAAAGAGGTATTTTGGTATTAGCCACCTTAACAAAAGCACGATTTTCTGGAAAATACGCCTGAGTTGCTGAGTTTTCATGCTCTATACTTGCAAGATGACATACCACGTTTTTGACCGCTGCGTTACTTATAGCTAAGTTATATAAATATCTGTGTACATCCATATGATTTTGTTTACATCAAATACGCACAAGACTTTTAGACATACATAGGTGCAAGTTTGTACGACCCAGTCGTGCACTTTATTTCAATTGCTTTGTTGATGAGGAGTTATTATGTTTGCTCTACCGCCATGTTTTATGATGCTTTTTGTGAAACTTAGATTTAACCTTTCACCTTTTCGTTCACGTACGTCTACTCTATTGGATCCCTTCAAACTAAATTTGGATTCAGCCGAAATTAGCACAATCGTCAATTTGGCAACAGTCCAGCCGATAGATGCCTTTGCAAATACAAGTCTCGCTCGTTGGTTTAGGGGGGGAAACCGGCTTCCACCACTCTTCGCTGGATGGGTCTGCTCGAGGTAGCCATGCCCAGTTCAATTCTTATCGTCCTTGCAGATATAAATAGATCCTTTTTAACTAACCGGATTATTGCGTGATATTGTGGTTTCCCGGGGTCTTTCACCATGATGGATAGTTTCCAAACATCCAGGGTTTGTAAAAACGGCTTATTATGCGCGAAGAGACGGAATGGTGGATCCCGTATTTTTACTTGCACCTATACCTATAGGGCAAGTATTGCAATCGTGAAAAAAATCGAACTCGAGATTTTAATCAAACTTGACATTACTATGATGGAGAAGTCCAAAAAAGTAGGTCCGGCAATTCCGTCTGTCTGTCTGTCTGTCTGTCTGTCTGTCTGTCTGTCTGTCTGTCTGTCTGTCTGTCTGTCTGTCTGTCTGTCTGTCTGTCTGTATATTCGACTACAGCCTAAACGGCTGAACGGATTTACTTCAAACTTCATATGTAGGGTCTGTGGGATATTCCCTAGAGGCGGAATTTGAATTTTCATTCTAACCTCAAAATTAAGGGTAGTTTACTTAAGGCCGATTTCCGTTAAAATGGATTTTCTCGAAAACGGCTCTAACGATTTCGATAAAATATGATGTGTGGGTTAGTTTGGGTATATGCTATGAGGTGGCATACCACGTTTTTCACGAAAAATTCGAATAACGGTAATATTGAAAATCAGCTGTTTCTCGGGTATTTGTGCAACGATTGGACTAAAAATTATTATTTGTAGGTTATAAGACAAGTGCAAAATAGTGGCATACCAAATTTTAGAATGCCACGCCCACTTTTATAAAACTTTTTTTTTTTCAAAATTTTTACTAGAAATTGAGAAAAAAACGCCCTATCTGGCCACGCCCACTTTTTATGGGCATTTTTATAAAAACAAAACATTGAGTAAACTCCAACAATGTTATGACTATTATTCCATCGAAACGCGAAATTCCACGCCTACTTTACTGGAAAGAGCAAGACTTGGACTTTAATCCTGATAAAATTATACACTTATAGCATTACGGTGCAAGTACGTACGACCCAGTCGTGCACTTTATTTAGATAGGTAACTGACTGAATCGTGGGCGCCGTGGCTCAGTGGTTAATGCGTTGGACTATGGAGCAGGGGATTCGAGATCGAATCTCAGTCGGGAAACACCTCAAAAGTTTTTCACGGCCGCACCTCTCGCGAGCGTCTGACAAACATCCGAGAGTTTGAAAGTCCTGAGAAAGCTTCTTAAATAACAAAGTAGTCCCCTTCCATTCGTGTGAAGAATATAACACGCACAACACGAATGGTTGTGAGAAGCTATTCATATATGTCCACGCCCACTTTTTTAGAACAAGGCTTGACAATTAAGGTGTAAGTACGTAAGACTCAGTCGTGTATTTTATTTTTAAATAGAAATGGAAATAGCGGTTTACATTCCGCTCCCATCAGTTTTGCTGGACTGATGCGAAAACTGATAGTGTGTATCTTGAACTGATGAATAATTAGTAGACTATAAGCACTACTGCAGAACCATTTTTTTGTGGTTTTGCTTTAATGATGGAAATTGATGCCTGAGGGATGAATATGAGGGAAGTTTGTTACTCCACAGGCAGGCAGAATAGATTGGATTTCGCAATAAAAGAGAATTTGAGTAAAACTGATGGGAAAATGTAACTGCAGCGATCCCTAGTAGCTGATCATATCCTGGACCATTGCTACACCCTCTCAACTGTGATGACGGACTTTAATAAAGTTCTGTAAATTATGGTGATCTTTGTAAACGTATTCTCTTGAACAATTCTGAAACTGTTAGTTTCACTCGCTATTGATAGTAATGTTTCGAATTTACAGGACAAAGTGCTCTGTTTTGTTAAAGCAAACGGTTCAAGTAAAACGGAGTGTACATCTCACCAACTCCGTTTAGGTGATGTGTATCCTTGTGTATCCCTTTCTATGCAGTTTATTGGAACCGAAATCATAACCCACAACCTACGCACTTCTCACTTCAATCCACCTACGACTCGTCAAACAATATAACTAATGTCATAATAAAATTTAATGGTCGCTCCCAATCTTGAATTACTTTGGCGGCAGCTACTGTCCTCCTAAATTCGGTTCCTTTCTGTGTGCATGAATCACCTCGGGGACCAAATGAAACGCACAACGATCATTTATATTTCTACCTTCTTGACTTTTGACAACACCAACAAAACCCAAAAAAAGTAACTGTCAATAAACATCAGATTTGTTCCTCTTTGCTTTCCCTGGTTGACTGGACTGGACCAGGTAATATATCCACCCATAGATACAAACGAAACATCTCTGCGTGTTTTCGAATGAATTCCAGTGATTAGGACATTTGAACAAACAGCCCGAAAAAAATTTAAACATAAATATAACAGAACAACACAATATATCCCAAAGGAGGCGAAGGTGAGGTGTTCCCTGGAGTTGTTGCTGTTTGGTCGGTTCCACAACACCGGATTCCAAATGGCATGATTCTACCTTTTCAATGAATCAAAGGAAACAAGACAACGAAAACAAAAAAGAAACTGGTGTCTGGCGGTACTGTCGCTGCCGGCCTTTGATCTTTTAACCAAACACGGGATTTAATTTGTGGACTTTTTTAAAAGACTTTATTTATAAATCGTTTCACTTGTACATAGCACACATTCAGGGCTGGACGGGAAGAGGTGGTAGGAGCTGCTGTCAAACAATCGATACCTAAATAAGTCCTTTTTTCGGGGATTCGATGTCGTCGATTGTCATCCTAGTCAGCTTTTCAAAATTTATCAAATTGTTTTTTGGAATCCCCCCTTTTTTTTGTTAGCAGCTCTGTCTAAGAGACTAAATATAGGTGCGGAGCTGGATGCGTGATCGGCGAAATAGAAAGCCCGAGCACGGATGAAATGGAAAGGTAAACATTTCAGGCGACATCCATCAGTAGAGATGAAGGATGAGCGGCTGAAGTTGAAGTGGAACTGGAAATGGGATATCAAAGGATGCCGATGGATGGGGATCGGGAGGACGGACGATGGACAGGGTGAAGAATGACATGATGACAAAAACTGCTAGTGGGGTTCCATATTTTGTTTTAAATTTCGCCCAAGGTTCGTGTTGTCATTGCGGTGAGTGGTTGGTGCCATCGAGGGATCGTTGATTGGAGTTGACTTTTTGTTTTGGGTTTTTTGGTTGAAGATTGATGTGTCGAGACCTAAAACAGTAGTTAGATTGATGGATTTTGTGGTTTTTGTATTCTCTGAATGGTCTTTCGGGGAATGTTGGAAAACATTTCAGGCAGAGTTTTATGTTAAAATATTTAAGTTCGGCATTTGGTGGAATAGTTCGACTATGTGCGCATAAGTTTGAGTAGAATTAGGTAAGCCCAGCTTTGAAAGTACTTCAAAGGATACAATTATTAAGTTCCACACATGCTTTTCTTCCAATAAGTTTAGAAAGAATTTATTGTACATCTGTCCGTATGTATGTAAGTTTCTTAAACAAGGCTTGGATTGCCTATACTTATGTACGTACTATACATACCGGACGCCGTAACCACATCACTAAAAGGTGATGGCTGCTTGAATGAGTCTCTGCATCTGAAGAACAATTCGACAGTAATTCTGTCAAGAAAGTACTGGGTGACCAGATAGGAATGATACTGCTTCAAATTGCTATGTATCAACAGCAGATACTAATTACTAAAATACTATCGAAATTCTGACTCGGTGGTATTATATTATATATACGCAACATGAATTTCGTAGAAAGATCGGTCATTATGATGGCTTCAGTGTGCAGACCACCAACCAGGCAGCTATGAACAAAACATAGCTTAGATATGGGCCTACATGGGTATAAGAATGTGCTGCCACAAGGGTTGAAGCTGGACAATCATAGACAACCCCAATTGGGCACTGGAAATGTTGGTGGGAGATCCGGATTTTGGCAAAATCGGACGACGCCCATTTTAGGATCAGGGGCTATGTAAACAAGCAAAATTGCCGTTACACAATCCACAAGCGTAACAACAATCATCAATGCATCCACAAACCTTTGGTGCTGTTTATGGCATGGCGGCATCATCGAACCTTGTTTCGTGCGAAAGGAGGAGGGAGACACCGTTATCATCAATGGTCTCAGGTATAGAGCGATGTTAACCAATTTTTTGTGGCCATACCTCGACAGCATTAAAATTTCCGGGCTGTGCTGCCAACAAGACGGTACTACATGCCATATAAGCGACGCAACCCTCGAAATTGTGAAGGAGACATTTGTTAACTGGGTCATCTCACGGGATCTGTTCATCAATTGGCCGCTGGGATCATGCGACTTGACTTGATCTGTTTATATCAAAACGTCAAACAATACTTACATTTCTATCGCAGCGGATAATTGTCTCACTAGACTGGACGTGCTATAGTCACTATAGACTGTTTTTGTGTTGAGCTTTTCACAAGGAGTTTTCATTGGGAATATCTCAGTCCAGTGTGTAAAGATCTTGAGCTACACCTGTACAAAGTAAAATAAAGCCAAACATTGAAGCTTCCTTCGAGGAAAATCCTGAATTTCATTGAAAAATCATCTTCAACGATGAAGCACATTTTTGGCTTAAGTCTTTGTCTATAAGCTAAATACGCCTTATTGGACAGCAAGATGTGTTTCAAGAGACGCGATAACATTCACATAAAGTGACTACTCGTGTGTGTAGATTTCATGTTAGACAAATGATGTATTGAAG
This sequence comes from Xylota segnis, assembly GCA_963583995.1. Taxonomy (NCBI): domain Eukaryota; kingdom Metazoa; phylum Arthropoda; class Insecta; order Diptera; family Syrphidae; genus Xylota; species Xylota segnis. The sequence goes on from OY757237.1 coordinate 81,042,478, forward strand.
GGAAAGTTCGGTAATCGCGTAATCACGAGAAATGGTACAGTTGAATGGCCATCTCGTTATTGCAATTTAACGCTGTTGGAATTTTTCTTATAGCGTTGCATTAAGTCGTTGATTTATGCTAATAACAAGGTACGGAACAATATTGAATGCGACCTGTCAACGTTTTGGCCGCTTTGTGTGGAAGAGTGGTGCAATCGATCGCTGCAAACGTGTTCGCGGTGGTCATATGAACGAGATCAAAATCAGAAATCATTGAACAACGAGATATTAAACTTTCCCGGCTTTTTCCAGTTGCCTACAAGCTATTTTCACCCATATTGTTACATTTTCACGCACATTTGTTAGAAATCCGTCAATTCACCCCTAAATCGGTCAATTCACCTTAAAAAACAACAACAAATCGGTCAATTTCACCTTAAATTACAACAACAACTAGTAATTTGACGGGCGATGATTGAATTTATGGAAGGAGCTGGAAAGTATTCTTTAGTAAAAGAAGAGAAAAATTTGAATTTCGTCTGTTGATCGAAAATGTAAAAATCAAAATATATGTTTTAAGATAGCTTATTCTTTTGAAAAATAATGAACACAAAAACAGAAAGATTACTACAATGCTATTCAGCCAATTGCGAACACGTTGAAACAATTGTTATGGCAAATTAAAATATAAAATTCATTAAATTTTGCTGAAAAACGTATAATTGTTTTAATAAATAGAAATTTCGCAAACAACATTTGCCAAAGATTGTGGATGAATTATAATAATAGGTTCTTTAACAGGGTAGGGTAGTATATCTTTTAAAATTTGCATTAATGTTTAACTAAATTTCCGAAAAACTAAGGCCATATACAGTGGCGACAAAATAAATAGCACACTTTGATCTCATTTTTTCAAACTTAAAATGTTTGTATTTATCTTCAGCAAAAAAAGATACTACTTATGTAATAAAATAAAATTAGGGACAGTTCATTTAAAAAAATAAAAACCTGAAACATTTCATTCATATTTTTAAAAAAAAAGGCTAAAAATATTCTTCCTTCTAATTTCTTGCAGTCAAAATAAATAGCACACTTTACATAATTCATTAAATTTAATAGAACAGTGAAGAAAAGAAAAAAAGTAAATATGGAGATCTCATCAATATTTAGTCGGGTAGTATTTACTTTTATAACTTTAGTACATCGACGGCACATTGATGATACCAGGGCCTTACACCTCTCTCCAACGTATGGCACTCCAAGCACGTAGAATCTCTATACAAAGTTGATTAAAATTTGTGGCCGCCGTTCTGTCTATTGATGTGTTGACATCCCTCCACAAGTTCTCAATTGGATTTAGATCAGGGGACTGAGGTGGTCAACTTAAATCGTCAATTTTCTGGCTCAATAACCACTGCTTTACAAATTTAGCTGTATCCTTCGGGTTATTATCGTGCTAAAATTTCCATATCAGTGGCATTTTCTTCTCAGCATAAGGAAGCGTAACATTGCTCAAAATGTCCTTGTATTTCATTTGCTCAAGAATGCCCTCAATCCGATAAATCGGACCAACACCACGCGAAGAAAAACACCCCCATACAAGAACATTGCTTCAACCGTGCTTTACTATTTTTATGACGTATTTAGGGTTGAATTCTTGGTTGATCCCGCGTCTTACATATTGTTTTCCGTCTTATAATGGTCCACATAATATTCTCCCACCAATTTGGATTTTCATTAACATGGTTACGGTCAAACTCCAAATGACGTGACTTATTCCGATTTTATACCAATGGTTTCTGTCTGGCAATCCATCCGAACAATTTTTTTTCTCGGAGGCGATTTTTATTTGTGCTAACAGAAACATCCACGTTCACCTCCCTTTCAATTTTTAATTTTATTTTAGGAGCTGACAAAAATGGATCGAGTTTGCTCAAACGAACAATGGTCGAGTCGGTCCTAGAGGTGGTCTTACGCGACCGATCCTTACGCAGTTTGTTTTGGATCGAGCCCATTTCTTGGTAATGTTGAAGGGTATTAATTACCTTTTTTCGTGACCACTTCAATTTTAGCGCTATGTCCGAATTCCAGCTTTCTTTATTCTTATAGGCAAGAACACACCGTCTGAAATCCTCCGTGGAATGAATTCCTCGTCCCATACTGTTGTTGATATACCAAATTCTTTAAATCTTTAAATTTCTTGCAAAAGAAACTCTTTATTATTACTTACCTTAATAGTATCAAGAATTAGATTTGAAAGTGACAAATTAATTGTAATAAACAAAAGGTGTGCTATTTAAATTGTCCACACTATATCTACCAGCCTTTACAAAATGTCATTTAATTTCAAAAGCCAAGGATGATTTAAGAAGTAACATGTACCTTTAGTTAATAGGGAAGTTACACTTTATATAAACTAAAACTATTTTATGTTTAATCTATTAAGCTGCTGATTTAAACCATAATTATTAGTTACCCTGCAACTGTGCTATTTATTTTGTCGCCACTGTACATACCTTTTATCTGATTATAGAAACACATATGTAAGTATGTACATTTCTGTAATGAATATTCTTTTTTATCAAGTTTAAGTTTCAGCGTTTATATTGCCATTCGAAAATATTTCATTTATTCTCGATTGATTGGTATTTTTTCAGTGGGACAATGTATTCAATTAGTACGTACGTATGTATGTATATTTAGGGTGCTGCAATTTGTCCCTAAGTTAAACCTTAGAAATATCTATATATATTATTTTGCTTATTGAATAAGCCTTATACAGAGCAAAGTTTTTGATTTCTATAAAACAGAACTATGTATTATATTTGAAGATCTATGTAAGTATGTCAATTTCAAGTAGTGTGTTTAAACAATTCATTTTTGTAATATGTTACCTCCTGAAGGCAGTGCGATTATCAAGGTAGCACCGGTATGGTTTTATCGACTAATATATCAGTTATTGAGAACATAGTTTAGCTTACCTAATATAAAATCTCGAATGTATACAATTTGTATACATATATTATTATGTATTTGTTACATGTTCTCTTACTCAAAAAATCGTAAGAATTCGAAAGTTAGATTTCTTATATAACTCCTTTCCCTTACACAAGAAAATTGTAAAAGGTAGAGAACAAAACAGGGTAAAACATTTTCGGTCAGTGACGAAACTTACGACTTTTTACCCCACAAATTTCTTTTGGTATGTGGTGTACAATTTGTCGAACTGGTTTCAAATATTGTTCTTTTTTCAGATTTTAGTTATTTTAAAGTGTTGTTGTTGTAGACGTTTCAGAATAGCTAGCATTCGTTGCGTCAAGCGTTCGTATTTTTACCTCTCTCTTTGAGAATTTAAGATTTTTAGTGCAGAACGTAAGGGACAGACCAAATCAATGAATAATAATTCAGTACGTCATGTACCTAATTTAATTCTTAATATTGGAACGTAAGCTAGTCTTTCGCAAAGTCAATATCTAGAAAAGAACACAGCATTAGAATCAAGTCGAAAGAATAGACATGAAACATGGACCCGAACAAAAACCATAAGACCATACTACACCCATAACACAAACAACGCACAAAATATCAACGAGCTAAATTTTCTTACATTTATTAAAATCCTCTACCTTTATCATGTTACTTAATTCGAAAAAAAATCAAAAACTATCATTGAAATGCTGATATTTTTGTTTTCATTTCGAATTGATTTTTCAGAATTCTTTCCAATGAACAATATTTTTAGTAAATTTAAGTTGAATGCTTCCGTTTTATGTGAGCACATCCGTAAACGTACTCGCTTTACCACTAACAAATTGTTGTTGCCAAGTATTGACAGTAACAATTTTTGTCAAAAATTTATCAAAATTAATTGTTTCACCATAGCTTATAACAGGTAACATTCTCCAAATTCATTTTTGAGTGCTGACATCTATTGAGAGTAGTTTAGACAAGCCCCAAAGGTTTTTGCCAATGCTCACACGTATTCACAGACGAGAAGCAAATTACAACAAAAACAATGTAAACAAAAGGGTTTTTGCAGGAAAGAGGGACGAAAGTTTAATATCTCTTTACTCAATGATTTCTGGACAAAAGTTTAATATCTCTTTACTCAATGAGAAATTTGACTTGAGTACCAGACTTGAAATAAATTTCAGCCCGATATCTCAATTGTTCTGTATTTTATGTAAATACAGAGTAGTTATGTGCTCATTAAAAACTCTTTATACATACATACATATATTTAGGATCACAAGAATATAGGAATATAGGACTCTGTTCTCGAATACTTTACAACCTTCTGAATATTTGTAGGGTTGGTTGATGATATGACCATTGATGTCACTGCTGAACTTGAGGAAAAACGTACATAATGCGGCAATAAGAGAAGTAGGAAAAAAGGTTACCTCAGATGGCCTAACACAGGCAGAGCATACAATTGAACCAGCTCTCTCAAAACCCGTTGTCAAAACAGTTTAAGACAAGGTAACGTTCTATTTTTATATGTCGTGCATAGCCCTGATGGAAAAATGGGAACCCAATTGGCTCACTAGGTTTTCTTTTGTTTCGTCACTACTACCTTCTATTACTGATGCATATTTTGTTGTCATACCGTACATGTTGAAAGACAGAGGGAGCTCCCTCGTCGATCTCTCCCAACCCAGGTTAGCCTTAGTGGGCAAATCTGAATATTTTTATATTTAAACCATGGCCGGTTTACGTAGGTTTAAGTTTATGTCTAAGTGATGTTTTCTGTAAGTGACAATTTGTTTTGAAAGAAACGCGACAATTTGATAAAAGAAAAACAAAACAAAAAAAAGATCATGTATCGCTCTTGAAGCAGGTCTTGCGTTTTTAATTGTTTGAAAGATTAGCTACGTGCAAATTGTACCTTATAAATTGTAAGATATGGGGATTAATATCTAAACTTCTTTTCGTATCTTTCAAAGCAATTCAAATATGTTTGCATGGCTATTGAGCCTTACCAATTTACCACTTTCTCTTATAACATTCAGTCACATTTCGTTGCACCATAATTGTTAACACGTATGTATGTACGTATAACGTAGAGTTTCGATATTCACTTATAAACACTTTTGTAACCCTATTAGCGGTCGTGCCGTGACCCGCCCATAATTCGACGATTTGACGGCCATTAAGAGACTAATTCAATTTTCTAATCCCTAAGCAATAATTTGTCGGCCGACACATTGAGCAGTTCCAGGCCACCGTTGCGCTGCGTCTAATCCGTATTTTACAGCGTCATTACTTTAAGGATTTAACTGCCGACAACAACACCCTGGGCACCCGCATACCTTCAGAGTAGAAAACTTCCCGAAAAACAACCCCCCTCTAACTAACTTTTGTAAATCCGAATGTAATTTCCTCTCATTTCCATTCCGGGCTTTTTACGATACCCACTTGAGATTTTGACCACCGACAAACATGGAGACACTCCGACAGCGACAAATCCAGTCGGATCGGGTCCCGGCATGGCACGAAAAGGAGAAATAACGAAAATGAATGTTTAAATAATGATGTTGTGTTTAATAAAACCATAAAATTGTTAACAAAGTTGTTTATTTATGGCGGATTAGCCAGACTATAGTGGTGCGCGCTCCCAGAGGGTCCTCGCCGAAGTTCCGGCGAGGGGGTCACCATTCTGTTGGTAGGAGTGGAAATATACGACCGTGGACGCATTTAAAAATGGACATTTATTGGAACAGTAGTGGCGTATATTTTAAAGTTGGTGACCAGTGCGACCACATGCTGTGCACACGTTGGCTTGGTGAATGTATTAACGGCGCACGCGGAGTTGAATGTGGGGGACCGGAGACCGATGCGACTAAGGTGGCTTAGGTGGTGGGACTACTGGAAGCTTGACAGTCATTATAATTGAAATTTATGTCCGATTGGTCTGACAGACATGCGATGCAGGGAACGATCGGATTTTATTGGGATTTGATTAACAAAGAGACGATTTAATATTGCTGCAGGGGGTAAGATGGTGACGTAAGGCTAAGTTATTTGACTGTAGATGACACTTTATTACTTCGTGGAATGAGTGCATTGTCTACGTCTTTGCTGGCGAGACAAAAGAGAAAGTTATTATTTTTTGAATCTAGGGTTATAGTATTCGGTTATGACAGGCGCATTCAAGTTTAGCATTAGTGTTTACTATAAAAATTACTTCCGATTTAATTGACACACTTTGCAGTAGCCAAAATGTTTGATCGAAATGTAATCAATTGATATTTTTAAGATGCTCAGTTCCTGTTTTTTGAACTTCAATGAGAACTTTATATTATCTTTAATGAATTGACGTTCAGTTTTGATGGAATCTGCTGTGATACCGGATTTTGGTTGACCAACATGTTATTCATGTCCCCACATTTTTAAACCCCATATACCACTCAAGAACTGTGCTATATTTTAATTCGTACTTGAGTAGGTTAGGCTAGGTAGGTGAGTGGGCGAAGTGCTGTACTCAGCTTAATACATTAAAATAGCCATAAGAGATCTCATTCAGATGTCATTCAGTGGTCTACTGGACTTTTTCTAATGTACAGTAGATTCCGAGTCCCTTCCAGTTAATTCGATACCTTCTTGTGGTATGTTCTGCAAAGCAGTCGTGCATTTGGGTATTATCATTCCAAGGACTTCTACTTGAAAACACTACTCAGGCTTAGAAGGCGTGGTGATTTGGACATGCAAAGGGCCTACCAGTGGCGTGCCGATTCCTTCCGGCTTCCTTTTTCAAATTTCAAATATACGAACATATTTTACTTACGTCATATTCACCTGTGAAATTTGTTCATCAAACCTTTTTTATTCTGCTCATTTCATCCATGCTCGATACTAAAATATTTATTATAAACATTTTGGTGCAGCCACGAATAACCGGAAAACAGACAAGTATGATCTCTGCTAACGAGATCCGACCAATTCATCAACGATAAACAAGCATGCAATGAATCATTTGCAAAACCGATAATTTTTCGGCTTAGGCGTTCATTTCTTCACAGTGCGAATTTTTAGTCTATCCTTTACTGACATTGAGCAGAATTGTCTTTTCAGTTTCTTTGTCTAATATCCATTCGCTAAAGAGTAGAGAGAATTTAACTGCGAACAATCATTTGAAGAAGGGGTTCTTGGTAATTGGAAGTGGTGAAGTTCAAGGAGACATGTTTTCGTTCGAAGGCGGTTTTTTTTTGTTGCCTGCATAACAAAATAAGTCAAAGGAAATCGGGATATTGGATGGTGTAGAGGATCGAACGGCGTTTAAAGTTTATTCTAGGCTTGTTGCGTATAATTTCTTTTGATATAAAATAACAGTTACAGTTCGTTTTCAATCACTTGTCGATTTTTAAGGTGCGTAGAGAAAGGAATGAAATATTTGTTTTTCTCTTAATTCTTGTGAATTCTCGCAAACGCGAATCCCAGATGTGAATGGCGATAGTGTGGGGTATTCGGCCATGTATGCGCTTTAGGCACATTATTCGTATGCACCAATTTGTTCTTAATTTTCGAGTATATTGCCGTTTTCTTTAGCATTTGGATGCAATTATGGCAGTTAATAAAACGTTGTGTGACAAAAGTTAAATACGAGTAAAGGATGTTTTTTTATAGAAGCGGAGAACTTAAATTAAAATAAAACATAGAAAGATATTTTATGACAATATATGTAAATGAATTTATCATAAGAAGAAGAACTATTAGACCGGACACTTTTATCCATTGAAATACCCCTTCTTATAGAAATTTAAAATAACTCAAATTTTTTAAAAGGATTTTTGCTGAAATCTTTAAAAAGGATCGTAGAATAGGTTTACAACTAGGCAGTAATTTTAATTGCTAAGTTTTTGAATATTTAACAGGGCTACGATTTCTCTATATTTATATAGATTACTTTACTTTGCCCAGAACGGCTTCTTCCTAACCACTTGTTTTATTTAATAAGCTTATTGTCAACTTAAATTCCAATGATGAAGTGTAACAAAAGCGGGTTAGAATACATATCTCAATTCGGAATTACGAATAAACACAGTGGTTAGTTTTAAATAAAAAAAATTCTTAAAATTTTGCCCGGCTTCCCTCACTTAAAATTTCACCGCACGCCACTGGAGCTTACACATGTATCCATTGATGCATCTCTAAAGACAGAGATGGTAAGGGTGTTGAACTGTAGGTGAAGTTTGTACGGCGCTTGTGATTCCGGCACTTCGTGAGAGTCTTGAGCAAACGAGACGTCAGTATAGATACCTATTTATGTACATACATACATACGTGTTATTGTAGCCGCATGAATCCTTAGTATAATTTTTAATTCTGGTCCTAAGGTTTTTCCAAATATTCTGTTCCATGCTTGGAAGGCAATAGTTATTTTTAGAATGTTTGATTTTTGTTTCAGCTTCCTATCAAGCACAAGGCCTAGGTATATTTGAGACTCTAAGGAAATGTTCGCTATGGTAAACTCAGAAAGTTTTCATTTATTAATAAATAATACTAGCTCAGTCCTGGCTAGTCCACATTCGTTGGTTAAAATGTTTAGGGCCTTCAGTTCTTATCAATTCTTTACTCAGGGTCGGAAGGAATTCGTTGGAAGCTATCAGTATAACGTGATCTGCCTATGCGATTGTCTTGACACCATTATACCTGCGTTTTTCCTTTAGAACAACGGCATTGAGTGGGGTCATTCATTTAGACTAATACACCCAAAAACTATCAAACCTAGATTTCCTAAGAATTCTTCTTCTTTTTAATTCAACCTCATTGGTTTTGCTTGGTTGGAGTGGGCGCCGTGGCTCAGTTGTTAGTGCGTTCGAATCCCAGTCGGAACACCTTCGGACACGGCATTAAACAGTAGGCCCCATCCATTCGTCTAAAGAATATAACATGCACAACACGAATGGTTGTGAGAAGCTAGGCCCTGGGTCCCATCGACCTGTTGCGCCAAGTATTTATTTATTTTTTCACTGGTTTTACTTAGGATTGGGGGATTAAGAAACCCCATAATCCTACATGGATCAGTTGTGACAATTACAGTGCCATGTACCATGTCCGCTTTCTCAGGCGGACAACCGCGTTTAATGGACATATCTTTTCCTAAACGAACTTCTTTTTAAAGGCTGCATACATTTTTTTGTTCTGTCTTGGTGTCTTGATCGGACAAACATGTTGACACTGTCGTACGTATTCGTGTGGGTTTTCTTTATCAAACGGTATTTCTTTGAGACATGAGTCGTAAAATGATCCTTTCGCAAGATCAACACAACTTTAGGTATTTCGAAAATCTAACAGTCGTTAGATAAAGTAGAGCTTTCTAAATCGGGACATAAAAATATAAATAAATACGTGCTGTGTGCGCCACATTCTTGACACAAATTAAAGTAGTTTACTACTGCTCAATGACGTGTCCGAAAAGTTATTTTTATTCAAGAAGCTTATTCATGACAATTTAACTATCAGATTTAATGCACTATCACGAGGTGGAATCGTGAAAAAACCTTGTTGTAAACTGGGATTCACAACATTTTACGAGAGGTAGTAAAAAGAAAAAAAATAATAAATAAATAATTGTAAGGGAACCCTTGGGTACTTAATTCGTTCAGCAGTTTATTACAAACGATTGCACATTTAACCACTTCTGCCTATTATAATAGTTGATTGTATGCAAAGTATGTACCTTAAAAGATTTACTCCTTTATTTCAAAATTGCCTCTTCCATACGTCCCTCATCCTTTCCCATAAGAAACCGAAAGAAACCGTCTTTAAATCATACCTCGCTAACAAGACCACTTTATTACTTCTTAAAAGCCACAAAATTAGGGGTAAGCATTTATGTCATCATCACTATGTCGTACTCATCATCCCCGACCGAGCCAGCGACCCTATCGCACAAAGAACATAAAATCAACGTCATTCTCTTTTGATGGCTGAAAATTCAGTTCACACCAATTTTCTAGGTAAGTCACACAAGGTGCACGTCGACAACAACAGACTTCACTCGGTGCATTGAACCATCACGCGCACCGATCTAAATAAGCCTTGTTCATTGCATGCGCTACGGGATGGGAACAAACCCTCGTCCTGTGATCCTGTTGAAGAGGTGACACACAATTAAAATGATTTCACAATGCGACATTTAAATAATTCCGCTGTGCCACACAATAGACTAGACGCTTGATATTGTTGCCATCTAGTGCATGTCCCTGCTTCGCTCGAATGCCCTTGCGACAAATCCCCTCATCATTATATCCCTCTATCGTTTGCAATGGCACGTCACGTCACTTCACGTCAATCATCATCTCGTTTGACAATTGTTTTTGGCTTTAGATATTTTTTTTGTTATGCTTTTGCCTATTGCCAACTGTTGTTGGTTTATTTTTAATTTAAAATTTTATTTTGAGATTTTACAAAAAAAGAACTGGTAAGGGTTGGGTTATTGTTGTTTCGAGTCCTCAAGGGCTGTGGCAGAGTCCTTGTCACCCCTATTGAGTGTCAGAAGCGCCGAGAAAATGAAACAATAACAATTTTGGGGTAGCTAACTGGTAGGATAACACAACAGAAAGCAAAAACATATCAAGTTCCTGACTTGGGTAACTGGGAAAAGTACACATTCACCATAGAAACGCTGACGAGTGCCGAGGGATAGAAAGGACTTTGAAAGGATTTTGAAAACACAGCCAAGGACTTTTTAGTGAAATGTAAAATTATTCAAGTACTTAAGAGGTAAATAACGCCCTAAACGGGTTGGGATTTTTTAAGTGTAGTGAGAGGTTTTGAATCCATGATAGGTATAGTTATTATAGAAGAGCACCTAACATTCTCCAAATAAGTATTTTTAATGGTTTTGACTATTACTTAGTGTTGGAGAAAAATGAAAAAGAGGTAGTTAATGAAAATTAAAAGCTGAAATAAGTTCTGATATATTGATCATTTTCCCAATGCGGGTTGCCGAGTCATATCCCAGTTTCTGCCTAAATTAAAGTTGGACACACTACATATGTATCTATTTCATTTTTGATTATATTCCCGTCCTTCAACTTTTCGCAGTGCCAGCAATTGTACAAATAATAGAAACTTCATCAAGTAACTTCCACAATGCTTACAATGGATCCACTAGTGATCCTAGTGTTAGCTGCACATGCGCCCACCCCGTTCTACCTAACTTGCACAATGACTTCAACGTGGCAGAAGTTATAATTTATTTGAGATAATTAATTTGGCCGTTGACTTCAAGGGTACCCATTTTTTTGCACAACCTTTTTGATGTTATCTGTTGCTTCGCGACTCAGAATTCCCCGGTTTGTTCTGGGGTAGCTCAGTTCAGCTATCGGCAATGAAAGGCTTCTTAAACAATAGACTCTGATATTATTTATCTAGGAGAAAATAATAGACTATTGTCGGACACCACTGGAAACTTGCATAGAAACATTATCTACTCGTGGTCCATTCACGGATCTCTCTTTTCATTTTTCAAAAGTTGGCTTTGAATGCTTACTGTACTAGAGATTCCGTCGTTAAAGTGTAGAAATACAGGGTTTCGTTCAATTCCCCATGGTCCCTAATTTACAGATCTAAAAGTCTCCCCAGTGTTTTAAGAAAATATAAGGGAATCGTTGGTCGATCGTTCTGGACTGTGGTATAGTTCAGCGTTCGTTGCGCTGGAGATAAAAGGACCTTCATTTTTTGTTGTGATAAAACGTCCAACTTTAAACCATCGTTTCATTGTGGCTTCTTTTGATGAGCAACTTTTTGATGAGCTATGAGGCTTTAAGGGCTTTTGTGACTTAGTACTCTTCTTGTGGTAGATCTGCAGGTGTGATATACTAACGTGACAGGGCTCACCCTCTATAGGTGAGCCGTTCCCACCGATATTTAATAATATGTGGTCTGATATATTTAGACCTGATGATGTATTTTATTGTATCACTGTACTTTACTAAGCCTCTATGGCGATTTATGGACTTATTCTTAGTAATTTTTCGACGTTAATCCTAACTCGGTCTTATTGAATCTCATTCATGCACGCTATCGAGTTTGATTTCTTCTTTTACCTGGTGTCCATTTACTGCATACAAAGAACATATGATAGCCGTTTTCTCTGTTGCCAGACTTAAGTACATTAGTTCGAGCTCTTGTGGTCTTGGATTTGGATAAATCATTTTTGTGCGGTTTCCACAAGTCTGTTGCAAGGATGAGATCTTGCTGTCTTATATCTATTAGTTCTCTCACAGCAGAAATCGAAGAAATTCTGTCGGCAGCTTTACAAGTTGTGCTAGTTGTAATGCGTTTGATTCATAGCTGTTTTGTTCGTCGCGAAACTATCACCTGCCAACTTCTTTTTATTGAATTGTTACCTTGTTCTCTAATCGGGTGTGTTGGGAATGGTGTACCTTTGATATTCCGCCTTGCGTATAAATAGCTGCCAGTACATTTCGCATGAATCTATTGACTCCTATTTCAGCTTCTTCTTTACTTTCCTGTATTTGGCTAATGCCCTTTCTGTTGCTCCTGGTTAGAAAGGGCCAAGTTTGCCTTGCCCGGTGATACTAAGATTGTATCATTTCTCCTGTCATTAGCTCTCCGCAGTATAGATATTTTGTACGTTTCTGCTTCTGTGGGTAAATTGGAGGGTTCTTCTTCGGTAGACGATTACTTCTATTTGGGCAACTAGTAGTTGCTCTATTGAGTTGTCGGTATATTAACCAATACTTGTCCTAAAGAGTTATTTTCGAACCTACATATATATGTACATACGTACATAATTGCTATACATCCCCAATCGACCGATTTCCGATGATAGGAACATATGACTTTTTTTCTCTCTCAAATACAACGAAGCCACCTCTGTCTCTTTCCTCTAAATATTTCTCTTTTATATATAACATGATTCTCATAGGTTAGTACAGATGTACTCCTCAATCTTGTGGTGAATTTTTTCTTCATAATATACTCTAGACAATACCTAGTCTACAACAGAATTCCGGCATTCATATTTAAGGAAGTACTCACATAATTTTTAATTTCCTTCAATGTTCTTCGAATGACTCAATCGAGTAAGTGGTCCATTCATAGCCTGTGGACGGCGCCGCCCGCTGTGCAGCACCCCACGTAGTATACGTATCCGCACGACTACTTGAATTTTATGCATTTCACGGCACATATTTCGCTCGTTCAGTGCTGTCGCCGCCTATAAAATCACGTCATCTTGTCAGTACTGTTATCAAATCAACATGTCATTCCATTCGCTGTATTTCACTGTGTAAATAGCTTCTTGTCGCGCTGCCTATCTGTCTGTCTGCCGAGGTTTGTGGGACTATTTATCTGCTGAGTCAGAGCTCACTGAGAAGAAAACGCGCCGCAGCACCACGCACCTCGCCACTCCTCGTATATGGCCATTGCTGCTGCACACGCATACGGCAGCCAGGCGGCAAAACATCAAAGCCTGCCATCATTTGGCACATAAACTCAACCTTTCGAAACATTAAACGCTGCCGGCTGTCAGCTCTGTTGTTACTGCTGCCGCCGTCGCCGCTTGCTTCTTGTCGAAATGTAACAAGCAACAAGGCGATCTTGTTGTGAATGCTCGACTGGCATCCGCTGCCAGTGTCTGCCTTTGCGGTGGAGACCCCATTTAACATGTGGATCTGACCAAAAAGCTACGCCCAAATGTCGATGCCACGTGGTGACACATTTCCAAATTTGCAACAAGCCACCTTTGTCGGTGCATGACACCGAATGACTACAGCTCCAGCAACTCACTCTGTGAGTGGACCACCAAGAGGTCGGTGGTCTTTCTGTGTAACGTCGGATGCAGACTCCGACGCCACATTAACCTGCTGCAGCGTTCAACTGTAAGGCAAATAATGAACGACTCAATTAAGTGCATTCAATGGAGGAACACAATTAGGTGGGAAGTCAGGCGGCGGCGGCCCAGGTAAAGTGAAGAAGGTACATTCATGGTAGATGGCACATTCGCTGCACAACATCGTGTGGGAGTGTGCAACTAAAGGAAATGTCTTCATTTACCTTGCGCCGGCCAACGTTTTGTTGGATGCTACTCTGGGGAGGGTGGCAGTAACTGGATGCCTTGTGTGTAGGTTGTACCCATACTGGGGTTTGATGGGCATTCAACTCTGCAATTGTTGTCCAAAAGTGTTGCAATGTGAAACCGGGTTTATTGTTTAGTATGTCACAGCAAGACATTTCGTTTTGTACGCTACTGCTTCCAGCACTATGTGGGATCTCATTTGTTAGATGCCAAGCGTAAGGTAAGGTATCAATGACAGAAGGGTCAGTCGGGAGAGAGGATGACGCTCTACGTGCATTTGAACTCGTGTACTGATATAAACCAGGCTCACAGGAGCTCTAGGTTAAAGATTAAGAGTATACTTAGACGTTAAACAACATGATTCGGTTCTGTTTGAGAAAGTAAATACGTATTTGGTGCAATAGACCTAAGATTGGCTTAGATTGTCGCAACCTTTCACAGTATTTTTTTTTTACTTTTTCTTCAAATATTCAGTATTCGTCTGTGTGCATTAAGAATTGATCGTTTGTACTCTTACTTTTCTGGTCAACTAAAGACTTTCGGTAGTGGTAAGCCGTTGTGCTCTATTGAAAACTAACGCAGCAGTGAGCTGAAATAAAGCGCAAAGAACAGTGGCTATAGGCACTATATGTTCCAACAGTCATGTTAAACTGAAGTCTTAATGTTCTTTTGCATCTTATACCATCCAATCTTGATATTAAAAGCAATGTCCGATGGTTACAATAATCACGGTAGATCATACTGTCATAGCAACATACTTAATTTGTTACCTAGAATCAACATGTTGTATCGACACCCAAAAAATTAAACATCAACATACACTCAACAGACCAGGGTGTGTCATATGTTTTTCTATGCCCACGGGCGTCCCCGAGTATGTGGGTGTTGACACAAGGGTTAAGGAATATATTCATATTGGGCTTCCCATTTACTGTTAAATGGAATAAAGGTAACATAATAAAGAAGTATGAAACAACAATTTATAGAGAAGGTTCAAAAATGAAGTGCGCGGTAGGTGCAGATTCACCCAGGGTCTTTCCGACTGAAGTGCTGGCGGTACTCGAAGATTGTCCTGCTTTGCGGCACGCTATTATTATTCATAGCCAAGCTAGCATCAAGACTCAACTGGTGGACTAGCGCAAAATAGGACCTTGCCCACTAGTGCATCGCGTCAGAATGTCTACTCTGGATGCTGTGGAGTGGGTAATGAACAGTTGCAGGAATGGGAAATAGAAATAAATAGTCTTTCATCCACTATGCGGCTATATGGCTCTAGCCTGGATACCTTCTTTGACAAGTTAGCTCCTCTATATAGACTTTAGGTTTAATTCGGAATGTTCTTGTCCATTACTCCGTTCGCCCTCGTCTTCGTTCAAGCTTTTTTTTTTTTTTTACTTGGCGCAACAGGTCGATGGGACCCAAGGCCTAGCTTCTCATAACCATTCGTGTTGTGCATGTTATATTCTTTACACTAATGGATGGGGCCTACTGTTTAATGCCGTGTCCGAAGGGCAATTTGTTATTTGAGAAGCTTTCTCGAGACAGTTATACTCTCGGATGTTTGTCAGACGCTCGCGAGAGGGGGGGCCGTGAAAAACTTTTAGGTGTTCCCCGACTAGGATTCGAACTTCGAACCCCTTGCTCCATAGTCCAACGCACTAACCACTGAGCCACGGCGCCCACAGTGTCAAGTTAAATTAGTCGAATTTAAACATAAGCATCTGTACTGCTACGACAAGTACCTTGTGCATGCACCAGCATTGTACCCACTGCCAGGTTGAAGAGATGCCATGACTGCCCAACTCTAGCAAAACCAACTGTACGTTAGAAATCATTCCGAACTATTTCTTCCCGGATTCTGTAGCTTGTGAATTTTTGGGTTTCGCAGGAATATTCCAGGATACATAGACAAACATATTATGATCGTCTTTTTTGATATGTAAATACTTTATAAATATTCAGTTTTGTAAAATTTCAGCCACGTGCGTAATATTTCAGCCCTAAAATTGTGTGTATTCTTTTTCTATATTTCTTTCTTCAAACATCGCTCTTCCTACGTTGCTCCTATTTTGTACTGTCAATGTATTAGAAAGAAGTCTCTAGTATCTTCTGACTTAAACTTGCGGAGTTTAAAAGTCGGTTGACGTATTCTTTAATTGAAATTACAACATCTAAGCTGAACAACTATTAAGGTGTTTGATTGTGGTTCTGATCCTCTCATATCACTCCTCCTTGCCACTGCTTTCTGGAATTCAAGTTAATGATTTCAGTCTGAAGCTTTAATAATATATGCGACATTTAACCTATTTACCGAAGTCTATAGCGGTAACAAGAACGAACACGCATTTGCACTTAACAGTCTTATTCATAAAGAATGCTAGTCTTTGGTTCTAAGTCCAATTCAATTGGTATGAAAGTTCGGAGGAGAATAAGTCAAATTCAAGACTGTTATATATACACACTACCTTCCGATTTTAAATACTATATCGACATAGTTAAAACCATGTTACATCGATAACTGTCACAAACCAGCAGCAAAACAAGGGACCTATGCATTGGGAAATATGTACACTCCTTGCCTTAGTGATAACCCCTCGCAAGGATATACTCTTTCGAGATGCAAATTCATTGACTATTTTCACTCTACCTCATATGCAATTCGATACCAATTCAAGCAGCATGCTGTCAGTGCAGTACACGAGAGCTTACATGTGACTGCAGGCTTCTTTCTCATCCATTGTGTGACTACACAACCAACAGGAGGAAGTGGTTTTTGTGGTAAGTAACGCAACATGACGATGATTACGTACCCCCATGGTACCATTGCCTCAGATACACATGTTTTGTTGGGTGTAATGGCAATGTCAGCACCCATCACAAGCAGATGACATTTTCCGTATGCGAAGGAAAATTTCGTCAGCCAGTCAGTTTTCTCATTTTCAATATTCTCTCTAGTAGCAGACAAGGCTATACACACGCTCAGTTGGAGCAGTAGGAGTACCATGAGGGAGGTGCGAGTACAAAAAGTCTACAAATGACATTTTTGACAGCGGCATGAAAATCAATTTGCAATACGTCAATCGTGTTCTTTCCCTCTGTCACTGTTTTTGGGAAGAAAAATAACATGACAGCCCGATGTGACATGTTCTCTCCGATGTTGTGTGGTGTGTATGTATGTATACATATGTAAACACTTGTGATGCTGTGGCGGTGCTTTCTTCACATTGCCTGACATATCCCGGTCCGCATATATTTATGGATTTTGCTACGACGGTAGAAGCTATATTTCGTTTCATCGTCAGAAGTTGTTATGACACCGGAATGATGATGGATTGGAAATCGGGTGGGTGTGGAAGTCATACATTTTGAAGGAATTCTATGTAATAGGACGGGAGTTGTCAGAACTTTTTAGTTATAATAAAAAAACCTGTAAGTGTATACCTAGGACGACTGTACTTATGATATTAATTGTTCCATTTCTGGTATGTATAGGGCCTGAATGGGGGTTTTAAGTTGCAGAATTTTTAGACTTCTGGCCACTCCACAAACTTGTAAATTGTCGACTTTTTTCTTCGTCAATGGATTCGGGTTTCTGAATTCGCAAATCCTTTAATTTTGTTTACTAACCATTGTTGACCCATATGAGAGGTTTAAGAAAATTGGCAGTCAATGTTACGAATAAGTTAACTATCAGATCTGAAACAATTTGATCCTGAAAATTAAATTGCCATCGACTGATAGAAAAATTGTTTTAGTTTCTATGCACATACATACATAGCTATTTAATGCCATGCGCTTATATACGTACATACATATGTACATATGTACATATGTACATATGTATGTACGTATATAAGCGCATGGCATTAAATAGCTTGGCTGCTGTGCGGACTCATTGCCTTGGATTGTTCACGTCATCGTCATCACGTTCAATATCATCGTATTACTGCTGTATAAATAAGGAAAGGTGAAAGTTGATTCAGATGGATATTTGGGCGTTGACAATGCACGATTTTACTCTTTTTAGCACTTACAATTTTACCAGGCAATGTGTGCGATTAAGTCATATCTAACACCTTTCTGTATGGAAGTTCAACAACGGACGGCCTAAAGGTAATGTAGCTTGCTTGGGACTACAGTTCTAGGTGGTTCTGGGCCTGAACCAAATAGCGAAAAGTCCTTGAATAACCTCTTCCAATACCCGCCAAAGCAAACTGGATGACGATTTTTACAAACAATTTTTCTCTCAAAGCGATCGAGGATATCTCCGTCCGCTTTAAATAGAGTTCCAACGTCACCGTCATAAAGAAAGAGTTATTGAGATGGTACCATGGAACCTTCATTGTTGAATGATGTTTTACTGACTCAGATCCAAGCAATGAATACAATTTTTCTACTTTTTCTCGGTAAAGCTTCTGAGATTTCTTTTTTTACCTGAATAGGCAGTAACCTCCTTTCGCAAATACGAAGTCATACTAAGTAACTTCTGATGGAAACTCGTTTTACAAAAAGGGAGTTCCTTAAACAATTTAAGCTAGAGAGTCGACCTCACCCAACTAAAATCCATATGCGAATCGTCAAGGTTTTCTAACTCCTAGGCCATACAGTAAACACAATTGAATATTTGACAGGTCCCCTCTATTCTCTAGTCCTACCTCATTTGTAAAAATGACTAATTGTCCGGTGTCAAGCAGCGTCTTTCACTGTCAGTCATTGGGTCTACGGTAATGGCACACAAAAGCGATGAAACCTTCGTCTTCTCCAAACGGCTCGGCAGCACCAACAACAACCAAACAATTCGCAATGAATAATGAACCCTATTCCGCACAGCACAACCATTTGAACCGTTTTACAACAGGGGATGATTAATCGCCCCAATCTGTCAAAAGTATTATTCACTGCCATTTCACATGCCATTATTTCGTCAAAAAACTGGAGAGGAACACGTAAACACTCCGTTCGGGGATTAGGGTGTTCCATGTACCACCGCAGGAAAAACTAAGAACTACCAACCTTTTGAGCACAAGATTTATTATTTAATTTGTTAACGTTGCGCTGTAGAAAGCCTCCAAACAAGACGAAGACGAAGACGCAGAAGTTGAGTGATAGAGTGTGGGCAGGTACAAACGTACCGTATGAGCAGACGTCATTCAAAGCCACTTCGCGAATTCGTTACACTGTCTTCCTCGTTACTGCCGTACTTATTACCCCTCTCGACCTGACATCGGGCTGTGTTGCCAATTCCATTGGAGTCGACAGTGTTTGTTGACTATTGTCTTTGATGAGAAGGACCGGTTGTTGTTTTTGTTAACACTGTCTTCGCCAGAACTGGCATGTTGAAGGAGGAGGATTTATGTGTGTTTTTTATTAAATTTTTTTTTTGTGGATTGGGGGATGTTTTATGTTCCATGGCGGCAGATACAAATTTTCTGGTTATTCATTTTCATTTCAGCCATTCTTCAAGGTTTTCGGTTGGCGCGTTTGATGTTGATTATGTTCGTTTGGCTGTTGTTTTTTTTATGTTTCTGGCGGGAAGGTGATTTGGATAACACGCTCGTGGGTAATTTGTTGTGCTGCGGTGCAGAAAGTGAAAGATGGGAATGTGAAATCAGTTCAAAGGGAAACTCGGAAATACTCTTTCTCAGATGTCAGGAAGTGAAATTGAGCGATTTTCCAAAAAAATCATTTGACGTACATAAAGTACATAAGCATTCATACTTACATATTTATATATGTATGTATATATTTATGCATGTTCATTTGTACAGGTTTTTGCGTGTGTACGCATTTCTACAATGAATGAAGATGAATGGATTTGCGGTAACAAGCAAATGTGTTGTTAACATTGTTCAGTTATTAATTGCCTTTAAGTAACAAGGTTAATGCGAACTTAGTCAGATCAAAGATTGATTTGATTTTAAAGATTTGTAAAACATATTTGTGTATAATACACATGTATCTACATACATATATGCATAAATCAAAGTCTACAGGTATGCTTTCTCAGAAATTAATTTCCAGAGAGTATGTATGTACATACATTGGATGTACCAGTGGCGTGGGTCCATACAAGCCGATTCCTTCCGGCTTCCCTTTTTAAATATCAAATAAATTTTACTTACGTCACTTGTTCATCAAACCTTTTTTATTCTCCTCATTTCATACATGCTTGATACCAAAATATTTACTATGAAAATTATGGGGGAGTGTTTCGAAGCTCATTTTAAGAGTTTTTTCTTCTAAAGATCCACCTACCATCACCCTTGTTACTGTATGTCCTTGTAAGCTGTATGTAAAAATTATGTCTTGAGTACCAATGAAAAATTTTCCGAAGTTCATGAAGTTATCCCACCTACATATTTTCTACGAATACGTTCCCTTAGTATGTGAAATCCGCAAACAAGGCGTTCTCTACAATAGAGAACCTAATTTGAATTTCCATATTGATAATATTGCAATGGAAGGCAATTCTTCCTTTACCTCTTTCAAACACTGGTTTAAACAATTCCCTAATCCTTATGCCGTATAGAAGCTGTATATCGCAGGTTTATTTGATTTCCTTTAAATAAATCTCTCCGGACGGATACCCTAAACTCATACTCCAATCGATGGAAACTCGTAACTCCTCTCCCTACTGACCCTCTATCCACTTCAGCTTAGGTTTGCGCAGCTAGATTACAGTGTGATCTTAGAAATCAATCTCCGATACGAATAACCAATGTCTCTTTCACTCCCTTAACAAACTGTCCCTTAAGAATGTCCTTTATTCTTTTTCCCACTCCCAATTTCGTAATTTTAATTGGAAAGAATTCAATTAGTTTTAAAATTTCGAATTTAAGAAGTGTACGCTGGTTAATGCCAATGGTGGGACAATCTGAGCCTGAAACAGATTGTCAGATTTCCAAATCTTAGTAAAGCCAGAAATAGCGTTGTTGCTGTAAAGCGGATACATTGTTAGATATATTTTTAAGCTTATGAGAGAATTTTTCAATTTATAGTTTACTTAGACTTAACTTTAAAATACTTGAAATAATAAAAAAAACTTACGATATGTGAATTTTATAAGATGTCAAAGGCATGGCCTAAACAGATGCATTGATAGATTGACGTATCGAAGTCAATAGATGTGTTCTCGTCGATCACGGGATCGGATTTTCTCAATAACACTCAATTATTCGAATTTACAAAAGTTAAATCCATTCTTGACCGCATTCGTCTTCCGATAATGACTGGATCTTTCTGCGATCCTAGTATCAGTGGGGCTTTTTGTGACAAACGCTACCCATTCATTCAGGCACATACTCCAGTCTAAGCTCATTTCAGAACGAGATATACACCAAAGAATCACCATCAATCCATTCACCATCACCGTCTCCAAACATCATCAACATCAACTTTTCCAATTACATCATTCATCAAGAAGACAGCACCAGGACATCACACTCCGGCAAACATCCTTTTTGACTTCCCGCCATTTCGCCCGTCAGCAGCTAAATGTAAGCCAATACCCCCATTGCAAGACCATCTCTCTTTCACCCAGCACAATGATAAATCACTCTCATTAGCAGATATCAATCACAAGGATAAATCAATAAGAAAACGACTCCTTGTGTTTAATTTATTATTTTTGCTTCAATTTTTCTTCTCCGCCATTGAATTTTTGCACCCTCAGACAATAGAGCAGCAATTTTCGTGATCCTTCCTCACGTCCTGTGGCAATATTTTCTTCCTTCTAAATACACGTACATATATATCTTCAGTCATGGTAAAGCAAAAACAACAACGACTCAGAATGAAGTTGGGAAAAAGTGAAAACGTCAGAACAGGAGCAGAGAAAAATGTATGGAGATTTCTTTTCAACGACCCATAACGACAGGATGATGGATGCCGCAAAAGCCCAAGATTCCAAGAAAAGGATCTGTTCCTGTCAGTCGTCTTGACATACATTTTTTGTGTGCGTGTGTATGCAAGGTTGTCCGTTCGAGAGTGACTGAATAAGTGAGTGGTAGAGAGAACTGAGAACAAAAAAAAAAAACTTGCTGAAGATGAATGGCTAGGGACCAAGTGAATGAATGATTGGAGACCTGGACGAAGGGAGGTAGAGAGTGCCAAGGATAAAAACTCTTTTAATAACGTTCAACTTTGACAGATGTTTTCTAATTTTTTTTTCGTCTTTTCCGCAAAATCGTTTTGCGGTGGACGAAAGAAAAGTTTTCTAGAAAGAAAAATGCTGTCCGTATTTTGTGAATGAATTCTGGATTGATTTTGGTGTGTTAGTAATTAGACTGTGGGTAGGTGGTTTAGTTGAAGAAGTTCAGGATTGGTGTGGATTTACAAGTTTTCCTAGACATCTTTCCTTTTCCACTTCATAGCCGTCAGATATAAAGAGTCATATATCACACATATCACAGATAAACAGGCGCCAAGGCTCTGTAACTTAAAAAAAAAAACACGATTGTCCGGTTCGTCCGAAACCACCCAATTCATGTTCGAAAGTTTCAGGTTAGCGGACGCAAGATCCATCACGCATCCGCTTCAGTTAAACTTTATGATTATTATTATTATTGACAATACCGCCATGAAATATCACTGATTCATTTCATTGTCCATTTGAACTAGCTGATATGTATGCATGTAAACTTGTTTAGTCGACTGCTAAATTGTGCTCTCGGTCCGAATCGCTGAGTCTACTAAATATGTATGTACACACATAAGTAAAGCGATTTCGCAAAGTCTTATTCAAACCTAAACTAACATAGAACCAACCTTCGAGTTAACCAACGAATTCACTACCACAGACATCTTTCTGCAACTATGTACATCTCTACCCGTAGGAATCCCGTGTATTTTATCGACATGGGTTCAAAGTGTCCATAGATCATGGGATGGCAAGGGTTTGAGTTCAAGTAAATTCGTTTTCAATAGAACGAATGTCAGCATCTCTAAAAAGTCAAGTAAATATCCAAAATTACTTCAGTTCGATAAGGCCGATCATCGTAAGAATTGACACATTACTACCCTTTAAGAATAGTTCACACGACTTCGTTGCTCCGCTAAGAATACGGGATTGTTGTCACCCTATTAGGTGTATGGTTAAGTCACATATCAGAAGTCCAAGATGACTATTTTAACAAACTTCTAAGTTGGCATGGATAGTTGGACACAACATCGTGTCCTTCCCGGCTCCAAGTTGTGGTAATGCGTTTACCTATCAAATTAAGGGTTGTATGCCTTTGCTTTCCTTCTAATCACCAGTTCTAAAATAAAATTTAAGAAATCCCGATGTATTTTCATTCGCATGATTCTATGTTCACGACACTATGGCACTACATTACACTACATTACAACGTCCAGCAGAGAAAATCTCACAGAACACGTGTCATCAACGATGTACCTATTTCTTTTCGAAAATCAGCAGATATTGTTAATTTTGCCTCAGGTAGTGTTAGAGTTATCAGATAAAAATGTGTATGCGTAGCTAAGTTAGAGTATATACGATCGGTGTTTGAATATTGTCCAAATTTAGTATGATACCAGTCAGGTCCACCTAGTTGACGATGGCGTTGAAAAACAAACCGGAAGAAAACTAACATAATTCAGTTTATGAATTAACCCTCACACCTCACGAACGTTTCCAAACAACACAGCTAATTGAGTTTCATCCTCCGTTCGATGCCAGACATCAGACACCATTAAACGAAGGAAAGGGCTCAATAGCTTACATATTTCAAAATATAAAATCAGATAAGCAGGTGAAAAGGACAAAGACAAATTGAATTTCCAAACCACCATGTTCTTGTCCTTGTACAGTTTACGGCAGCTTATCTTGATCAAAGTATATTTATTTATTCTTTGCAAGGAGCCGTAAATTCAATGACCTAATGGTACAACGAATCTAAATGAATAAACTACAAGGATACCAGCCACATGTTGTCGGTCGACAAACACCTTTTCTTGTCACAAATGTATATCTGTCAAATATCCTTGTCAATTGCGTTACTAGTTGCCATTATTTCTAATTTATCCTAGTTGGTGCTCCCCTACTTATTGGAAGCCTAAAGAATGACAATTTCTCTCACTCCTTGTCACCCAAAAGTGGCATGCCCACTAACCCATTCGTCTTTCTGTAACGTTATCCGACATGAATTATGAGGGTTCGTCCTTTGATTGATTTGATACAATTTTTCTCCCTAAAAATAAAAACTGACGTTACAAACGCAATGCAAACAC
Source organism: Xylota segnis (assembly GCA_963583995.1). Taxonomy (NCBI): domain Eukaryota; kingdom Metazoa; phylum Arthropoda; class Insecta; order Diptera; family Syrphidae; genus Xylota; species Xylota segnis. Next base: position 81,066,740 of record OY757237.1, read on the forward strand.
AGACCAAAAGAAAAAAATAAAAACGAATCGAAAGGGGTTGGCTGTCGTTGTTGTCGTCGGTGGTATATCCTTTTGCGAATCAACACCCCTTCAGGCGTTGTTTGCACACGAAAATGTGCGCCGATTGTCAGGATAATGAAGACAAATATTATTGCTGCAACTTTGTTTCTACTTTCACGCACGCAACTCGGACGGGTGAGTGCTTCAGGGTGGGAATAACTATTGTACGAGACATATGCGAGTCCTGCACAGTGTGCGGTTGCCAGGAGCTACGAATTTAGGGGAAAACGACGTATCAAATATCAAAAAAACTTTCGCTGGACAAAAATTAATCGCAACACTAGAAACGATGGAGGGAATTACACACATCAGTACAGTATGGGTTGTGTAGCCGGAGAGGAGTCAGCTCTCGATTGTGCTACGCTGCCAGCAGCAATAAATCAGACTAATTTCCCAAGGATTTTCCGCCCCGGGCATGAGCATGTTGAATGTGTAATTTATTGGCATTTATTGTGACCACATATGTGATGTTAGTGTTTGGCTCAGGGCTGTCAGGGACGACGGAGAGACGTCGAACGGAGTTTGATTGATGCTGGAAGTTTGTCATGCAAATTGATGGAAAAATTAAGGATATTCCCAGTTTTTCTGTGTATGTGCGATGCGATGATGATGATGAGGGATTTAGGGTAGCCATCCAAGGCTTTTTGTCTTGCGTTAGAAATTGATGGTAATTTATGACAGCAGAATTGGATCGGATTTCGGGATGAATAGTGGCGCAGTGACAAATGTCCCTTATGTGACATATTCATCTATCATTTTGGATGAATGTGATTTAGGTAGGGCGAGAGGGCAATGATTGTGGTGATATTTCACGTGGGAGAGATGGTGTAGAAGTTTTGCTTTCTATGTTATAGAGAATTACGTGGGTTTTAGTTCGATTTGTCGATGATCTAATTGCTTGTTAGTAGTTTTGGCCAACGTATGCTAGGCCGTGTACGACTAGGTGCTGCAACGCGGGACAGACACAAAGTACTGATGATAAACAGTATTGAAGTATAAGGCATCTTTCATAATCCCCTTCCATAAGGGTATTATAAGTTTAATAGATATGTAGTTTGTAGCATACATACATATGTATGTAGGCATGTATGTAGAGAAATAATCAAGCTGGACCCCATAAGTATGTATATGCACAAAAACGATTGACCCATGTCCTTTCGCCCATCTGTCTGTATGAAGGAGCATGCAATTTCATATCTGGCGTTTTGAAAAGGAAAAGCAGTGCAAGTGTAAAAATTACCCAACTGCAATGCCACTTTTTTATAACTTCACTAATTTACATGATATCGAAAACCTTATTACATTCCCACTTTTTAGAGGCGTTTTCATCGAAAAACCGATTTTAATGGTATCCTCAAACGTTCAGTGTTCAAAGTACATACATATGTACATACATATGCATATGCATATCAATAACAAATTGGACAATGTCACGTTCATCTTTTTGTAGTACTCATTCGAATGAAGAAGGACTGAGTCTTATACCATCCGGATTGGTTTTGTAGTTTTTTGTATGTAAGTCGGTGTTCTAACTTGAGCCACAGCTTTCGAAAGGTTACAAAATACTGGAGTTGTAGCTCGTCGTTCGCAATCCATTTTTGTAAATATCAAGTAGTAACTCTTCATCCTGCAGCATAGTCATTAAGATACCATTAAGACTTCTGTGATAAGTCAGCCGCTTATGACAGACTCGTCTCCGAATAGCCGGCATTTATGTTCAGTAGCAATCGCCTAAATTGATATTAATGCCCTTCCTTCAGCTTATAGACTATTTACTTAAATTTATGTACGCATTTCATTTAGTCTAGAATTCTTGGATTCCACATCACAATTAATGTTGAGTTACTCTAACCAAATGTTGACTACCTCTCATATACGAAACTTAGTAGTTGGATCTAAAATCTATTGTTTTTATCTGCTTGGCCATTGGCACTTTCAGTGTACGATCAATTTAAATATCTACATAAACAATCCTATAGTTAAAAGAGGTCACTACATACTGCAGGATACTTTGTCAACCACTAATTAAATAAGAAACCACAAATCTGCTTTGGCTTCCTCAATGTCAATCAATCTAAACTGACTATAGTCCTCGCATTAAATTCCCATGCCCGAGACATATTCAGCAAATTGCAAATCCGTCAACAAATCCACAGGCTAAGCCCACAAAGAACACGTTTTATTTTTCTCGTTTTACCCGTATGCGGATTCCTACGGCTACTGAGGTGAGAATAAATACGAGGTATTAGGAAGAAGCACCTCATGTTGCCAGGTCAGTTGTTGCTGGTGGTAGTCACTGACTCACTCACTAATTACTCTTTATCCTTATGTGCTTACGACGGTCTAATGCCATTGCCGTACATTGGTTAATCGGATAATTGTGGAATCCTCTTAGTGAGTGGAATTCCATCGCTACGCTAGTGTCATCAACACCATAGAGGAGAGAAATTCCTCTTGGGCTTAGGTTAGGTGAAAAAAATGGGTAGCACTCTGTCGTCTTTTATTTGTCCTTCTTCCTCTGCTCTGCGGAACACCTCTTAAGTATAATTGTCGTGGAGTGCAATTACGTGTTCCGACACGAAAGTCTTCGAATGCATCAGTTGGTAGGTCATGTTGAATCGATTTTTGATTACATAGCGTTTAATGGCTATAATCGCATAACTTTCGATTCTGTACTTAAAACCTTACTAATGGTTGTCGCTTCTTAGAACACGGGGACACCTCAGCCATTTAAAAATCATCTGCATGTGGTTCCCACTATTTTTCAATTTCAGGCCATCGTACTAATTGAATAGCCCCGATTATTATCATCCTCATAACTTAGTCAAAGTGGCTTTGTCTCCGCCAGCTAGAGATTGCAGCCACTGACAATATCCCAATTAATTTAAACAACAATTTAGTGAAATATCACTGCGGGATTTAATGATACGAGATATATTAACATAAAGACAATCGACCCAACCGACACACAGCAGCAAACAGATAAAGCCTCTGATCTCCTTCTTTTACGTCATGTCGACTTCGTGCATTGTGGGCTAAGAATGTCGCTTTTGTCATTTAAAATAGAAAATTATCTTTGAGATCAGATCAGCAGCGTGTGGAACTCAGAGTTGTAACATCATCTACTTCATTAGTGATATCTTAATCGGAACACATGGAGAGAGAGCAGTCTCATGGTCATTAGACTGTTTCTTTCGACTGGGAAACGATTTTGATAGATGGCTAGATGGAATCTTAGAATGGAAATTAAGAGAGAACTTTGCAGGCGTGTTGGGTGCCAGGTTGGTAGATGAAATCTACTGATAAGATTCGAGCAAAACACTACGAGATGTAATGTGTCTTTTCTTTGGGTTACAAAGAGCTACCCACGTCGGAACAACGGGGTGCTATTGTTTACGTTTTCCTCTCTGTTTTCTGGTGTAGGATCATATTTTTCTTTTCCGAATGAAATTATCCCAAGAAGAATAACAATTTATACCGCTAGATCCATTTTGAGCAGGGTGTTGGAGATCGCATTGCCAAGACAGACTCTGACTTGGGTTGGGATGGTATCAGTTGCATCTCGTAAGTTCAGTCCATTGACAGATTTTTGAAAAATGTTTATGGTAATTTTTGGAGTTGGTGTAGTGTATTAAAAATCCGTTATACAGTATTGTCAGCGGCTGTTATAAGTATAAATTTTAACATAGGATCTGTTAAATTTAATATCGTAGGCAAGAGGTCTGACTTCACTGTGATTGCCTGCATAAGAACTGCAAGACACATGGAGATACCGTCTAAGTTGAAAAAATTCCAGATTTGACACTAATTTTAGGATGTTATCTGAAAGCTCCAGCCCCACCTTGTCACTTTTGAATCATAGCGAATAAGTATCAATATTTTGTGATATATACATATATTTAACATATGTATGCACATATGTGTGTGTATATGTACATATGTACATATGCATTTAATTCATTCAAGAAACGTTCTTACAACCATATACCTTCATTCATATGGGATCAAAAGAACTGCCGTAAGAACCGTTTATTAGTAGTCGGTATAACTACGTTTTAACAAAATTGTAGTCGAAACTAGAATGGAATATCACAGGGATCCATTTCATGCCCTTCCCTTAATCTTTACCAAATACTAATATTCTAGAGGCGATTAAAAATAGATACTTCACGTCGACACACTTCTTCTGTTTAGATCAAGTAACCCTTTCACAAGGGTGGGCGCCGCGTCGTAGCTCAGTGGTAAGTCCGTTTAACTATGGAGCAAGGGGTTCGAAGTTCAAATCCCACTCAAAAAAACCCTTTAAGTTTCGATAAACAACATGGAAAAATGGACAAAAATGACACTTGAAGTACCAAAAACAGACATGTTCTTCTCGGTACTAGATATATTTCTAGATATGGAGACAAGACCTTTCCGTTTGAATATTTTACTGACAATAAACAATAAATAATTTAATAATGAAAAATCAGTTCAAAATTTTCTATGAATTCGATGTAAACTGATATTTGAATGAAACAAGTAAATTTCAAATAATAACTAACAAGTGTTTTTTTAAGTAAATGCTAACTATATGAACATTTATTGCAACAGTTCTTGAGTTCTGCCGTATCTTACTTTGATCTCTAATCTATTAGGGTCCGGGTTAAATCTTGGCATCAAACAATAAGTCTCTACCTATCTCTCAGTTGGTTGGTGTCTGTTTTTCCTTGGTTGGTTAATATTTTTTTTATCCGTAGAACGAAGAATATTTTTCATCCCAACTGTAAAGTAAGCAGTGTTCCCCTCTACAATTAGTGAGTTTTTAACGCAATGTTTTTCATGGTGGGTGCACGCATATGTCAGTTGCTTATGTCAGATGTGCTTCCCAGTGGGTACCAAATTGACAGAGCGATTGACAGATATCGCTTATACCAACAGGTCCCAACTATCTTTGTCTGTGCAACGCAACTTTCTTGCATGTGCTTGCAATCATTCCTGTTCAAGAAATAAAAACTGACTGCATGACACAATTTACCAATTACAACGGTGCATTAACTATTACACTTCCAAAAGAACAATTTTCTGAGATCATTTTCACAAATGGATTTAGAAAAGTCAGAAAATTTACGGTGACACATCGTAAAAATCTTGTATTTCCGTATTTATTGCTTTGCAACGCCTACCTCTGCGTGCCTTTGAATAAACTCCAAAACAATCGCAAATCGAATGTTCTCGACAAAGGAATGCCACATCCTCTTGCTGAACGTCATTACTCAGACTAAATTGTCAATGTACTAATTAGTTATGCTCGGCCTCCATTCCGTACTTAGCGGAACGCAGCACCCAATTCTCTGTCTGGTACAACAATTATCCATTGAAACCCAGAGTCAATAGCAAGTCATAAATTACCCAAAGATTTTTTTTCCAAGACTTTGTTAGCATCGTCTGTTTTGTCATCTTTATGGTCCTAGAACCGCATGCACGCTGCGCGCGACTAAAGAAGAAAGTGACTCTCCTCCCTAAGGAAGGATTCCATTTAAGCGAGTGAAACTTCGATTGGACACGTACGGCAGAGATAAATTAAAAATTTTTATTCTCTCTGCCATTGGAGTAGGAGATTCTCGGGAAACGAACTGAAATTCTATTTAAGGGAGCTGTCTTCGTCTCTCCCTGGAGGATGTTGGCTGTCAAACGCCTGGAAGAATTATTTACCTACGACACGGATGAGTGAGAAATGAATCGAGCATGAGTCGGAAGAAAGTTGGGAGCTGATGATGATTTTGTTGCTGATGGTAATGGTGACGGCATATGTTACACATGTTCCGTGTCATGACCCCATCATTAGAAAACACATTCAGAATCTAATTAATTCTGAACGATCCTTGGTGTTGGGTATAGCGATGCGATGTTGCCTTGATGACTTGCACATTTGTTTGACATCAGTCAGTCAAGTTGAAAGATTCGGTAATTGATGGAGTCTAGCATCGGTTTTGAAGGGCTCATAATTTTTCGGTACCTTCAAACGGAATAATATATGTATGTATGTATGTACATATATGCGGGGAGGACGTTTTTTAATGGCTTCGATTCAGGTTGAGAAAAATAATGTCTTAATTTTCTATGGACGCATTAAAGAATGAGCTGTTTATTTCTCACGCAAAAATTCAGAAATATAAAATTCTGGAGAACTAAGAAGGATGTTTTCATAAGGAGTCATAAATCATAACTTATGATATATGAATTATTAGAAAGTTATGAGAACGTCCCTTCTTTCTTACGATTATGGTCAGATGGACCCAGCCAGCACCTGAATTTAATTGATGAAAAATTGTATTTTCGAATTTAGTGAGATCTGAAAGAGATAAATTACGTTATCCTTTTCGTAGTTTTTCTTTATTATTTTGGTATATTTATCATTATTAGTGTATAATACATATATAACAATTTCTTATAAAACAGACAAATAAATACTTATATAAATCTTTGGGAGACCTAAATTCTTCTTAAAATGCTTGATTGCTCCTCAATTGTTTGTTCTGTGCCACATTTGCCTCTGCGGCATCCTGCAATTTTGACTGAATGTGTAAGTCGACTCCACTGCATGGCATACAAATTTTGCAATGGAGTTATCTTTGCGCCGAAGGATGCGCCCAATCTACTATCAGTTTCTCGACTTCGGAAAGCACCTTTTACCTACCCACGTATGATATGTATGTACATGCCTCCTTTTTCGACTTTCTGTTGGCAAAGTTCAGCGCTGATGTCCTCAGGGCTTTTGTTGTGGCTGTGATTATTTTAAACCTCACTTTCGGCCGTCAGATAAAAGTCCATTATTTAATATAAAAGTAAGGAAATATTGTCACCGTAGTCGAGTTGTTTAAGTCGAGATGTTAAAGCCCTTCGAATTGCATGGTTACTTTTGCAATTTGCCGCACCCAGAGCACTCCTAACGTACCTTACTGGTGAACTTCAAAATCCGCCAACACCTTACCATTATAAGACATGATAAGGTAAGGTAAGACATGATACCCTTGAATGTAGCCTTAATAGTTTTGAGTTTTCTGCGATGCCGTTTTTGGCAAAATATATACATATTTACGTATGTAGTTTTGGCCACGGTGGGCGCCGTGGCTCAGTGGTTAGTGCGTTGGACTATGGAGCAAGGGGTTCGAGATCGAATCCCAGTCGGGGAACACCTAAAAAGTTTTTCACGGCGCCACCTCTCTCGAGCGTCTGACAAACATCCGAGAGTACAACTGTCCTGAGAAAGCGTCTCAAATAACAAATTGCCCTTCGGACATGGCCCCTTCCATTCGTGTAAAGAATATAACACGCACCACACGAATGGTTGTGAGAAGCTAGGCCCTAGGTCCCATCGACTTGTAGCGCCAAGTATTTTTTTTTTTTTTTTATGTAGTTGTATGTTACCAACTACAGAAACCCTGTGAAGTATATACATTCAGATGTACATATATTCCTGATTAATATCAATGGAAAAGACGATTTAGCTTCTTGGCCCTGCAAATGACAGTAGCAAACATTTTATTTTGTGTCTTAGTGGACAACTATCCCCTAGGTAGTCCGCTAAGGTTCCTAGTCCACAATTAGTATAATCTATCGATTAAGGTTGAAAAACTGAAAGTTAGTCAAGTAGTCAATGTGACAGGACCCAGGCCCAACAAGTGGAACAAGCGCAGATTCTCGCCAAAAAGTCAGTCTTCGAAATATTCGTGTCGTGACATCCAAGCTACAGTAACTTTGGTCATGAGCAAACGAATTTCAAGGAGTCATAGATCAGCTTGGTGATTTTCCAAGTGCTCTCGCGGTCACTTATAAGAACTTCAAAGCTCCTAGAAAATCAAAATCACTTGGGCATACTATTTCGAATCTTAAGCATTGAGTCACGATGAATGTACTTTAATATTCTTCGACTTCATGGGCTTAAAACCCTGGCATTCTGAGGGAAGTTTTAAGTTTCGTCAAGGACTACTCCATTCATCGCTTCTCCAGACAGGCAATGCGGATGTCTTCCAGTGACATTTGTCTAAAATCAGGTTTCCTTTTCCTGGGTAAGGGTACGAGCACAGGTTAAGTTATATATCATTTTACACCAGGAGAGTGAATCAGAATCTCTCATCAGGATAGAGAATATAGACTAATAGGGCAGTAGAATTTATGTGATGTAGCCTAGTGGTAGATTAAATCTTGAGATCCCTGTAAGGGAGAGTATCAGTAGGAATTGGTTTGCTTTAGAAAGCATGGAGAAGATCCGGGTGGAATGATGAACAACGTACTTCTTCAATTAATGCAAGCAGACATATGACATGACTGCCGGGGGTTTCATGATATTTGGTTTCTTTAAAGAACTTAGGCAGTTAGAGAGACTTTGGTTTAGCCACTTCTTAGCGTAACATGCCATTTTTTGGTGATGTGAAGTACCTTTTGTCGAATTGCTTTTATATTTTGATGTTGAGTAATTTTCCTTATTGAAGAATATTACGTTCATACAGCCATTCCTGTTCAATAAAAGCCTTTGATTCCCATTAGCGATTCCTCCATTCCACGTCGTAACATCCTGTACAACCTCTCGAAACTTTGCTTCAAACTTAAACACCGCTTAAAACTTTAGAGAATAATGATCCTGGCGAACATAACAATAATTACCCGTAAAACAAACTCATGCATATACTTTACTTGGCTTCCTTCCTTCCTTCGATTTAATGTTCACTTCAAACTGACGGTTTTTTTCGCCCTTTGTACGAGAAGGCGGTGAATGCAATTTGCAAGTGCCACATTTCAGCAAGTAAGTACTCTCGTAAATTTTAACTACAACGCTGTACACAGGTAGCAGGACATATTTTCGCCACTCTCCAAAATGGAAAGTAAACGACTCTGTTTTGTAAGTTCAAAAAGGAAGCCCTTTGAGTACATTCCACTTTTGGCCTCATGACATCCGATTTCCCATTCCTTTGGCTAACTCTTCCTCAGAATAACAATAAAATAAAGTTAAACCAACGTGTTTCAGGAAACAGCAAACCGGGAGTAATTTTTCCTGAGTGCTCCTTTCTCGTTCTTTTCGGGGGTAAATACACAAAGTATGCAGTTAAGGACGTAAGGTGTACTTAGTGGCTAACCCGTCACGTGGGGATAAGTTGAAACCGTATTCTGGTGTTTGATATCGGGTGTAGTTATACAATTAACCGCCCATTATAGCCGCCCACTTAATAAGAGTGGGGTGCATGGTTTTTTTTTATACTTGTGCTGCTCATTATGCTTGTGTGCTTGAATTTCTGAGATGTCTGGAGATTGTAATTAAACAGATTTTCAAAGGAGAATAGATTTTTTTTTGTTTTTGGTTCGACTTTTGTTTAACTTGAATTTAAACTAGATTTTCTAAATAATAAACGAAACGTGAGAACGTTACCAAGGTGAAGTGCACTTGATACTTGTTTTAAGGAGTTTCGTCCTCTTTGTGATATTTACCATACCAAATCCAATTCGAAGCTTTATCTTTACAGGAGAGAACAACCTTGCATCGGAAAAACATGATCTTATCTATTTGCATCTCTTTACGTAATGTCTGTCATTCTTGAATTGATTTACATCGCTTGCACCCACTACCATACCATTAAGGTTAATATTAACTTCAACCTGATCCATGCCTGTCCATACATACTGGTATAAACGATAATTAAGTTAAAAAAGAAATTTAACTTCCAATTCAATTCTCCAACATTTGCTGCATTTGACTAACGACATCGCAGTGACATTGCACAAATCGAGTCAATCCTGACTTCTGAAACTCGTTTAATTTTAAATCTCCCGGAATACTCCTGAATGCACTTCTGGTTATTAATGATAGCAAAATAAAAATAAAGGAATATCCTGTTTCTTAAACATCTCCACACAAAAGTTATCCAAGTCACGAAGGAAATTCATCGCACCTTTTCAGCTGAGGGCAGCTCCCATCTGCTGTCATTCAATGGTCATAAATCACTCTCTGCCGCCTGGTGTCCTTCAAATAACTGTATTAGAAAAATTAATAAAAATAAATCTCTGTCGCAACGCTGATGACTGACTATCTCCTTAGATAGGGAACACCCCAATTGTCTGAAGAGACATCATTAAAGTGACATACTTTGAAGGACGCCCTCTCTTTTTGTCTGTTGATTAATCATTTTGGCACATTGGACTGGGATAGCCTTAAATTATTATATTTTTTTTTTGGCACGGCAGGTTAACACAAGAATCTGTGTGACATTCGTAACTCATGTCAAGGTTTAGCAGATGTTTCCTTGTCCTTATTCTTGCTGTCTTCTCTAATTGTTCCGTAAAAGTTTAAATCACATCTTGGCGAATGGAGAACAAAAACAATAAATACTATCGTAAAAATTTATTAGTTTCTGACCACCATGAAATCATTATCGAAAAGGACATCGACACTTAATGTCAGACAAAACCCCAGGATATTTTGTTTTTCCGTATTTCCCATTTCTATTGTTGCAGGAAAAGGATCGTAGAACATTTGAACGCACACACATTCAGGGATATGAAATGAAAAATGAGACACCAAGAGTAAGTGTGTGCTCTGTATTGTATCTATGGACATCAATTGTCATCCCTCCAAGGATAATAAATAGGCACACGTTACGTTGCAAACACACATTAAATGTATTATAAATGTATCCTTGTGTTCTTTGTGTGTTTCTTTTTTCGGCTCTTTGTGTTTCGTTTTTAGGTGATTTATTGAGTCGTCCTTGTCGCCGTGGTGTCCTTACGACTTTATGGACCCCAAGAGTGCTAACAAGCTACAAACCCAATGATGGTGGTGCGTTATCAAAACGAGAGATTTGTTTGAAAAAGGACGCATAAATATCTCGGGTGCGTGGCGTGACATACAATGACAGGGGACACGAATGTCCTTCGGTTGAATGTTGTTTGCTTGCTTTCTTTTTCCTACTCATTCGACCGTCTGTCTCTATGTGCGAATGTTAGGGATTAATGTTCATTTTGCCGTTACATTGATTTATCGGTAATTTTTCATCTAAATCAATTAATGAAATGGGATTCATTTCCAGTTATCTTTGGATCGAAGGACAAATTATAGTTGACAGATCGTTGGGATGTATGTATGTAATAAAGGCCAACAGGAAGTAATGTATTTGGTTGAGTACTGAAATTAGAAGTGTATGTACATACATATGTACAATGTGGGACGTATAGTAACGGAAGTGACCATTAGTCACTAGCGTGGTTCACATTGATATACATATGTAATTGTTTGTCAAATCGGTATGATGTTCATATATTTAATGAGTATGATGGTAAATTTGCTTGAGTTGAATTATTTTTCAAGCCGCTCGTCAAGCAGATTTGATAAACAATTTGATCAGTGTGGCTTGATGAAATTTCTGGATGGAGATGGTTTATTTTAATACGACTCCAATCGTTAACTTCGCGATCGATCAGATGGTCATGGTTTTTCAAATCATACACATGCATGAAGCTGTCGAAATATTTACATATGTACATGAGTGATGCACCTTGCTTGGAACATAATGGATAGAACGTTAAATAGACAGCTAGAACTTTGAGGTAGTTAGAAACTTACCTCGACTTCGCTACAAACTCTGACAACAATATATGTAACTTCAGGGGCAGGTTTCCAATATAGGAAATTCGCAAAATAATTTTTTTTTGTGTAAAAAGCCATAATAAAAATAAAAATAAAGTGCACGACTGGGCCGTACAAACTTGCACCTATGTCTCAAATTCTTGTGTGTATTTGAGGTAAAAATAAATAAACGAATATATACATAAGTAGGTAAGCATATGTAAGTTGACTATAAGTAAACCATCGTTGTAAGCAGATTGACCAAAAACGTCAGATATCATCTGTAAGATTTGATAAAGCTCTTGAAAATTAAGCATCGTCGTTAAATTTTCTTCAATTTTACTCAAATTCATTGCCTTTGAACTCCGGTGAATATGCCAAAGTAAGTCCCTAAAAATGTAACAATATTTTTTTTCTCTCTCTCTGTCTTTTAACCAATGAAAATGAATTTCAGACAAATCCAGTAGCACGTGCGCACCAATCAAAACCTGTATCGTAAGGAAAAAACGTTTCCATGACAACAGCTGTGTTCTAGGAAAATCTTTTGCAATGGTATATAATTTTGAAAATCGGTTCAGTAGGAAGAAGTAGGGATAAAAGTCATGTTTGGCTAATAATGATATGAAAATCGTGTTTTTGTTAAGCTGGATGTAAGGAAAGTGGAATTTTAGGCAGTTTTAACCAAAAACGTGTTATGCCATCTTATAGGGTTTAAAAGGCGTATTCTAATATAAAATTTAACAAAAATCGTTGGAGCCGTTTTTGAATAAATTGGCTCCAACTGCTCGATTTCGCGAAAAATACCGTTATACCAACTTTTGGCCAGAAATGCGATACAGTTCCTGATAGAATTTGAGATGTTGAATCATATGTCAAAATCTAAATAAAATAGTTGAAGGCACTTTCAAGCAAATCGGCTTTTAGTCACCTTGGTCGTAAGTACCGTTATATCATACTCAGACCGAAACGTGGTACGCCATTGTGTTGCATTACCTCGTACTAGTTCAAATATGAAATTTGAACCGTTTTCTCGCAAATTGACTTTTCGCCAAATTGGCTACAAGTGAAGTACCATTGTTGCCAATTTTGGTAAGCAGCGCGATACATCATCTGATTGCAATTGACTAGACTAATTGAAATATGAAGTTTAATCAAAATCGTTAGAGCCGTTTTCGAGAAAATCCATTTTAACTGAAATCGCCCTTAAGTAAACTACCCTTAATTTTGAGGTTAGAATAAAAATTCCGATTTCGCCTCTAGGGATTATCACACAGACCCTATATATGAAGTTTGATCTAAATCCATCCACTCGTTTAGGCTGTAGCCTCGTGCACAGACAGACAGACAGACAGACGGCATTGGCAGACCTACTTTTTTGGACTTCTCCATTATGGTAATGTCAAGTTTGATTAAAATCTCGAGTTCCAAATTTTGCACGAATACAATACTTGCCCTATAGGTATAGGTGCAAGTAAAAATAAAATTTTGAGAGGAAATTTATACTAAAAAACAAAAAATTTTCTAAATTTTGACTTTTTTCCTCTAATTTATGTTGCTATTTTGCTATAAACAATTTAAAAACGAGATTAATTTAGTATAATGCAATGAACCATAAAAGAATAAGTGTTTTTTCAATTATTTATTGAAATCCCCCGCGCTTCCGCGCTTCTTACATTTCTTCTTACATAAGTATCTGGACAAACTTCCAGTCGCAAATCTTCCTAACACCCAATGTCCATCAACCCGTCTGCCTTTGTTGAACTTTCTCCGTCCAAACTTTCATTAATTTGGACTGTTTTGCCTAATCCTCCAATCTTGTCCTTTGAATCAAATGTTTCAATTAAATATATTGATACTGTTTCACAACAGTAACTATACCAATCAGAAATAATCCTTTGGGACAGACATTTTTCATTTGAAGAGAAATCTTCAATTTTGACCGTTTCGTAGGAATATTTCCTGGCATAGCAATACATTAAATAAAACATTCGATCCAAATGAATTTTTGCATCTTCAAACCACACGCACGGCTTACTTTTTTTTTATGAACACGAGGATTCAATACACCTGAATTCACTGATGGGGTTGTTTTGTTGGTATATTTTCATCGTTATTTTATGTCGAATTAAATTTGGATGATTTTTGGTAATTTTTTCCAGCCAACAGTGGGTAAGTGACGCACTGCGCGCGATTCATTTATTTAAACCCCACTTTCCGGAGTGGTTTAGACGCTCACGCGACTTCGTCGCTCCGCTAGGGGTATGTCAGCAACTGTCAGGCAGGCGCCTTGTTCCAAGTATCTTTTTGTTAAATTGGGTATAATTAGCGCTATAAGTCGACTAAACACCCGTTAGTTGTGTTAATAAGGAAGAAAACATCCATTTTACTAGTCAAAACCGAAAACTTAAAAACAATTTTAAAAATATAAAAACAAATTTCCTCTTAAAAATTTTTACGCAGTATATCTTAGAATTAACCATTTTAAGTCAAAAAAATAATTTAAAGTGCAAAGTCAATTTCCTATATTGGAAACCTCAGCCTGACGGGATTTGGAGGAGGAGATTTAACAGCCAAATTTGCGAGTTGTACAGCTACATCGACCTGAGCAAAAACGTACCCATCAGTCGCCTGATGGACATGGATACCCCCGCTTCGGCCCGAAAAGCGATTCCAATACGGAGGGACTACGCAGTCGCTTTATGGAATTACATATGTAAGTATTGCTTTATTTATGTGAAGGGCAATACTTGTATTACCTCGAACCTCCCGCTTTGTAATCCGACATACTAACCACTGAGCCACGACGACGTCTAAGTACATACTCGAAACATGAATTTGTTTTATTTATTTTTTTTTCAAATTAGAGGCAATAGAGATTCCTTCCTTTCGGCATAAGGCTTGAGTTCCATACTGCCGGTGTGGTCTTCATACACATGTGTAACTTGGTTGGTGGTTTGACTGTTGGATATAAGGTGCCTGGAAAGAAAGTAAATAAAAAGGATTGTTACTGATCCGACTTTTTCCTGTTCTCATCTGAATAAGCACGCTAAAATGACTGTCTCACTGGTGGTGCATAGAGCAGCGATGTGTCCAGAACCCATATTTACATATGTCTCAGCCCTATTATGTCGAATATTGCCGATTCTACAGTAGGTACATTGCACACATTTAGACATTCTTTAGTTTTATAATATTTTATAAAATGTATGGAAAATTTACAAACAGAAAACGTTGATTTTGAGTAACTGGGAAATAACCATTTGGTCGACATTAATACAGTAAAACTCCGATTATTGATGTTCCGCTAATCCGCGTTTCTAGCTAATCTGTGTGTAAATCCTCTTATTCTACCTCGATTACCTGGGTCGAATATTTAAGTCGAGGAATCCCAATGCAAAATAAACAATAAGTGAGGATGAGTCCCTAAATGTCAAGAAAAAAAAAATACTTTCAATGAGAAGCACTGTATGTATTTTTGATACGCATCTGCAATGTAATCTTAATGCGTTGCATAAATTTTACTTTTGACAAATTTGACGTTTCGGAACGTACAAACAAGATCAAGTTGATGAGGATTCAGTCGAAGATTCAGATATTGTAGCGGTTTTTACAGAAGAAAACAGAGTATCTTCGGAACATGCATTAAAGGCGGTAATTGATTTATTAAACTAAATTGTTGACATTGATGTATGTACATACATATGTACATGTGTTTGTCTCAAAATGCACAGTGCTAAAGTAAAAACATGTCACAAACCTTTTAAAATAATGTATTAAAACACAGAACAACTAGTGGGCGTTGCAGCTCCATTAGTAGGAGTTGTAAGTAGTTTTACCCGTGTTTTTACTTGCACCTATACCTATAGGGCAAGTATTGCAATCGTGAAAAAAATCGAACTCGAGATTTTAATCAAACTTGACATTACTATGATGGAGAAGTCCAAAAAAGTAGGTCCGGCAATTCCGTCTGTCTGTCTGTCTGTCTGTCTGTCTGTATATTCGACTACAGCCTAAACGGCTGAACGGATTTACTTCAAACTTCATATATAGGGTCTGTGGGATATTCCCTAGAGGCGAAAATTTGAATTTTCATTCTAACCTTAAAATTAAGGGGAGTTTACTTAGGGCCGATTTCAGTTAAAACGGATTTTCTCGAAAACGGCTCTAACGATTTCGATAAAATTTGATGTGTGAGTTAGTTTGGGTATATGCTATGAGGTGGCATACCACGTTTTTCACGAAAAATTCGAATAACGGTAATATTGAAAATCAGCTGTTTCTCGGGTATTTGTTCGGTGATTGGGCTAAAAATTATTATTTGTAGGTTATAAGACAAGTGCAAAATAATGGCATACCAAATTTTGCAATGCCACGCCCACTTTTATAAAACTTTTTTTTTCAAAATTTTTACTAGAAATTGAGAAAAAATTATTTAAGCAAAGTAATAGGCCTTAAAATTCTCTATAATTCACTCAAACACCCTATCTGGCCACGCCTACTTTTTATGGGCATTTTTATAAAAACAAAACATTGAGTAAACTCCTACAATGTTATGACTATTATTCCATCGAAACGCGGAATGCCACGCCTACTTTACTGGGAAGAGCAAGACTTGGACTTTAATCCTGATAAAATTATACACTTATAGCATTACGGTGCAAGTACGTACGACCCAGTCGTGCACTTTATTTTTTTTAAAAACAACAACCTACTGCTTGATTGAGAGCTGCTGCCTAGAAATTCAGCAACAGGTTGCGTGAAACCAATGCTTTTTATCTACAGACATTGGTGTCACTGCGAAAGTTGATCAGTTCAATAGGGAGTGTCCGCAGCGAAGACCCATTAATAAGTCCCTTTGCACAATACTCTTTTTTATTCGGAAAAACGATAGGAATCAATTATTCCATTTTGTCTTAAAAATTTAAGATAATGAGTATTCATACTTAAAATGATAGCTATTTTAAGAAATTTAGATTTCAACTCGCATATTTTGGTGTATTGAGCCACATAGTAACTTTAATTTATTCTATTTAAGTGTTAATCGGAAACATAAGTTTTACGTATTCATCGTCGTTGTAACTGTATGCAGGCTGTTACTAAAATAGATGCTTAAGTTAAAAACTTATTAAGAAAAAAGCAAACAAATGTCTTCTTATTTAATTTGCGAAGAAACTGAGTCGAAAATTTTAAACTTTTCACAGCGTTTTACATATGATTGGTTGAAAGCCAAATATTTTGTTGACAGCTAATGTCATAACACCGAAATCAAGCATGGGATGTCATCTTATTGCACGTCTCTGTACTTCGAGAAAATCGTCTTTTAATTTTTTTGGGCTTAAGTAAAGTATCGTTAATATTAGAGCTAAAACAAACATTTCAATTTCGCCTCTAGGAATCATCCCACAGACTTTTGATATGAAATGTGATCAAAACCTTCCGCCCGTTCAGCCTGTGGATTCGTGCATGAAAAAACGGCATTGCCAGAACCACATTTTTTTTCTTTAATGCACGAATCTAATACTTCTCCTTTATTATAGGGGCAAGACAATTTTTTTTTTATTAATGTTAGACCTGTTAAATACTATCGAAACACCACAGAACATAGGGATTTCAGTAAATTTGCGCAAAATGCATCGTTCGATCTTTACGTGAAATACTCGAGAAACCCCCTACACCACTTGCCATAGTAAAAAACCCAAAGCTAAACTCTGAAATCACCAATTTCCGGAGACTTATCCACTCTTAAATCAGTCATAATCCCAAGCAATTAAAAAAAAAAATATTAGCAATAAATTTCAACCAAACATACAAACACCATGTTATGGGCATCAACAAAAAGTTATGACAGAAGCAATTAGTGTTTAGAACGAATCCAACATTTTTCATTGCAAGTCCTTTCGTGGAAACCTATTGACCCTCGACGGTAGCAAATGAGAATAATTTTGATCTCAGAAATCCTTGTTTTACGATTTCGTGGAAGTTTACATCGACCCTTCTGTTGAATCGATAATGGAGCCAAGTCCGAAGCCCAAGTCCGGTCGTAAACAGATGGAAATGTTATTTCATGAAATTATGTTTTATTGTCCGCACTTTCGACTATTGGTGCATAGCTACAGACTTCATATGCTGCTCCACACCGTAGTGGGTGTTCCGCTTGGTCCGTTCACATCGTCTGGCACCAGGACCGCGTGAGCAGCGAATTGAATTTCCAATTCCCAAGTGAAATCCAGTGAATACCACGAATTCGTGTAAATATGAAATTTTACGACTTGTTAGATACTTAGATACAAATTTTCGGTTGATTACATTAAGCGGTTGGTCGGAACTGCGCTATGCATACTAAGTGAATTGGCCACATGGGAGCTGCAGGAGATCCCAAACAACGAGTGTACAATGAGCAATTTTATTATTACCATTAGCCAGGCATTTGTGTTTAACCCTTGTGCGTGATGGGCCTTTGCTTTCTCGAGTCTGCGTTTCGGTGGTTCTGGGAAGAGGGCGGCCGGCTCTGAATGCTTAGGTATTCTTTGTGATCCCCCATTGCATAGGTGCAGGGCGTAGGGCTAGCTGGTTATAGGTGATTATGTATGCAGAATGGAAATGCATTTGTGGCGCCATTGGATGGAGGTATTGAGCGGAGTTTTGTTTCGTTTTTGGGTTATTGGATACATGGATACATTAATTAATTAGGTAGGAGAACGGGTAATTTAGCTGCTGCTGTACATGGTGGTTATTAATTTAAGCTTATGGGTGTAAGGTCTTTGTTTAGACGCGTGTGTATCTATCTGCTGACCATTGTATAATTGTCACTGACTTCTAAGAATTTATTGAAGCACTGTGTAGGATAGTAATCGATGAGTGCTACCAGAAGTAGATAGTGTATTGAAATTCTATGGCTGCATTGTCTCAGAAGTAATACACGGACATGTGTCTGATGCATTCTGTGTGCTTAGTTAATTCTATTCAAAAGACTATGGTAAATACATCTGACAATCGGTTATCTCAGATCAAAGATTAGCGGTGGAGAATAATTTCATGATAATCCTTCAACATTGTCAAATGAGAAACCAAATGTAGATGTTAATTATAAAAACCTAGCTGCGGCTTACTTTACTTGTACTTTTGTAGAAATTACACTTTGGGATGAACCTTGCCCTCAAACAATAGCATTGTCCTAAGCTGGTTGTCTCAGTACACTAGTGGGGTAGTTCATCTAAGAATTGTATTTAATGATTTCGAACTGAAGGATTAGTGTTTATAAACTTAGTCTCCATGAAATGTCGACGTATGTACATACATAGCTAGATCGTATTGAATGTGGAAGTGATACTTATGTAGATACGTACGTGTATGTATAGTTTTCTGAGTTCGTATATGGTTACAATACAATTTGTCTAATGTGCTCCCATGTACAAGCTTTAAGACGTTGGATAATAGTGGTACTCTACAGTTTTGTTATTTTACGTTAGTCTAACGAATTATTCAAC
This sequence comes from Xylota segnis, assembly GCA_963583995.1. Classification (NCBI taxonomy): domain Eukaryota; kingdom Metazoa; phylum Arthropoda; class Insecta; order Diptera; family Syrphidae; genus Xylota; species Xylota segnis. Next base: position 81,085,883 of record OY757237.1, read on the forward strand.
TTCTCAGACTAAGTCTTAGTATGACTCTATTGAGACATTCCAGCTTAGACTATTTACTACTAGTTTTTGCCTATCGTAGAAGCTAATGTTTGGCTAGTGGGAACTTCTGGGAAGTCGAGCAAACTGATGCCTCTGTAATTGGTCCTTCAAAGGGGATGAATTGGTGTGCTACAGCTGATTTCCAGCATTTTGACATTTAAATTCCTCAGTATTCCTGTAGTAGAATGGTGAAAATCCCTCTATTGAAAAAAATAAGTAGGCACTCATTCTTTTTTTAAAATTGTGTGCCAATGATGATTTCCATAAGTCAGTTGTATTTATATGCTTCGATTTGTACCGGAAATCTTAACTATGAATTTATTACGGACTTCATCAACAGAAGAGGTTTGAAATTTTGAAGAGCTCCCTTCCATTTTGGTGTATTGAACGTGTACATGTGTATGTATGTACTACACACATACATACGTCAATTTAAGCTGACTGTCTGGATACAATCCTTATCACTTGAGTATTATTTCCTATATAAAATAAGTAACTTGAAATTTACATGTAAATATGTACATCCATACCTACATGTATAGGAGTTGTACAGAGCATGACTTTAACTGAAAGTACTGAGTGTAGGCTCTTTGGTAATCAAACTTGCTGTGTTACTTGCCAATAACAGGGTTCCTGCTGAAGATATAACGTCGATCCTAGACGCATTGCTTCCAGTTTTTTAAACCTAAGGATCGTGCATTGACGATCACTTGGTCTGTGTACCGGGGATTTGATCTTTTCTGTCGTCTCTAACCTTGGGGAAAACGGGTATTCTTTTGACCATGAACAACTTTGGTATTTTCTGGAGTTCAAACCACTCGTTCAATAGACCGCCCATCTTTCGTTTGTAGTCCATTTAATAACATTTCACCCATCCAATTGTATATTTCGCTGTTACATCAGTTTTTTTGATTTTTCATACTTAATCACATTTTAAAAAATTTCTTTTAATCAACATCCCATCCTTCTTCAGCTGTTGCGTTGCCGACGCCCACACTACCTACTTGAGAAATTCCGCTCTTGCAAACGCGAACCATAAATTTATCTCAGCAATATCTCAATTCCATCCTTCTCATCCGAATGATTAACGTTAACCTCTCAATCATCGCCTTTCTGTCGGGCCGCTTTCCTAAATTATTTCCCTTCGATATTGCTGCACCGTAAGTAACAATGAAATATGATCGACCATCAATTAAAAATCTCACCGGGGTGGTGTAATAAGTTCTACGAAGAGCACGAACCGTGCACACCACATGCGGAACACATCGACAATTTATGCGGCCCATATACTGAGCCCCACTACGGCCGAGACCAGTAACTATCAAATTAAAATGTAATTTTCAACAGGGCGGCCTAGTCCCGCAGCGTGCGATGCTGCGCGTTCTTCAGAGGAGCGCTCAGCTCACCAGGCCCCATCGCCGCAATAAAACCTATGACCAAACGGTGGAAAAACTCTTTGATCTCAGCCATCAACTATCAAATGGACCTGTTCACAACCATGTCTGTGATCTCTCATAACTTATCAAACAGAAAAAAGTTGAGGCCTTCCCCTGCCGCCCGCGCTTTACACAAGTGTTGCTGTGGCTATGTGTGTGCTCTCTCCTCCGAATAGTTGTTCCGATTCGTTTCGGTTTTCACTTGTCGTGCCGCCATCTTCAAAGATGTCTTCCATCAGCGCCAGCCATCAGAATGTATACAAACAACGACGAGATCAAAAGCGGTGAGCGGCGAAGCGCATTGGAGCTGAATGCCGTCACCGCCGCCGCCCGCTTAGGAGCGCGATAGACGCGGCGGGTATCGATGGCACTAATGGCAGCCCATAATGCGATCGATACTAATTATTTGTTGATTGAAGCTGTGAGGTGAGATTTGCTTCGAAATATTTTTGATGTTCGGATCCTTTGTGCGTGGGTGCTGTTGGCGGTGGTGGGGTGTCTTACGTACGGTCGATACTGAATGTCGGTGGTAGTCATCATCATCATCATCATCATCATCGTCATCGCCAGACAACAGTGTGTAACATTGTAAAGAAGATAGTGTTTGTATTTGAGTTTGATGAGAGCAATGAAAACATTAACAGGGGTCGGCGATTAGTTCCCAGGATATATGATGTTGCCAGGTTTATTTAGAGACATACATACATATATTTCGAGTCGTTTCTTCTGGTATTCATGAAAGGACGACTTAATTTGTCTGGCTCCATATGTTAGCTTTAGTTAGGCACTAATATAACCATACTAGTCTGGATTTGATTGTTTTGAACACTACACCGTGATCAAGTCTCACTGTTTGGCAATAAAGCAATATTGATTGTTGATTTTGAATTGAACTGCTTGGCCATCTGCTTTAAAAAAGTTTTGAAACGTTTACAGAGATACAAAACTGCTACTGCTCTTATGGTTGCTTTGGGTTCATTTGAGCTGAATGTCAAGCTGAGCGTCAAGCCTATTTTAAGAAAAAATCAATCAGTATGAATCAAGTATCCACATTCTGCCAGAAAATGTAAAAAAAATATCAAGCGCAAAAGATGGTTCACAAGAGTTTGTTGATCCACTTACTTTTACCTGGACATTATGGGCTTTCTTTCTTCCGAGATATCCTACTACAAATACTTGCGATACACTCATATTTCTGCACTTCCTCGACTGTTTGTGACCTTTACCGTGTTTTTTAATGATTAGGACAGTATAATTACCTCGACTTTCTGCTCTTGGATAGTTTTGTGAGATTTGTTCGTCACAGATTGCCAATTTTTCAGAGTGGCGCATTGATCTGCTACCCAGCTAAGGGGTAATATCGTTTTGCCCCTTGTGCAGAGTTGCTATTCGTATAGTAAAGAACGAATTGATTGGAAGAGACATCAATACGTTTTTGTTCATACAACTAACTCATATTTGTTTTTTCACCTGGTAACACTACGTTCAACGCATAAATTGTGCCAACTCCCTCGCGGTATATTCTTTTAATCTAGATTTTCTCCCCGATTTGTTCTCCCATTTTTCTTTTTGTTTTGAAGGAAAAACATCAAAAAATTCCTCCAATAAACAATAGGAAAATTCATTTGAAGATTCCTTACTTCTTCCAGGAAATGACTTCTTTACGTTTGCGTATGTCCGCCCATCCATCCATTCATCTCGGTGGATCGATCCATCCGCCTCACATTCACAGTCGAGATTCGTATGTCTACTCATTTTACGACCGCAGATAGACCAAAGGAGTGGGTGGCTGATACTGGTAGTGGTGGTGCTTACAAATGTGTTCGTAGTCTGGAAATACTACCGAACCAAGCCAAGCGGCAAACGATATGAACCTGCGGAACGCGCATAAAATCTATGAAATGTAATGACAGCTTTGATCATCGTTCGCGCTCCTTTGATGGCCTGGTTAACAACTGTGTTGATCATAAATTCATGTTTTAATTGAAGCAATAGGTTTGCGCGTTGTGCCCCACCTCTTTTGCTGCATGGGTGAGTTTTTTTCCGTTTTGTATTTGGAAGAATTTTTTTTTTTTTTTAATCCCTCCTCTGTACTAGTAGTTCCGTGCACTTTTTTGTGATCTTTTGAAGATTCTTTCGCTCGTCGACCATTACTGTGCAAACGTCAAACAAAGTGTCAGGAAGTTGGGTGGATGATTTTGCAAGATTGTAGAGTGTGGGAATGGGGAAGGGGTCTTCTCATTGAACTGCCGCACTTGTAGAATGTTTTTGGGGGCAGTTTACACGAAATGCTAGAATTGACAGTTCTTGATTTACGAAAGTCAATCAAAGTTTGTTTGCATGGTGATGGGACTTTTTGACTTGGAGGAATCAATCAGTTGTAGTTAAAACATTTCAGTGGAGATTTTTTTTTATTTCGCCCAAATTGGCATGTTTGCATTTTGTTGTCTTGTGTTAATCAATCAAAGGCTGTGGTTAGATAAGCATTACCAGGCAGTTGTTGATGCTAAAATGTCGAGATATCAGAGAAATTTTGGCAAATTGGCCCAGAATACCCAATTAAAATGGATGGTTTTGGGGGGAAAATATACCGAAACAAAATGCAGTAGGAACTGAAGCTGTTTCGACCATAATTGTTTCGGAATGAATATGAGGGCGTATCGGTTATACGATTGTTCCGACTCAATCATATGTTTTAGAAAAAATTCTTCCGACTATTCGACTATTCGTTGTATTCCTGAAACAGTATTTTGGGCTGCGGGGGATATGTGTCCCAGATATTCAGGATTGAATACTTCTGTACACATAGTCCTAGACTACTTTCCAATTCGATCTTTCTATTTCGATGATATATCCTAAGCATGATATTCAGGCCTATTAAATCGCACATATGCACATACATATGTCCATATGTACATATTTTGATTTCGGCTCGCTTATCCACAGAACCATTTTCGCCGCTCCTGCTTTAAAATTCGCAAAAATCCCATGTTCATCTATGATAACTGTTTTGAAACTTTTCCTGGTATTGCACTGATTTGTAGGCACACGGATTGTCCTTAGTTATTTAAGCTCAGGAATTCTACCAAATTAGCTTCTGCTTCGTCCGCCCGTTGTTATCATATTTAGAACTAAGGGGATGATTGATTAGCGCATCAAAACAAACCTGACATAATACAACTATGTATTCTCAACCAAAGTTCTCTTACTTCACCTAGAAATGGTCAGATAGTATTGGCAATAAAAACTGCTCTCCGAACTAAGAAACTGAAAAATCTCTATTCAAGTTTTTATTTTTTTTAATGCATTTTTATTTATTAATTCAGAAAATCTTTCATGCTAGACTAGCTTAAATAACTTAACTATATTATGACTAACTTACTGGCCTTATGCGGGCGCTCTTAGCTAAACTTAATTCTTAACCTATGTCTTTCGACGTAACCTAACAAAAAAAAAACTTTGTAAATGAACTTTTTTTTTGGATTTTTATATAAAACTTACCTTAAAATAATTACCTACTTATGCTAAAAATATAATTAAATACGTCCTTTTTTGTTTTTTTTTTTATTTGATTTTTTATTATTATTATTATTTTTATTTTTTTTTTAATTTATACATATAAGCCGAGTGCCGTGTTTCTACTTACTACCTTATAATTAGGACAATCACACCTACAAGATACACCTACGACTAACTTAAAACTATGTGAGCCGGCCAGGCTATATAAAAAAAATATAAAAAATGGCCGGCTTGCCCTACAAGGGCTAGCCAGGATTAAGAGGCATCGACGAGGGATCCCTCTTGTTCATAAATCCACCAAAACTTTTGGTGCTGCCTACTGAATCGGAGACGATCCTCATTTGTCTGTGCTACGTCTCGGTCGTAGTTGAGTCGCTTATCCAATCTCTATTCAAGTGATCCGCAGTGTATATACACCATCGAAATATATTTGGCATAAAGAAAGAAAGATTTTAGTGAAATCTTTCAAAAAGCATTTAAGCTGAAACTAGTCAGTGATTTTTTTCAATAAATAGTGAGGCCTATTCGTTGGAATACCTCTTTATCTTTTCAATGAACATAACATAAAAGACTACAGATGGATACATTCAAACATCATCTACACCTCGTACGCTTACAAGTTAGAGGTTCAGTCAAAGGATCGACTAGACTTCGAATAAGTTTTTTAGTGCCCTAATCGTCTGGAAGGAACTATCAACAATTAGGCACGAGTTTAATTCTTTTTAATTTTTTATTTTTAATTCTTTTAATTCGTTTCGTTCTTTTAAATATAAGAAACCTTTCATTGTTAACGATAGTGGTGGCTGCATAGAAAAGGACATACCCATTATCGAGAAATCCTTAAGCTACTTCCTGTAGGGCCTTGACTAAAAAACCGCTTGCTTAGCCTGATTCTTACGGGTCGGAGTGCATAATCAATTATATAGTAGAATATAGCTAGTTAGCTAGCTTTCTTCCAAATCTCAACTCCTAAGTCCAAATTGGTTGAAATTCTCTTCTGGTACATGCTACCTTATTTCATATTTTCAGAGCATTAGTGTCTATTGACTTTTCTAGTATAAACTATCTGAAGTGATAAATGCGATCTTCTTGTACCATGTACTAAAAGGGACCAATTAGTATTGCTTTAATTCACCATGTGTGCCCATTTCTGCTGACCTTTGACGGATCCAATAGTCTGCGAAACTTTTTCTTCACGACTTCATTTTCGGCTCAAGAAACTATTTTTGCTTAGATACCTCAGTATGTAGTTACCCCCTTCTATCAGTCAGCTACTCAATTATTTATTTATTATTTTTTTTAGATACATATGTACATATGTATGTACATACATACATACATTTTAACGTTTTCTGCAAAACAGGGGATTGATTTTCCTCATAATGTAGTTCACTGTCCTGTCATCCTGATCTTTGCATGCCTATGCTTCATGTCAAAGGCACCAATCGTTGTCTTATTAAGGAAACGACATGTTCGATATAGACGTAATGCCAGTTGTTACAATCTTTCGAGTTACATTCCTTGGATCCCTTTACTGTTTATAATTTAATACCCATTAAAAGCACTAAATACATATGTATATTATATATGTATGTATATTTCATTTGAGTTTACTCTCTTAAAGTACAATCCGGTTGGAAGCGAAGAACATTGGACTACTTGTAAAAAAACGGTTTGTCAATGGCATAGAACTTGCATTGGAAAATAAACACTATACATATATCCAACTAACCTAACAAACATTCTCCACCAGTCGTCTCAAATAACCTACAATATCCCCTAGAAATCAACCCTCACTTGAAACGGGGCAACGATTGCGTTAAGAATTTGTAACAATTTAATCCCCCATCATCGCAACAGGGGCAAAGAAAGGAATCCTCTTAAACTATTGTACTTTGCCGACAACACTAAACCGTAAACTAAACACAACGAACCTTTCCACCTTTGGCACTGTTAAGTTTTCCCGCCCTTAATTCCCTCCGATAGTAAAAACGTACATCCTTCCAATTAACGTTTGCAACATTTGTCTACACCAACAAGCACACACTACACAGTTGCTAATTCCATCGCACACAAACAGCAACATTTTTTGAATCCTAATTTAATCCCTTGCAATCCGAGATGGAGGAACAGGCAATGGAAGTTTCGATCCTGTCATCCTGATTTACCGGCTTCAATTCTGTTTTCCCATTATCCCGATGCCAAGAGAAATAAACACAAAACCACTGATCCTTGAGGACGTATGACATTCAATATGCAAAAAAAGAAAAAGAAGAAAACCAACCGCCTATAGCTACTGACGTGAGTCTGAGAATGAGTACTGACATGGTCTCTCAGAAATATTCAATAAGGATTATGGTTGGATTTGACATTCTTGTAACGACCAAGAGAGCGCACTAAGTCACAGGAAAAAAAGCGAGATTCCATCACTCAGCTGGTATTTGGACAAGGAGCCATCAAAATGTCATAAATTCCCGATTATCCCGACAGGATTTCACGATTGAGAAAACATCATCAGCCCATCTCAGATGTCAGCTTGTCAATCAGGTTTAGCAATGTCATCGGCACTTTTTTTTTTAATTTCCACACGCACGCATATATTCGGACCCAAACAATACCCACTTTGTTGACAATCGACAACAAGAAGCGAAACCAATTTAAGGATATTCAGACAGTTTCCAAAAAAAACCAAATAACCTGAAAAAATACCAAAAGGACCTAAGCAAATGTTTATCTAGTCCAAATTCCACGTTGGGCAGGAAGTGCCTAAGGTGACAATCGTTTTCGATCGCTTTGTCCTTGTTTTCGTTTCATCCTTGTTTTGTTGGTTTTTCATTTAAAAAGTAAAAATAAATGGGTGTTGTGGTGTGGTCCTTTCTGATGCCGGTATGTGCAAGAGTGTGTTAAAAAGGATGAGTGCTTTGTGTCAGGGTTTTTAAAATGACAGGATAATTACTTAGGGGTGCACCGCTAATGCTAATTTCTCTCCTTGTGTGTGAACGTATTTAAATGGAGTTAAATTGGAAGGAGATTGTGTTTTGGTCATGCATGGGTAAGTTTTGAAGAGCAGAAGCACAGCTGCTACTGTATCCTTTATTTTGTTTGGCACTGTGAGGATTCTGTTGTTCTTTTTGTGTTTTCTTTTGAAATTGAAAGCAAAATAAACGCTCAACGCGCATTTTATTATTATAATTCTTAGGGTGACAGAAGTATGTAATAATAAACTTGTGACATGTGTAGGGTATGAGTCAAACGAATTATTTCTCTAAACGAGAAACTCATTTGCGATCATTTTCTAAAGATTTGTGAGTTTGAATTAAGTCTATTACCACTACTACAGTTGAGAAATATTGTTGTTCCCCAAAACTTTCCTGAGATTTTTATCTACTTGATTTACCTTCTGAGAAGATAGCCTTAAAAAGTCAGACCTAAGGTTTACGACGTTAATATCAAGAAACTGTACCTGTCCCACTTTGAACTCCTCCAGTAAAGTGTCAATTGAAGTCCAATTAAACTACCGCCATGCTTCACTGTTGGGACAAACAAATCAAATTTGGACCTCCAAAGAATTTCGAAATCTTATTCGATCCAAATACTAAAGGGTTTGTGCCATTCTATTTTTTTTCTATAATTTTAACTCAGACCTATTGATTTAATTCTTCTAGCCCTTATGTAAACGGTACCTTACCAAAACCCAATTCAACGAAAAAAAAACATTTCTGGAAAAATTTTCTAAAGATTTGTATTAAATTTCATACATTGCTGAATATTGCTGAATATTGCTGAATAGCATGACAAACACGGTTTTCAGATACCTACATATGTACATACATATCTGCATCTATAAAGCTTGTTCACACAGGATTGACAGACTGAATTTTTTAACATTTACTTTTTTAGATTATTAGTCCTATTTGAACACTGTCGGATTTTTTTTGACGTATTAATGCTTGAAGTCTAATGAAATTGGTTAGCAAGAAAATTGATTTACTGTCGTATTTCTATTGTTTAGTTCGTTAATTCCCCAATTTTTAAAACATGTTTCCACCCCTTGTCGAGTGACAGCGATTGACATTTCCAAATCCCGTAACACGTTCACCTCTCCATTTCTCCCACATCTCCATTTCCCCCTTACATGTAAACGTAAAAAAAATCAAGTTCGTCAATACTGTGTGAACAGGGTCATATACATATATGTATGTACATATGTATATCATTAACCCTGAGATAAATTTGACAAATGTGACGTTTGGCCGTATTCGTCGATGTTGACAGTATCTATTTGGTTTTGTCTTAGTTTATGTCAAACCAATTTTGCGGGCTTTCATGTCAAAAGTCGCACATGATCTACATATGTATGTATGTATGTATAGATCACTGGTTTGTAAGTAGCACAACAACATTAGGAGATTTTGCGTGTCATTATGATTAAAATTCATAAACAAAAATTAATATAATTGTATAATTTCTGACAATTGTCAAGCATCCATGATACCAGGGGCATGTCTGCAAGTCTATGAATATTTACGTGTACGAGCTCCACAGTTTTCGTACCATTTTTTGGCAATTTTTCTAATACCCTGTCTTCCATATTCTTGAAGGTGTAATATATGAACTTTAACTCCATAATCTTACAAAATTATTATGCATACGTATTAAAGTGAGCAATTTTATGACAAATTCACTTCGAAACGAAATTCGTTGTCCTCGCAGCAGGTCACTTCATAACAATGCTTCCCTTCTTTGTAGATTAGCTCGTAAGATTTAACAAATGCATACGTGCATACAGAATGCCTCAATCCCAGGCCCCCATCCACGAAATTGAATTACAATAAACAAAACGACAGCGTAATTCATGGCACATGGGCGCCATCAGCTGTCTCGTCAATATCAATCCACAGTGAATGATTGAATAATAAATAAATAAAAAGAAGGAATAATTAAAGTCAGTCACAGAGCTCCCAGCTGCATTTGCATTTCACTCGGGAGCAATGCCACACACGTTACTCACCCAGTCAAAGGGTCTTTTGTGTGATGTCACACATCACATGTGGTCACTGACGGCGACGACGACAGCCGTAATTAAATATTCCCGACCACACTGCGACAATAAAATGGATCCAATGAATATTAAAAATCCATAACAATCCGATAAATGAATGGATGGCTGTACAAAAGGGGGAGCCAGACGACACTGTGCAACTTGGAGAGCTTGACACTGCCGTGTCAGTCATTTCCTGAGAAACAATGGTGCTGCTGTTAGCCGGCTGGGTTCTACTTGCGAATGCATTTCATGTATCTAAGTTTTCCTCGGACAGTAAAATAAAATCATTTAATCAATCTCCAATCAAATGAACATTTCAAACTAACTGCGAAAAACCCCACCCACCCACTTGGCAGTTGGGATCAAGCAGCGATCGGTCGTGCGATCGAACGCATTCGGATTCGATTCTGATCGCGTATTAGAATGCAATGTCTGGGATGTCTATTGTTGGCTGAAGCCATCCGCTGGGCCAGAGATCGTGACCGATGCTTTCCGTTTGGTTGGAGGGTAAGCGCCGCTGGTGGTATCCATTGGACATCTGAGTGAAATTTCCCTCGCAGTGTGTTTTTTCGAGAATGGACATGTGGAGAAACCCGATGAGTCGCGTCTGCCGTCAGCTGAGTTGACAGCAGGTCAACGTGATGTTTCTCATTTGCATTCAGCTGCTGGGTGGCAATTAAATGCGGCGCATTAAGCTAATTTTGTGTATTGTTGAATACTTACGTTTAGATATGGGCATGTATGTATCTCTTGGATATTGCGTGGAAGTAATGATAATTGAATAAACGATTGAGGGTTTATTTTAGGCGACAGATGGTATTTGGTTTTGTATATGGATCGATGTAGTTAACACTTCCGTACTGCTAGAAGACATGTATCTACTCATGGTCATTTGAAGAAAGACTGGAAGGGTGCCTTTGACATTTCCTCTTCCAAAGTCTTGTTATGTACTTCTTCCTGTCCTAATTTTTGTTGCTGATCTTGAACTATAGCATATCTTTTTGTGAATTGTCTGTCCACAAGACACACATGATAGAGTACATCCGTAAGCAAAATTTAAAATTATTTAGTTAGGTCAAAACTTCATTAATCCTCATTTCGCACTTCAATACATAACAACCGAAAAAACACCCCCCTGTGACTAACCATACTCAGAGCAATAAATCACCTATAGACGCAAAAAAATCGTTCCCATTTGTTTTTGCCCTAAAATCCATGACCGAATTCTCTTGTACTTTTATTAATCACCACCAAGCAGTGGTATCCGACGACACAGCATGCTGGCTGTCACATGCCTCTTTCCGGCCCCCCTCTGCGTAACACAATTCCGCCTTTAACCATGGAAAATTGTTTCTTTTCCTATTTATTGGACATTTTTATGGGTCACAATGGTGAACGCTTTTGGTTTTAGTTGCCTGCAATGTCCCAAACGGATATTTTAGCTACGCATGGAACTTTCACACAAATGACACTCTTTCTCCTCGGAAGAGTGCCATAAAAACGTGTGTATGGGTTTGTCCCCTTCTACACTTAATGAATTGTCTTCAGTTGGAAATCCTTTGCTGAATGCTGTAACGACATCATTTCCAGGATCAGTGTCATATGTTACATGTGTGTTTCCATTGAGTTGTTACGATGGTAAGCAAAGAAGGAACAGAACAAATTTTATGGGTCATTGAGACCAAACGGTCCAAGGGATGCAACGGATACAATTTGATTAGAGAATTAATACGAAGGCGTTGAATATATTTTTTTTTGGTAATTTCATGGAGACACATTTATATTTTGTGAACAGGACGTGATATCTATGTTGAACGTAACTCTTGTAAGTTAATTGGCAACAGGGAAGGTAATTGATACGTTTTTCCTTGTAATCCCCTCTACGCAGTACGCAGTTCAAAGGAAAATTTCACAGTCTGTGAATGTAGTATCTACTTCGAGGATTAGAATGGTCTTTTCCTATCAACAAGTTACGCATTTTGATGAACTTTTTGGTGTCCACAAAAATCTTTATCCCTGGAATATGATATCGTTCAAGAATGCCCTCAAATTACACGGGGATTATACATATGTATATAGTACGAGGTGCAGCACATTATAACGCACCTGCCCTGCCCGCACGCATTAGTTTCGGTTGTCATCTTCATCACCCCAGTAGAGTGTCCTTTTTATGGGCTCTGCTTTGAGAAGGCATTTGCTAGAACAATATGTGACCAGAACAATGAAGGTCCATAAATTTTGATTTCTATCCATATCCCATACGAAGGTATTTGTTCAGAGCAAGTCGGTGTGAAATTTACGACATCCTGCACCCGGAGAAGGAGGCAACAAACTCGAGCACACAATGAATAGGACAATATTGGATATTCAAAAAGAAACATGCATGCATAAAGGACATTATTTGAGATTTTTACAATGCGATAATTGCACCACATAGCGCAACGAAGGATGTGTCCTTATGCCATCCCGTATGCTTACGTGCGTCCTTCTTAAGTTACTTTCTCCGGGAATTTATTACTGTCCTCCTGCTTCCCTGCCGAGAAGCAGAGCTGTGAAAAATTATCTATTCTTGTGGTAGTCCTTGGTCGTAAATTAAAAGAAGAGAGCAAGACCGAGAAGAGCAAGAAGAGATGTATCACCCTCGATTGGGTTTCAATGACTGCTTGAATGCCGATAATAGTAGGCACAGGGTGACTGAATTATGTTTGCAGTTTCTGTTTCGAGATATACTCGCACTCCCGAGGTACCACGAATCTCGCCTCTTAACAGAGTTCCTCACTCCAAAATTATTTTAAGACGCCTTATTGCCTCGATGATTTACGTGACCCATATCCTTCTGATGGAGAATCCCTAACCGGCGCCAAATTGATGTTGGCCTTCACAAAATCTGCTTTGGCATCTTTTATACCCTTTTGTGTGTGGGTTTTTAATGGCAGCTCTTTTGAATCCTTCCGCAGGCGCCTGATGGTAGTGTTCTCTTTAATTACTCTAGTCAAAATTACAGTCAGAATGATTTTGATAAACGATTTAGACTACTTAATTATAGGGCAGTCAGTTCCGCTTTGATTTGGTTGTTCCCAGAAACATGTGTTATAGCGAGTTCTGAGTGATGGGCGTATTTCGAACAATTTGCACTAATATTTGGGGAACACCCTTTTGCCAGAGTTGATGAGGTGTAGTCTTTTAAAGAGAACAAATAAATCGACTTCGGGGAAATGCCGCTGGTTGTAATAATAGTATTTTGGATGCTTTTATGGGATGAAACAATAATTATTCGGTGATTATGATTCCAAGCACTGATAGTTTCAAGGGAAGTATCTTCAAATTGAATTCGAATTTATGTCATGCTCCAGGAAATTGGAACATGTTTTAATATGACTGTAGAACGGTTTCGATAAAATTCAATAGAACTAAGCTTTAGTCTGAGACGGAAAAAATGAAATTATGAAATTATTGCTAACCGTTTACTTGATTAGCATAATTTATTCTAAGATCTGCGACATACCTTACTGGTTCTTTTGATATGCGGCAGGTTTTAAGTGAGTTTTTATTTTGGTAATTTGCGTTATGTCAAACTGTTAATGAATTCTAATTGTTTAAAAATCAAGAAAACTAGGCCTAGAAAAGGTTTAACGTAGTTCTAATGATCATTCTGTTCATCTGGACATCCGCGATGGTAGTATTTATAGTAATGAAATTGGCCTTATACCTTGATGATCGATGGTCAGGGACCAATTCCTGTTAAACAAAATTTGGACCAATCACGAAATATATACATATGATGGATCTCAATGAATTCATGTGAACCCTTGTCAGTTTGCTAAGAGGGCGATTCCTCGCACTGTACTAAAGCTTCAAGTACAATATGAATTCGTTGAGTGGTAATAATTAACAATCATCTACTTTTATTGCCATACATAGCCGACTTTGCTTGTTGTAGCTTGAGCTAAAGTATTGATAACATATGGTATATTGTAATTGCTAGGAGTTCGAGGATGTAACTCCTTCAAGACATCTTCATATGCGTCTTCTAGTGATGGTCTATACCCGTTGATATTTCTAAGCATTTTTGAAACATTTGCACTTTGCGCGCGGTGGTGCTAAGTATGCGTGTGCAATACGCTTCGTGAACTTGGTGAGGAATTTCTCTATATACAACCTTAATACGATTACGTGTAACTTCAAATAACTCGCTGTCTTCGAACGCGTCAGTCCAAGGAAAGAAACAACCGTATTTTAGTGTTAAAACTGGTTCTAAAGCACACATTTAGTTTTGTTAAAATATTTTGCGTTTAGGAACATGAATATTAGGAATATGAAGACCAGCTTTTGCGCAAGGCCTTGGGGTCTACATCCAAAAATGATACATTGTTGGTTAGGCCCATTATCATGTACGCAGCCATCGTATAGCGGCCGAAAGTTCTTAAACGGACAATGGTAAATAAGCTTCAGAAGCTACAAAGAATGGCTCATCTCGATAATTCAGGTGGCATACGGCAGCAATAAAAGTCATTGTTGGACTTACTCCCCCCCCAAAACTTCACCAGGAAGACAGCTCTCCGATGCCCTTTTAAGCTGCATCTAGAATAAATAAGGTGACCATGTGGGAGACCTGAAAATTTGTTGATTAAATTCCAAAAAGTGACATGTTCTGCATCATCCTCGACATTATAGGCAGTAAATACTTTTTCGGTAGGTTACTTGAGTTACAAATACTAGACCGTGCAGACTGGTTTAATGGTGTGCCGGCAATGGACCAAAATGGGCTCTGCAGTTGTTGTCCCCAACAGCAAAGACTTAATTTCAATGGGAACGTGTCCTATTGTTCTCCAGGCTGAAGTCCCCATCACTGAGATCTGCGATGGGTTAAACCTCAAAGGTAAAAGTATTAAGGGCTCTAGGATATATATCTTTTCAGATAGTCAGGCAGCAGTTAGAGCGTTGTGGTTCAATTTAATAGACTCTGTATTGGTTAAATGCTGTCACGATGCACTACAATGTCTTACTAGACGCAACAGAGTGTTATTCGGATGGGTCCTAGGTCTCAAATAATTGTCGGGAACAAATCCGCAGATGAACTAGCCAAGGACGGCTTAGGATCTGTTTTCATAGAACTTGAGCAATACAGTGATGTCAATTGGGATGCCGCCACAGCGCTGATTGATGATTGGGAGTATGAACTTCATCCGAAATGTTAAAATGTCTCGGGGTTAAGAGAATTCCAACGATTAATCAAGCCTTTTTTCTACAAGAAAGTTCTTAACTTAGATAAGGATAGTACTATGAAGCTGGTGAGCTTTCTAACAGATCTCTTAAAGTATCACCTCAACAAACTTAATCTGTGCTCAGTCATCAAATTAACGTTGTTCTTGTAAGATGTCTAATCATCTGAGCACATTCTCTGCGAATGCTCGGCCTTACATTGGTTGAGGTGGTGCATTTTCCATTAGGTAACTTATTCGTCTCTGCGGCTAAGGCCATAGGGTTTTAGAAAAAAAAATCTCAGACCCTTTTTCGACATCCAATCCAATTAAACAGCAATTGCCTGTCCAGACATGGTGTTCACATATCAGCATAAATAAAAGATCACCGTAGAAGATGCACGTAGACTGACGAATCTATGCCTGTATCTTGGACATTATAATGACTTTTATTAT
This sequence comes from Xylota segnis, assembly GCA_963583995.1. Classification (NCBI taxonomy): domain Eukaryota; kingdom Metazoa; phylum Arthropoda; class Insecta; order Diptera; family Syrphidae; genus Xylota; species Xylota segnis. The sequence goes on from OY757237.1 coordinate 81,101,578, forward strand.
TTTGTGCACCTTGGGCGAAACTGGCTTTGGAATTGGAAACAACAATATTGGTGTTTGATTGGCCAGCCTAAGGACCTGACCTAAATTCTATTCCAACCTAACCTCTAATGATATTAATGATATCATTATCCACCAATAGTTCCAGAAAACATTTATACTAGCTTTTCTGCATAGCAATATTGAGTGTATTGCCAACGGGTACAATATAAAACCTTTACTGGGAATGAGATAACTTATTCCATTTTCACATATGAAATTATTCACCAGGTAAGGATAATTGTTCTAAAACCTTGAACCGAAATTACAAATACTAACAGATGTAGACTTGTTCGTAGTAACTCGTCTGACATCTCAGCAAAACACCGCGCCACTAGACATGCAAATTTTTGAAATTTTGTCAATCACTGGAAACAATTAGAGTTTCTGTGATTTTGTTGGATTCAATGTTCGTCCCCTCTTCGTAGTCTTTAATTTCTATTCTCTCATCTGCATACAAAATAGGCAAATGCAAAGAGGAGTGGAGGAGGACTACTTCAAACGAACAAATGGAATCATTTCCATTTTGTTATTCAATTGGCCTCGGGTTGTAGTTCACTCTGGTACCTGTCGCAAACCCATCCTTTGCTTTGCCTGTTCTAACAAAATACCTTCTGCCAGTTTTGACTAATTTATCACCTACCTTTCAGTACAACTAATCACGGCCGTTTTCCATTTGACTAGCCTTTACTGCTGTCGGGCCTGTGCGAGACGTGACGAAAATTACCGCCCCGAGGCGCCGCCAGTCGTCGTTTGCTGCCATTGCCATTCAATTGTATTGAACACCTCTGCACTATGGTTCTCTACTGGAGCCGTGGTTGGACCTTTAATTGAGCATTGCCGCCGCACTATGTAATTTTTCCAACACCATCATAGAAGTTAAAAGAGACTTTTCCCTTTTTCCACTTCGGCTTTACAATCATTCCAGCGATTTGGAGAAACTCATTTAATTTCGTGCGACGTGCAGACACAGGGAGTTCTACGTTGAGGATAAATATTCTCAACTGTTGACATAGCAATCTTTTTGGACTCAGTTAAGCCGTTTTTGTGTGCACATCGAGGTGGGGGTGAATTTTAGACATCAGATGCCTTGCGGCGGCAGAAGGTTGTTCTTTCGTTGTACATCGTTGAAATGCGACCGCAATCAACGAAAGCAATTTGTCCTCCGGCCACCGTGGACATAATTACTCATTCTAAGGGTGTTCGACGGTATAGTCCAATGTGGTTAGCACTAACGAGACAGACGGTATTTACCGCCCTTTTTGCCGGGAAAATGTTGACTTTTCCAATGCAAAGCGAACGAATGGTCTGGGAATTACAATGCAAGGGTGCGGTGTTTTTGTTCATCACTAGGCCCTTCTAGAATAGTCCTTCGAAGGAAATTATGCTTCAAATCTTTGAATTTATTTGTAAGTTGGAATTTATAACTTGAAATTATTTTTATAAATTAATTTAAATTTTATTGTGGTAATTGCTATTTCTGTTATCACGATTCAATCAAATGAAAACGACTGACTGACAGCAGTCATTGAAAAATCATGTTTTTCCATTAATTGTGGAATTCCCATACCTAAACGTAAGATTAAGTAACAAATTAAGTATACAGAGAAAAGGTCCTCATGAGACCTAGGGCTTAATTTTGCAAAACCATTTGTATTGTGCGTGGTATATTCTTCACGCGACCGGAAGGGACCTGTTGTTAAACTTTTATTGTTTATCAACGCTTTTCAAAAGGTAGGAATTAGAGGCAAGCTGTCGGAGTAGTTGCGCAATTATCTTGTAGAAAGAACTTTTCGTGTACAAATTAAGAATCGCTGTAGTGATGAACATGAAGTCCAATATGGAGTGCCACAAGGCTCGAAACTTGGTCCTCTACTTGTTATTTTGTACACAAATGCTGAAATGTTTGAAAAGAAGTATACCATTCGCATTTGCTGATGACACGGCAATCATTGAGAGCAGTAAATCATTGGAAGAAGAAAATAAAGGTGATGCAGGAGGTCGAAGCTGCTAAATGGTGCCACGACAATGGGCTTATAATAAACAGATCAAAAACTAAGCTCATGCATATTCGAAGCCCGAAGTTCCCAGCATCGCACATTATCCTGAAGACATATAAATGTGACAGCTCGTTTAAGTCCGAACAAATTGAAGTCGTGGATACCTACAAATATTTTTGTATCATCATTGACTGCCACTTTCTTTGGGAGCCTCACATAAACCACTTACGAGATAAGGTGAGAGGATCCTTGTTTGCGGTACAAAAACAAGTGTACTACGCGCTTATAGAGTCGAGGCTACGTTATGGTGTACTAGCATGGGGAGGTGCAGCACAACCACACATAGAAAAACTGCAAAATATACAAAACAGTGCAGTCAAAATTTTTTCGAGAAGAAACATCTCTAAAGTAAGTATGCTGAAAGTAAAACAGATATTCAACATGACTGTGGCCTTGGAGTACTATGAAGATGCAAGTTTTCGCACACCAATAACTTATCCGTTTGGTACTAGAAGACAAATCGAAGCAATGTATCAACTCCCAGCACTTATCAACGAATACGGCAGAAGACGATTGATGTGCACCGTGCCGAATGTATTAAATAATCTTCCTCAAGACTTAAGAAACATCAACCAAATCAATGCCCGCAAAAAAGATTAAAACAATTTTTTCTAGAAGCAATAACTTAACTTTTAATTCAAATTTTAATTTAATGAATAATATTTAAATTCTTAAGTATTCTTTAAAAATCAATTATCTGAAAATCTAAAATCTAAAAATCAAATATCTCAATTATAAAAACTGAATTACATAAATTTTTTTTAAAATGTTTACATAGATGATTGTGTCTTAAACAATTTTGCAAATAATCTCCTGCAGATAAGCCATTGGGCTTCGCAGGTCAAGACATATGATACATATATTTTTAACTTTGATGAAGTAAATAAAAAGTTCTTGGGCTTCATTTAATACACTAATAAAGTGCCATACGTCTCTGAGACGTATGATTATCTTTAACGCCATACAAAATATGGTTATCTTTCCAGGGTTAAAAGCACATCTTGATCATGCGCAGCTCCAAGTATAGTCCACGACCTATTGAAATTCAGTAATTCAAAAATTTATCGCTTCCGCTTAAAGCTATTATGCTGGACGTTTTATAATTTGAACTGAAGCTTAAGTATATAAGTCCAAAGTAACTGTCTTCGACATTGATAGATCTCACAGCCGTAAGATTGAGGTAACTTTTTTGAATGTTTAACCAGAAGCAACCATGGATGGTGTCTTGCACCCGACCTGGAAAAGGTGAGGTGGAATGGGTCGGGTAAATACAAGAATATTCTTAGTGCACTCCAATGTTTTCTTAAATAGGAAAATACTTAGTCCACCTATAGAACTTTCTGGTATTAATGGAACCTATTTCTATTTCAGAAAAACTAAGGTTTTTATCTATTTCTGTAAAAAGATTGTAAGTACATCTGTAGGTGCTGGAGTATTCAGTTACAGTGGCTCCATTTATGTACACCAAACTGAATCAATAAAGAACTTAGACTGACTAGGCTTGGGTCTTTGTATAAAGTAAGCACGAATATGTTGAAAAACTTTTGCAGTGCATAGACCTAGGTTCTACTCATTCAATGCGACCTAAACCAAGACAGTTTTGCGATACACTATCATACAGAAAAATAAGAAAATCCTTTCATCACAGTTTGAAGGAATGAGTGAAGGGCAATGGAAAGTTAGTGCCACGTCGGTTATTTTTTCTACGAAGTTTCAATTCCATGTTGCAGTCATTCCATCATTCCCTTAGAAAACTTCGATACATTTTTTCAAATAAAAATAACAATTGCTGTTATCAAAAAATCGCATCTCATCGGTCTTAGACTAGGAAATTGTTCCAGGCAAGTAGGCAGATGCACTCTTCGACTACGTGTTCGTTCGTTCTCATTAACGTAAAATACTTCCTCCACATGCAATAACAGCTACAATGTGTTGTTCAAATTTAATCATATGTTAGAACACTTTCGTCGGGAAGCACCATTAAACCACTCTCCCTGGGCAGTCTTAATTGATTCCCATGTCAGAGCTGTCAAAGCGTCCCGACCAATCCGTTTCTCACCCTCGCTCACTTAAGTGCTGACAGCCAAGAAAGATCTCTGGCGTCATCATCACTTTCATCGTCACCCTCCGCACGGAAATGGATAATTTCCCTGCACTTAGTGCGATGTAATTATGAGATTCCCTACAGCCGTCACCAGTCAGCGCCGCGCCGGGAGGAGAAACTTGTAAGCACTCATTTCAAATCAAATGCCATGCTCCCCGCTCTCTAGCTGTCCATCCATCTATCCATCCACTTACCCAAGTCATCCGATATCCTTGGTGTAGGGGGCTTGCTACTGCAGCAAGCCCAGTGTGTTGGTTAATTTGTCGACACTTTTCATGTTCGATTACTCCATTCGGCTTTTTGTTGGCTTCTCATTTTATGTTTCGGTGTTAATTGGTCCTGACTACCATGCCACGCCATATGTCGGGTGCGGGCTTCACTGCACCGGCTGTCACCTGACACCCGGCTTAGGTTAGGAATACAAGCAGAAGCAGTTGCACACACCCCTCGTATAATCTCTGTTTTGTTTTCTGAGTTGGTCTGTGGTGTTTGCGGTGCACAATTCGAGTGTTAGGAGTAAGTTGATATGCTGCCTGGGTGTGTGCAATGATTTCAATCATCTGACCACATGACGACCCTTTTGTTGTGAGCCTTTTTCGCATGGGTTCGCGCGAAAGATTTCTTAATTGCTCCTCGAGTGTCAGTGTTTGGATCGTGTAACTGATCCCCAGTAGCAGATTGCAGTAAGGAATCAGTGTCAACTTTTGGTTTAGCTTGTGTCTGTCAGGACGTTGATTGATTTTGGAACATGTGGTGACACTTTGAGATGTTTTTGTGTTTTTTTTTTCTCATTTGGCAGTGCATGAGATAGGGCGCTGATAGGTGATATGGCTCGAGTTAAACTCGTGGTTTGATTCGGGATACAAGCAGATGGCTGGGGTTAGATTGAAATTTTAGAGTTTGCTGGGTTCACTCATGCAATCGATTTGAATGGTTGTCAAGAGTAACTTGAGCTGAAAAGATTAGGCGAATCCTTGTATGTATGTATACCTACATAATTATCTGAACTGACTGAATAGTTTTCCAAGTGAGCGGTTTGTTCTACGAATGAGGAAATTCGACAAACTGTTCCTTATACATTCACTACTCAAAAGGGTAGTCGGGTTACATGGATTAGCTTTGCATGATTTGCGATTAATGTGGGAAACAGTGGGTATAATGATCTGTATAGTGAAAGAGTACAGACTCTCATTTAGTGCGCAAAATGTGAAAAAAATTCTCAAGTGCGATCACCTTCGCACAAATAGGGATACCATTATGAATTTTTGAGTGTCGGCAATGACTTGGAAAGGTTTTATTTTTTGTACAGCCTTGTCTGCTGTCTAAAAAATTTATAGCATCATGCGGTTAAATTAAGTTTAAAAGATTCTACTTTATGAAGAATTTTCAGACCTCCTACTGGCCTAGACAAAGATTTTATTCCCAATCTACAACAGCGCTGTAATGGTAGTAATATTCAAGTCCAATGAACACAGATTCTGAGATTTTGAGCCACCGGTTTGAATGCTACCTGACTCATTGAAAATATGTATAATACATACCTTTGCAGTTGTTCAACCTAGAATAGATTTCAATAGGATGACATTCAGTCTTGAATATCGTAGCACACATCCCGGTAGGTATTTAGACTTTTGTGTTGGGTTCAGAACCCCACCTCCAACTCCAGATTTTATTTTTGATCCATCTGTCAACCAGATTGCACGGTCTAATATTTTTACCGAAATCATGCATTGGGGGCAGTACAAAACCTACCTTTCCAGAATTAAATAAAGAATTTTCCGATGACCATGTCATCTTGTTTATATTTGCATTTTAGCTGCAGTGCAGTTAAAACCGAGTTCAACAACAATTCCTAATTTTAGAATCCTTGGATTTATCTTTCTAGAATGCAAAGGAGTTGACAAATCGAATCCCTTCAATATGAACATCAGTGAGTCTCGTCCTAGTTTTAAATTATATAAAATCAGACTTATACAGCTCGCTAGGGCTATTGGCTTTGAAAGTATTGTAGGTCCGAAGAGAAATTCGCCAAATACTTACATACATATGTACATATGTATATGTATGCTACATCAGCATTCAAATCTGGATTTTAGATCCTGAGATCCTCACAATATTACCTATAAGATCTAGAACTTGTTTCAAAAGAAAAAAGTTGTTTAAAAAGTTGCTCACTATCGAAAGAAAATGGAAACAGGGTTACATTTCATGTTCAAAGAACCCGTTCACAATTTTTAAAGTCTTATTTAAATAAGTTCCACTAATTATTACTTACATATGTACATATGTATGTAAAAATATTAGACCGTGCAATCTGGTTGACAGATGGATCAAAAATAAAATCTGGAGTTGGAGGTGGGGTTCTGAACCCAACACAAAAGTCTAAATACCTACCGGGATGTGTGCTACGATATTCTAGACCGAATGTCATCCTATTGAAATCTATTCTAGGTTGAACAACTGCGAAGGTATGTATTATACATATTTTCAAAGAGTCAGGTAGCATTCAAACCGGTGGCTCAAAATCTCAGAATCTGTGTTCATTGGACTTGAATATTACTACCATTACAGCGCTGTTGTAGATTGGGAAGACAATCTTTGTCTAGGCCAGTAGGAGGTCTGAAAATTCTTCATAAAGTAGAATCTTTTAAACTTAATTTAACCGCATGATGCTATAAATTTTTTTAGACAGCAGACAAGGGTGTACAAAAAATAAAACCTTTCCAAGTCACTGCCGACACTCAAAAATTCATAAGTATTTCCACACCGCATTGATAATTCATAACAAATTTCACAGCACAAATATAATCTTTCACTAGAATATGCCGAATATGCTTTGTATAGAATAAACAGAATCCTTATTACACAGGCGATATACACTTAACGAACCATAGCCCATAATGTGTCACTGGTTCTCGAGTAAAAAAACACAAATTATCAGAAATTTACGAACCATGGCCAACCATTAAACGTGTAAAGAACCACAATGAAATTATTCGAATATTTTATGCGAGAAACACACAAACGCTCATTACCATAAAACCATAATTTATATCAACGATATCCATAACAATCGGCAACCGCCACAGTCATATCTGATGCTCATAAAATTATTCAACTAATTTTACGCATTTCTTACAAAAAAAAAACAAATTCGAAATATTTCCCATAATCGCGCCGCATCTGCGCAATGAAAACTTAGACATCCATGGATAATAAATTATCGGGCAGCCTCATGCGCGCTTAAGCTGCTCCTGGAATTCCTTAAGTGTCTTATTTATGGGGCATAAAAATTGCACTTTATTGATTTATATGTGCTTGTGCGCTAGTATAGTCCCCTCTTACTCTCATAAATAAAGAGATTTTCAGTGGCATTGTTGGAGAAATCATGGCAATGAAGTATCTGGAGTGCGAGCGAGTAGCTCATAATGACATTTCCAATCCAATTGGCCATGCCAATGTGCGGCTTGGCAAATTGCAATCATTCACTCATAAAGAGGAGCGAAAACGGATTAGAAGAAAACATCTCCGAACAATGGGAAGGGAAACAGGACAAACCGGGCTGCAGCGATTCCAAGACGCATTCAGATCGCTTAGATAAAAATGTTGTTTGTCGAGTCGTTTTGTCATGGCAAATGTTTGCGTATTTCTCGGCTAAGCGATGTGTGTGTTGATAAGAATGAGGATCAGCATTCAGCACGCCTGACAAAGGATCTTTTGTGTGAGAGGTTCCTGTAAAACTAGGCGAGCGTTACGTTGTTGGTGGCATGATTATCGCTTTTGTCCGGAAAGTCTGATTTATATCTTGATGTTTAGTGTGGCAGAAGCGGACTGATGATGTGAAAGGAGCTCATCCTTTGTGATAAGGATCTCTGTGAAATATGAATCCTGATTGTTGTTGCGGACGAAGGGAGTTTTGTTGGATTTTAATTACAGTTTTTGGAAAACGTAGACAGATCTGCCTAATGCGCTTGTAATCTGAGTATAAGCGTCCGGAGGGTGGGTCGTGATCTTTGGTAATATTGCACAGTTTTGTGTAATTTGATGAAGGATACGGTTTACGTTTATCTTTTTGTTTCTTCTTTATTTACATCTGAGTGGGAAAGGTCCAGGCTTAGCTGGCACGTCATGTGTTATGTATTTGGATTCTTGATCTCCGTGAGTTGAACTTTAATTACCATGTGAAGAACAGAGTACAGCTTAACTTACATACATAAAAAGTTAGACCGTATGGGGATTACTACTAGTCTCTTAGCCTACAGATATTTTGGAGATTCTGTGGTGAAGAAGAAGACAATTCTGTAAAAGTTTTTATAGTTCTTTTAAGGCCTACGGTGATATTTCAAGTTGGCATACATATAGTACATACCTATGTATGTATGTATGTATGCATATGTATATCACTTATTTCTTTTCTCACGTTCGTCATAAAAGTTTATACAAACAACGCCAAGATGAAAAAAAAAATATTCCAACGAAGGTGTGCTGTTCTGGGCATTTAAGCAATTCCAAAACTGCAACTCAAATAAAAACCTCTTTTTTTTCTAGTTCGTCTAGTTAACTACGTATTAAGTTGTTGGTATGCATTGTCAGAACTTTGTCTCGCTTTTGAATGCGTCCAATCTGTTAGAGATCCTTGGTCATTTGCCAACGTATGTAACTCTAACACCAATTCCGTTAAATTTCTGATTCATCCTTTTACTTTATATTTAGTAGTAATTTGGTTATAAATATAGAAATAGTACTATCGATCTTAACTTGGAGACAATCAATTGTCTATCCTCTGTCAATCCAATGCAATTGCAAATTTTTGTTTGTCTTTCTAGTTGGCTGTGTACTCTCGTTGTGCAGGGTGGGTCAAAAACACCCGATATTCCTATTTAAAATAAAACGACATACATATGTGTGTACATAATTTTCTACATAATGCGAAACTTATTTCCCTTATTTCCCTCTAGAGATTAAGTAAATTCCTTGTACCCATTACAAACGATTCGTTCCAAAATTTTGCCGGCTTTATTTAGCATACCGAGTGGGTAATTCATCTGGTAGGTTATTACCTTGGGAAAGAAACAATTGGTTTTATCGTTTTGACTAATTCGGAAAATTTCTTCCTTCAGGAACATCTTCTTCTACATTCTTGTAGAATGTACTGTCTTCTCACTTGATGAGACTTCACATGTTCACGAATTCGTACGTTTTCATCAGTTAATTCAGATAAAATGATTCATATCCCATCTTTTTATCATTGAGACATCACATGATGCTGTTAACTTCCTTGAGCTCGAGTTACTGTTACTGCCCACATTTCCCATCAGTCCCGCATTTTTGTCGAAATGTCATGTAATAATCTACGCACTCACTTAAAAAAACACTTGCTAGTTAATATTTGAATTTTACTTGTTTCATTCAAATATCATTTAACATTGAATTCATATAAACTGATTTTTCATTATTAAATTATTTACTTTCAATAAAATATTTGTTTGTTTTAGTTGTAATTTGCTTCTTGTCTGTGAATAAGTGTGAGCTACGGAAAAACGAAAGCATTGAACTTAAATTTACTAGAAATATTGTTCATTGGAAAGAATGGGAAAGAATTCTGAAAAATCAATTCGAAATGAAAACAAAAATATCAGCATTTCAATGATAGTTTTTGATTTTTTTCGAATTAAGTAACATGATAAAGGTAGAGGATTTCAATAAACGTTGAAAAATTTAGCTCGTTGATATTTTGTGCGTAGTTCGTGTTATGGGTGTATTATGGTCTTATGGTCTTACGGTTTTTAGGGTCCATGTTTCATGTCTATTCTTTCGACTTGATTCCAATCCTGTGTTCTTTTCTAGAAATTGATTTTGCGTAAGACTAGCTTACGTTCCCATATTAAAAATTAAAGTAGGTACATGACGTACTGAAAGAGAAAGGTAAAAATATGAACGCTTGACACAACGAATGATAGCTATTCTGAAACGCTTACAACAAAAACACTTCAAAATAACTAAAATCTGAAAAAAGAACAATATTTGAAATCAGTTTGACAAATTGTACACCACATACAAAAAGAAATTTGTGGGGTAAAAAGTCGTAAGTTTTGTCACTGAGCGAAAATGTTTTACCCTGTAGGGTAAATGTTTACCCTGGTTAGGTAAGGTATGTGGGTAGGCGACTAGAACACGTCGCCACACTCAGGTCAATACAGACCCATTGTGATACCCAAAGGGGAAAAAGTCCCTTGCCCATTGGTAAACCCTAGCACTGATTTGTATCTTATGGATCACCAAACCATCCTGTTGATTTGATGAACCTAAAAATTTCATTTATTGGTCTGTTCGTTAATTCTTCAAGGTCACGGAAAAAGTGTCGCCCTAGAAATTCGAATCTAAGGTGGATGAGCACAGGGCAGTGACAAAGAAAGTGGGTTGTATCCTCATTAGCTTCCTCGTCTCCACATCCCCGACATAGATCTTCATCCGTGAGTCTTAACTTTCTCATGTGGTACCGAAGAGAGTTATGCCCCGTAATAATTCCTATAAGGACAGAAAGAGACTTCCTATCCTTTGGCATAATTCGGTCGGTCCTACTCTTGTCAAAGCAAGGCCATAGGCTTCTGGTGATCACACAGGTGTCCAGGGAGCTCCATCTACTATTTGCCTCAATTCTGGCCAAGATCCATGTCTTTTGCTTCAATGTACAAGGCGGGATGAACACCGAGGTGTCTACCTGTTGCGATGTAGATTCAGAGTCTCTTTTTGCCAGTTCGTCTGCCTTCTCATTGCCTGGAATACCTTCGTGTCCAGGGACCCAGCAGAGTGTAACCTTGTGCTGTGTTCCAAGAACCCTGAGTTCTTCGCGACAGCACTTCACAAGCTTGGATTTTATTTCAGTAGCAGTAATCGCTTTTATTGCCGCCTGGCTGTCGATGAAAAAGGTAATACCTTCCGGTGGTATTGCCCTCATCGCAGTCTCACGGGCAGCTTTTGTCACTGCCAGAACCTCCGCTTGGAAAACACTGTTATGGTTCGGGAGGCGGACTGATCTAGATATTCCCAGAGGTTCAGAAAAAATGCCAGACCCTACGCCTACATCCATCTTAGATCCATCTGTGTAAATAGAGATGGAACGTGTGTTGGCAGGCTGGCCATCCTTCCATTCTTCCCTGCTTGGGAACGAGCTATTAAACGGTCTATGAAAATCTAGGAACGGAGTGAGGTAATCCGTAGCATAGCTTTTTCCTAGACATTTCTCCAGGATCATGGAATGACTTGTTGCATTATGATTCCAGCTATCTTACTGACTTATTCTTAGGGCACTTATAGCTGCCGAGGTTTTAACGAAAATGTCCAGCGGTAGAAGATTGAGGATAGCCTCTAGTCCGGCAGTAGGTGTTGTTCTCATGGCACTTGTGGTGCCAATGCAGGCCAATCTCTGGATCCTCGTGAGGGCCGCTAAGTTGGTGGACTTGCTGGCGGACGGCCACCATACAAGACAACCATACGTCAGAATAGGTCTTACTATCGCCGTATACATCCATAGAATAATTTTAGGTTTTGGACCCCAATTCTTTCCAAATATTCTACTACAAGTATAGAAGGCTTTAGTTGCTTTCTTAATTCTTTCATTGATATTAGGTCTCCAGTTCATTTTTTATCAAGAACGAGTCCTAGGAATCTAGCGCTATCCGAGATTTTAAGGGGAGTACCCCCAATGGACGGTAATGTGAACTCAGGAATTTTCCTTTTGTTGGTGAATAATACCAGCTCGGTCTTATGGGGATTGACCGCTAGTCCACATTTCTCAGCCCAGGTGACTAGGATCTTAAGCGCGTTCTCCAATATTTCGCTAAGGGTAGGTAGAAATCTACCTGTGGCCAGCAGTACTATGTCGTCCGCATATGCAATGGCCTTAACACCACTGTACCTGAGTTGTAGCAGCACCTCATTTAGTACAATGACCCATAGTAGCGGGGAGATTACTCCGCCTTGAGGGGTACCTCTGGAGGCGAATGCTTCCATCTTTGTTCCCTCGTGTTCTGCGATAATATGTCTTTCCTCAAGAATTGCAACAATTCAGCTGGTAACTCATATTCGGTGTTAATATTTCTTACTGAGCTATCGACAGGTTGAGTTGCACTCCCAGGGAAATGGGTGCTAATAAGCAATTTGAGTGACTCAGAACATGATTCAGTCCAATTACCGTCGGGATCCTTAAGTGATCCAAGTTCCGTTAATGTCATTACAGAAACTCTGCCAAAACCGACGCTTTGCTTTTTGCGTCTCGCTTTTGAACCTTCTCTGACTGTCTTTATATCGACCCCAGTTCGCATCTGAGTTTGTTCTTTTGGCACCATTGAGGAGACTCCTAGTGGCTCTCCTGATGCCTGCCAGCTCTTTGTTCCACCGTGGAGGCGATTTCTTACACTTCCCTTTGGTCACCGGACAAGCTATATTAAAAGCCTCTTTGAAGACATTAGCGACTTCCACGGCTTTCTCATCTATGTCGGAAGGACACTGCAAGTTACATTCTTGAAGGCGTCGTCGACTCTTACTCACTATTTTATTAAAGACGTCCCAGTTGGTTCTCCTGGGATTCCTATATGGTTTATAAGAGTCACAGGAGGACCGCAGGACATATTCAATAATCTTGTGATCAGAGAATGATTCCACCTCCAGAACTTTCCAATTTTCAATTAAGAGAGAACTCGAATTACTTGCTAGGGTTATATCTATTACTTCTTGCCTATTTCTAACTACGAAGGTAGGTTCACTACCCCTATTGGCTATTATTAGGCTACTTTCAATAATAAACTCAAATAAGGACTCACCGCGGTGGTTGGTATCACTGCTGTCCCATTGTACATGGTGCGAGTTAGCGTCGCATCCCATGCGTAGGTCCCATCCTTCGTCTCTTGCCCTCTGCACAAGTTCGCGGGTTAATGAGGATGGTGGGAGGGTGATTGAGTCGTAAGGCATGTAGACGGCTGATAAAATCAATGGGGAAAACCCCCTCCGCTCCAGCTTTATCACCGTGTGGTCCATGTCACTATAGTTAGACAGAAGAAATATGTTAGTAAGTCTCCTGGCTACTATACAAGTTCTGTTCTTACTATCTGCGCTACATGGAGTCGCGCTATACGTGGCAAAGTCTTTATGCCCGAGCCCGCTGATCTTGCCACGGGTGGTAACATATGTATTTCAAAAATGAATTGTTTGAACACATTACTTAAAATTGGCATACATATGTACATATGCAGATCTTCAAATATAATATAGATATATAGAGATAGTCTCTGGATAAGGCTTATTCAATAAGCAAAATAATATGTATAGATATTTCTAAGGTTTATCTTAGGGACAAATTGCAGCACCCTAAATATACATACATACGTACGTACTAATTGAATACATTGTCTTACTGAAAAAATACCAATCAATCGAGAATAAATGAAATATTTTCGAATGGCAATATAAACGCTGAAACTTAAACTTGATAAAAAAGAATATTCATTACAGAAATGTACATACATATGTGTTTCTATAATCAGATAAAAGGTATGTATATGGCCTTAGTTTTTCGGAAATTTAGTTAAACATTAATGCAAATTTTAAAAGATATACTCCCTACCCTGTTAAAGAACCTATTATTATAATTCATCCACAATCTTTGGCAATTATTGTTTGCGAAATTTCTATTTATCAAAACAATTTTACGTTTTTCAGCAAAATTTTATGAGTTTTATATTTTAATTTGCCATAACAATTGTTTCAACCTGTTCGCAATTGGCTGAATAGCATTGTAATAGTGTTTCTGTTTTTGTGTTCATTATTTTTCAAAAGAATAAGCTATCTGAAAACATATTGTACATATGTATTTTGATTTTTACATTTTCGATCAACAGACGAAATTCAAATTTTTCTCTTCTTTTACTTAAGAATACGAATTTAAATATTTGTAATATCTAGTGAACGGTTGTCATCGCCCGTCAAATTACTAGTTGTTGTTGTAATTTAAGGTGAAAGTGACCAATTTGTTGTTGTTTTTTATGTTGAATTGACCGATTTAGGGGTGAATTGACGGATTTGTAACAAATGTGCGTGAAAATGTAACAAAATGGGTGAAAATAGCCTTGTAGGCAACTGGAAAAAGCCGGAAAAGTTTAATATCTCGTTGTTCAATGATTTCTGGTCTTGGTTTCATATCTAGAAATACATACATACCGACAGGTAATGGGCCCAGGTACAATGGCAGGATCTACAGCAAGCATTATAAAACTAAATGCGGAGAATTATTTTGTTCGGAAATAATGAATGGAATTATTACTCATGAAGGAGAAGCAATCGAGTGTCAGGAATGAGACCAAGCTGGAGCGAGCAATCAATAATTCAATCGGTGAGTGGCAGGAATATGATGATCAAGCTCGTGGTTGGATAGGTCTCTTAGGGGATGATAGCCAGTTATGTCACATAAGGACTTGTACAACAGCAAGGCTCTGAAGGTTTTTCATGAAAAGGATACGTTGAGCAATAAAGTCTCTTTGATGCGGCGTATTTGCTGTACAAAATTGGATGACACTGGTAATATGGAAAAACATATTGTGACTTTAACCAATTATTTTCAGAAGCTGACCTTGGGGTAGAGTCAAAGCAAAGTTGGATCGTGGGGATAGTTTTAAGCAACCGATAGTGACAAGTGTGCTTTACGCTCCAGTAATAGAAGGGAACCTGTTGTCTGTTAAAAAGTTGTTAGACAAAGGGCTTAAAGTTAATTTCATTCCAAGGACATGCGAAATTATGTACGAAAACAATCAAGTTGGATTCGCGGATGAACAACAAGGTTTATTCCGATTGCGTCAACCACATAGGGCTTATGCCCCGATCGAACAGAAGTCAAGATGCATCCACCATTAGCATCGAGTGTTTGACCATCGCGATCCAGAGCCAATCAAGTCAATGTCAAGCAGTGGTTTGGTTAAAGATTTGGTTATAGAAGATTGTGGTATTAAGGTCAGGTATGTACATATGTGCAAGTTAACACGTATGCCGTTTCGAAAGCAGTCATCAAGTAAATCGACTGCCGTATTGGATTCGATTCATAAGGATGTGTGTGGTAAAAAGTAGACACTATCTAAAGTTGGAACGCTCATTTTTATTAGTTTTATTGATGATTTTTCTCGATATACAGTTGTATACTTATTAAAGCTTAAGAGGCCTCTACCCCAACTGTCGAACCCATATTCGAACATACACTTATTTAGTGAACATCCAAATTGGTTAAAACATAAGATAAACAATTTATTTTTCGAAATTAAAATATTTGAAATATTCCATTCAAAATTATATTTCAGTATTTGCCTTAGTGGCAAACTGACTGGTCATAGAAGGGTGTAGTTTATTATTCATTTTTTTTTTATTTGCGTTGCTGGGCAACAATATAAGTAGAGTATTAGTAAAGGGATCTATAGCAGAAATCATTGAACAACGAGATATTAAACTTTCCCGTCATTTTCCAGTTGCCTACAAGCTATTTCCACGCACATTTGTTTGACTTGGTGAATTCACCCCTAAATCACAACAAAATGATGAACTGACTTTTGAATCACAACAACAACAAGTGAATTTGACAACTGATGATGAGCGCTTGGAAGAAACTGGAAAGTTGTTTGGGAATGTTCACTAGATATTACAAATATTTAAATTTTTTTTTTTTATTAAAATATCAGAATCTCGCTTGATAAAGAAAACAAACAAACATAGAGAAATATATTTCATTAAAGTATTATCTAGAAAATAACGAACATATTAAGTAATATGTATGTGTACTTTTTTATTGGGTTTGTTCGCGTACTCTCCCAAAACAACGAATTTTCACGAAAATGTACGAAAAGTTACCAAATACTTTTCGAGTACGCAAAAGTTTCGTAGTTTTTCACACAAAAGAGCGTAAAAAATTTCCTCATGCAACGAATTTTAGTGCAGGAAACAAGTCGGAGCTCGCGTTGTGGTTGACAGTAGTCGTTATTGGCCCATGAATAATTGTGGTATTTTTTTTATATGGCTATCAAAACTAAGGACTGTTCGAGAAAAAATCCAGAAACATTTTAGGTCTCGCAATATCGAAATATGACATCGCAGTACCGTTATGTTTTTACAGTAAAAAATCTTAAATTATTTGATCTTAAATAAAGTGAAGATACTAATTCAAAAGAATATTTTAACAAATTGTTACCGTCCTATCCCCCTCATACAAACGTACCCACACTGAGCTGATTCTCTCAGCACATGTTGTTTGATCAGCAAACATCAAGTGTGCAAGTACGCTCGCCCTCGTACCTCAACTCCAGGTTCGTCTTTTAGCAAAGACAAAGCTGGAGAGTTAGTTCGTAAGTTAGATTTTAGTTAATCGTAAGATTAAAGCCAAGTAGCGTGGTAGTAAATCGCAAAGCGAAATAAACTTAAAAAAAAACGGTAAGTGTTTTTTTTTTTCATTCACGAATCAAGTGATTTCACCTATTTATATAACTATATGAAACATAACTTGTTTCTTTTAACATTTTCAGGTCTAGTTTCTCTTTCCGGATTTCTTTTCGACCAGTCATTAAGATCATGAACCAAAAAAGATTTATTTAACGTACAAGTACAACTAATGACAAGCGATTTCATCCTTATTTTACTTGTTTTTAGCGATGTATTTGTATCTCAAGATGACTAATTAAGTAATTTTTTTTTTGTATGTACTTTATCAAGTTCAAAGCAATATACTACTTGAAAATGTGTAGTGAAGATTCGCAAATAAATGAATAAAGTGCACGACTGGGTCGTACGTACTTGCACCGTAATGCTATAAGTGCATAATTTTATCAGGATTAAAGTCCAAGTCTTGCTTATCCCAGTAAAGTAGGCGTGGCATTCCGCGTTTCGATGGAATAATAGTCATAACATTGTAGGAGTTTACTCAATGTTTTGTTTTTATAAAAATGCCCATAAAAAGTGGGC
Organism: Xylota segnis; assembly: GCA_963583995.1. NCBI lineage: Eukaryota > Metazoa > Arthropoda > Insecta > Diptera > Syrphidae > Xylota > Xylota segnis. The sequence goes on from OY757237.1 coordinate 81,118,768, forward strand.
GTTGCCAGATAGGGTGATTGAGTGAATTATAGAGAATTTTAAGGCCTATTACTTTGCTTAAATAATTTTTTCTCAATTTCTAGTAAAAATTTTGAAAAAAATAAGTTTTATAAAAGTGGGCGTGGCATTGCAAAATTTGGTATGCCATTATTTTGCACTTGTCTTATAACCTACAAATAATAATTTTTAGCCCAATCGCCGCACAAATACCCGAGAAACAGCTGATTTTAAATATTACCGTTATTCGAATTTTTCGTGAAAAACGTGGTATGCCACCTCATAGCATATACCCAAACTAACCCATACATCAAATTTTATCGAAATCGTTAGAGCCGTTTTCGAAAAAATCCATTTTAACTGAAATCGGCCTTAAGTAAACTACCCTTAATTTTGAGGTTAGAATGAAAATTCAAATTTCGCCTCTAGGGAATATCCCACAGACCCTATATATGAAGTTTGAAGCAAATCCGTCCAACCGTTTAGACTGCAGTCGAATATACAGACAGACAGACAGACAGACAGACAGACTGACAGACAGACAGACGGCATTGGCGGACCTACTTTTTTGGACTTCTCCATTATAGTAATGTCAAGTTTGATTAAAATCTCGAGTTCCAAATTTTGCACGAATACAATACTTGCCCTATAGGTATAGGTGCAAGTAAAAAACAAATAGAGCTAAAGGAACGATATATTAGTTTAAATTAAAAAAAAAAGGGTAACAGAACGACTCCGATGGAAATTGATTGAGGGTATTGGTTCAACCTCAAATAAGTTCAAACCACAAATGTATATGAAAAAAATAAGTTTCAAAATATTAAGGTGTAAAATAGTTTTTTGAATGCAAAATACTTTGCTCCATAAATTTGATTTGAGCCAAATTTTGTACAAAAATATGATTCATTAAAAAAAAGTACTTGCAAAAATACAGGTGAAGCATTTGAACAAAATATTACAACACCGATGAACAACACTTTTGAACTACTCAAACCTAGTCGAGAACGAACCAATTTACATTATCTTCCCCTATCGTCCAGTTCTGTTTACCACTATGTCTGTCGCGTTTATATACATTTCTATTCACATATGTATATAACATATGTATATATGTATTGTTTTATATCTCTAACCAAAAATAATATAAATGTTAAATGTAACTTTTATCTAAGTTAAAACAAAAACATCCTTTATTGATTCTTTCATGCCCGATCGTGTTGTAAAGCATACTTCGAACATGAAAGATTTAAGTTTATACTAATATTTACTTTTTTTTAGAACGGGTGCAATAGGCCTACTGGGGAAACCGAACACCCGAGAAAAAGAAACGGTTAACGCACCGCAAAGCATACCTCATAGGTGGTGTGGAAATGCTTTAATTCAAATTGTTCAAAATAAAATAAATTTTACTTCTTCACTATCCGAAATTAATTCTTTTTATTAGTTCATTCACTTAACTTAGTTAATTTATCTTAGTTTTTAATGACAAAAGTCGAAAAAAATTACAAAAAATATTAGCATTCACATGCCTGTGAAGTACTATGCATTGGGCATTGATTGAGCATTAAAAAAAATTAATTAATTCTATAATACTTTACATATATGTATGTATGTATGTACATATCCATACATATTTGGACATGCGTGATATATTTTTGTTGTTTTATGACTTACAATTTGGCGCCAGAAGTATAATAGTTGAATCTGCAAAATGTAAAAGAAATTTACAGAAATAAATGTATGCTCTTAAATGTGTATTTCTTACTCACCAAATTATATTATACATATATACAGAATTGCAATTTAAGCTCCAGTGCAAGGGTTCCTGGCTTCTTTTGTAATATTGTTCATCCCTTTATCCAACACTACTTTCTTGATTCCTGCAATTACTAAATTTTGTTTTGAAACTAATATATGTATGTACTTACCATAAATCCATTTGCTCGACTTCCTCCTGTTTTCTTCATTAATTAAATAAATAATGCATTACAAATAAATATCAAATGGATATTTATTGCAAGCAAAACAAATCCAAATCGCCAGAAATCCAAATAACAAATCACAACAAATCAAAACAACAATTGTTCCTCCACCAATTTCAAAACAAAAAATATTTCACCACAAATTAAAAGCTGCGTTCAGTTCAACATTTTTTTAGTGCTGAACTCTATGAAAATTCATTCAGCTCTTTATAAAAGGTTCATGTCTTGGCTCACACGTATTCACAAACAAGAGGCGAATTACAACAAAACAATGTAAACAAAAGGGTTTTCGCAGGCAAGAGGGACGAAAGTTTCATATCTCTTTACTCAATGATCTCTGATCTATAGATAGCTTTCCTTGGTTGTACAGGATGAGTTTCAATTGTGTATGTTATTTTGATGTTGCCTCACGGAAAAATATGAAAAATTCAATTTTTGTATTTTTATGATAATTTTATATTTTGGGAATCTGGTTCGACCGTTAAAGAACTGTAGAATACTACAGTAGAAACGTTTTCTGTTTGTAACGTATTTTCAGGTTTTCAAACAGGTTGGAAATCTAATAAGAAACATAAACTTTTTACTTTTACTACCTTAATGGAGAAGTCCAAAAAAGTAGGTCCGCCAATGCCGTCTGTCTGTCTGTCGGTCTGTCTGTCAAATTTAATTTTCGGACTAGTACGAAGTAATGCAACACGATGGCGTACCACGTTTTGGTCTAAGTATGATACAACGGTACTTAGGACCGAGGTGACTAAAAGCCGATTTGCTTGAAAACGCCTTCAACGATTTTATTAAAATGTTCACATAAGATTAAACGTCTCAAATCCTATAAGGAACTGTATCACATTTTTGGCCAAAAGTTAGTATAACGGTATTCTTGGCGAAATTGAGCAGTTGGAGCCAATTTATTCGAAAACGGCTCCAACGATTTTTATTAAATTTTATATTAGAGCAAGCCTTTTTAAACTCTATGAGATGGCATACAACGTTTTTGACCAAGACTGTTTTAAAAGGTACTTTACTTAAAGCCAACTTCATAAAAATACGATTTCTCGAAAACTTTTCTCGATCGATACTGTTTTATTTTCATATTTAGGCTTCTTTTACAAAACTCTATAAGATGGAATACCACGTTTTTGGTTAAAACTGCCTAAAATTCTACTTTCCTTGCAGCCAGTTTAACAAAAAAACGCCCTTCATGTCATATTAATACGCAAACATGAATTTTGTCCCTCTTTCTTCCTACTGAACCGATTTTCAAAATTATATACCATTGCAAAATGAACACAGCTGTTGTCATGGAAACGTTTTTTTTTTTTTCCTTACGATACAGTTTTAATTGGTGCGCATGTGCTACTGGATTTGTCCGAATTTCATTTTCATTGGTTAAAAGACAGAGAGAGAGAAAGAAAATATTGTTACTTTTTTAGGGGTTTATGTACTTTGGGTTTCCGCATATTCACCGGAGTTCGAAGGCTATGAATTTATGAGTGAAACTGAATGAAAATAACATATTTAGTAACGACGTTGCTTGATTTTCAAGAGCTTTATCAAATCCTAAAGATGATATCTAACGTTTTTGGCCAATCTGCTTAGAACGATGGTTTACTTTTATTCAACTTACATATATATTCGTTTATTTCTTTTTACCTAAAATACACACAAGAATTTGAGATATGCATAGGTGCAAGTTTGTACGGCCCAGTCGTGCACTTTATTTTAATTGATATTGATATGAGTCCCTGCGATGGGACTCAATTGAAATTTACGTTAAAAAGAGTGTTATAAAATGCAGTGGTTATCATTAACTACGGAGTAAATGCTGTGTTTTTCTCCTTTATCAGATGAAATGTGCTTTTAACATGTTACCGAAAATTTAGTTTAAAAATATTGACATCATTACACGAAAATCATGGCTTAATTTGACAAAATTTTATCAATTTTCAAGCACTAATATCTCGAAAAAGAAGAAAAATTTCAAAATTCTGTTTTTTAGCTTTCCAAAGAGTCTAATTTCATATTACACCAACTATGTTTTCTTATAGTAAAATGGGAAACCGATTTACACTTTTGTGAAAAAAAGCGAAAGTTGGCTCCGAAATATTCAAATATTACAGCGACAACAACCTTATTCAAAAATCTGCTCTACCACATTGCAGATAAAACTCTATTCTTTAAAATGTGATAACTACCATTCAAATCGGTTCAGAATTCGCCGAATGGCATGGGAAACCGATTGCTCATTTTTCGTGAGAACCTGAAGAGAAAATGAAGGAGTACGTAGAATTTGTGAAGAATAAATTCGAATGAAGCCTAAAGTAATAATATCAGATCGAGAGAGGGGTCTTGTTTCCATATTTAGAAATGTCAGACGAATAGGATAGCAGGATTTTCAGTCTGGTATTACGTTGACTACTACACTAATAAACAGATTATTCTATCTCGTCGATTACAAGCCATCTACATCTACTTTTTTTAATCAATTTTCACCACTGATCATGTTATCTACATAACAATCGTATTCAAGCTCTTAACACGACTTCATGTTCCCATCACACCCAGCGGGGCATACTCCTCGTATCTGACAGTGTACCATCAGTCCCACCAGGCACACAGTTCTTCACATAATGACATACAATTTAATTTCAATTAATTCATTCAATGACTTGGCGAAGCTGTCACTGCTAACAATGACGACTCAATAATCATCTCACGAGGGCGCTCCTTCATCCGGGCCCTCCTCTCCGGATCAGGCATTTTTCGTCTTCTTTCATTGAAATCGACATATAATTCACAGTCCCATTCAACGGATGAAATTAATATCGACTCCCATCATCATCATCAACTTCAACGTATTGCCGGAGTCAAGAAGAAAAGGAAAGGAGCATTTGCTGGTATTGTCAGTTGATGAGGATCCCAAAACACGATGCGGCTTACCGTGGATTTCCTTTCTGTCAGTGCGGTGATGGTGATGATAAATCCTTGATATTTTGAAAGACAACATAAGGTTTCCAAAAACGCTGAGTGGAGGTTTTGTTTGCCCCTCCTCTCGTTTTGTTTTCCAATTTGAATGATGGCGACCGGGAAATTGAGACTACTAAAACCACGATGACGCCGTGGAGAAGGAGAGATAGAAATTAAATCATCTTCGCCAAGACATGGGTGCCACTGACACAAGAGCCACTTGAAATTAATTGCTTGTCATTATTCTCTTATGTCGCCCGAGCAGATTGTGTGTTGTAGTACAGAGGCTCTGGAACTCGAGCTGTGCTCAATGATATTGAGAGACAAGGCGGTGGCGTTCGACGGGTGGTGGGGTACGCGTGAAAGCGCACTTTCTTTGTTGAACGGGTTTTTAATGAAATTTCCATTTTCCTCTAACCTTTTTTTTGGTTTTTGCTCTGCGGTCCTTTTTACAGAGGGAGTGGGAGCCATGTCTGGTCTGACAGTACCAATGAGAAATGAGAACTTCTTCACGAGCAATTGAAAAACTCATCAAGTCATTCCCAATTGGGATGGAATATTTGTTGACGGCTGCGGTGTGTGAGAGGATTTATGTTGGTAGTTAGTGCTGGTTGGTGTGGTCTTGAATGTGCAATCAATAATTTCGTGGCTTTCTTGTCTTACATTAACTGAGAAAGAATGTATGTATCTGAACGTTGCACGAACTTATAAATTGGCTTGAAGAAACAACATATTATAGATCTCCTCGAATTAATATTATAAGTGTTTTGCAAGGTACCTTCATACATATGTACATATGTACATAAATGCTAATGTCCAAATTAGACGATGGTTTTAGATTGTGGATGGAGACTGAAATCTTCTGGAAATAATTCTGAGAAAAGTTTTAGTTTGCTCAGTTGCCCTCAAATATTGTTTACCTAGAAAACAAAACCTGACCAAAACACCTGGGGTAGTATTAGGTATATGTAGTGTGAATTTAAGAGAGTCACCCAACTTCGCTTTTTTACCGATCCTTTGGAGAGGACAACAATGATCCTCTCGCTACTTGGATCACCAAAAATTGGAAACATGTGTTAGATTCCTGAATTCACCAACTCAGACTTTAAGGTTATAAACCGTTACCCCAGTTGGCATAAAATAAAATATCTATACTGATATCCTTGTAAATAAAAAAAAAAAAAAAACAGTAAGAATGTCTAGTGGCGATGTTGTCATATTTCTTTCGGATACTCGGACTATGCTCGCTTGATTAGTGATAGAAAAAATAAAAACTCTCGTGATATACATAGATGGTGAGAGAACGCAACTCATGTTGTCTGTGATGGACGCTCAGACTTTTCCAACAAAAGTAACCATCCAGCAGAGCCAAACTCCAAAACATCTATTATTAATAGCCAAAGGTTTTGTTAAAAACAGTTCTAATCTCGAGAAATCTCTTAATAATCTTGGAGCGATATCGTCCCTTTCTGACTCAAAAATAAAACAATCTCTAAATTACTGTTTGTTTCCAAAATTTCTCCTGATCTCAGGAAATTGAATACATGTAGTATGTATGTAATTCATACATTTCAATGAACTTGACATACATACACATGAATATGTATTTATAAAAAGCCGTCAGCATATTTACACCGAAGAACGACGTCTTGAGTAACGATCATGATCTTCAAGAAGCTCTCTGACATCATCCCGATCATAAATCACAATCCAATGCTATTCGAAAATGCTGAAACCCATAATAAGGTAATCAACCATTTCCATGATATATTGTCGGCGGCATCGGCTATCAAAATCAAAGAGCTGCACAGAAACGTAAAAATATTGATTATTCGGGCTCCGCTTATTACGTTATTCAAATATTCCTCCACCACACGGAACCAGGGGTCATCGATATCCAAAATATAATTAATGGCCACCGATAATTCTTCTTAGTAACAACAACAGCAGCAGCAGCCGCACCAGCAGCATCAGCTCCAGCTTCAGTCACAGTAGTCAGACAAAATGACAAATGATCCGACAGCCCACCGCATCGAAAGGCGTGTATCTTTCTCTTCTTCTTCAGTAAAAATAAAAAAAAATGAAATGATTTACCGAGGAACTTCAGTAAATAAAGATTCCACATAGCGCGGCGGCAAATGCTTATTACAATGACACCAGGTAATTTTCAGGTGTCATTATTACCACATACTCGCCTCGCCGAGATATTCAAATCGCCTTGTCATCCGACAACCGACACAAAGCCTCCGACGACTGTCCGAGGAGGCGTGTAATTTCCCCCATCGATCATGATTAGTGGGAATTGTGCTGTGGATGTCTCGGTCGGTTGATTTAAGGGATCTCCCCGGTGTCCGATTGTCAAAAATTTCACTCCATGTCAGATGTTAATTCGATACGAAACCGACTGTAAGTGGAGGGACAAGCAGACAGCAACAACCAGGAGCTTTGCTTGTTTAATTTATCATTAATTTTTGAGGTATTTTCTGACAGCCAGAGAGTGAGATATGTGAAGCGGGGAACCCGAGGAGAACCCCTACTTGCTTGAGTGCACACCGTCCGCCTGGTCAGGCAAGCGGAAAAATCGAAAAATCCAACAATGCTACCGAATATAGTGACCGGCCATTTCCCCTTGCTTCCTGTGTCATTTGTCTGGCCACTGTTCCCAGAGGAACACCGACGCATTGATTAATGATCCCGGTGACCAGTGAGAGGCGATTTTTCATGCAGCCAAAGAGGTTTTCCAGACGCTATATCGCGATTAGATGTGGAAAAGGTGTGTGCGTGTGCAGTGTGGAGAATGCTTACGAGCTCTGGATGCATTTTTGATGAGCGAAAGTCAACACAGTCCCGAATTCAAATCGTCTAACAAATAACAAACAAATGGACTTAATGAGTTGGTTAATTTGTGTCTGCGTGGCTGGGCCGGTTTGCGGTCACCCGCATAGGTTTATCGTTGTCGTCATTGTGCCGTTTTGTACGCAGTTTTGTTCGACAATTTAGAGTTGGTCATTCCAATTTGGTACGCACTGGCGCGTATAGCGATTCGGAATGTGGAACAAATAGAAACACATTTTGTTTAATTATGTGGCGACCGGGTCAATTAGAGTCTGCCGTATAGGCACCTGTGGATTGTCAGGATGGATGCCATTAGAAGGGTAAATTTTAATGACTTCAGTCTTTTCTTTTTTTAAATAAGTTTGGCTTTACAGATCACACGCGATTGTGGTCAGGGTGGCGAAGGTGTGGGAACGTGTTATTAATTGGACGACATAAAATCAGGTTTGCTCTCAAGACGTGTGGTTCCAACCGTAAGCTGGAACCGCACACACAGCTCGATGGACAATCAATTTCGGGTGGCCTAATGTCTCGTTTTGGCAATTTGCTGTTCGTTCCAGACTTCTTTATTTAGGGTTTTTAAGCATTTAAATATGGGCGCCGTGGGTCAGTGGTTAGTGCGTTGGACTATGGAGCAAGAGGTTCAGGTTCGAATCCCAGTCGGGGAACACCCGACGTCCCCACTTCTCGCGAGCGTCTGACAAACATCCGAGAGTACAACTGTCCTGAGAAAGCTTCTCAAATACGCACGCTGGTCCTAACTCACAAAAAATTCACAAGGTGTGTTTGTATGGAGGAAATTTTTTATTGAAAATAAACGAAAAAAGTTGTATGAAAATTATTTGAAAAAACCAAAATTTGATCAAAAAGCATCAGTTGCTCATCTCAGGTCGTGTGAAATTCCATATTTACTTACTTAGATCCTGTATCCACTTGTGGGTCCTAGAAAATAGGACCCGAATACTCCTAGGATCGCCGCGTATCCTGCCATCCTGAGTAAGCGGGTTCCATTGCATCGCGTGGTTATGTATGGACCTGTCACCCTTTCGGCGAGTATGTCCAATCAACTGCCACTTTTGTCGTCGCATTGTTGTGTCTATAGGTTGATGGCCCGTTCTCTGATAGAGTTGTTCGTTAGAGATATGGTTTGGCCAGAAAATCCTAAAGATATAACGTAAGCACCTATTGACGAACGTTTGCAGCTTCCTCGTGATAGTGGCGATCACCCTGCAGGTACCACATCCATTTAGCAGCACGGATTCAACATTGGAACGGAACAGTCGTAGCTTGGTGGTTAAGCTAATCGCGTTGCTACGCCATACTGTGGATAGCATCCCAAATGCAGATCTTGCTTTGCCTATTCGGCCGGCTACATCCAGTTCGGTTCCGCCATTGGTTGAGACAATACTCCCAAGGTATTGGAAAGTTTGTCCAGCAATTCATACATGAGTTGATGAGTTCGGTCTTAGGCTGATCATTTTTGTTTTTGCCAAGTTACTTTTCAGCCCAAGGACGTATGCATCCCTCTCCACGTTCGCTGTCATTTGGTAAAGGTCCATATTGAAATAGTGAAATCCCATGAAACAGTTCTTTTAACTGCTGAGCCGTTTCATCGGACGATAGGTTAGGTTAGGTTAAGCATGAGGGTAGGCGACTAGAGTAAATTATCATATCGCCATACTCAGGTCAGTACAGACCCATTGTGATACCCATAGGGGAAAAAGTCCCTTGGCCATTGGTAAACCCTAGTACTAATTTGTGTCTAATTCTTCAAGATCACAGAAAAAGTGTCGCCCCAGATATTTGAATCTAAGGTGGATAAGCCCAGGGCAGTGACAGAGAATGTGGGCTGTATCCTCATTGGCTTCCTCGTCTCCACATCCCCGACATAAATCTTCATCCGTGAGTCTTAGCTTTCTCATGTGGTACCACAGAGAGTTCTGCCCCTTGATAATTCCTATGAGGACAGAAAAGGATTTCCTGTCCTTTTGCATAATTCGCTCGGTGATATTCTTGTCAGAGCAAGGTCATAGGCTTCTAGTGATCACGCAGGTGTCCAGAGAGGTCCATCTACTATTGGCTACTATCGGTCGATAAATATGGTTTGATTGATACGGAAACAACATGCTCACATATAATACATTTTATGACCTGAGTGCCCAGCGTGCCATTTTGGGCACGAACAAAGAATCAAAAAAAAAGTATGAAATTTTTTTTAATTTTTTTATTTTGAACATGCACATTACTTTCCAGACATAATAATAAACATGGAAATAATTTTTGCACCATCGGATTCGACCGATTTATCACAAATACGTACTGTGTGAAAAGTACAAATTCACAAAAATGCATATCGCCGAGCGGGACAAACTCAACTGAATTTCAAGCTCTCAAATGCAGTTGGTTTCAAACGGCAACCGGTGAAAACTGTGTCGTTTGTATCGTAGAATATAATAAAATGGTTCGCATGCATTTTGAAATATTTTCGTTGAACAAACTTTTTGTCCAAAAAGTGCGTGCCCAAAATAGACATGTGGGCATTTAAGGGTTAAGTATTTAAAAGTCACAGGTCTATGAGTACAGGTCACAGACAGGAAGCTCTAAAAAGAAATATCTGACAAGAGTATGAGAACTTATCTAATCTGGCAACATGGATACTTGACAATCATCGGAAATTATGTATAACATTCAGGAACAGAAGTGTATCTTAGCGGCCACACTTACACCAGTCCATTCTGAAACAACATAGCAAGCAAGAGCTTAACAGAAAGGTTTTAAAAGAAGAACTATGTACATACATATGTACACCTAATTGCAATCTTCTTCGAGCGAAAGAACAATTTCTGTTTGATCAAATATTTGGAGCGTTTCATATCCACCTTGGGCCATGTCAGTTTGAAGATGATACACGCAGTGCCGTTTATAAGATTAATTGAATTCCCAGCGCTGAGCTTAAGCAGCAGATTAACTGCAGCCAAGGCACGCTGATATTTGCCTAATCCGATAAGATCGGTTAGGTCGAAACCAGCCTGGTGAGCTTATCGGTCATACAATTTCAGATGAGATGAATGTTCACTTGTTCAACCAACTCATTAAGAAACAGGCAACAATCACATTTCAGCCTTGATCGAAAATTAGTGAGAAAAGTGCGAACTAATTTTTATATTACCAAATAGTAAGTAATCCATAAGCAGTAAGGTCTTGTATTGTGTTAGATCTGTGTATTGTATAAAAAACAATAATGTATATGAATCACGGCTATTGTTACTCATAAATGCTACGTTCATAAGTTCAAAAAATATGGGTCCAATTAATTTTTCACTGCTTGCACGATTTTTCGTAGAAAAGTATAATGACTTCCTTTCACTTGGCTTCTTTTTCATTTGCAGGGTAGTATAATCGACAAAAAACTTTCTGTCAACTTCAGCTTTAACTGCTTCTGTCCTGAATACCTTCTTACAAAATGATGGGACACTCTGACATCTGTCAATCAATGTCGAACTATTTACTGTCCAGCATATCGGTCTGGTTGCCGCACCCAATCCAAACCAAATCACATTAATCTCTGTGCTTATCTGATTGCAATGATCCTCGTCGTTGCCAATGCCATCCACATCGTGCAAATCTCCAGAAACTTTGGATTAACTGCTTGAGTGCTGTGGTTTTTGTTTTTTTAATTTTGTCTTTTGGCGGCAAAATGTTACTGCTACTGGAATGCAACATATTTGGATTACTCCTGAACAGTGGCATTGAGAATTTACCTCTGCCTTTTTTGACTGACGTTGATCTCTTTGACATTTTTTTTGGGATGTACTTGCTTGAGACAGTTTTTTTCTTTTTATTTATCAATCAAGGTGTCTTTGTAGTATTAATGGATATTTACTTTTGAACAGACCGAAATCTGAAGACGACGATTGATGATTGTCTGATTTGAATTATACTTAGTAACAAAAACAGCTTTAGCCGTCTTATCGCTGTGGCTGTAGCCTAAGACCGCAGGCATTAAGACATTCAACGATCGCATTAATTCAGAAAAGTTGGAAGAATTAACAAAAACTTCTCTGCTAAGAAATTTGATTCTAGCCTCCGACAGAGTTTGCAATTTCAAAGGACAAGAAACTACAGATGTTTGCCTTGTATGTACATATGGAACTGTGTTCGTAAAAGGTCATCCAATAAGAAGTGTCATTTTAAATTTTACGTTTCGAAAAGTTTGTACAGCTTTTGGCCATCATCAAGCGTCTTACCGCACAGCTAAAATAAATTTAATCGATAAATTTGAACGTTTCGGACAGGTCATTAGTGCGAGTGTGAAAGTATGAAAACGACAACTCGTGTTGGAAAATCTTCAACAAGACACTTAAGAAACTTTCCTTCAATACATTCTTTTTTAATATAACTAAGTTTTTGTCTTATCAATTAGTTTTTGTTTCATGAAATAAGGACGTTGGACAGGTAGCTACCCATCGGTAGTTCCTGCAAGCTCCGCAATTCAGCCGCGGTCATTCGCTATCGCAACAAGTCTAATGGCTTAATTATTTGCAAACGGCACGGTAAATTTCGATCATCCAAAATTTGATAAACAGTATTATAAACATACTTTCGAGTCGACCTTTACGCTTTCTCGCGTAGTGCTTCATTTCGTCTTCGATCGTTTTAATGCCGATAGATCTCGGCATATGTATGGGTGGATATCAAAAATTATGATATACCACAGTGCTTTAACAATCCATTTAAGCATTTTGTTTCCAAAAGTTCAAGGACTTCCTTGTATAAAAGGAGCTGGTTTTCTGTATTAAGCTTGAAAACTCATATATGATCTTTTTAAGACGATGCCAGAAATTTCACAGCATTTCGCGTAAAGATCTTGGCTTTCGTGCTTGTAAGGTCCAGTTTGCACAAGAATTGAAGCCAACAAAACACGTACAACGGGTACTTTTTCTATTGATTTAAAATGACACCTCTTCTTGAATGTTCCTATATTAACAGGAATTTAATAAGTCGTACATATACTCTTCAGGGTGGAATCATTTCCATTTGTGTTGGATCTTTTTGTGAAGATGTCAAGTATGTCTTAAATTTGGGGGTTCAAGTTCTAAATGTGCGAGGTAGTATATCTAATAGACTTATAATTCTAATGTCAATTTTCTTTAAAAAAAATGAATAGACTTGTTAATATTCATATTAGAGGCTGATTGCAGTTATCTACTCACTAATAGGCTAAAGCTAATTTTTGTTCACTCAACTCAATTTATATAATTTAGTATTTGCAGTTTATTAAGTAAACCATAACCTGTGGGAAATCATGTGTGAAGTTTTATAAAAACTTCAAATCATTTCCCTTTATCAATTCGCATCAAAAGCCAAGCCCATTAGTTTATAATTTTTCCCAGAAACCGCTACCAATTACACCACTCCGAGTATCATCCGCACAAACACCAGCAACAAAAGGACATCCATCCAAGAGAATCAACAGAGTTTCATGTCAAAGCCATTGTCATCTGTCCATCAATTCCACTACTCGACGACCCAGTCGACGCGACGTCAGACGGACACATGAAGAGACTTGAGTGATTTAAAAGGAACTCCTGTCAAATAAACAAACCGAGTAAACGAAAGAAGCGCACCACAGGGCAACAATAGCACAGCAAGGACCATCGACGCTTGATTAAAGCCTGCTGCACAAACGAGGTACTGCCTCCCTCTGACCCCCACGGCTTCAGGAGAGATGGATGATGGCTCGATGGTGGCTGGAATGGAATTGCATATGCAATGAGAGCACAGCTTATGCTTTGCCAATAAATTTATGCAATTGAAAGGAGGAACGTCCCTGCTCTGCTTGATTGATAACTACCATGCAGCAGGCATCCCATCCTCGTACAGTCGAAGATCTTAACAAGGTTATTCCGACGGTACGGCTTTGTGATGCACGCAAACCATGCTCCCTTGCGGCAGTGCCAGCAAAAAGGATAACAGAGTTAAAACAAAAAAAGCAACAGAATTTGTTGGTTTAATAAAAGCCGGGAATCGGGAGCTGGGAGTCCATGTTGATTACACTCTTGTGTTGCAGCTGACACGCACAAATTAATTAAGTTTGTGACAGAAACGTCAACGCACCAGCACACGAGTCTCACATTGCGATGATGTGTGCTCGCCAACGGCTATATTCACATCTCCTCCCTTTTCCACCAGTGGTGGTGGTGTATGCGGAGTAGCATGATTATATTTGGGTTCCATTTTCTTCTTGTCATACGAAGGGAGAGATACGTAATTACAATTTGTGCATTTTTATGCTGCCCGCCACAGAGACAATTTCGAACAACCTAAAGTGTTGGCATAAATTTATTTGTCAAGTTGTTTGGTATACTCTTGTCAAGTTAATTAGTGCAGACAGCTGTATTATAAATATGTGTAAATGCTTGTTTTGCTCTCAATAAACGTGTTGGTTAAGTGCCTTACTCAAACACCTTGTTGAAAATGTAAATTTGTTGGTGACTTTTAGAATTAATTCAGTTCATTCTACATTTAATATTAAGGGAGATTTATTCACTGTTTTCTTTGAAGATACTTTAGCAATAGATTTAAGTTAGAAGACTAGCTTAAACTGAACTTTAATTTTGCTATATATCCAAGTATCAACTTATGTCTGATGACCGAACAATACCATGATAAAGGCATTAATGTGGAAGGGCGGTCCGAAGAGAGTAGTAAAAGTCAGCTTGATAAAGAAAGGCTTAAAGATTGATTTGCAGTACTTCATATTATGCCGAAAAACCCCTGGTCACTAGATGATCCCTCAAAAATTCAAAACATTCAATTCGGTAGTAAAGGAGTATCTAAATATTATTAACACCATCTACCGGGGTGCGGATGAGTGTAGAACCAGTACAAAATTATTAAATAATTTATAGTTTTGTTAGTGTTTATTCTTTGTTTCAGAAGAAAGAATTATTTTTGAATACATTCGGGTTTGGAATAAGTGGGGAACGGTATGTACCCACTAATATTGATTTTTGATTGAACAGTTACCCAACATGCTAATCAACTTAATAGGTTGACGACTGCCTTTCGGAAAATAAATTCAATGTATCAAAAATGTCAACACGTTTCTGTCAATCCTTGATGCAGCAGTCCTTGAAATTCCGTCAAAATTACGGCCCACTTAATGTCCTTCTTGGCATTCTGTCATGTATTACGAATGATAAATACCTATAAATATTTCATCGCCGACATTCTTCCATTCAGTTAGCCAAAAATCTGTTTAAGTTAAATTGCCTGCACAATTGCACTCAACAGAAAACATCACCACTCTTAACTCAAGTGTGATCGTGATGTCATTTAATATCTTACTTTGAAATATTTTCGATTTTAAATTAAGTAAGGTTTTTGTAAATTTTTGATCAAAAATTCCGGGAATAGTATTTCCAAAAACAAAAACCTGCAACAATTTTATTTCCCGAAAAGTGTCCTCGAAACATTTCGCAGAAGTGAGGTTTCAGGTAGGGATACTTTAGCCAAATTCAGTGGTTTTTCTTAGTTTGCCAAAAATGTCTGTTTGTTGGATGTTATCCCTGGGGAATGTTCCATGTACATAGCGGTACACCTAAGGGACTAAATGGTGGAATACAAACACGAAAAAAAAACTTCGAAATCCCAAACAACAAAGAGATACTAAGTTTGCCGATGGGAAATACCTGAACACGGCGCTCCATCACACAAAAAGGGAGAAGAAAAATGCAACTGCTCGAAGGAGGTCATGACAAC
Organism: Xylota segnis; assembly: GCA_963583995.1. Lineage (NCBI taxonomy): Eukaryota > Metazoa > Arthropoda > Insecta > Diptera > Syrphidae > Xylota > Xylota segnis. The sequence continues at coordinate 81,134,313 of OY757237.1, forward strand.
AGGGCAGCTCGCACAAATAAACATGACGTGTCATAAATCAATATGTTTCGGCTCATAAATTCATGTTGGGGTCCGTGACAAACGATCCGCTTCGAGCATAAAGAACTCACATTCATTCATTCATTCGGCCGCTTGGCTACCCCTCGGAGCAGTTTATGCTTAATGAATATGAATTCACGTTGTTGCCACTGGTCAGTTGGGCCCTCACATGCATGTATATGTACATATGTATGTATGAATGTCCTACCTTAGCATCTCACTCTTTGTGGTTTTTTCTAATCGTAAATTATTCGATCCTTTACAGTAGAGTTGTATTAGTGTGCTGGATGGTTTCATAGTAGAGTCACTTGTCAACTTTACTTTCGGTGAAGACATTCGGTTAACGTACATACATAAGTAAGGTAAACGATGACTGTCGAAAACTTAGTTCAGTTTCCATACATTTTTCTTTTTTTTCAGAATTGTTTAAGGCAACTCTGGGTTCCAGGTTCAGATATCCTTAATTTGATGATGATCTCGTATATATCAATCCAAAAATACAAAGTTTTAGTGCAAAAGGTGTATGGGACCCCGGGCATGATTTCATTACGTAGTTTCCCTATCCTCTTAACATGCACATCTACCTATGTACATATGTATATAGCATCCATGTATTGGTTTCGAGAAAACCTTCGAACTCCAGATTTTAATAAAACTCGACACTACGTAATAGAGAAGTTCAAGGAAGTAAGTCCGCCAATTCTAGTCTGTTTGTCTGTGACTAGGATTACGGCCTAAACGTGTGAATAGATTTGCTTCAAACTTTATATCTTGGGTCTGTGAATTCATGAAGTAAAATCGGAATTTGTATTTTAACCTAAAAAAACTGGATTTTCTCGGAAACGGCTCCAACAAATTTTGATAAAATTTAGTATTTGAGTCCGTTCGGATATACACGTTGGACTATGGAGCAAGGCGTTCGAGGTTCGAATCTCAGTCGGGGAACAGTCGCGAGCGTCTGACAAACATGCGAGAAATCTGTTCTGAGAAAGCTTCTCAAACAACAAATTGCCCCTTCCATTCGTGTAAAGAACACGCACAACACGAATGGTTGTGAGAAGCTAGGCCTTGGGTCCCATCGACCTGTTGCACCAAGTATTTATTTATTTATTTTAATAGATGGTATACCACGTTTTTTGTTTCTCGATTAATTTTTCAGCAATCGGGTACAAAGTTTTAGATCTGTTAAACCCATTTTTAAAAGAATACTAGAAATCGAAGAAAGTAAAATGTATAAGATTTCGGGTTCTCTATAATCGCCTGAGGGCCGTACATATGTATATGGCCACGTCTACTTTTGAAAAGTGTTTAAAAGAAAAGGGGAAATGTCCCAAAGAGCGTCATTACTATGTTACCATAATAATTCCATCAGAAATCGAGAGGAAAAACTTGAGTTTCAATGGTCTAAGGTGCAAGGACGTGACAGAGAATAATTTATAACTCGCTTTAAACAAAACATATTTTGTTAAAGCACACAGTACTTTTTTATCCAAATGAACTTGAAATTATTGGTAAATACGGTTTGCCTCGACTTTTTTTTTATTTTGATTGCGGATGTAAATCCGGTGTAGACCTGCTTCAAACATCTGCAGATATTGACAGAGTTTTATATCTACCGATTTACTAAATATTTGCAAACTAATCGAGAACGCTAGTAAACAAAAATATTTACTTACACAACTGGGTTAGACAAATTTCTTCCTAAATACAGATTCTACTATATAAGACATAAACTGATGGTGTTTTACTCATTCTTAGTACAAATACTGTTTAATCTTATTCAGAAATGGCATCGACAATTAAATTGGCAGTAGTCATTGTTTCTTTTTTAGTATTATCAAGTATTACTAGCGCGTTGTTTTTAACACCACCAGGAGTTGAGCACAATTCTACTTGCTCTCCTTCAACGACTACGTCAACAACTAGCACCAGTCCAAGTACTTCCACTACCTCCACTACGACGCCTTTTACTTCAGCTTTCACAAATTTTCCATGGCAGTAAATATTATTGTTATTGTTTTCAGTTGAAGAGAGATATAATTTAAAGATTATTTATTTAAGATAGGTTTATTTACTTGATTAGGTTGCACGTACAGCTCTGTTCACACCCTTACATTATATTTAAATTTGTACAGGAAAATTATTAAATACGGGTTGTGGAATCTTTCTTATTCAAAAGCTTAGGCATCATATTTTGTTAGAAAATAGAATTCCTTCGAAAATAAAATGTTCAGTAAAGAAGAAAGGCTTCATAATCTTGCAAATTGGTTGTTCATAAATATCAGAGCCGAAAAAATTCTTATAAAAGATCAATAAATTAACGAAAAACAAAAAATTTAAAATACTATTTTATTTGTTATATATGTATGTACATACATATGTATTTATTTATTTTTTATATTGATTGATTTTCTTACTAAACAGAATAGCTACTATTGACTGAGCGAAAATCCTCTTGGTGATAAACCAAAAAATACTACACACTCCTAGAGTAACTCCATTGAGCCATTTGGGCGGCGTCATTGAGCATCAATATTGTTATGGCTATCGGGACATTTTAGAAACATTCTTATACCCGAATCGATTCGAATCAATTAGGTCTACAGAATACATGGTTCAAACAAGATTGTGCTACGTCACATAGAGCTCGTATTACGATGTAAATTTAGCAACAAATTATTTATGTGGTGCAATCGACTGATCCCCTCGATCGCCTGATTTGATCCTTCATGACTTCTTCGTATGGTGGTACTTAAAGAACAAAAGCGAAGCTTGACGTTTAACGACTTAACTTTGTACATTTTTGATTTGAGAATTCCTTCAACAAGCGTTCCACTTTCTACAGTACAAGCGGACTCGTCGCAGATCTCATATACATAGTATATATTTACATATGTAGGTACATATGTACATATCTTTAGGACTGCAGAGAAAAACTTGAAATTTTTTATTTTTTTTACACCAAGTAGAAAACTATAAATTATAGACGAATGTACTTAATAATGTCATCGATGTCATTAATTGACACAATGAAAATCAGGGGACCAAGATGAGTACCGTTTAACATTCCTAAAGGACCTTAATATGGATCAGATATACAGAATCTAAAAAGTATTGAAATTCTTCAACGTAAGATCCACGTAACAAACTAAAATGGAAAACGAAGAGCTTTGAGTCTGAGTGAAATTTTATAGAAGATTTAGCTGAAATCTGTAGCACTACACTACATCATTCGGTCAGGTATATGATTGTTGACCTTTCCTATTAAGAAACCGTGTTGGAAAGGGGAAATATAGATTTACAAGGGAAAAACCTTGCATGATATATAATGCTTTCGAAAACTTTTGGTTTGCAAGAGAGTTTGGCTAAGTCCTTAGATCTTTAGATCGCCATGCCCCAACTGGTTAGTCCTTTTTTTCGTTTGAATGATCCTAAAATCCGCTCCACTCTTCTGCTTATTGGCTAAATTTAATGTTAAAAAAAAAATAAAACAAACAAATTTTAGATTTTATATGTAAATACTGAATCCTGCTCGAAATTCTATTAAAAGTAGGACAGGACTAGATATACTATTCCATGCATGGTTTATACATAGATGTTGGTAAGTGGTAAAAACATGTTGTCTAAGAATAGAACTATAAGCCCTTGCTAAATAGTTCCACTCACTAATGACAATACTATTTTGTTTTTCTTCAGTCAAAGGCTCAACTATTTGTTTCCGTTCGGTCACACTGTGGTTGGTAATGCCATTAACCTTGAAGTCATTGGAAAAACAAATCGAGTGGTCTATCAACGTTAAGCGCGAATGTACATATGTAAATGAGTGTTAAACATGTTTATAAAATAAAACATCTGTTGATGTTTTCAAGGTTTAACACCTGCTCAATTAATAAATATTTGAAAATTGAAAACGTTACATAAAACCAACACCGAGCTTATCGCTTGAAATTTACTATAAAAGTCAGAGAACTTATTTCCTCTATTCATTCAAAGTACAAATTTTGTAAAATCTTAAACAGTAATGGCATCAAAATTTACGATTGAATTGATTCTTCTTTCTATGTTAGTATTCACAAGTGCTACTAATGCTGATCCAGTAAGTTTTCCTCCTTCAACAGAAAGTGGACCTGGTAGTTTACCGCCGACGACCACGCCCATAATTGAACCCATTTCTACTTATTCCACCACCCCTTGGACTTATTATTCAGGTTAAGTAAATACAAAATTGTTACTGATATTGGAAACTGTCTGTTTCAAGTGGATAAAGTTGTATTTTATGACCTATTTGAAATAATAATAAATAATAGATTATTCGCAAAAAAAAAGTGTTCTTTTATCGATTGGGGTTACTTACAAGAAATCTTGTTCATAAATAGTTTCCACTGTTGAAGGCGCAGTGACACAAATCGCATTCTGGATCAGCTTCCTGTTTGTATATAAAATGAAACAATATGTAAGTATTAGGTTTTCTGAACAGTTGAACAGATTATTTTGAGCAATTTTTCATAATAAAACAAGGTTACACTAAAGTCTTTCTTTATATATACATATATAAAGCGCGTTTCAAAGTAAAGCATGTTGGCCAGGATGTCCTTCGGGATGTCAGTTCTGTCCTTTTGAATGGCTTCTTTATTTTGTACCCCTTGGCTTCTCCTTCCAAGATGGTTGGCTTTGCAACATATGCATATACAGCATAGGCATATACAACAATGTAGTCTAGATCTAAGATGTAAGTCACATCTAATACATAATTTTTTTTGAATGGAACTTTTGGTACATCTGCAACGAGTTTTCCTTTCATTTTAAGGAACCATCATGACGTTTCATCGGATGTTTATTCGAGTAGGATTCAGCTCCTTTCTGCGTCTTCAGAGGGTACGGCTGTTTGACGTTTTTGCTGCTTCCATCTATTGTCTCCAGGGAATTAGGGTATTTCCCTGCGTCAATCTGCCTCCCCCTTTCTTCTTGCTTGGGATCTACGGACAATGTTGTCTGCTCTAGAGGTACAAACACTTTTCAAAGGTTACGGTTGTCCCTGGATATTTTCCGATCCGTTCTTGAGCTGTCAAGCTCTCTGATGTATAATACAAGTAGTATTACAAACTAATGATAACATAATAACGAAACAAAGTTCAGTAACCAGATACAGCTCTTTCTAACCGTCAAGAGTAGGGCAGTTACTCTCAGCCATTAACAAGAACCATGGTTCTCACCTTCAAAATCGTCGTTCGACATCCAGTGAGAAATCGCAGTGGCAGTGTTAACCAATTTCTGCCAACAAATCTTTGAAAGCTGCAAAACAAAAGACAAAACAAAATCATCCATCAAAGAGCGAACAAGAAGAAGAAATAAACAATTAACTTTGCGTCGCACATAACCTGACCAGTGCACAGCCTATATATGCGTACGATAATGTGTCTGTGTTCGTAACGTCTTCCTTCAACTTTTCGGCCATAAATAACCCGAATGATTGACAGTGCTGACAGTTTTGATCGATGGTCATCAGCCGACGGCAGAAATATGTTCGAAATAAATATCATTGTGTTGTTGGCAAAGCCTCCAACTTTGCGACAGCCCGCCGAGCAGCAGTGCAGCAAAAATCTCGTAGGAGCAATGCCAACAATGTGTGTGCATGTTGGTCTCCATGGACACTGTACGATGGACGGATAGACGGGTGATTGGTCATGTCAAAGGGTGGCGGGGAGCCGACAATGGTGAGAATTCGCATGCGGACAACTCCAACTGTACTGATGGAATTTTTCGGCGGCTACTCGCCTGCATTTGATGGACGACAACGACTACGCAAAGGCAAAGAGTTGAAGTCATCATCGTCATTTGGAGGATTTATGTCATGCTGCCGGGGCTACTGGTTCTAGAGCAGTAATAGTAGTGGTTACTGTGAAGGGCATATAGTCTCTTGTGGAGCGGTCTTTAATGGGGCAAAGGACCTAAATTGCACAACCAACAGCGTGGTCCAATTTACATACAATGGGGAGATTCAGTTGGAGTGCACACCAAAAATGCACACAATCGAGTTAAAAGGACAGACAGCCAGATTGACAGTGACAGTACAGAAGTCGATTGATGGAATGTTCGTTCCTTGTGATTGGCAGGAGTAATCAGTATCTCTTGGTGATGGGGACTTTTTAATAGGCTTCGTCGAACAGCAGTTGTGGTTGATAAGGAAGGTTAAAGGATGGACTGAAAGTGATAGTCTCGTTTACATCTCAAAATTATATTCTGTTTGTGTTTCAAACTTTGCAAAGTGTTTACAAAAACTGCATGAAAACTATGAAAAGAGTGAAAGGCAAATGGACAGCTCAATACTATTTCACTGATACCTTCCCAAATTACGTTAAAATATCTAAAAATATACGGTTTGGGGCAGCAAATATACTTTTGTACGCAGCATCCAACGAAATTAAGGAAACAGGGTAAATCCCATGCTGATCACGTTAAATCTAAGCAAAGGTAAAGAAAAAGAATAGAGGGTCTTTTGCGATTGACTTAGTGTAAGTAACCTTGTACTTGTGAAACATTCAAGCAAAAACGAAACGCTCCCTGTTTTTTTTTTTACTTTATCTAAAGGTCCATCAATTCAGTCAGCACGCAGTAAGAGCTTATGATATTAACAATTACATAGCTGTGCGCCTAAGAAATATGTCAGTCATTGCCCATATCCATGAAACTATTATATAAAAGCCTTTACAAATTGAACAGCGATATTTCCAGATTGAAAGAATCTTTTCTTCTAGATTTTGGGGAATCGCAAGGTTTGGGATAACTTCTTGTTAAAAATGATACCTCATTGCCGAACAAGATTGAATCATTTTTTTTCACAATGGCATTTTGTAGCAGAAAGATAAGTATATGTATCTATATTAATATTCGTTGCCTATTTTGAGAAGGTCCACCATGGTAATAGCAATGGTTAAGTCCTGTTAGTAGGTGGATACACTGCAGCTGTGGGTCTAAAAATGTCTGCATTTCATCGTCATATATAAACTTAGTCAGTAAAAGATAACCACCCCTATTGCCTCATAAACGTAGAATGCATCCTGATGATGTTTTATTAAAAGACTTTAACCGCAAATGTAAACTTTCAGGCAATTAACTTTCACCTATAAATGGTTAGGACACCGTCATCACGTTTATTTTTACGTTAAAATTTAGTTAACATCTATAATATGATTACAGCAGCATTAGGCTTAAGTCGAAGGTGAAGAACTGCTGGTAGAAGTCGTTGGACTTGTAGTTTCACTTGTTGGTGTACTCACTGCTGATGGAGTCGTTGTTGGTGGAGTCGTTGTTGCTGCAGTTGTTGCAGGTGCACTAGGTTCAGTTGGATTTATTGCTTTTGCACGCTTAGCATTAGTAAAACTTACTAATACCAACAAAGACAGAATGGTTAGTTGCAATATAATTTTCGATACCATTTCCGATGAGGATTTTACAGAACTTGTACTCTGAATGATTAGATACGTGTAAGTTCTCGATTTTTATAGTAAATTTAAAGTTAAGGAAGCTATGCGTTTAACCCAATTGTGTAAGTAAGTTTTTTATGTAAGTAAATGTTATTGATTCAGCTTGTTGGAAACCTTGCACATATTTGATTTTATAAATAACTAATTCAAAGATTATTTACATTCGCACTTAACTTTCAGAAACTACTTGTTTTTCGTTGCCGATGTTTTCCACACACAGGTATTAAATAGGTATTAATAATAGTGTATTACGTGAAAGTTATCAATAATATTTTGAAAAAAAAAAGCTGCCAAAAAAAGGTTTATTTACAAACAAATAAATATTTGGCGCGACAGGTGTGTGAGACCTAGGGCCTAGCTTCTCACAACCAGTAGTATTGCGCGTGTTATATTCTTGACATTAATGGGAGGGGCCTACTGTTTAATGCCGTGTCCGAAGGGCAATTTGTTGTTTGAGAAGCTTACTTTTGACAGTTGTACTCTCGGATGTTTGTCAGTACAAACCCATGGTACATACGAGTGTTTTTACATGAACTAAATGTAATACAAATCTTCTCCCCACTTATATCAAATTGAACTTAAACATAGAACGAATGGTGTATTCATCATCCAAATACAAATATTTATCGTAATATGTTGATGTTACCGAGAGCCTAACTGCGCACAGTCAATCGCGTAGTATGTGTTATTTTCTTCATACGAATGGGAATGGCGTACTGTCCTTTAAACTCTCAAATATATGTCAAATGCTCGGAAGAGGTGGGGCCGTGAAAAAACGTTTAAGTGTTGTCTGGTAATTGAACGACTCTCCTGGTAGTGCAAATTACTAACCACTTAAGCCCCGGGGTATAAAGAATACATTAAGTATCTAAACTGAGTTTATTAAAAATAAAACAATTTTTTTTTAGTTAAGACAGATATTTAAAACGTGAGATGCAGCTCATCGTCATTTATCTCTTCATTTGTACCACTGCATATGATGCAGATTAAAATCCATTTCATTGCAATCTCGTTTTCGCCAGAAATTTATGGCTCGTTGTCTGCTCTATGACCTCGTACACCACTTCACATACGCCTTCCTCCACATAATCTAGCGAAAGTTCAAACGGACAATCCTGCGCAACAGCAGAACAATATTGGACGGAACAGCATCATCTAATATATTAGCCAGCAACTGCCACCAACTGTAAAGCTCCTACTCCATCGCCACGCTGCCTCTCTGACACACTCCAACTATGCTGCGATCGTAGATCTCCTCCTGTGGACTACGCCAGTCGTAAATCATATTTTCGCGAAAGTTTTCAAGCCCGTCCCAACCAGAAATGGCAAAAAAAGAAAGAAAAAAAATCAAAAAGACACAACCAACGGACAGACTCCCATTTCACCGGTGCGTGTTAGCCATGCATGGGTGCTCATAAATAATCAACTAGCCCCCTCCCCAGTCCGGAGGTCGCCGAGCCATGTGCAACTCATAAAATTCCCGCACAAGGTACATTTGCGGACATTATGCAAATGACACAGTGGCGTACACGGGTCGTCGGGGTCGTGAGGCGCTCGCAAGGTGTGCAATACATTATCGTACGGGTGAGAGATGAGGACTCATAGATTTATGCGTACGGGTACTCGGGTGTATCTGAAAAATTTACTAATATTTAATAAACCCGCCGATGATGAGGAGAAATTTATTATTCATGACGAACGTATGTACATATGTATGTATGTATGTGTATCCTCGGAGGCAGGCGGGGTCCTTTGGAGAATTGATTGTGTAACGATAATCTCTAACACCGGAGCAAGCTCCGTGGTAAACAGATTGCATGTGCAGTGTGTGCTCGTAGTGGAATGAACACGCACGATTGCACGAATCCGTTGTACTTGGGAATTTATGAGATTGAATTCCGTTTGGAATAAATCAGAATTGTTTGAAGGATGAATGTGATTAGGGAGCGCACATATGTAGTCTAACAATGATTCCCTTGCAAATATTGTTGCAGGCGGTTTGTGGTTTCCACGAGGTTGAATATTGAAAATCAGATTAGAACTTGGCGAAGGGTACAAATATTTTAGGTCTTTTAACATGGCTGTACGAGTATGCATATTATATCGCACCGGTGATGACTTATTCACATTGAAGTTGAATTTTTCTTTGTGAAACCATCTGTAAGTATAGAATCCTTTAGAAATTAAGTAATAGTACTTTTATTGGGTGTCAGGAAGCCGGTAGAACCGTGTTCGTGTTCCAGGAATGCCCGATAAATGTTTAGATTGTGGCGGTATTGATTCTTTTACATTAAAAAATATTATGTCTATAAAACTCGAAAGTTTTTATGATAAGAAACAGTGACAGGTGGAAAGACGCTAAGTGGTTCGTCTCTATAATCAGTTTTAATTGAAAGATATAAAAAAATGTTTTCTTATGAAGGATTTCGTTAGTTGACTTTAAGTCTTATCTAACTCAATGTTTCGTTTGGCTTTTCATGATGATATATGTACCACCCAATTCCACACTTATTATATGAAAGTACAAATTCAATCACACATACTGATAAAATCCATGAAGATCAACCTGTCAGTGCTATTGTTCCACAAAATATAGATGCCATGCCCACCATAATTGACACCAAATGGCATGTGACGCACCGTGAAATAGGAGCAACCTTGGGCATTAGTACCTAAATCCGTAATTCAATCAATGTTGCATACACATTTAGTGAAGAAGCTTTGTGTATCCACCTAATACCAGCACACGAGCCATGTCATAAAAAACGAAACTTAGATATAGTCGTATAAGCCTGAATACTAGCTAACATATTAGAATAAAATAATAGAATATTTTGAAAAACAATACACCTTGTATACTAATCCATTAACGTTTTCTCTTCCTTGTTCTAAAAATTCATCGGACAACATTTATATTTGTTAAACAATATATATGTACCTATAACGCGTTTCCTACCTACTTTCTTGGACGTTGAAGGTCCTTTCAACCACGTTTATTCTTAATTCATTTAAAAACCTTTCATCCAATTATTGGTGAAGAAGTACTCAAGTAGCTCAGAACCAGAATTATTTAGGTAAAACTAATTAATTGACTTACTTATTCTTTGATAGAGGAAATATTTTATTTCATCATATTTTTAAGGTAATGATAATAAAGAAAATTTTGTAAAGAATTGACGGAAAGGTTTTCTTTAATGAAATTACGGTAGGTGCTTTGGACAGGGCAAGCAAATGCGCTACTAGTGCTAGTGCTTTTTCTAATAAAACTGAATGATCAACCAACTGCTTTTGTAAATCTATAGTAACTGGTACTTAGGAGTCCTAGGTATTGAATGCAAAGCTCAGATGTAGACTATACGGTGGAAGCAACTATGAAAAGTTTCAATCGCCTTCTAAGCCTGCAGTAAAAACTTTCTTTAGAAAATTATATGGCATGGATGGCCAACTGGCGAGGCAAGAAATCCAACAGAGACCTAACGTAAAATCTGCAGTCTTGCTAGTAACTTTTAGCAAAGCCTAACGATAGTTTGGAAGGCAATTTATCTACGAACCTATTTCTAGAAAACAGGTGTTAGATCATGTTCCTGGGGGGGACATTTTAAAAATTTATTTGGAAAAAAAACTTTCTCCAGATCGTCTTTCCTCCACCAGGCGACGCATATTAAATAAAAGGGGAATTCACTCCTAACAGGGCAAATTGAATACCACAGAATGATTCTGCAAAATGCACTTCTGTAGGTAATAAATGCTTTCTGCATTTACATATACCACATGTTGGCACTTCGTATAGCTCACAGCAATATTGAAGTTTTCCTAAGTTTATTCTTAAGATAGGCAGTAGGTCGTTGCACGTGATGCATAACACAGACGCTTTAGTCCAAAATTTTGATCGTTTAGCAAAGTCGTATGTAAATGTGCTTAAGTCGTTAACGGGCCCCCAATTTTTTTTTAATAAAACATCTTGTGTTTAAAGATATTAAGTTAAAACTTTGGCTTTTGTGTTTAAACATTGATGTGAATAATTTTGGGGCGCCGTGGTTCATTGGTTAGTGCATAGGACTATGGAGCAAGAGGTTTAAGTTTGGAATCCCAGCCAAAAAACTAAAAAGTTTTTTTCACTGCCCCATCTCTCACGAGCGTCTGACAAACATGCGAAAGTATAACTTGTCAAATAATAAATTAAACAGAAGGTGCCTTCTATTAATGTAAAGAATATAACACGTACAACACGAACGTTTGTGAGAAGCTAGGCCCTGGGTCCCATCAATCTGTTGCACCAAATATGATTGATTGTACAAAATACTCTATAATGTTTATTCTTGAGTAGTTTTTAGTAATGAAAATGCCTTCATGGCACCATCAAAATATTTATTTATTACCATGAAACAAATTACCAAATCGACGTATGTACATATGTATGTATGTATATACTTATTTTCTCTTTTTATGGTCTCTTAAAAAATATGAAATGCTATAAAAATCTTGTTTTCATAATCCATGCATTTGTGGCTATAATGACTGTAATCTCATGGCCACCCAGAGAGAGGTGTGTTTCTATAAGCCGTCTCATTCTTTGGAGTAATAGTCTATTTATAGCTTCTTAAGTAGCACCGGTCAGGGCAATAAAAATCGCATTATTTGAATTTTCAAGAGGTTGCCTATTATCCGAACACTCCCTTAGATCGTCTGGTTAGTAACGTTTCCATTGTTGTTACCAGTTAGTGCATAATACAAAATCGAATTCCAGTGTTAATTTTGGACAGAGATCAAGATGAAAAATTTTCGTTATGGGAGGCAACCAATTTAATTAACATTATAATTGATTACTTCTTTGTTAAATTACTGGTGAGGCGTTAATCTTGTTTCCTCTTTCTATGCCATTCGATGTTGGAAATGGACTTGCAATATTGTAAATAGTTTTTCAGTAGGGACATAACAATTTTGATACAACACAATTGTTGTTATTACTACTGCCTCAATATACAGGGAGAGCAGTGGCGACGCGTGAGTAAATAAAGTGCACGACTGGGTCGTACGAACTTGCACCGTAATGCTATAAGTGTATAATTTTATCAGGATTAAAGTCCAAGTCTGGCTCTTCCCAGTAAAGTAGGCGTGGCATTCCGCGTTTCGATGGAATTATAGTCATAACATTGTAGGAGTTTACTCAATGTTTTGTTTTTAAAAAACACCTTTAAAAAGTGGGCGTGGCCAGATAAGGTGTTTGAGTGAATTATAGAAAACTTTAACGCCTATTACTTTGCTTAAATAATTTTTTCTCAATTTCTAGTAAAAATTTTGAAAAAAAAAAGTTTTATAAAAGTGGGCGTGGCAATTCCAAAATTTGGTACGCCATTATTTTGCACTTGTCTTATATAACCTACAAATATTAAATTGTAGCCCAATCGCCGCACAAATACCCGAGAAACAGCTGATTTTCAATATTACCGTTATTCGAATTTTTCGTGAAAAACGTGGTATGCCACCTCATAGCATATACCCAAACTAACCCACACATCAAATTTTATCGAAATTGTTAGAGCCGTTTTCGAGAAAATCCGTTTTAACTGAAATCGGCCTTAAGTAAACTACCCTTAATTTTGAGGTTAGAATGAAAATTCAAATTTCGCCTCTAGGGAATATCCCACAGACCCTATATATGAAGTTTGAAGCAAATCCGTCCAGCCGTTTAGGCTGTAGTCGAATATACAGACAGACAGACAGACAGACAGACTGACAGACTGACAGACTGACAGACTGACAGACTGACAGACTGACAGACTGACAGACTGACAGACTGACAGACTGACAGACTGACAGACTGACAGACTGACAGACAGACAGACAGACAGACGGCATTGGCGGACATACTTTTTTGGACTTCTCCATCATAGTAATGTCAAGTTTGATTAAAATCTCGAGTTCCAAATTTTGCACGAATACAATACTTGCCCTATAGGTATAGGTGCAAGTAAAAATGTAGGCGTTCAATTAATGAAATTCAATATTTGTATTGTATTGTATTGTTTTAATGCATATGAATTATACATATACATATGTATGTAAGTACATACTATGAACACTGAAATATAACTTATATGTAAAGTCCAACCTCCTAGATTTGTTTCAAAATATTTTAATGACATTTTCATATAAACAATCTTCAAACTGTTTTGTTCTCAAAAGTTTTTTTACCTATAGGGCAAGTATTGTATTCGTGCAAAATTTGAAACTCGAGATTTTAATCAAACTTTACATTACTATGATGGAGAAGTCCAAAAAAGTATGTCCGCCAATGCCGTCTGTCTGTCTGTCTGTGCACAGGCTACAGCCTAAACGAGTGGATGGATTTAGGTCAAACTTCATATATAGGGTCTGTGTGATAATCCCTATTGGCGAAATCGGAATTTTCATTCTAACCTCAAAATTAAGGGTAGTTTACTTAAGGCCGATTTCAGTTAAAAGGGATTTTCTCGAAAACGGCTCTAACGATTTTGATTAAACTTCACATTTCAATTAGTCTAGTCAATTGCAATCAGATGACGTATCGTGCTGCTTACCAGAATTGGCAACAATGGTACTTTACTTATAGCCAATTTGACAAAAAGTCGATTTGTAGGAAAACGGCTCCAATGATTTAGTTCAAATTTAATATTCGGACTAGCACAAAGCAATGCAACATGATAGCGTACCACGTTTTGGTCTAAGTATGATACAACGGTACTTAGAACCAAGCTGACTAAAAGCCGATTTGCTTGAAAACGCCTACAACGATTTTATTAAAATTTTCACATAAGATTAAACGTCTCAAATCCTATCAGGAACTGTATCACATTTTTGGCCAAAAGTTAGTATAACGGTATTTTTCGCGAAATCGAGCAGTTGGCGTCAATTTATTCGAAAACGGCTCCAACGATTTTTATTAAGTTTTATATTAGAATACGCCTTTTTAATCCCTATAAGATGGTATACCACGTTTTTGGTTAAAACTGGCCATAATTCCACTTTCCTTACAACCAGCTTAACAAAAACACGATTTTCATATCATTATTAGCCAAACATGAATTTTATCCCTACTTCTTCCTACTGAACCGATTTTCAAAATTATGTACCATTGGAAAAAATTTTCCTAGAACACAGCTGTTGTCATGGAAACGTTTTTTCCTTACGATACAGGTTTTGATTGGTGCGCACGTGCTACTGGATTTGTCTGAAATTCATTTTCATTGGTTAAAAGACAGAGAGAGAGAGAAAGAAAATATTGTTACGTTTTTACGGACTTACATACTTTGGCATATTCACCGGAGTTCAAAGGCAATGAATTTGAGAATACGACGATGCTTAATTTTCAAGAGCTTTATCAAATTCTACAGATGATATATGACGTTTTTGGCCAATCTGTTTAGAACGATGGTTTACTTATAGTCAACTTACATATGCTTACCTACTTATGTACATATGTATATATTCGTTTATTTATTTTTACCTCAAATACACACAAGAATTTGAGACATTGGTGCAAGTTTGTACGGCCCAGTCGTGCACTTTATTTCAATGGTAAGCATTGAAAGATCCGTCAGTCTATTTTGTCCTATTGTTGTTCTTGAATATGTTTTAATTCTGTTAAGTGTCGAAAAAGATCTTTCAACTGATGATGTTGTTAAAGGAAAAGTTAGAACCAATATACACTATTTGTATATTTCTGGAAAACTGCCTTTATTTTTAACATTTTCACTACCAGAAGCCATTTTTTAAGCTTTAGATAACTGCACCGTATAAAAACCAGCTTTTCCGCTGAAAATATGATCAACTTTGAGATGATTTTCCTTTCCACCTCCACTCAAAATAAAAACTCAAAATAAACTCAATCCATCACATATCCTATATAAATTTTCCATTTCGTTCATATTCTTCCAGGATGAATAGAACGTAATAGTAACATAATTACTCATTTTTTGTTTTTATTATCGCCACATGCAAACAACGACCACACATACTCCTACCTCCTACAGTACCTATACACGTACCCTATACCTATAAGTGATCTATATCCGCATTTGAGGGTTGCTTGAGCAAAACTCACTCCTTTTGCTTGATTTCGTTCACAGCTAAGATGCACGAAATTGTTGATACATTGTGCGATCTTTTTACTTGCACCTATACCTATAGGGCAAGTATTGCAATCGTGAAAAAAATCGAACTCGAGATTTTAATCAAACTTGACATTACTATGATGGAGAAGTCCAAAAAAGTAGGTCCGGCAATTCCGTCTGTCTGTCTGTCTGTCTGTCAGTCTGTCTGTCTGTCTGTCTGTCTGTATATTCGACTACAGCCTAAACGGCTGAACGGATTTACTTCAAACTTCATATATAGGGTCTGTGGGATATTCCCTAGAGGCGAAATTTGAATTTTCATTCTAACCTCAAAATTAAGGGTAGTTTACTTAAGGCCGATTTTAGTTAAAATGGATTTTCTCGAAAACGGCTCTAACGATTTCGATAAAATTTGATGTGTGGGTTAGTTTGAGTATATGCTATGAGGTGGCATATCACGTTTTTCACGAAAAATTCGAATAACGGTAATATTGAAAATCAGCTGTTTCTCGGGTATTTGTACGGCGATTGGGCTAAAAATTATTATTTGTAGGTTATAAGACAAGTGCAAAATAATGGCATACCAAATTTTGCAATGCCACGCCCACTTTTATAAAACTTATTTTTTTTCAAAATTTTTACTAGAAATTGAGAAAAAATTATTTAAGCACAGTAATAGGCCTTAAAATTCTCTATAATTCACTCAAACACCCTATCTGGCCACGCCCACTTTTTATGGGCATTTTTATAAAAACAAAACATTGAGTAAACTCCTACAATGTTATGACTATTATTCCATCGAAACGCGGAATGCCACGCCTACTTTACTGGGAAGAGCAAGACTTGGACTTTAATCCTGATAAAATTATACACTTATAGCATTACGGTGCAAGTACGTACGACCCAGTCGTGCACTTTATTTTTTTTACATTTCGATACATTTCGTTTCCAACTCAACTGAACGAGTCGAATGAAAAGCAAAGTATTGTTGTTGCAGGTTAGTATTTTCTTCTGCTATGAATTTCGATTTTGCTCAAGTGCACGGGAGGATGGCACGAATTGGAAAATACACTGAGAAATTGACTGGAGTTAGGTGACAGTGTAAACACATTTTGTGAGTGGTTGATGCCAGTTAAGAAAATGATAAAAACAAAAATATTGTTCTCCGAAAGTTAGGCGTTCATGAACGAAATGAACAATAGGACGCGTCGCCACTGAAGTAGAGCCAAATACAAGTTTCTTTTTGGAAATGTAATGGGATGAACAAAATAATTTTTTTCCATGTACGTGGATAATGCCTCTTTCTAGAAAAAAAAAATACATAGAAAAAAATTTAATTTTGTTCATTTTATTGTATTTTTAAAAAGAAGCTTGTATTTAGCTTACCGTGTACTTGCAGATTCTTTCTGCAGATATACCGAAGCTTTTAGAAATATCACTAACGAGATTAGTTTCCTAATTTTTCAAACCCAATTTTGGTAAAAAAAAAATCGAAGAATTGATACTTGAATATGAGCATTTCGTGTAAAAACCCATAAGGACTTTATGACTTAAGACCCTGTATTGCTAGATCTAGGTGCGTGTATGAAATGAAAGCACACGCACACATTGTGTAACACACGAATATTTTATGGGCAGCGTAGTGTGAAATTGATATTCGTCATGGGGCTAAAATGGCACCTTGAAAGAACTCACAAGATTACATATTACTTGTTGAAGCTTGTGAGTGTTCCGTCGTACGGTGTCTGTTTTGCTCTTTTAATGTCTAAGACTGCAGCTATTCTCCAAAATGTTTCGCTTTAAAAAAAAATAGGTTTTGTAAATAATCTCCGAAAGGGACAATAGATGTCATGAAAATATTTCGATGACCAATTTAGCCTTTCTTATCTGAATTTTTTATCAAGAGCAAGCTATAATAGATGCAAAAGTATGTAGATAAAGGCATTGTTCTCTAATAACATTGCTTAACTAGAATTGAATGTGGTAACTTCGAAATTATTATATAGACTTGTTTCGAAGATTCCTTCAACACCAGCCTTAACAAAAGCTATCACGTGCTAGTGTTTTTCCTAGATTTTAGCAAAGCATTCGATACCCTAGACCACTACAAACATATTCGGACTCGGTCGAGTTTTCTGTAGTCCTCTTCAACAATTTACCGTCGGTATCAACCTTATGTAAATTGTTCTCCACAAAACGAACATCACGAGTAACTACAATTTTCTTTCGAATTGTATCATAGCACCTGTAAGCTTTAGAGTACTCATCATATCATACGAATATCATTGGTTGTGAAACGTTGTCTAGCTCCATCCGTTTCTCTTCTGGAATATGAACATTTAGTACCAAAAACTGAGAGATGTTTCGTACCTGGTTCATGACCATTCCATAATTCATACGGTGTCCTTTCAACCGCTCGGGTCATTGACAAGTATTGAAAAAAACTATATGGGAGTTTTGTTTGTAATAAAATATGTACATACATATGTATATCTCGCCATTTCTATAAGGGTTCGATTTTTCCTTTCAGCAACACCATTTTGTTGTGATTGAATTTCGTTGGGACTGGAGCAGTTGGTACTTATAATGGCGAGCATGGCCAGACTGACGCATTCCGTGCTGTAGATTGCAGACACGTGGTGTACTAAATTTGAATACCATTGGATCGCAAAAATGTGGTAACTTTTTATCCAGTGTATTCTCCTCCTCGATTCGATCTTATGACTTTTGGCTTCATTCCGAATTCATTCTTCACAAATTCTACATACTCCTTAATTTTTCTTCATCTTCAAACTTATGCTTTAATAAGTATATAATTGTACAGCGGGAAAAATCATCAATAAAAGCAATTAAATAACGCCTTCCACCTAAAGACAGTGTGTGCATCGGACCAAACACATCCGTATGAATCAAATCTAGTACGGCAGCCGATTTACTTGATGAGTGGTTTGGAAATGGCATACGTGTTTGCTTGCACTGTGCACATACCTGACAAAGGAGCTTAATACCACAATCTTCAATCACCAAACTGCTGTTTGACATTGACTTGATTGCCTCTGGATCGCGATGAACAAACACCTGATGCCAATGGTGGATGCATCTTGACTTATGTTCGACCACCGCATAAGCCTTATGGGGTTGACGCAATCGGAATAAACCTTGTTCCTCATCTGCGATTCCAACTTTATTGTTTTCGTACCTAATTTCGCATGCTTCTGGAATGAAAATAACTTTAAACCCTTATTCTAGCAACTTTTTAATAGACAATAGGTTCCCTTCAATTTCTGGAGCGTAAAGCACATTTGTCACTATGGCTGCAAATTCTTTACCATTTGCGCTTGTAAATTTAATCTTGTGTAAATAACACACAATAAACAAAACACAAAACACAATTTTATTCTTAATGACAAAACACGTCTACAGTTTATTATCGCTCCTATACAACTGATCTACGTTTTTCTTTTTTCCTTCTTCATACCGGCAGTGCTTTTTGTACTTTTACGTACAGTGTTGCCACACTTGCACGTACCTTTTCCTTTGACACCAACTGTAGCACCATTAGCTACGTTGAGATGGTAACACTCCGCCCGATCGAATGAACAATACATCTTTCATCACTTGCTCTGTGACATGTGGCTCCGGAATCAACCACCCAACCTAATGGATATCCTTTCCCAACCATAAAAAGAGACTCATCAGATTGTCCCACAGTATTTAGCTTCTCGATTTCGCGTCCCTCTTTTTTGCTTGGCCCTTTGAATGTATCTTGCTTTTCCTTCCAGACTTTGTATTTGGCACAATCATTTTTGATATGTCCAGATCTTTTACAGAAAAAGCTTCTACGTATTCACCGCGAATAATATTCGCTTACTTTCGACGATGGCACTCATTGTACAATTTTGACTGCACCAGGCCTAGAGTCAAATCCTTTTTCGGTCCAATTTTGTTTCAACTCTTCCCCAAGGTCGGTCAGCTTCTGAAAACAATTGGTTAAAGTCGCAATGTGTTTTTCCATATTACCAGTGTTATCCAATTTTGCAAATACGCCGAATCAAAGGGACTTTATTGCCCAACCTATCCTTTTCATGAAAAACCTTAAGACCTTCCCACGCCTGTTTTGCTGTTGTACAATTCCTTACATGTCACAACTGGCTATCACCCACTAAGAGACCTATCCAACCACGAGCTTGATTATCATGTTCCTGCCAATCAGAGATGGCCTGCGCATTGGAATTATTGATTGCTCACTCCGGCTTGGTCTCATTCATGACACTCCATAGCTTCTCCTTCATGAGTAATAATTCCATACCGTGTTTCCAAACTAAATAATTCTCCGCATTTAGTTTAATAATGCTTGCTGTAGATGCTGCCATTGTACCTGGGCCCATAACCTGTCGGTACTGAATATATACTTATACATACATATAAGTATATACGGTACTAAATTAATACTAGACAAGACCTTCCAGTTCGAATGATTTATTAAAAGTAAATAATTTAATAAAGAAAAATCAGTTCACAAATTTATATAAAATCAACGTAAACTGGTACTTTAATGAAACAAGTAAATTTCAAATCTAAACTAACAAGTGCTCTTTTAAGTGATTGCTAACTACATATATGGACATTTATTCCAACAGCTAAGCCATAGGTTCAATGGATCTGTTGCGTCACATATTTCGTATTTGGGTTTGTAGTTGTCGTTTTGTTTGATTATCATGACTACACGTCGAGATTTTGTTCTTCTTTGCAAAATATGTATCCAGTCGAATTTGCATCGTACATCTTTCGTGTCTGTCTGTCTGTAAAGTCTGTCTGTCTGTATATTCGACTACAGCCTAAACGGCTGAACGGATTTACTTCAAACTTCATATATAGGGTCTGTGGGATATTTCCTAGAGGCGAAATTTGAATTTTCATTCTAACCTCAAAATTAAGGGTAGTTTACTTAAGGCCGATTTCAGTTAAAATGGATTTTCTCGAAAACGGCTCTAACGATTTCGATAAAATTTGATGTGTGGGTTAGTTTGGTATATATACTATAGTATATGCTATGAGGTGGCATACCACGTTTTTCACGAAAAAATCGAATAACGGTAATATTGAAAATCAGCTGTTTCTCGGGTATTTGTGCGGTGATTGGGCTAAAAATTATTATTTGTAGGTTATAAGACTAGTGCAAAATAATGGCATACCAAATTTTGCAATGCCACGCCCACTTTTATAAAACTTATTTTTTTTCAAAATTTTTACTAGAAATTGAGAAAAAATTATTTAAGCACAGTAATAGGCCTTAAAATTCTCTATAATTCACTCAAACACCCTATCTGGCAACGCCCACTTTTTATGGGCATTTTTATAAAAACAAAACATTGAGTAAACTCCTACAATGTTATGACTATTATTCCATCGAAACGCGGAATGCCAAGCCTACTTTACTGGGAAGAGCAAAACTTGGACTTTAATCCTGATAAAGTTATACACTTATAGCATTACGGTGCAAGTACGTACGACCCAGTCGTGCACTTTATTTTTACCTGATCTCCTATATTTGTGTCATCTCTTGTTCATTTCAACTTCCTTCTCTTTTGAACTGGACTATCCATATTTCTTGATTCATCTATTCATACGTTGGTACTACATCTATGCGTATTGTTCATGCGATAAATTAATTAGTTTCTACATTCCAATCAGATATAAAACCACTTTCAAAAGTTCTCTGTCAAAAATATAAGTAAAATTTTAGTCGATGAAAACCCTCGGTTTACTTTTCGCTTCTACACTGTAGAACGACGTAACAAATATTCCCCTCAGACCTATGTTTTCTTGTTCTATTTCTCGCTATACCTATAATGGCAAACATCCTCCTGTCAGTCTCACATAAATTTCCTCAGCTCGAATGGCAAATGGAAACCCCTTTGACAGCCAATTATTTCGTGTCGTCAACAACATCGTTCAATTTGGAAAACAACCCCCTGCAGTACCACGACGAACAAGACAGCACTCTAACAGTGCTCTTCCCAGCAAACGTTCATCTTAATAATGCAGCCGTACCATCAAACAATTCCACTTTCGGCTATCGAGCTTTTTGATATGCAAATTTTCCGCTGAAGAGCCTTCGCGCTCTGTGCAGCCCCTAACTCCATCGCAGCGTACCGCACTCATATGCAAATGTCAGGCCAAAGGAATTTGATTCGTTTCGGGGTCCCTGAAAGAAAAATTATGCATTCTGGTTTATTTGCGAATGTAAATTTGCACAGCCCGCAGATCCTTTTTAGCCATCAACTTCAGACAAAAGCCGTCTTTCTGTCCGTCATTCAGCCAGCGACAGCGATTAAGTGACGAGTTGTCGAGTTGTCGAGTTGTCGAGGTCATATCACCGCGTCATCAGCACAGCGCAACGGCAGCAAACCTCCTTAATCTCAATTCCATTTTAAGAGAGTGAAGTACTCAGGTCGGGAGACAGGGCGGCGAACAGGATGATCATCATCGTCATTGACGACGAAATGATGAGACGATGACAATGACAACGACGAGGCTGTCAGAGTGCTGCAGGTCAGCCAGCATCAGCATCGAATTAAATGCGACAGCTTATCGAGATCTTCGACTCTCGCATGTGATTATCCCAAAAAAGGGAAAATTCGTCAACTAGCAGTGCAGGACATAGAGAAAAATCGGATCTCGGCCGCAAAACTCCCGCAGATTGCTGGGCTGTCACATAAAGAAGTCACTCGATTGGCAGTGATCTTTCTTTGCCTGCGACTGCTGTCAGTGTCCGTCGGTGGTTGTCCATCACGATGTCGGTTGTACATCAATTGGATGCAAATGTCGCAGACAATTTATATCCGAATGCTGAAATGACAGTTAATCATTGCGTATCGCTTGGTCGCGTCGTCGCAATTTTGGACCTTAAAACACCCGCACACTCCGCCATTCCGTCGGCATCGGGTGCAGCTTTGAAGAATCTGCGATGGCGACTGGACGAACTTTGGAATTGGTGGTGTGCAAGATAAGTTGTAAGTGGGGTTGTCCACATCTTCGCAAAACGCACCGATTTGTTGACGTTTGATTGTCTGGCATTTGGCATTGATGCAAGATGAAGGATCTTGATGTGTGATTACGGTTGCCTTGTTGTAGAAAGAGGAAATCTACACTGAGACAATTTCTTTATAAACCTTGAGCATGATCTTTCGATTTGTCTGATCAATTTTGGTAATTTAGTTTGGGTTAGTTTATTTTTGAAATACTTTAACTTCTGCGCTTAAGGTACTTCAATTGTTCAATTGTGGATTTTTTCCTACTAGGGAACAAAAATAGTAATAGTGAAATATTTTTAATTTTACAATACCTAGATATGGCATCTACAAGGTGCTGTCTAAAGTAAACAGAATTTTTAAAAATACGTATTTCTTGTGCAGTCATTCTTTGGCATTTCAACAACCAACCACTCATCGTATTGTGCTGCATTTACTTTTTAGGATAAAGCTATTGCCGATGGAAGGAAAGGATTTTGTGTACCTAGTAGCCACCCAAAAGACTTGACTGCCACTTGACAACCTCCGTGTTTTTTTTTCATCCTTTTACAATCCTGTTAAGACTAGTCTCTTTTATCGTGCCCGATGAATTAGCAATAAGTTGCAGTTGTTTGTCTGGAAGTTGTAGACTTGATGACTTTAGGGCCCTAAATTTTCCCAAATATCAAGCCCTGTATATGTACGTAATAGAAATATGTGTTTTTTTTTATGTGGACAAAACAATTTTTTGCAGTGCAGCCAAGATTTATCGTTATTCTCCTACTACTGTTGGAAATGATGCAACAAGCATAGAACAACCAAATCGCTTTCAAACCCACCTACAGTAATTTTCTTCGATTTCACTACTATCAATCGTTTCGATGTAACTTTTCGTGCCCCCTGCGCACTACTGCACTGTGTGTTGATAGCTGATTGACAGCTGTTTATTTGCTGCTGTCATTCGCGTATTTTGCGTAAACAACCGTCAAGCGCATGGTAGCACGCCGGCATACAACATGGTCTATGAGACTGTCGATTCCAGAGATTCCGCGCATTTGCACAAAGGCGACTTTGGCTATCGTTTGCTTGTCGTTGTTGTCTTTGTTGTTGTCGTCGTTGTCGGTAGTCGGTGGACGCTCGTCAGACAAAGCAAACGCAGTTATCGATCCTTGTTAAAGTCGTTTCGTTTCTTTTGACATCTACCAAAGTGATGTTTTGCCGTCTGTCATCCTGAAGTTCAATCCGATTCGATCCCGATCCCATTACCATTATACTTGTACTACCGCCCGCTGCTGCACTGGCTACTGCTGTGTGACAGGGCTTCATATGTTCAACCAGTACGGCGGTGACGGGCACTAAATCAACTGGTAATTTATAACCCAGCAGCATTTTTCATTTTATTCTTACTTTTTTTTATTGAAATTTTGAGAAAATTGTCATTGATGTCCTCTTGCAGCCCTGAGAGAAACAACTGGGGGCATCACGTCAAACAACAAAAGCAACAGATATAATTAATGGCAGAATGACACGCCGGACAACGTTGTTGTTCAACTGTAATGGGACTGTCTCCCGAACCGAACTCCAAAACGCGCACATGGTTATGACGTTCGGACGTAGAAGCGGATGGCAAAATTTTTGATTTATATTAATCGCCATTTAAATTAATTATGCTGCTGTCACAACTTTATTAAAATTTATTGAAATTTTGATGCGGATCATTTTTTTTAAAGTTTTATAAATGTGTAATTTTATATTTTATTCCCCACCAAAAAGTAAATAAGTTAGTTGCGTATGGATTGAGGGGAAATTAGGTAGGGCGACAATTTCAGCTATTGATGATGGTTAACTGATTTTAGAGTTTATCGTCATAATACTTGCCCCTGGGTATCTGTTCATAAAACCAATGCATTTGTTTTGGTATGCCCGGGGACCTCGATAATTTGAAAGAACCTGTCTACAAATTGAAATCTTGAAAACATGCCAAGGAAATAGTTGTGTTTACACTTATCAAATCTGCTTCTCAGAGAATCCATTCATCACGTTCATTAAATCATTTTATGATTCTAAGGGATATCGCAAATTTTTGGAGTTCCTCAGAATATCACTATGCCGCAGGATACATCTGCTTTCTTCATGGTTGTTGACGTCGTTATCATATTCCCATTGGACAAGGTTTAGTAAGGCGCATGTCTTTCAATCAAGAAGATCATTGCAGTTTTGAAATATCTCTACCGAGTTGTTCCTATACTGTAGGGTTCTTAACCTGTTTTTCCATATTACGTGGAACAGCAGTATCCGGCCTCTAGTTAAAGGAAAACAAGCCTAAGTGCGGAGTGTAAAGCAATTTGCAAAAAGACAACCTTATTTCAAAATCAACAAAATACTGCTTCTATTGCCTAGGATACAGTATGAACTCCTACCTAATATATTATGCTTAAGAGAAGCGTTATATTCGAGGCTGTATATTTTCTCCCCACGTTCAGACTTTTCCATGCCAAGGTGAAGAAATCGATTCCCAACACCGAATACCCAATCTAGAATCACATACATATGTAAGTATGTACATACATATTTGTTGTTGATTCACGATTTGTACAAAAACCCCTATTTAACGGACCCACACTGACGACCTTTAAAGAATCCATATCTCAGTTCTCGAGTCAATTTCCAGGTTTCGGGTTTCTTTATCTTTATGAACCACTGGAAATTAGAATTGTTGTCCAAAGGATCTGAGTTCCAAATTGAAATGAGCTGTTCTATAGAATTTCCCTCCGAGATTCACTTAAAGTGAGCTAAGAACGTCTATTCAATCCAGAAATACTTCCAGGTGCCCCCAGAACAATCATGTCCACTGCATTATCTACCGAGGTACATAGCAAGTCACCCCCTCACGGGGATGGTTTAGAATTTATCGACAATCTAGTTGCCACAATCCAACACAAAACGTTTTGTCTGCAACGCGACCGCAGAATCTAACTTTTACTACTTCCACCACTCACATTCACCGTCTTTATTACTTAATCACGAATTTGATTGCAATAAATTTCCATGTCGACAATTCTATTAGTCATTGTGTACGGGGTCCCGTTCGGTAGCCATGCATGCTCATTACAACACGATATCAGCACTTACTCATACACGCTCACGCAATGCAAAATATGCACACGAAAGGTGCCACATCAGTCAAAAGAGCAGCTCTGCGGCCGCAGCAAGTAGCAGTAGTTCTTTTGGGGATGAGCAGTGAAGCGAGAGCGACGAGCGTTTGAATGAGCCACTGAGCAGGCCATAAATCAAGCCCTGAAAAAGGCGAATTGTAATTTTGAGTAACAACAGTGCGCGCTATAGCAAAAAATGTGAGTGTGTGCCTGTGTGGCTGTGTGTATAAATTATGAATTATGGCCGCTGGAAGACATTAATCATGGTTTATTGATGATGACGAGGTTGCGTTGCTCCGCGACTGTTGTGCTGTTGTTGTTTTGTTGTGAGTTGTAAATGCTATCAAGCGAAGAAAAGAGAGAGAGAGAGAGAATATTTCGCTATTAATCATGTCGTTTGGACTGTCTGCAGAGGGTTGAGTAAGGGGTTCTTCTTTTTTCTTTTGCATATAATCACATGTCCACTTAGTAAGTTCCTACGAACGCTACTTAAACGTTGATTGAAGAGAAGAGCTAAAGAACATAATTCTTTTGCATGTCGATTTGTAATGAGTTGTAAAATCTTCGAGAAGTAGGTTTAAGAAATTATCATGAACTTTTATACTTTTCTTTCTTCATACCTGTTATTTAAACATTAGTCGACGAGATA
This sequence comes from Xylota segnis, assembly GCA_963583995.1. Classification (NCBI taxonomy): domain Eukaryota; kingdom Metazoa; phylum Arthropoda; class Insecta; order Diptera; family Syrphidae; genus Xylota; species Xylota segnis. The sequence goes on from OY757237.1 coordinate 81,160,746, forward strand.
GCTTTCAAAGTTTATTGAAGCAAAAGTTTCTATTAAACAAATTGGTTTGGTGTGTATGCAATCGAGTCAGTAGATATACATTATGTATGTATGTATGTATGTACATACGTATAAAAAGATTCAAGGTTGAGGAATAATAGGAACCAATTTGGCTGGTCCTTAATATAAAAAGGAACTTCGTCCCGTCCAAAATTGCTTAAATGTTTCTACCTTTGAATGCATGTGAATGAACACGTGGCCATGACGAAACAAAATGCACATGTCAATTTCCGCAATGTTAAGTAGACAAATACCGTCATCTATTGATCTTGCAATGTGTTGCATGTGAATGTGTGGAAAAGGGTTTCTCCGATTAGAAATTTTCCAAATTTAGAGTTCTGGCAATTTTGTTCATTGTATTACTATGTCAAATTGAAAAAAATGATTTTCCAGTAATTTTTTCCAATTTTGAACTTTTCCCCATAAAAAGTGTATGGAAAATGTTTTTTTTTTTTCAAAATTTCAAATTTCGTTTACATATTTTTGCAATCTTTTTCGCCGCATCCTTGGCCTGAAATGAATATAAGAAAAGCTATACTCCATATGAAACTGACTTTTTTTCTCAAATTACAATGATAATTCGAATATTGGTTGATGTTTCATGCAAAATTTCAACAAAATCAGTTTTTGATGAAAACGCCCCTAAAAAGTACTTACTTACTTAACGGGCTCCCGACCCGTGAAGAGTCCCTGCCTGAGACACGGTAGCCTTCCACTCTCTTCGATCCCGGGCACGCTGCGGTTATATCTGCTCCTCCATTCGCCCTCCTCGCATATGGGACCGAAAATTCGACGAAGAATTGTTCTCTCGAAGGTGCCCAACATGTGCTCTGCTTTCCTGCTTATCGTCCACCACTCGGCTGCAGAACTGGCAGGATCAAAGTTTTGTAAAGCATACATTTCGTCTTCCGAGATAGGAGTTTTGAACCCATTTGTTTTGCCAAACCGAAGTAGCAGCGGTTTCCTAGGGTAAGTCTTCGTCGAATCTCCACTAGGGTGTCGTTCGTGGAGTTGATATTTACTCCGAGGTAGGTAAACTCCCTAACTACCTCAAACTAACTGTTGCCAACGGTGACGTTTTGTCCTATGCGGTGGACCGATGCTTCTTTGTTCGTTGACAACAGGTACTTGGTCTTGTCCTCATTTACTTCAAGGCCAACTCGTAAACGTTGGCGTAAAAAGTAGACATGGCTAAAATTGATGTATAGACGAGAATATGTATTTAGAGAATACAAAGTAGTGAAGTTATTAAAAAGTGGGCGTGGCGGATTTCAAAATTTGATACAATTGTACTGCTTCTATTTCTCAGAAGCTCAAATGTAAAATTTCATCCTCCTAGCTTAAAATTTAAGACTTATAAACATACGGGCGGACGAAGGGACGGACATAACTCAATTGTTTTCTCTATTGATGCTGATCACGAATATACTATATACTTTATAGGATCCATCTAGATTATTTCTCTATGTTACAAACTGTATCAAAGTTAATATACCCTTAGGATAGGGTATAAAAAAGACATTTCAAATAGAACGTTCCGTTCTTGAGTTATGCGGTGTTGTATGTATGCAACCCTGTTTTATATACATACATACAGTCACACTAAAAGTGAAACAACCTCAAAAAATACATTCTGCAAACTTTCTTGGATAAACAAAAGTCCAAGCACTTGTTTCAGGGTCATCGGCATGGATAGATTAGTTTTGCTTGTTCCTGATTTACCTACTTACATACCTCTCTCCATTGATTAGCAAGCTCCTGTAATATCTTACTTCCTAGTATGCCACTGGCACAGTGGCTCACCACCAACTTTTTATGTAAATACGAGTAGAATAACTACGATATAGTTCCTAACCGGCCCTAGACGTGATCACTTGATAATTGGTTTATTCATTTAAATTCTTTAAAATTGAGGTAGTAGTACATCTGCAGATATCCAAGGAAGCCAAACATTTACAAATGATCCAGGATAGACAGATTTCCAGTAATATTAAGGTTCTTTTGGCTTGTATGTGAATAACGAAAAAGGTTCTTTGGATCTTAATAATTATGAATAATTCTAGATTTTTTTTTTTTTATTTTGAAAGTTAGTCTTCAACACAGATTAATCAATTCCTGTTCTGATAATTTTAAATACAATTAAATAAAAACTGATATATGTACATATGTACTTGTAACGATTCTGACGACGGTAGGTTCTATAGTGATACTCCACATTTATGGAGATGTGCTTACACTTTTTGGATAACACGAGTCTTTAAAGCTAATGTCTCTTCAAGTCTTCGGGAATAGACTGCATTTTTCTGACGCTTTTGGCATCATTTGACAGATCTTTCTTGAATTCTGAAAATACCTGGATCGAGATGAGTGTAGTTTTCTAAATTTCTAAACAAGCATTTCTAACCAATAAACCTGATGTGTTAATTTGCGCACAATTACAGATGAAAATTTTATCTACCATACTGTATGAACACATACTGTAGTCAAAGGGTAGTGATGCGGAATATATGGAGCACAAGCGCTCTCACGCCAGCCTCTCACTATCAACTCCTACTCTACACCTCCACGTTGGTGGCTGCTGGGTGCCTAGTACCTCGGCTGGAGATTGGGTAACCAACCCCCTTTGGAAGGTCGTTGGTGGCAGCAAACGAGAGAGGGGGGAGGAGTGTCTTCTCACTAAGGCACTTCCTCTTGATCCAGGCGGTAGCGGACGAATTTCCCCCAGATGGAATCAACGATGGCGCCTACGGTTCCAGTCAGGTTGAACTACTAGTGGTATCCCTATATGAGCTGCTTCAACGAATGTGAATCCCAGGTCTATAGGGATCTCCAACACTAAGCCAGGGTGTTGGATAAGAGTTGGTGGCGGATGAACCCCTAGTGGGTCAACGGCAGCGCTCATATCCCCGAAGTGGGTTACTGGCTCCGGAGAATTTCGGCCCCTCGTCCTAGGGGTAAAAAAATGGAACTGGCCCTCCAGGTTGGGGGTTGTGCGTCGGGGTAACTTCCCTACCACATAAAAAAACTCAGCAGTTCAGAAACGACCGCAAGCCTCGGAAAAGGACGGATTTACTGTTGACGACCCTGCAAAACGGAAAAAGGACAACGATTTTCGAGTCTGCACGTGGAATGTTCGCACCATGAATAGGCCACGTGCAGCCGAACAATTAGCGGAGGCCCTCGACTGCTACAAAGCAGATATAACCGCCATCCAGGAAGTGCGATGGGATGGGCCGGGCAAAAGAAGGATGAAAAACTGCGACATCTACTACGGTGACTGCTATAGAGAACAGAAGCAGCGTCTATTTGGGTGCGGATTCGTTGTAAGCGGCAGACTTCGGCATGAAGTCTTGAGCTTTAGACACGTTAGTGAACGCCTTATAACAATCCGCATCAAGGCAAAATTCGCTAACATCAGCCTGATATGCGCTCACGCCCCCACAGAGGAAAAAGATGATGTTACCAAAGATTGTTTCTACGAGCTCCTAGACAAAACATATGAGCAGTGTCCTAAGTATGACGTTACAATCGTCCTAGGTGATTTTAACGCCAAAATAGGAAAGGAGGACGTCTTTGGTAGCACCATCGGAAAGCACAGCCTACACGACACCACGTCTGAAAACGGACTTAGGCTAATTGACTTTGCTGCGGGGCGTAATGTTACTATAGCTAGCACGCGGTTTCCTCACCTCGACATTCACAAGGGAACATGGCGGTCGCCAGATCATCAAACCGTCAACCAAATTGATCATGTTGCGATTGACGTAAGGCACTCCTCCAGTATTCTGGACGTCCGCACATTCCGGGCGGCCAACGTAGACTCGGACCACTATCTAGTTGTAGCTAAGGTACGTCTACGGATATCCCAAACGCCACAACATCGGGAAAATACTGTGAGGAAATTTAACGTTGAACGGCTGCAATCGCAACAGACCGCCAGAGCCTTTGCCGATCGCGTATCCCTCAACCTCTCGAGAAGTCCTATGCAGCCAACATCAAGTACTGAAGACCAGTGGCATCGGTGCCAAGAAGCCATCAGAAACGCCGCAACTGATGTGCTGGGTTTCACCCGACCACCCCCACGAAACCCCTGGTTTGATGAAGAGTGACCAGAGTGAAGTGAGGATAGCAATATCCAAACTCAAGTCCAACAAGGCTGCTGGACCGGACGGCCTACCGGCCGAGCTATTTAAGGCAGCGGGAAATGACTTGGTAGAGAGCATACACCAACTCATTTCTAAGATCTGGTTTGATGAAGAGTGCCGGCAAGCACATGCAGCAAAACAACTCGCCTACAAAGCGGCGCTGCACAGAAGGACGAGAGCGGCTCGTGAGCTCTACGAGCAAAAGAGGAGGGAAGAACATCGGCTTCTCCGAAGGAAAAAGAGAGAGCATGAGAAGCGCGCGATCGAAGACATTGAGAGGTGCTACTCCAGGAACAATGTTCGGAAGTTTTACCAGAAGGTAAAAAGAACGTGTCAAAGCAATAAAACCCGAACAGAGGCCTGTAGAGATGAACAAGGAAACCTCGTAGTTGAGTCGCAGTCGGTGTTGAGGACATGGAAAAACCACTTCTGCAGACTGTTAAACGGCGACGACGACCCAAATTCCGCCGTCAGGCAGAACGAACCAATCAACTTGGACGATGAAAGTCAAGACTCCCGTCCACCCGACCAGAGTGAAGTGAGGATAGCAATATCCAAACTCAAGTCCAACAAGGCTGCTGGACCGGACGGCCTACCGGCCGAGCTATTTAAGGCAGCGGGAAATGACTTGGTAGAGAGCATACACCAACTCATTTCTAAGATCTGGTTGGAGGAAAGTATGCCAAATGAATGGAACCTCAGCATCGTTTGCCCGATCCACAAAAAAGGAGACCCCCTCAATTGCGCCAACTATAGAGGCATTAGTCTCCTTAACATCGCATACAAGATCCTGTCGGCCGTTTTGTGTGAACGTCTGAAACCACTTGTCAACGAACTGATTGGCCCCTATCAGTGCGGTTTTAGACCCGGAAAGTCCACAACCGATCAAATATTCACACTACGGCAGATCCTGGAGAAAACCCAAGAAGTCCAAATCGATACTCACCATCTTTTTATCGATTTCAAGGCCGCATATGACAGCATTTATAGAGACGAGCTATACAGAGCCATGTCTAGCTTTGGCATCCCTGCCAAACTCGTTCGCTTGTGCAGGATGACGATGGAGAATGCTCGCTGCTCCGTCAAGGTCGGTAACAATCTCACCGAGACCTTTGATGTCAAAAAGGGATTTAGACAAGGTGACGCGCTGTCATGTAACTTCTTTAATATCATACTTGAAAGAATTGTGCGAAACTCACAAGCCAACACCGGAGGCACAATCTTTCAAAAGTCCGTGCAACTACTAGCGTACGCCGACGATATTGACATAATTGGCAGAACCCAGCGGGCTGTCACTGGTGCGTTCGCTGGTATTGAAACGGAAGCGGCAAAAATGGGTTTAGCTGTAAATGAGGGCAAAACCAAGTATATGCTGTCAACTAGAAGGGACACACAACACCGACGAATTGGACAGAACGTCACAATAGACAGTTATAACTTTGAGGTAGTTAAGGACTTTGTATACCTCGGCTCCGCTATAAACTCTGACAACAATGTCAGCTCAGAGATCAAACGAAGGATCACTCTTGCCAATCGCTGTTTCTTTGGCCTAAGAAGGCAATTGAGTAGTAAGGCCTTGTCAAGAAGCACCAAGGAAACTCTTTATAAGACCCTCATCATCCCAGTCCTGCTCTATGGCGCAGAAGCATGGACGTTAACCAAGATGGATGAAGATATCCTTGGTCGTTTCGAACGCAAAATCCTTCGGATGATTTTCGGTCCCGTTTGCGTTGACGGGCTATGGAGAAGGAGATTTAACAGCGAACTCTACGAGCTGTACAGCGACATCGACCTAGTCAGAAAAGTACGCATTAGCCGTCTAAGATGGCTAGGACATGTAGAGCGGATGGACATCAACGCTCCGGCCCGAAGAGTCTTCGAATCCATCCCGGAGGGACAACGCAGTAGAGGAAGACCTCGCCTTAGGTGGCGTGCACAAGTGGAAGAGAACCTCAACCAACTTGGAGTGCGTAACTGGAGGCAGTTAGCCAAAGACCGCGCTAACTGGAGAGGCTTGTTGGTTGAGGCCCAGGTCCACCCCGGACTGTAGCGCCACCTAAGAAGAAGAAGTATGAACACCTGCAATCGTTCTTCAAAAACCCATCAGTGTGTCTTCAGCCCAGGAAGTTCATAGTTGACCAAATTTCCACACAAGCCAGACCAAATTTCCAAATCGATACATTCTTTTATTCAATTTCAAAAACTCGTTCCTTTGCGTGCAGGTTGACGATGGAGAAGACTCTCTGTACCATTAATGTCAGTAAAGACCCTACCTTAGGCAAGGTGACGTGCATGTGATTTTTTCAATATCATCCTTGGAAGAGGTTCAAGGCAACATCTTTCAAATGTCTGTTCAAAAATCTTACTCTGAATATAATCATCTCAGTCCTCTTTTAAGCATGAATTTTATCTCAAATTAATAAAGATATCCTTGTAAAATATTCGGTCTCTGTTGCGTTAAAAAGCAGGAAAGATCTAGAGTGGATGGAGTGGATCAAATTTTACCAGTAGAGGAAAACCTCTTATTAGGTGCAGTGCATAAGAAGAAGAGGGCCTCAACTGACTTACATAGAGTAGAAAACTTGGAGCAGCCAGTTATCTAAGGACCGGACGAAGCAGATCAGTCGATTAAAAAATCCATAAATTGAAGATTTATCAGCATGCTATGGTGTCTTATCTCTGACATTTGATGCATCATAAAGTAGGGCCGATTCGTTCTCGAAAACGGTTCTTTTAACACAACACAAGTACATACCCCTAACCAGAGAAAGTTCTGATGAGAATTACATATGTAGTTCGAGAAAGCTTCACAAAAAGTCAAAATGTTGTGAACGTTAACAACCCCTTATTGCATTATTAATAAAAACGATGAATCATATGTATGTTATTTTTGAAAGTCTATTCTGGCCTCGATTAACTTATACTTACCCTCACGTCATATTAAAGGTACACAGGTCACCACCAACCGCAATTTCAACCAATTACATAGCTATGCTCATAAGTATGTATGTCGTTTACCTTACTATTTATTAAAAGCACCTTTTCACTGCACTCTAATTTCTTCTTCGTATCCTCTATTAACGAGGACATGGGCGAATGCCCAAGCGCGGCGACAAAAATAGCTCAGCTAAAAGAAAAAAAAAATCAACCAAAAACAACAAACACACCGGATGGGAAATTATTATTTTATGCGCATTTCCCATGTCAGTGAAATATTAACAGACGACTCCGAGGTCATAAATTACGAAAGCAAACAGTTCCAAGAAAGCGTTCCTGGGGCAGGAGGACTGCGAGAATTGAATTTGCACCCCTGGTCGTTAATTCTTCGCTATTAGTTGAGTTTTTTTTTTATGTTTTTTGCTTTGTTCTCTCTTTGGAGTCACAGTATTTCCTTGTTTGCTAGAATTACCCACTTTGGGCTGAATTATGGGCGGTATGATGATAGCGTTGAAATCCTTTACAGACTGGGTAGTTGAAAGGTGGTTTATATGTTTACACGAAAGGGGGTTAAGCTGATAAGAGTGAACGTATACAAATAACTGTTGTATGTCATGAATATTTAAGGAGTAAATTATAATGTCACGTAGCTCGATTCCAAAGTGAGTATTATCCCCTGTAAAGTGAATGATGTATCCGCAAAGTGGTCATGTGGCATATTTAACTTATTTATGAGAACTATAAGTAAGTGCTAGTCAACGTAATTACATTGTGTTATTATAGATAGTTGCAGCTGCCTTTTGCTAACTAATTTACCTACAAACATAAATGTATGTATGTATGTATGTATGTATGTATATATCCATGCATAGAAGTAGGTAGGTATGCAAATAGTCTTATCCAAGTATTTTTTGAAGGACAACAGCTGTATGATTATAATGAACTGACCCAGTTAAGATATTATCGATAATTTCGATTTCATGCAATTGGTATGTCACAAAAAATTATTGACTGAATGAATTAGGCGTATGTATGTATGTATGTAAATACATATGTACTTGCTATGCGTTTGCAAACTTATCAGGACAGTATCTTCAAAATTTAACAAAAAATAATTTTTTTTTTCGAACGCCTCAACTACCTACAGCTTGTTTGTGTCGTCGACATCGTCAGTGTCACTCTGGCCAAAACACCTGAAAATCTGTAGGTTGACCTGTCTGATGTCAAACCTCATCTTGTGGTCCGTCTTTTTGAGAATCTCTAAACTTTTCCTGCGATCTCCGCAGGAACCAACAAGCTTATCTCAGCAACCCACTCACAAAGGAAATCTTTTCAGAAATCCCTATATCCCCCTTACGTCATAATCATTGGGCTGTGTCGAAATCAGAGTAAATGTCCACCTTAATCTTCAACAGGTAGTCCTTTACCATCTGGGATAGCTTATGTTCGATCCAAACCTACGCGTTTATTATCACCTCACTAACGATGCGTTAGAGGATGGTACAACCATTTTCTATTTTCTGCTGATTTGAGTGCTATTGGAGCCTTTTAGAAACTTTGCTTTCGACCTTACTGTGTTTAATAGAGTGGGCTGTCTCTTCAAACAGTAATGTTTTGTAACAACCTGGTACTTTACCTTATGCGTCTGGTCTTGTAAAAAATAAATAAATTAATAAAATGAGAAATAAAATAAATCTCAAAAAAATAACTGATTTTCAGTATTACCGGTCTGCTGCCATATACCCATAATAACCCAAATTTTATCAAAATCGTTAGAGCCGTTAGAGGTATACTCAAATCTTATAGATCTTAGTAATACTGCAGTTGGACAACAAATGGTGATTCTCCAACTCCCCCCATTTTACAATTTTACCAGTGGGAACAATGTTTTGGATATTTTAACAGGAATAGATTTTTTCGAATATGGAAACTAAATTCTCTAAGGAGATGCTTCCGTTTTGTTGAAAATATCGAATATTGTCATATGCAACATCTTCCTCTTTCGAGAGCATTTGTGTTTTCGATCGAACCTACATATATTTAAGCCACTAAGTTAGCCTAAATCTTTCAACCAATAGAGTTCCATTGGAAGTATCTGAAAGCATAATGTGCGAATATAGAACCGATATTTTCTTGAACAGCACCAGAGATGACTAATTAATTAACAAGTTCCGTTGCGAAACACGGAAATGATTAATTACTTCCCGGGAACACTGCAAATTGGCGCGTACAAAACAACTCTCCATCAAAGGGAACTCCTTCCGCTGAGTTGCATCCATAGAGGCATACAAAACCGATTTCCGCGTACCATGAATAATGAGCAACTAAATTTCGCAAAGCAGTCCTATCTTCTTCACATCCATCCATTTATGGTGTCTTTTCGGATGACTGGAAAATGTCAGTCCGCCTGACAGATGGCTATGTCGAAACCATCGCCATGTGAACACAAAAAGCATTCACACTTTGTCATTTAGACATTCAAGATTAATTGAAAGGCGATGAAATGGTCGACCGAAGTAGAAACAAATCCATCATCCACAACTAGCACTAAGGTTGTGCTGGTGGTGACGACAAGAAATCTACGCGTCGGTCGTTTGGCCATCATTATGGATGGGTCGCGCACAGAAGAGATATTAATTTTGTCTTACGTAATGCGGTAAGTACGTACAAACGCGCCCTTGAGTGGCACAATTTGGAACAAAAGTCTCATTAGTTTTGGCAGAGCCAGTGACAGCCGACAGGATGATGACTGTGGCGCGTTGCGAGCACGTTGCTGTCGTCCCCCCAGAAAGACAAATTTCAATTTCAAGCGCAGAGTGATAAATTAGTTAATTAATTTAGAATAATTAGTGCGATGTTTCTTCTTTTCGGTGACGGAAAATTCTTGTATTGTGAGACGACGACTGTATGCGCGCATTGTGGCTCTAAAGACGGCAGTACAATGATGAATGACCGGGCTGTGTGTAATGGGGCCAAGGGTTGTTTCCATTACAACACCCGAATTTTTTTCTGTTTTCCTGGCGTAATATGGTGGGATAATTATGTCAACGGATGTATGCAAGTTCATTAGGAGATGACATTATAATTAACCTCAGAAATGGTTTTGTTTGGCGAGAGAGTTACATGCGAGTAAAGGCTATTAGGCATTTAAGTCATTAATTCGTTTGAAATATTGCTACGGGTGCAGTTGAGATGGTAGGTAACAAGGGTAATCGTTAAAAATCTCTTGGGAGAGGAACACATGACACGACATCATTAGCCCAAATTTGAACTACATACGTGTAAAATAATACCCCGTACAGCTGTTTTCAGGGATTCGCTTAAGTGGAATTACATGGAATAGTGGAATAAAATTTTTACTATTTCTGAATCAGTTACTAGCCATTTTTTAAATTATACTTCAATTAAACCAAATGCTTAATTCATGGATAGTTGTGCAATTGGGGCGATAGAGGAATCAACTGATGTCCTTCATCTTACTTGTACTTTATATGCGAAGTTATCATTTCGAAATCACTGCTATTCGCCAAGGTAGCAATTCCATTTTAATTAACATATGGCTATATATGTAGGTAGTATTCTTAACGTAATATTTTTGTCCATATTCGAGCGAAAACCCTCGAGATTTGGGTTCAAAGAGTTTTGATAACAAGTTGTATACTATGTAGTAAGTGTCAACTAAAGCGATGATTGCAACCATTTGTCAACTTCGGCGTTAAATTTCAACCTTTCTTACTAGATCGATGTTGGAATTGATATGAGTTCTTCCCAGTCATAATTTTCTCTGAATATAAAGCTCTAGAGATACACAGGGTTCAAGAATATACCATCTCTACTGGGCACGTTGGCTCATTCGTAAAACCTGATGTCAAGTTAGTCTCATCCAGAATAAAGTGTATCTTGTATTTACTGTCCAAGCAACATTAGTCCCTGGACAGAGAAGGTTATTTGAAACGAAACTACATACATACATATGTATGTATGCCTTATTAGCGAACCAATTTATTATATGTCAAGCACACGTTTACCTTTTTATTTTAAAACAATAACTCTTTTCATAATTTCACCACTTCACCTTAACGTACTCATTTCCATTACACAAAGCCCCGCTCGCATGCCAAATGGGAATTTTGGAAATCGTTAAAACATTTCCATCCAACTCACGAGACATAAAATATGACATTCGAACGTATCTCGATTGATTTATTTTTTCACTTGTATCCGACGAAAATTGATTGTCATTCGTTATTTCGTCATCGCCTGTCAGCGGATATCGTGTTATTGATCGATTCAAAATCGAACATGACATGATGTACATTTCATCAATGCCAATGGCTTCGGCTAGCTACCATTGCTATATCGGGCACAGAGATATGCACCGACTTTTTGTGAAAGTGGATGAATATTGACGGGGGCTATGATAGTGGTGACAGGCTCCGCTTCGATGAATGATTGCGAACGATGGAAATGTTTCATCGTTGCATTTGTTGAATCATGCCTTTTGTATTGCGGCATTTTGTATTGTAAATATTTTTCATACAATATTCTGAAATAGTTTTTGCTACATATTTTTAATTGGCATCAAAGCTTACCTAAAATACTCTTTTTCTTTTTATTAAAGAACAAATTTGTGCAACGTCTGTTCCGTAACTGGCACCGTATGATTCTATGACAAAATTTGTCCAGTGTTGGAAGTATTTAAAATTTGAGAGGTTATACATATGTATGTAGCTTCTTTTTTTAATCAAATAGAATTTGGTGTGTATAGATTTGAACCTCTTGAGGGTTCTTCTCATATTTTTCTAAAACAAAACAACAACGTAGACTCAAGACTAATCTTCTTTGAACTCTCAAATTTGATAATTAGGATACCAAGATTCTAGTGACTGAAGTATTTTAGTTTCTTCACTCAATGTGACTGTGTCAATGTAGATTTTGCATTTTGGTGAAGCTTCTTCTCCTTCATTTGCCCTGCAATCAATCAAAAACAATTTATCTCCCGAATCCACCACTGGTGGGATTAGTGATATCTAGTGTACCTACAAGAACCAGTCGACCGCAATCATTTTTAGAGTCCCCACTTGTGTGTTATGAATAGAGTAGATAATTGCCTAAATTTGTCCTTATTGTTGTTTTTTAAGGTGCTACTGACAAGGCATGGCTTTGGATATTTTCGCATATTGAATGGTCAGTTGGATCAGACGGAGTCCTGTCGGCTGATTGAATGATTGATTTATCAACAATATTGACCAAAAACGATTGTCATGCAAGTAAGTGGCAATTTCATTAAACCCTCGTATTGCTAATACCGGATATGCCTTATTTTTAAGGAACCTAGATATACATAGAACGGCCTTTCAAAAATGTCAACATTTAAGATCGGCACATTAAGTCGTCTACGATACCAAGAATAGTCTGCTGATAGGAATATATTTATGTATTACGACGACCAGTGCCTTACAGAAGCTATCCTCAGTGGCAAATATGTACATATGTACTATGTAGGTAGATCGTTGTCAATAAAAGTTATTACAGCATTATGTATGTATAAAAATCAACGTTCGTTTGTAAATGTTCTTAAAAAGTTTAAACCACTCTTCGATAAGGCTGATATTCACACCATATGTTAGCTAAGTTCAGAAAAGTAAGTTTTTGAACCACTTCTCTACCCACTGCCTAGCCTACTTTCTCATAACTTCACTGCCTTCAAAGCTATACAAACAAAAGAACAAAAATGCAAAATACATACATATATGATGAAAGGTACAGCAGTAAGGACGGGTTAGTTAGTTTATACATACATAACTTATAGTGGAAAGTGACTGTCAAGCTCATTGCACATCTTCTGTAATGGATTCTGCGAAACTGAACATTGTTTACTTCTTCTGCACAGATCTATCGCTCTTACTAGACTCAGAAATGCCATTAATCTTTGTTTGAAAGACTTTTTTGCTTACATCTATTACCTGAACAAGAAAACAACCACATAGGAAAAATAACTCCGTAACTTAACGCATCCTTAAGACACAGTATGTACATCGAAATAGTATCCTGAATGTCAACGACTTCACCTTCTGTTAGCCAACAACTTCTGGGTCAAATACTCGTCTTCGCGTAGGATTTATAAAAACAGGAAAAGTGTAGAAATCAAGGTACTAGGTGGTATTTCTAATAGTATCATACTTCAGTTTACTTTTTTAAGCCCTGTTGGGTAATCCTTATATTTGGTTCAACTACCTTGCTATTGACTCTAGCTCATTCCTAACTAGCGAGAAATTTCCTTTTGATTACACATGGAATGCATCTCCTTTCAATTTTATCCTGCAGTGCCCTTCTTAATCATTTAGCCCAAGCCTTTCATTCGACTTAAAATTCAATTCACATAGCAATACTGACGACTGTTGATGTTGCCGAGATAAAACGTCAATTGACGACATATTTATTGTTCGGTGCCCATCATCGAACATCAACCGTTGGCTTGACATGAATGACAAGTAAATTGATGGCATTGTGAGTTAAATAAATTCCATTCTGTAACCATATCAAAGCTGGACAGCTTTCGGTCCACGACCAGCAGCAGTAGGGGTTTTCAGCTGCAGCACAGTGTGTCCGGAACTCGCGAATGTGGTTTTTGTGGGACTTTACCTTTGAATCTCCCTAATTACCGCTGATAGACGACGCGCTGATGCGAAGATGAATGCATTTCGTTCTTGTACATACATCGGAACGGTGAGGTTGAGGTTGGCCTGCAAGGATCCAACGTCGATTGCGACGTGATGGTGATCGCCCAACAACGACACCATGTGGCTACAGGAATGCGCAAATGGTGTGGAAAATTGCCAGCAAAGTAGTTGCCGAGTGGCATTGTAATTGCGGGTTCCACAGGGTGAGTTATTACCCACCCGACAATAATATGGGGAATTTAGTCAACGTCGCACTGTTGTGGTTATTGTCGTTGTCGTAGTCGCGTCACTATCGTCGCCAGAACGTTTGTAAAAACTAACTTATTTTCCTTCTTTTTTTGCAACTTCATGCACCCAATTGGGCCATTGTGTTGGGTTGCCACTGCAGAATTCATGATCTTTTTATTGAATACTAATTGCGGCGCGAAGGGAAATCATAATTTAGTGGGTAATTGTTTGATAGTGTTGAACACCAGTCGAAGGATTAGGTGGCGATGGTAGACTGCGCTTTGTAATTCCTCCAGTGATGATGGGATTAAGCGAATGGAAACCTCTTATAAGGATTTCTGCCACTTCATTTCAGGTGGAGAATTTATTGTTGTGGCTGTTTAGTGAAAATAGGAATTTAATGAGGCATGCACGCTGTGCAATCTGGGTGGAAGTTTTTTTCTTGTTTCGAACAATTTATCTTCACGTAAGTTCATTTCCTCTGCGTGTATGTCACTAAAATTCTGTAGTAACAGACACTTTTTTTTACATAAAGTACTGGATTGATTTTGTCTCAGCCCAAGTTATAAGTTGTAAGATTTAGTTAAATTTAACTTGAGACATCGGTCTAGTTGGCAGGAATTTGAGTGCTTTGTGACTCTCACTTTTTATACCCTATCCTAAGGGTATATTAAGTTTGATACATAGTTCATCACATAGAGAACTAATCAGAGATATATATGTATGTATGTTTATAGAGAGATAGACCCTATAAAGTCTATACATATGTATGTACATACATACATACCTACATATATTCGTTATCAGCATCAATAGAGAAAAACGATTGAGTCATGTCCGTCCGTGCGTTCGTATGACACCAACTTTTGATCACTTCACTATTTTGTATGAAATCGAAAAAAATTATTAAGACACAATACTTACAATTCGTCCATTCATCAATTATAACCACGCCCGCTTTTTGGAGTCGTTTTCATCGAAAAAACAATTTTGATGAAACCTTGCGAAACATCACCAACATTAGAAGATATTGTTATAGTGTAAAACAAAATTACATGCGGCCACGCCCACTTCATAAGGGCTGCATAGGAAAGAGGACAGAGTATCATACCAGACGGATTGTAGCTTTTCTATATGTTTGGTTCAATCTTTAATTAAAAGTAGGTATCTGAGAAAAAGAAGGTTGTAGAAAGTTTTTTCAAACAGTGTTTGAGTCTCAACCAATTACCTGGCCCTATTAAAGAATCTATACTCCAATATTTCATCAGTATTATAGGGTGGTGAACATCCATCAAAATACTTCTAGGAGAGAACCGCGTAAAAACCGCGGGTTGGATACAATACCTATTTCAAAAGAGCATTTGGTCTACCTTAGTTTACACCAATGTACATACATATGTAAGTGAAGTGTATGAGAGTGCACCCACTCGAACACCCCAGAAATGTATTCTGTATGAGCAACACCTTGTCCAAAGTAAATAGGACTTTCTTAAAATATATATTTTTACCACTCCTCGCTTTCACCTGAATTGGCACCGTCCCTTTAGAAAAAATGCCGATGAAAGGAAAGTATTTTATGGACGTAGAAGCCTTCGAAGAAACTTGTACAGACACCCTAAAGGACATCACGACCGATGATCATCAGTCACATCGCTCTATTGAGACCAATATAAACTATTTTGAATAAAATAAATCGTTTTTCCAAGAAAAAAATGTCTTTTCCTTCTTAACATACTGTGAAGCTCACAGTCTCATTTCTGAACCGTACAAAACGAATGAGGAATCTTCTATCAATGGTCCATAAAGAATAGTGTATTTCCAAATAGCCCTACCCCGCGCAGTGTCTTGACATTGTAGGGGACAGTCAGAAACCCTTAAACTCGCGTGAATTATAATAAACAAATAAAAATATGCAGAACATGCACTAGAATAACTACTGCCTCCAGTACCCGCTCCAGTTTTAATGTAATACTCCTTAATCGGCTACTGTGTATTATAAAAACCTGTATCAAGATGACTTTCCAATTCCTCTCGATCACTTACAATCTGTATCGATGGTGTGTAATTTTCGACTTTTAATGACTTGATTAATCACTTTTCCCTCACGCACTATTGCCTATTGCAGGCCCGGTTCAGAAGTACGTACAAAGATCCAACTCGCGCTACACCTTATTGCCAATTCAAGAGCTTCCTCGACGCATTGTCTCTCTCTACCCAACCGGTGTGTTGTAATAACGTTATCTGTATGAAAAATAACATGACATGTAATATAATCCATTGCATACACGATAGACTACCACAAAAATGTGACATGACACGACATTATCTGCGACTTACGTTACACCGACCACGACAACAAGACCAAATTAACTATACTCCAACCACCAGCACCACCACCACCAACCAGTACTGCTGCTCCAACTGACATTCGTGGCCAGTGATGGTGCCCGTCATTTGCGCCAACGTCAATTCGTTGCGCGTCGTATCCAGTTAACAAAAGACAGCAATAGTTTGCTGCAACACGCGTGTGTAACGCAGCCGCAACAGCAGCAAAGTATCTTTTACATTTTGCTTAATCTGCGGATGGTATTCGTATCCGTTGCTCCCTCCTGTCACCTTATCAACCAACGCAGGAAGCTTGACAGCTATCATAAATTCGCTGTCAGAGAGCTGTCCATTTAACCGCAAATCGGGTAATCTGAGTCTCAGACGGCGTGTCAGCAGCATCCAGAGTCTGCAGCAACAGCAGTACCAGTTCCAGCTGCAACATGGGTGCGCGCACATACAACGCACGTCAAAATGCTGGATCGCCTTCGCACAATGGTAGTTTCGATGCATTGTGATTTCTTTTTCCGACGTAGTCTTAAAGCTGCTAACAGTAATGAGCATTCCCGAAAAGGTAATCAACATTGGGATGCGGATTGATATGTGTCCGTGTGTCAGTCATTATCAAACGTCAGTTGAATGCCAAGTATGTATTATTAGCCGGCGCTAATTACGCTCTATATAACTGTGAAATAGGGGGCAATTCGTCATGGACAGGTGGACTGGCATGGTATCTGAGCCCGAAAATTTTCCAAACCAACATCAAGTCAGAGCAAATCTATCAGGATGATGGCTGGCATCAGACATTTCTTTGGTACGATGTCAACGAGGCAAATTTGCTTCTCATGGGATGTGTGGGTACATGTGAATGGCAGTTGAATATACCTATACATATGTATGTATGTATTTATGTATGCATATTGCTGGAACATGTGAAACAAATGTCACTCCATTTGCATCTGCAGGACACTGATGGTTTTCCATTAGACGAGTTCCAGCACGGGCTATCAATTTGCAGCAGAAAATGGATGCTATTCGAGTCAAGGGAATGGCGAAAGGATATTGATTTGGGTAATTAATGAGTTCCATAACCAAAGTGCAATAAATTTTATTTCGTAATATGTGATGAGTAGTTAATGCGGAATGAATCATTCTAAAACAAGTGCGCTTAAATGGATCAACTGAACTTTATATTATAGGATGTGCTTTGTAGGTTAAATCGTGTATATTATTCCTCAAACCAAGTGTCGGCAGGATAGTACTAAGTTATGTGTGCCTTGGGACCCTACATATGTACATACGAGTGTCTGTTATGGTGACAGTCAACTTTCTTGTGAAATAAATACAAGCGATGGACTTTATCACCAGAACAATATAGAGCTATATCCAGTTTATCGATAACAAAAATAGATGATTACGCGGAATGATAATCAACATTAGACGTGTGAATCAAAGGAAGAAAGAGGATCTGCATTCCAATTGGACAGGCTAGGGACAACATTGGCAAAGCAAATAATAGTGGGATTAAATGTAGTGCAGGTGGCTGTAATTTCGTGTCAATCTCGATGAGAAGTAGTAGATTATACGAGTGGATAATAATAATAATAATAATTTGACCAGGTCGATGTCGTCGAACAGCTCGTAGAGTTCACTGCCGAATCTCCTCCTCCAAAGCCTGTCAATTCAAACGGGAACGCAAATCGTTCAAAAACTTTACGCTAAAAAAAAATTGGGGATATCTTCATCCGGTTTTGTTAACGTCCATGCTTCGGCGCCATAAACCACAACTGGGATGATGAGGGTCAAAGTTATAGCTGTCTATTGTAATGTTCTGTCCGATTCGTCGACAAAGTGTGGCCCATCTTGCTGACAGCGTATACTTGGTTTTGCCGTCATTCACAGCTAACCGATTTTGGTGACAGCTCTGTGTGTCCTGCCGATGATATCTACATATGTCATCAGCGCATCGTATGGAATCAATTGCACAGAGTTCTGGAAAATTGTACCTTTGGTGTTGGCTTGGAAATTTTGCACAATTTTTTCAAGTATGATAGGTATTGAAAAAGTCACATGACAGCGCTTGACTTTGTCTGAATCCTCTATACTGTAATGGAGCAGCGAGCGTTCTTTTCGTTAACCTGCACAATCTGATGAGTTTGGCAGTGATGCCAAAACTAGATGCTCGTCTCGTTTGGACTTCTTGGATTTTTTTCCAGAATCCCCGATCACCTAAACGATCTAAAACGGCACTGATAAAGGTCAATCAGCTCGTTGGGAAATGGTTTTAGGTGTTCACACAATACAGCCGCAAAATGGTGTATGCAATAGTTTAGAGGATCTCCTTTGGATTGGGCAAAGGATGTCGAGATCTTGGAAATGAGGACGTGTATATGTAGTTTCAACCAATTCATCTCCAATTGCTTTAAACAATTCGTTTAATAGGCTGTCGGGCCTGGCAGACTTGTTGGTTGAATGATTCGTTCGTGAGGTGTTTTAGTGAGTATATCTCTCTTTTTTTCTACCCTGTACCGTCTATAAAGATATTTTTAATGCACCTATTCCACAAAGATAACTGTATATGTGGTTTTACTTACTTTTTCACTTAGATGAGCTAGAGTCTGGCATGAACCATGTTTTAAAGAGTAAATCTCATCAGTTCTTCAGGTCTTTTTGCCCAGAAGTTAGTTATGGTTGCACTTCGTGCTTAATCGAAGTCGTTCTCTTTTCTTATTGGGTGGATGCGATAAATGTTGATATCAACTCTACAGGAGCCAACTATATTAGTTATTCTTGAGAGCACCTTTAAAAGAGCACCTACATAGATATCATATATTGCCTCCGCAATATTGATGTAACAAATAAACTTCACTTTTGCAGCCTTCGTAGCATAATTCCGTCAAATGAACAGAGCTGTGCATGAAGGAGGCTATACGAAATTGTTCCAAAACAACAATTGACCCATACAATAATAGAAAAAGTGGTTAGCCAATGGTGAAGAAATTTGTTTTACTCTAGGTGACGTCTTAGCCCGGTATGTTGACGATGAGCTTTTCTATTAACTGCCACCTGTGGATAGCTACCACAAAACAATGAAAGTCGAAATATAGCAAAACCCTGAAATGAAAAATCAATGCTAAAAAAGTGTAAACTAAGTAGAAAAACAATCAGCAAGTACTACCTTTTTAAATATCATTAAAAAAATACTTGTTTTCACTTAACTACAAAAACCAAGAAAGGATCAACTTTTGACTGTTAAGAAAGTGTTACACATCTTGTAATCTAAATTCCAAAATTTAAATTCTTTTATATTCTTCATAGTCAAAGCGAATTGACGAAAAAAAAATTAGTTCCAGCCTTTGGGGTTTCTTCTTTGTCACATTTTTGGGCAGTAAATATTTCTTTCGTTTGCTTCTACTGCCTCTTTGGCACGAGCGTTACTTGCGCTTGATATAATCAATTTTAATGCTACTTAACGAAACTCATACTTTAAATGAGAAGAAAACATTTTATGCCAACTTCTGTACTACATACATTTGCCGTATCACAAGTTTCTTTTTTACCAATTGTGTAAATAAAATTGACGATGAACGAATTTTTATCGCTTCCAGGAACGTTAAATTGGCATTACCATAGTACACTATTCTTTCGATTGCCCTTATTTATTCACTTCAGTTGTTAAACTTGTAAAGAATAGATTTCAAACAACGTTTAAAAGAATTTGTTTGTTTATATAAGCTAAAGTAATCCAACAAATTTGTTGTTTATTGATTCAGCAGGATTGGGATTACAGAGCTTGTTTTCGTTTTAAATCAAGCTCAAAACAAGTGCTTTATGTCAAAAGAAGTCTTTACTTCTCATTTTTCTCGACCTTCTACTCAATGACAAACATACCAGATCCTCGTTTAGCGGTTTAGATTATAACAGAAAGTTTTGTTTATTATGTCTAGTTTTTGCAGTTGCGTCTTTTTGCTTAAGCTCTTTCAGAGTTTGGTGATTACTTACATAAGTCCTATCCTTTAAATAATCACATTAAGTTACATAAGTAACACTTTGTCTAAACTTAACATGAAATGACATGGGAACATTTCCTTGAAGATTCCGATTAACGGACTTCGTTTACGTTAGCTGGTGGGTGCTCTGGAGTGTGAGTCAGCTAAAGACTAAGCTTTAAGTGATTGTGCATTTGGATCGTTATTGGAGCCTTTCTTGGAGTAGGTTACTACTAATTTGGGCAAAAAGAAGTTCAAAACCCAGAACCATCAGACTTTGTTAAGAGTTCATTATACTACCGTTGATCGTTCTTTGGATGTAGTGATTGGGCAAATTTAGAAAGCGTTCTTCCGGTTGATTGAATAGTCTTATTTGTCATTATAAAGATGTTAGTCGTTAACTATTATTCCCTTAATAGTGACATTAATTCCTTTCTCAAAGCTTAATATAACGTAGATCTCCATGACTTAAATAAAAGCCTCGGGCACATGCGAATATGTACCTAAACTTTCATGTTAGGTGCAACTTTATGTCACTCTGTTTTGTAATGATGCTGGAAAATACGCGCAAATCTAATCTGTGAAGAGTACCTAAAAGAATGTCAAGGGCTAAAGTTCACAGAAGAGAAGAGTGATTTGATGTTACATACACTGCCTTCTATTCGGAAGATGTCGTAGATATTTGACTGGATAACAACAGACGTCTATTGATTGGAAGGCTGCGCGATCAGTTCCCTGCTATACTCATTGAATATTTGCAGTATTAATAGTGCCTCGCTCCCCAAATTTCATCTAGAGTAGCTTCGTGCTTTCGTCGAAAAAAATGCCGCTTAGTATGGACAACCACCCGTGCAGAAAAATCGGAAACCCAATATCAACTCTTCAACTTCCGCTCTGGCTGTGTGTCAGCACTTTGAGTAATGTAAATTATAAAAAAATTTGAGTATGTAAATTATAAAAACACCCAATTTAACCAGGGCATGCACCATGTTTCTGTGCATCCCTTATCCATTTTCTATCGCGAATAGCTTCTTCCAAAATTGTTCATTCAGAGTTCCTACTTCAGAAGACAGTGGATGCTCATGGCGTCAGTAAGTATGTGTACTTTGATTTCTATTCAGATATACGAATCTAATACCTGTGTCTAGGAGTATTTATTCAGAAAGCATTTGGCATAAATAATTGCAATGTATTGTGTGCCATGATTTTCACTTACGCCTTTTTTTGCATTTTACATACATATGTGAGCCTTGCTAGTTTTGAGAACAAACTGCTTCTAGAACTGGTTTTTATTTCATCGTTTGCTTAGTTAAGTGTTTTTAAAGCTTTTTTTCGTGGTAAATATTCATCGGCTTAGCCCATGTCAGTGACTCTGGCTTGTATCTCAATAAACACTCTCGAAAATCTTTCGATTTCTAATTTTCGAAGACTTGTTTGAACGCCAATGCTTCTGCGATATTCTTTCTGGCTGAAATTTGAGTAAGTTTTTAAATTATCTGAGATTTAATTAGTGCAAGGCCGATCCTGTAAATTAGCATTTGACTTTCATAGCCGGGTGTACTCTTTTGAAAGAATGTTCTCAGATCTGATACAAAACCAAATCCTTGCCTTTTATAAACGTGGATGATGACAGTTTCTATGAACAATCTTTTTGTATATTTTCCGACATTTCCGGTGTCCTTACATGCTTCCAGAGAACGCTGTGGTATCAAATACTGAGTCATCGACACGATTTTACACAAGCAGTCGAGAATGTCTCTGTCAACGCCATTCTAACGAGTTTTTCATGAATTCCGTTTCCCTTTCCTCAGTAAAAATAATAAAAATAAACGGCGTTAAACACAAGACTGGCGTTAAAATTACATGCAAAGTCTTTTGTATGTATTGTCATTCGGTGATGCGTGATAAGGACCGATACATTATTTCGCATTTGCGAATGGTTGTACGGAAAAAAACGCCAACTCCCATTGCATTCCTAAGATTCCCAGACCGCATTGTCACTCAACGCCTGTTTTTCCAGTTAAATCCATCCCTAAGTACTAATTACTCTGCTCGGTGACATGTTCACCATTATTCAAATGACGCGCAGACACATATTTCCATCACAACAGACGGAGTCGCGCAGGAAAACTAATGTCACACTAGTGACAGGAACATTAATTCCTAAAAGAACCCTTCAAGTTCCCATTCCTGGTCTATACACATCGCCACCAATCATGGCAGCATGCACACCACCACGGGATATGGCCAAAATGATAAATTTCCCATTGTGGCTTCAATTCTCTCCATGATTGGTTTGGTACCAGGAATCGCGATCACAATGTGTGCATTCGTGCCTCCTGCGCTCAGCACGAAATGCTAATCGACGGCCAATTCATAATGTGTCCCGCATATAAACTCGTCGTGGACGTTTTATGGAATCACATCCTCATCTTGTGTTGTCATCGGGTCTTTCACAAACACCAGCACGGTGGCTGGTTGGTGGATAGGACGACGACACAGGAACCTTCACTGATCATATTACATTAATCAACTTAACTACTGTCCAGCAAACCAGTTGTAGCTATCGAACATACATGTATACATCTATGTATCTTCGTGCTGGTTCGAGGAATTGCAGGCAAAGGTATTGAAACCCAATTCCAAGACCAGGTGCTGATTGGGTTCGCTTCTGGTGAGCTGGTGCGCTCTACGCTTGTACGCTGTTCCTGTTACCTTGATGACTACGATGACGACGACTACGACGACGACGACGACGACGACAACGAAGATATGGATTGTGATGGTTTCATGGAAGAGTCCGATAGCTAGTGTGCCTACCCATGTGCATGATGATGAATCTTGTTCTCCTCAGTTTTTCTTCGTCTTCCTTGTAACTAAGTGTCATTATTGTTGTTCGGTCGAGCGAAGCGCGAAAGGCAGCCATGAGAGAGAGGCCATGTTGCAGAAGAAACCAGAACAACTCAATTAGGAATTCATTTCATGTTGGATTAAGTTGAACACCGCCATAGAGCTGGCATGAAGGAGGGGTAGCACTACGACACGAATTGTCAAATCTATTCCATGTGTAAGTGTTAATCGCTAGGCGGGGATTGAGAGACGGTCGTGTTGACACTGGCGACACTGTCACCGGTCGTCGGTTATGATTTATCCAATTGAGATCGGTGCGTCTAGATAGGCCATCACGCCTAATCGGCTGAATAGGGAAGAGTGCACGCTTGCGTGCATGTTCTTCAAGTCTGGCGGTAGGAGGGGTCGTTGATGTTTTGCATATCAGCGGCTGGTATCGCCTGTGTAGAGTGAGCTCATATGCGTTGACTTTATGGCTCGGAGATGTGTATGCGCTGATATGGATTAATTTATGATCATTGACTTGATTGCATTTTAAGTAGCTAGCACGCAGCTTTTTAAGGATGCTTCCAGGAGTGGCGTCCGACAAATTTGATGGATGATTTTGTGACAGTTAACACTTTATGAGATGTGGTGTCATTTCTCGCTGTCAGGAGATATGTATGTAAATATACAAACATTTGTGTATTATATTATTCGGGATCTTGATTTAGCAAAAAACTCTGTTGCTGAATTGATGTACGTTGTTAGAAGTCGAACAATTTTTTGTTTTTGTCAGGATGGGATGGACAAAAGCGAAATGTAGTATATTGGCGATCCTTTTATTACATCTTACGTTGTCGGTGGGCGCCGTGGCTCAGTGGTTCGTGAGTTGGACTATGGAGCAAGGGGTTCATGGTTCGAATCCTAGTCGGAACACCTAAAAAGTTTTTTCAGGGCCCCACCTCTCGCGAGCTTCTGACAAACATCCGAGAGTAAAACTCTCCAACTGTCCTGAGAAATAACAAATTGCCCTTCGGGCACGGCATTACACAGTAGGCCTCTTCCATTCGTGCACAACACGAATGGTTGCGAGAAGCTAGGCCCTGGGTCACATCGACCTGTTGCGCCAAGTATATCGGTGAAATCTTTCGTTTTATATAACACAACCTGATTGTTGAGAAATTATTGGAATTAAATGCATGGCGTGAAGTTTAAAACAAGTCTGGCAAACTTCTATGTATGTAAATATCTATTTAAGGTCATCAAATGGGAGTTTTGCGGATTTGGCGTTCATTTCTTTGGGTTGGACTGAATTCTTAAAGTTACATAACTTTCTATATGATTCCAGACTTTATTCGCTAAGATACTTGTTATATGTCATAGATTAATTCTACTTATCACATATTCGTTCCTAAAAAAAAAAATTTAAATGTGCAAATTTTGAAAAAAAAGATTATACTAAGCCCAATCGCCCAAAAACGACCTGAGAAACAGCTAATTTTCAGTATTACCGTTATTCGAATTTTTCACGGAAAACGTAGTATCCACCTCATAACATATACCCACACTAACCCAAATATTAAATTTTATCGAAATCGTTCAAATCGTTTTCGACAAAATCCATTTAAACTAAAATCAGCCCTAAGTAAACTACCTTTAATTTTGAGTTTAGAATAATAATTTCTCGAAATCCACAGATATGAAGTTTGACGCAAATCCGTTTCCCCATTTAGGCTGCAGTTGGTCATACAGGCAGACAGACGGAATTGCCGGACGCACTTTTTTTAACTTCTCCAACATAGTAATGTCAAGTGTGATTAAAATCTCGAGTTCGAATTTTTTCAAGAAATTAATACTTGCCCTATACATATGTATGTATGTACATGTATGTACATATGAATGTAGGAATAGGTACAAGGAAAAAAGGAACGTACACGTATTTTTAACCGGAAAACATGATGTGCCATCTATTGGCAGGTAGCCAAACTAACCTTACTACAAAAATCAAAATTCTTAGAGCTGTTAAGTAACGGCCTTTTGAGATTAAGGCTGCGGTTCCGGTGCGAGCGAATTTTACTCGGACGAAATTTAGCGAATATAAGCGAAGAAACTTGAGCACATTCGCGCGTTTCGGTGCAAGCGAGTTTACTCAAGCAAAGTGAGCGAATTTATTTGTCATATGTAGTGAAACGAAACCAGAACGAAACATTTATCTGCAGAAAGTACTGCTAAGTAGTCGGGCTTTGAAGTGTTGTGATTTGGAAAAGTTTTGTCATGTCATTGTCGCTTTGAAAGAACAATTTTTGTTAAAAAATAGCTTCTTGAAGTACAAATGCATTAAAAACCGCAGTTAACCTAATATTGTTTTTAAGAAAAGCCTGGAATGTGGAGAATTTCACAATCTACACAATTGTAGGTCCGGCAATTCCGTCTGTCTGTCTGTCTCTCTGTATATGCGACTGCAGCGTAAACGGCAGGACGGATTTGCTGATATGTAGGGTCTGTGGGATAATCCCTAAAATAAAAATTGATATGTGGGTTAGTTTGGCCACATGCTATGCGGTGAGAAAAAAATTATTTAAGCAAAATAATAGACCTTCCAATTTTCTATAATTCACTGAAACAACCTATCTAGCCACGCCCACTTTTTAAGGGCGTTTTTATAAAAACAAAACATTCAGTAAACTCCTACAATGTTATGACTATTATTTCATCGAAACGCCGAAGGCCACGCCTACTTTACTGTAAAAAGCAAGACTTGGACCTCAATCCTGATAAAATTTTACACTTATAGCATTACGGTGCAAGTACGTATGATCCAGTCGTGCACTTTATTTTTTATAAATTTCGCATTTTTGCAAAAGTCTGCTCAATAAAGGTGCTCGATTTCTAACTTTATAGATTAATTTTCCGAATCCAGTTTTGCATAAAAATCAGTACACAACTAAGTAGAAAGTACAGATCCTACTTAAAAACATATATTGAATTCGATTTGCTCGCGCGAGTAAAATAGAAATGAAACTATCGAAAATTTTAGTCGCTTAGATTCACTAAGTCCGCGCGAGCAAATTTTGCCACAACGTAGAAAAATGCGTACTTTTGAATTGTTTTAGCTTTACTTTGCGAATTCACGCGAGTGATATTCGCTTACATTCGCTCGAACCGGAACCGCAGCCTAAATGAAAATTCTGCTTTCACCTTGAATTGTGGTCCCACAGCCTTAAGATATGAAGTTGAGCTAAATCCCTTCAGCAGTTTTGACACGAGATAGACATAGTAGTACTGATAAGTTTAATTAAAATCTACAAGTAAGTATAGGTGTATATATGTAGGTGTTTATATAGTAAAAAGATCGAAAGAGATTCTAGCAATGACCAAATATAACCCTAGCATCTTTTCCAACTTCCAGCTATGGCAATTCCTCAAGAAAATTGGTAATCCTCGTGTACCGACAATGTCTTGGGGACACTGAAACTATAAAAAATATTTTAGGTACACACCTCAAACACTTCCATAGGGCTTTACCTCGCCCACTTATGTCACCTCATCCTAAGCTGAACTTCATTTGAATTAATCAGATCCTCCTATTTATGTTTCGTTAAATCTTGAAAGTGACTTACTTTGGATACAAAAGAACGCAGAGCATTTTCATGTGAATAGCCTGCCATGTACAGGATCAAAATTCCCCGCAAAACGATCAGTCTAACCTTAAGGTCTTTATCCAGCTCATATCGTTTGCAAAGTTTCTTCAACTAATCGTCGATCACAAATGTACGTACACAATATGTGAACAAATTATATTAAATTGTCAAAATGTAGTTCTTTTGCAATTACTCAAGCATATAAGTATGTACATTTTATTTTTTACACATCAAATGAAATTAATTATTGTTCCTACATCATCTCAATATGTGGTTTTTTCTCTCCTGGTCAACTTATCCATTAGTTCCCATACACGTCCTCGACATGACACAAATGAGATTTGCTCAATTTGTCTAGTATGTTAACCTTTTCCTCACTCCAGCTGCCATCCGGCATCATGAAGTGTGGCGGGTCCCATCAAATCACAACATCTGTTCAAATTTATTACCATCCACCATGGTCCAACAGTAAATTATTACCATTTATTGAATAGACAAGCGACTCTCCATTTATCTTGCGCTTCGCTACCAGGAAAAACTCCACAGAGACAACCCACAAACGAAAAGGTCATCATCAGGAAGAAAAATAAAAATTAGGAGTAAATTAAAAACGACATCCATTTAGTTGGTCACAATGGAAACGTATCTATTTCCCTTGAGTCCAAATGAGAAATAAGGCGGACAACTGCCACAACACCAGAACTACAAGTCCCTCTCACTCTACCAGTTGACCGTCCAACAACCTCAGGGAGAATAATAAATCGTTTCCTGGGCGCTGGCTGCCTGTAACACGAACCCACATTCACAGAAGAAAATCCCGAACCCAGACCCAAGATGCTTATCTTGACCACTGTCTCCCTGAATCACAATCACAATGATGATGATGTGCTACTTGTATTTTCACTTTTTCCTGTATTTCTGTCTGTTAGGGTCGTGCCTTATCTGAGTCCCCAGATTTCCAAAAAAGAAAAAACCAGGAAACACAATTGTGGTCATCCTCAACTTCCCCTACTTTATTATCCAACCGAGATATTTTTGTGGTGATTAAGTGATTTACCTTGCCAGCAACACGTACATACATTCCAAGAAAGGTTTCCTCTGCAGCTTGTGCTCAGGAAACATAAATTCGACTCATCTAACTGGAGCATTAGACAAATGCAAAAAATGGCCGACCTGGTCTTCGATTGCTCTCGATCCTTCATACATGTGCGTCCAGTACTTGAGTTCGATCAGATTAAACCGCCTGTCCGTCTAATAACGCCGCACGCTGTCAAACGATTAATGACTCTCTCACCGCTGCTGCCCAGTCACAAGAGTGTTGCTGTGGCCTGGTATTCGACTTTACCAGAGTATCAGCGGCTGGCGGAGCAACTCACTGAAAGAAACTCAACATCGAGGTTAACCTGACACGAACTGACAGTTTGTACAAAAGTATTAACTTCAATCATTGAATATTATTACCGAAGCTGTCGGATTAGCTGACAGCGCGAAACGTTGCTATGTAACATGAGTTGACAGATATAATGTGCGGTCAGCAGTGTCTTGAGTCTGGTTTTGTAAATTGATTTCTGTTTCTTTTTGTATTTTGCACATACCCATAGCATAGAGTGGATTTGAGGCCCACGCATTTGCTTACAGGGGAGAGATCGCCTGTCAACGGGTACGGCAAGCGCAGCATGAAAGTGACATCTTGTAATTTGCGCGTAGAACCGAGCTGGGAATTTAGATCAATTCGAAATGTGCCGCTGCTGGGCTGTCAAGAGAGTACTTGACTGGTTCGTTTTTGGTCTTGGACGCATGTCAATTGCAGTGACAGTTGATTGTCATAAAATTATTGTTTCGTTTTCTGGTTCGACGCGGCGCTGTTCTGACTCATACGTTTCGATGATTGGGTTTGTAAAAGCGTTTGTTTCTTAACTCGTTCCATGTGCCGCAATCAAGTGACACCCTTTTCTTTGTTTCTCCTGTGACATGTCTTGACAGGAAAGGAAAAATTTTGAAAACCCAGTTTTACAAGATATTAACACTCGCATTCATTTTGCGATTTTGCGGTGAACTCCACCATTACGTAAATTTAGTGAAAGGGCGGTTACTGTCGCAGTTGTGTATAAAAAGTCCTTTCAATTGACAAGAAATTACAGTTAAATTTCACATTTCCCTCGATGAACAATCTTTTCCAACACAGTTCCAAAATGTCACTCAAGGTGAGAACGAAAACAATTTGTGCGTAAACCATCCTTTAAAAAGTAACTCCTTAGATTTCCGCTTTCATTACACTCCTGACCCTGGCTGCTGCAATTAAGTACCAACAACACGTGACACCAACTGATCATCAGTTGGCCTTGCATCATCAAGGACAGGCTCACAGTACTCCAGTTGTACAGAGTAGAAGATGAACACACTGGTGACATAAAGGGCCATAGTGAAACTAGAAATAGGGATCGTGTTGATGGGCAATACGATTTGATCGATTCTGATGGATATAAGCGAGCAGTGCAGTATGTGGCAGACAGAGATACTGGGTCCCAAGTAACGGTCCATCGGGTACCAACCGGTGTTAGAATTCAGAGTCCAGTGGAGAAGCAACACGCAGCTTATATACAAGCTCCCCTGACTGGTGGACGGATGTACGAACACGGACAACGGCAACAGAATGTGTTGAAACATGATCACGTACAATATACGAATTAGAATTAGAATGTTAGATATTTAGTTAAATATATGTATTGTGTACCTTTTGCGTAGAATGAATTATATTGGAATGAAATTAGTATTTTAATTTGTATTACTTGTATTATCTAAGCGTAACAATGTGCCACATACTATTCCCGGAAAGCTTACCTACAGCAGGGTATTTTAGTAGTAAATACTTGGAAAGGCTACGTGCATCTGGTATTGGTTTTATACCCTGTTCTAAGAGCATAAGCACTTCTTCTGTTCCGGGTCGATTTTGGTTCATTAATTGGCATTTGATAGTCATAGGTCGATAAGAATTTCTATTGGAGCAGCCAATGTCGCAACAGCATGCAGATGACCACAATTTTTGATAAGAAATCATGAACGATGAAGCACATTTTGACTTGGCGAGCTTTGAAGCACCGAAAACCCTCAATTGATACATTTAAGTAACACCTACAACTACAGCTTCATAGAGTAACTGCATGGTGAGTCATTTACGCCGGGCGGCATCTTTGGGTCATACATATTTCTTTGAGGAGACTAGAGCCAATGCTGTAACAGTTACTTGTGACCCACATCGGGATACATATGTTGAAAAACTTTCTTCCGCCCGAATTAAATCAATTAGTCCTGCAGAACATAGGGTTTCAGACAAGGAGGTGCCTCATGATACACAGCTCGTGCCACGAAGCAAACTTTGTAAGAAATGTTTCCTGATCAAATAATGATATCAATTTTTTATCTGGAATATTATATAGATAGCATCTATAATCCCATACCCATAGAAGTTGCCATCTGCAATTTTTTTGGCTCAGAAGATGTGCATACATATTTAATACATACTTGTTTGTAAGGTCTTTGTGTTCACGTTTCGAATGTGCCACTGCTTAACTGTTCTGCTCGTGCATTTCGGGTCATTATGGTAAAAAAAAACTTTAGAGGCGTTTTGCGTTTTGCACTCCCGCCACATAAGTGCATGCGCTTATTTACAGTTTGAATTACTTGTTCATACTTTCACATACCTTTTAGATCCCTTCAAGCCATATAGAACAATTTGAGTGAAATCAGGTCACACCCTCCACGACAGATGTATGCTCTCTCGTAAACTCCGGCCTCTTCGTAATGTGAATTTTTTTGAAAACTGGAACTGCATGTTGACTGCAAGTATTTGGATTATGTTCCCTAAAGCATCTTCTAACGATATGGATACCACATTCCATAATCCTGTTGAAGAAGGATGTAGTGCATTCCTTCATATTTTTAAGATGCAAAATATTCTTTCAGATTTTATAATCGTTATCATTTCGGTGGTATCTTACGATTTTTACTTGCACCTACATACATACATATGTACATATGTATACTTATAGGACAAGTATTGTTTTCGTGAAAAAAATCGAACTCGAGATTTTAATCAAACTTGACATTACTATGATGGAGGAGTCCAAAAAAGTAGGTCCGGCAATTCCGTCTGTCTGTCTGTATATGCGACTGCAGCCTAAACGCCTGGACGGATTTGCTTTGAACTTGGTCTGTGGGATATTCCCTGGAGGCAAAATCGGAATTTTCATTCGAACCTCAAAACTAAGAGTAGTTTACTTACGGCCGATCTTAGTTAAAATGGATTTTCTCAAAAACGGCTTTGACAATTTCGATAAGATTTGATATGTGGGTTAGTATGAGCATATGCTATGAGGTGGCATACCACGTTTTTCACGAAAAATTCGAATAACGGTAATATTGAAAATCAGCTATTTCTCGGGTATTTGTTCGGCGATTGGACTAAAAATTAATATTTCTAGGTTATAAGACAAAGGGAAAATAATGGCGTACCAAATTTTGGAATTGCCACACTTACTTAACTGGGAAGAGCAAGACTTGGACCTTAATTCTGATGAAATTTTACACTTATAGCATTACGGTGCAAGTACGTACGGCCCAGCCGTGCAGTTTATTTTAAGATAGGGGTTGCTCACCCAAGGCTTAAGTTCAGTTCTGGTTTTTTTTTCGCTCAGCGGAGAAGTTAAAGTTATTAAAGCAGTATGTTAGGGTACGTCTGGGAGGCCTTGTTTGAGAAGAAAGCTTCTTACCAGCCTTTTCCCAAAAATTTCATATTTAGCAAAGTAAAATTAGTTTTGGTTAATTTAAGTTTTTGTTTTGGATTAAGCTAGTAAGAATGTATCCAGCCAAACAGCGCTCAGTGATTTGGAAATCAAAATTGAAGTAGTTATGCAACCCACTACCTAAATTTAAATTACTATTTACATTCAAACATACATATAATGACCAAATATGTCATTGTGCATGTCCTTAATAGGTATGCATGTTCGTTGATGAGCACAATGTAATACATACATATGTATGTATGTACATGTATCATTCACATGTTCAACTATCAAATTGTATAAAAATATTGTAATCCACATAACCCGTTTTGTTTATTGCCAATCAAACTATGTATTATCACTGACTCCATAATTCAACACGTGACGACTATGAGCTTTCAATCATCGAACAGTGATCAAAGATCACCGCCTTCTAATCGGTGAGGCAATAATCGTTAATCATGTCAATTATCCTTTCAACAAATCTCCTTATTCCACGAACTCATCCCGCAAACATAAAGAATCGATTTTATACCCCAAAAGCCTCACGGGAATTCCCGGGAATAAAAATTCTTTGTTTTGTTTTCACTTCGATTGCCGCCGACCGGCAATTTGGGAAAGAAAACAAATCAAAATCAAATCAACTCCCGATTCCAAGTGAAACCCGAAATGGAAAATTACAATTCCAGCCCTTTGATGATGATGATGACAAAAAATAGAATCCAGCAGCCTAGCGTTCCCTTTGCGGTAGCTTCTTGTTATTGTTGTTGGGGAAACAACGAATCGACGGTTCCTTTTTAGTTTGCCGACGCCGACCATGCCTCTGGTATTTCTAAAAGCATTCTCTTTAAATCCACACACCACACACGCACATATAAGATCAATTAAACGGTAGTTTGCTCCTCGTCCAATGGTTGAAGGGTGATGGGGGGCCGTAGCCACAAACTGTCAATTCGATGGGTGGAAATTTATGAAGCGCAGCCCAAAAATTGTATGCCCGAGCGCGCTGAAAGGGAGTTTTACTGGGCTGCCGTATTGTCGAAAGTGAAACGTCAAATTGGGGAGTGAGTTGCCTTTGATCTTCCTGGCTATTTCACCCCCAAACCGCGGACTGGCACACGATGTCTAGGCTTCCAGTCGATAAATCAAAGTGGAAATGTTATTGTTTTGAAGTCTGTCGAAGGATCTTTTTTTACTTTTTTTTCAGTCGAAAAGTTTATTTACTTGATTTCAGAGAATGTTTGCATTTCACTGATGGAAAATTTCCTGGAAAAGCCATCGAAAGCATCCATCAACTTGGGTATGCAATCAATCATGAATCGAGGCAATCGAAGAAGTTTTTATTGGGTGAGCATTTCTTTGAGGAATTTTGGTGATTTGTGCAATCAATGAAATGGAATGCATTTTGAAGTCGCTTATGGGAATTTTCTTCATCCTAAAGTAGTTGACTTTGAGGTCCAGCATACATACATTTGTGGAAGGCTTGCACTGAATACGATACTAGGCTGGAACAACCTTGGTAACAATGCTTAGTAGTACATACATATGTATATGGCGAAGTTGATCACATACTAGTTTGTTGAACTCCTCTGTCAGATATAGTTCAGACAAAAAACTCCAAAGTCAAGAATATCTAATCTTTTGAGGAATGTGAAAGAAAGAGAACATCACTAGATTTGCCAGTGTTTCAAAAGCCAATAATTAGCTTCAAGTAAAAAAGATCATCGCCTAAGTTTATTATTAGGACAATCATTTTCCTCACAAAATTGACGAAATAGTATCTGCTCTCCGATAAAAAAGAATCAATTAAAATATGTCAGTGTACACTTTACTTCTTTAAATTAAAATGTTAACAATACATTGCTTTCCACAAGACCTAATTTCACTTTGGTCAGTCGTCCTTTACGGATCTTTGATGGAAAACTTCTGATGGAAAACTTCTGCAGTACAGATCAATTCGATGTGATGTGGATGGTTCGTCGATAAGTTTGTTGTAAATGATACGGTACATCTTAAAGGTTGACATGACCTAATATTTAAAACACGGTTTTGAAAATTGTTCAAGAGAACTTCAGAAACGGGTTTCATGAGAACATTCATATGTATTTGAATCTACAAGCTGCGTTAAAAGTAAAGAGGGACCTAAAAAAATACGATTTGATTTGTTTTATTCAAAGTAATGGATAGACCATCTAGTGGTTTCTTTTTAAATAATAGATTATTTTGACACTGACAGCTGTTTCCCGGTCAAAATCTTGACAGAAAGTCAGTACCATACCTCCGCGGAACGAAATGACTCATTTTACGCTTGAACAACGTGGGGAAATATGGAAAACTTATTTCCAAAGTGAGTGCTGCGTATCCCAAATAGTGTGTTATTTGAAAATAAATTTTGGCTGAAATGAAACACCCACTGCGCCTGCTGTACGCAAGTTTGTGCAAAAAGCTCGTGAGACTGATATTTATATGTGCACAACACTCATGGTCCCCGTCGTCCTACGGTGCGCACAGACGAGTATGTGGCTGCTGTAGGCGAGAGTGAGACTCAATTCACGAACATCAACTCGCCATCGATCTCAACAGCTCAACATTTCACGGACTAGCCTGCGGAGAATTCTGCACAAAGATCTCGAATTATTCGCTTACAAGGCCCAATTGACTAAGCTTCGCAGTTTGCGCCTTAGAACAACTTGAATCATCTTTTCTGAAGAGGCGCATTTTCATCTCGGCGGCTCCGTTAACAAACAAAATTGCCTCATCTGGGGCTCGGAAAACCCGCACGTTATTGTCGAGAAGCCGATGCATCCACAGAGATGCTCCCATACAGTGATTTGGATGATTGTTTTATATCGTCGGTGGTGATGTCTTTCATGATGTCGATACACGCCCTTCGGAGGGCTTTTACGTTCACAAAACGCATTCCTTTCGTGAGTAAATGCATTTTTCCAAAAAGATAAAAATCACAGGATGTCAAATCAGACCAATGTGGGTTGTGATTAGTCGATAAAACATCAAAATTATGCAGAGACCAAGTAGAATGATATTAATTTGATCTTGTAAGGATGCAAGCCAAGATCTTTTCTCAAAATTCGACTGAGAGATTTCCAATTCCTGTGAACAACACCGGTACGACCGGTACGTTATCTTACTGGCGAAGGAACACTCAATAGTGAATATTAGATTTTAGTCAAACTGAGTCTGTACGCCCGATTAGAGCCTGCATAGGAACCTTTATAATAAATGCCGATTTTCTCGACAACCCCTCGGGGGATTTTAATTGGGCTTATTTGGGCATACGCGTTTAGTTGACAAATTTTTTAAGCAAAAATACGTGTCCTATATTTATAAGCTTTAAAATGCAGTATAATTCAGTTAATCATTAGACCAGGCCCATTTTGTGGAAGTGTTATAAAAATCTGAATGTATTTATGAAATATCTCATGTTGCAAAAATTCGAAATAGCACTCACATTTTATTCAGTTTTATGTAGACTGCATGAAGAAATTCAAGAACTATCCGCGGACATGCAAATGAAATTTGTACTGTACGTTTCTCCTGTACGACTGCGGAATAATATAAATTTATATATTTAAAACATCTCACTTATAATTCATTTTCACTTTCTATGTTACGCTTTTCTTTTGTGACACAACAAGAAACCCATGTCAACACAATTCACCGGACCTGCACACAATCAACATTAATTAAACAAGGCCCCGAGATTAGTTTCGCCGTCAAAACAATCCCCAAAAATGATGGTGCGATGCACTTCTTAATTAAAAATCATAAAATAAAAATGCAAATCACATCGAATAAACAAAAAAGCAATGTCTCATAAAAAACCATTCCGTTCGGTCTAATGGTTAAAACTTAAGATAAGCAGCCTGGGCACGGAAGAAAAACGCCACAGTCCCGCTTATCTAAATGTACACAAAAAATCCATTAAAAACAATGAATTACTGATTGTAGGTAGTAAATTTTGAAATTAGCAAATTGTTTTTAAAATAGAAAGAAATTTATCGATGCGCCGCCGCATATAAAATTTATATGCAAATTCGGCTTTTGGAACTTTTGTAATGGAAATTTTATGTGACCGTGTCGTGCGGCTAATGGACTGCCGTGTGCCTTTTTTTGTATTTTATTCTTTTAACAAAAGAAATGAGCGAATAAGATTTATAATTGAGTTATAATTTTGTTTTAAATTCGAAAAGTTTAAACATAATAATTTTATGTGAATTTATAGTGCAGTGTGAGTGGAGTTTTTTTTTCTTGAATAGCTGATTGCGATTGCTTTCGGCGGGTTCTGGGTTTTGTATTAATACTTTGTTTATTGGTAGCTTTCATACTATAAATAAAAGCTAAGTTATTTTTTTAGGTGGAGATTTTTATCATACAAGAGGAAAGCAGTAAATATTGCTAGAAAGTCCGTTTGTTGTTTGATTAAACTGGCGTACGGTTGGTAAACTATAGTCTAAGCATTTAAACAAAAATAGGATTAAACAATTCTTGGAAACAACAAATATAATGCTTTATAGTCTTAGTTAAATGTAAAATTCACGGTGCCTTAGGAAAATGTACTGAACGATCTGCTATGTTATGTATTGTACGATCTGCTAGAGTGGAAAAAGTTTCGAGCGGTTTGTATTCGAATAACAAACGTAAGCGTTTTGATCTAAAATTTCAAGTGAAACACGCATGTGTAGTGCATGAAAAGTCAAAACAAAATTCAATTCGTGTACTGTTTCAAATTCTTTAATTACTAAAGTCGAAGATATGAATGTGAAACATTTGTATGTTGTTTTATTTTCATAAAAATTCAGAATTTATATATGTACATATATACACATATGTACATAATCATAAAAATGCATACTAACTAATTATATGAAAAATATTGTTTTTATCACAATCATTTTATACTACGTCACAAAAATAGAAGTTGGTTTAAATATGGTCCACAACTGAAATTGTTGGTTCAAAAAAATCTTCGTACTAATTATTACATAAGAATAAAAGTTTTCACATTTTTGTTATATGAATTTATTTTTGGCAAAAATTAAGAATGAGCTACTTATGCTGAATATGAACACACTTAGTAAAAAAACAAATATGTAAGTTATTTTGCCTTTGATTGCATTTTATAAATATATATATTGATTACCAAAATCAAAATGAAGAATTTATAATTAAAAGATTTCAAAAGGACCAAATTTGTTTTAAAAATAATGAAATATTTTAATTTCATTAACAAGCAAATGTTTGTATTTCCAAAAAAAAACTTTGCCAACTAACTCTTTTGTACCTCATTATGGTACTTAATAAGTGTGATTATCTTAATGTGGAAATATTTGGTTTTATTAATTTTGCCAGATCTTCCATTCTTTTTGGTGGCATCTTAATATTGTGAAGTTAAGAACAGAGTGCACCCCGAATATACATACATACATACATACATAGCTGCCTTAGTAGTGCCCTTAAGACAGAAAGTTGCCTATCCCTGAAAGAAAATGCTTGAAGTCGTTAATTTTTGATTACACAATTTAGAGTAAGCTTAGATCAGTGGAATTCTGCTATCGATTACGGTTCGCAGTAGGTTGGAAAGTGCTTTTCCTCCAGATCTATATACCTACAAAAAATTTCGCTAAAGCGCACGTTGTACACGAGCTTGAATCATTGTAGAGTTCTTCAACAATAACAAAGGTTACTTCATGATCACACACAGTTGCCAGATTAGCAGCCCAATCCGCGCTGTCAACAGTTTCTTAGCCACTTCCGGTGGTTCACTAAATTTATTTCCTTTAATATTCTTTTCGCAGAACCGCTATGGCTTTAGTTTTAATCCTGAATAATTCATAAGGTTTCAGAGTAAAGCTGCAAGGTCGATTTCTCGTGCGCTTTATTCTTCGTTTTTTTTTTTTTGTTTTTCTTATTTTTGCTTTTACAAGAATAAGTAAGACGAAGTATAACACGTGCCCAATACATTTTTTTTGTTTGGAAGACGAAATCTGATCAAATTGTGTAGATGTTTACTTCATCTCATTTTGCCTACGACTGCAACCTACTATGTTCTCGGGATTTGGTAGTCCTTCCAGTACCCTATGCAACATTTCTTTTAGAAACTGGAATCGTGGACATAGGAAATACGCCCTAAGTGGACAATTGGGTGTATCGTCAAGTTTGATTGCCGAGATAAGCTGATACGTTCATCGACTTTTAGTTGATACATTCCACCGCTGTTGGTGGATGCTGTTACTGCATCTCTAGATCAAGGCGCTTAGTTGATAAGTTATTTCAATTTTCTCCCTACAAACATGTAAGTATGAAAGTCTTGGTTGAAAAAGTTTTAATTGCACTCGCATACACGCGTCTTCGGCTATAATTTGGTCCTCCTGCCTAAGGCACTGTGTGCATGAGTGCATTATTTACACGTGAGATGTTCTCACTTACATCCAGCATGTGTTACTTATGTATATCTTTAAAAGCTTAGTAGCGACCACCACACCCAAAAATGTTTTATTGCTGATTTTATCTCGTGAATACCTACATTAATATTTAGTCTAGCCTACATATGTATGTACTTAGATAAGACAGTTGATAGGGGACTTTCAAAGAGTTCTTTAGTGAATCATTTGTACGTTCAGTGGAATCATTTTGACTACAACTTAGCTTTCATGCACTCATCCCAACAGAGTAGAAATTCATCATACATACATATGTACATATGAACATACATATGCAGGTCTAAGAAATGATTCTTCAACCACGATGGGGGAAACAAATGACTGTTTCTTCTTAAATTCTCACTGCATGTAATCCGCAAGTCATGCATGCTAATATGGAGCACATGTTCTTGCCTACTATAGACTACGATTACACAGACGTAAAATAAAGCTATAACTTTCCTTATGTTCGCTATCTGCACACGCCGCTATCAACTGTCAATAATCGGAAATCCGGACAAACATATCGGCATTCGAAAAACGAAGCAACAACATCCGGGATATAGCCACTAAATCCTTGAGTATATTATCAATTTTCCACTTCATCAAATATGAAAGATCTTCCTGAATGTTTCAACGAATTTGAGGGTGCGTCCCCACTCTCACCCATCCCTCTACGGTACACACGGAAAAAATAAAACGAACAAACAGAGAAAACCGCCAAGGAAACAATCGGAAACCAAAAAAAAAAACCAAACCACCACCCACCAATATCATTGAATCGAGGTCACATTCGTTAGATTTATTGCGAATATCTTGTCGACAGCTACCACCACCAGCGGCAGCATCCATCCTCCACCCTTCCGCCTTCTCGGGATTGATTATTCTGTTACATGTGCCGTCGGCGGCACCGGGATTAAAAGCCGAGAGAAACGAACAATCTCACTTCATTCGCTTCGCCATGCCGCCAGGACACATGGCGGGTAACATATTTTCTGCATAAATGTTTTCAATTCCATCAAACACTCGCACACACCCACACTAGAAGGCAGTGTGAGAAAAAATGGGAGTATCTGTGTGTGTCTGAAGGAGTGTGTGGGAGTGGAGTTGTTCCAGCGTTAAGCACATGCCATTAAATGAGCTGTCGGCAGCTTAATGTGGGGGAAGTAATAACGTCTTGATTTATTTTCAGGCAGTTCACCTACGTTGCGCCCCGGTCCGGAGCAACTATCTCAACCCCCTCGGGAACACATGCATGAAGGATATCGAATGTTCAATGTAATTGGTAAATGGTACAAAAAGATAAATTACCGCTTTATGGAGAAGTAATCTTTTGTTATCGCGTAAATTGATAAAATTTACGGCCCTCTATGTCGACGATGTCGACGACGGTGCTGGCGGTGGCAATGGTAACAACGATGGTTTGGTATCTGGTGGCAATGACTTTATGTGCTGAACATGGTGATGGGTAAATTCATGGCAGCGATTTGGTCGATCTTTTCATATAAAGTTACTGTGAGGTTTCAATGAGTGTCGAACGGAGTGACTCGAGGGTAACCGAAAGATGTATGGCGCATAAATAAATTCTGAGATAGTGTAATGCTCATTTAAATAGACGGCGAAATGCAATGCATTTTTTGGAAAGGAAGAGTAATTTGTAGATGGATGTGAAGAAGTTTCAATGTGTGCTGCTAGTAGCATGCCTTCACTTTCTTTAAACACTTGGTTGACAGAAGAAAATAGTATCAAAGGACTCTTAGCTTCTGTCTGAACCATTGTTTCCAGAAATTTAAAGAACCGATATTTTATAGTAAAACTCTTACATATGTACATACATATGTATATGCGAACATCGGATTCGGAAAGTTTAAATTTAAGAAGTTCGTTGAGGAAATTTTACCCTCGATAAGGCGTTTGGTATAAACATCTATTAAACACGCCTTTATATTTTATACGTAATAACTATTAATTATACCTATCATTTAAAAAAGTTATTTGCTTCTCAATATTTAATAAGAAAACTGTAAAATCTGTACAGTGAACCAGTGTGATGTCACATCATTAACTAACAGAGTATATGTATATGTACATATACAGCTGATCTGCAAAGAGATTTAGAAATGGATTCGATTGAAGATGAAGTAAAATTAAGTGGACGACTGGGTCATAAACACTTGCAACTGCAATAAATCTAGATCCATGTATAATGCATGAGTGTATAATAGAGAATTTAAGCCTCTGACAATTTTATCGCAATAATATTTTTAACTTCTAATCAAAATATGTCTACTTCCCAGTAAAGTAGGCGTGGCATTCTGCGTTTCGATGGAATAATAGTCATAACATTGTAGGAGTTTACTCAATGTTTTGTTTTAAAAAAAACACATTTAAAAAGTGGGCGTGGCCAAATAAGGTGTTCGAGTGAATTATAGAAAATTTTAACGCCTAGCTATTACCTTGCTTAAATAATTTTTTCTCAATTTCTAGTAAAAATTAAAAAAAAATAAGATTTATAAAAGTGGGCGTGGCATTTCAAAATTTTGTATGCCATTATTTTGCACTTGTCTTATGACCTACAAATAATAATTTTTAGCCCAATCGCCGAACAAATACCCGAGAAACAGCTGATTTTTATTATTACCTTTATTTGAATTTTTCGTGAAAAACGTGGCATGCCACCTCATAGCATATGCCCGAACTAACGCACACATCAAACTTTATCGAAATCGTTGGAGCCGTTTTCGAGAAAATCCATTTTAACTGAAATCGGCCTTAAGTAAACTACCCTTAATTTTGAGGTTAGAATGAAAATTCTAATTTCGCCTCTAGGGAATATCCCACAGATCCTATATATGAAGTTTGAAGCAAATCCGTCCAGCCGTTTAGGCTGCAGTCGAATATACAGACAGACAGACAGACAGACGGAATTGCCGGACCTACTTTTTTGGACTTCTCCATCATAGTAATGTCAAGTTTGATTAAAATCTCGAGTTGGATTTTTTTCACGATTGCAATACTTGCCCTATAGGTATAGGTGCAAGTAAAAATCATTCGAATTCGAAGAAAAGTTACAACCCGCTTGGAACGGACCTTTAACAGTAGAGAAGTAATTTTTTCAGAGATATGCCCTTTTGGTTGTTTTTTTTTTTGGTTTTCCAGTCTCAGGTTACCTCTCCATACAGTTCATCAAGTTTAATTTCTTCAAAAGCTGTCTCACATTTACAATAAGCAAGTATACGTCCTTTGGCTTCTTCGCACAAGGTCATCGTCAAATTCCCTAACTATCACAATAGACTTCTAGAGTAATACGTTATTGATTTGAGTGTTTTCCTACACATGTATGTATATACCTATGTATATACAGAAAAACGGAAATCGTACCTATTGTATTTGTTAAAAATATAAGAGGAACGCACCGAGAAGTTATAAAACCATAAAATTTGTATAATGCGGCTTTTTTTGGCATTGGGTGTGCGTATGTGTACATTTATTTCTACGAGATACATTCCAAATGTATCCGCACATTGAAGCTCGTTAGCCATATAAATGGCACGTGGCAATTAGCGTTGGTGCTACAAGCAACTAATTT
This sequence comes from Xylota segnis, assembly GCA_963583995.1. Lineage (NCBI taxonomy): Eukaryota > Metazoa > Arthropoda > Insecta > Diptera > Syrphidae > Xylota > Xylota segnis. The sequence goes on from OY757237.1 coordinate 81,202,378, forward strand.
GTTTCACTTTTTGATTGATGGTTCGTAAAACATTGTCTATACAAAAAAAAAAAAAGAAATCTTGTTACTCGTTTTCAATTATCTCCACGGAAAAATCGTACTCCGACGAACATCATCAAATTAATACAGTTTCCGTCACCTTAATGGACCCACTTATTGACTTGCAAGTGAAAGTCAATAAATTCTACCGCCCAACGGCAATAGCAGCTGAGGAGCAACTCTTTCCTTATGCCTTTTTAAATTGGACAGTAGCACCACCATTAAGCCCAACCCACCTATATCAGCCATCTCCGCAATCAATTAATTACATTTTCTCCTTAATCAGTGAGTTAAACCGAAATGGGCATTCGTCGAGTGCACCACCACCACCACCAGCACCACCAGCACCACCAGCTAGCCGGCCAGACCGCCATCGGCATGAACGACCGACATCAGCAGCCGCATAACTCAATTGTCTTGGACTTCCATTCGCCGCTGGCCGGTGTGTATGTATGTGCAGCGCATACCGACGACAGTGTCGCCGGCAGATCGCAATCGCGTCCATGTCAATTTCCGCGGCCGACACATCGATCAACGTGGTCAGAAAATTTGTAGACATTATGAGCACATATCAATCAAGTGTCGTCGTCAGCGTCGTCGTTGTCGGAGTCATTTAGATTGGAATCGCACGAATCGCGCAGCAGCGCACTTGGCACAGATAATCACCCAACCACCCCTCTGGCTCCTGGGGGCCCAGACTAACATCCAACACATAAAAAAGAGTTCATTAATCACTCTTAATGGTCTCAGTTGTATTATGGAGTGAGTGCGCTTAATTAGGTGCCCCCAAGAGCATGTATCCATCCGGCGAACATACAGAGTAATCGATGGTTGCCTGTGAGTGCAGATGAGTATCTGAGGGTACTTACATGTAGTTCGCATTTACATTTCACTGCAATGGCCGCGTCATATGGAAAACGGATGTTGTAAAAAAGTTACATTAATTGGGATGGGACAGGTGACATGGGAAATGGTAATGGAAATTTGAATGAGGGCTGTGTCCTTTCCTTCAAATATTAGCATTTCCTGTGAGTTATTTACGTATTTGAGTCGTTGGGGTGGCGAATGTTTGCATTTGTATCTTTGGTATATAGCATTATAGTCATGGTTGTCAATGATGGACAATCTGTCTGGTTGTACGATAGACAGCAATTTGATAGTATCTTAACTCTGAAATACAATTTTAAAACTATAGCTATAATCACGAATAGAAGCTCTAATTCTACCCTTTAGCATACCCTTTAGCATATCCTCATGAAGAGGGATGGATTGAAATTTATCCTTCACAACGAGATTATATTTTTCTTAATGGCCAGTAATATCACTTGCAGTAAAATCATAATCACTTATTTCTGCAATATTTGTTTATGATCATGTTGGACCTGGGTACATCTAGTTTTTAAAAGGAATTCAGATTTACTAGTGACTGAAAGCAAAACCCATGACTCATTCTTATTTGTGTCCGAAAAGAAGGGTTTGTTGATGAAGGGAAATTACTCCAAGGGAAACTACTCCACCTCCAGTGGGCAAATCACTTTTGTGGATTAATTTTCAAGTTTACATTTCCTCAATTTGTTTCAATTTCTGTACCATTTCATGAGTTTCTGGGAAATGACAGTTATTGCTTCTTAGGGGAGCGGTGAAGTTGCTTGAGCGGGTAGATCCCGATGAAATCATAGAAGTCTACTCCAAACTTAAAATAAGCCAGACACATTAAAAGAAAGTGGTATTATTTTACACTTCAAGTGAGAAATTACTCCACATTCGAAAACTGGTACATTGCCCAATGCCCACTTGATGTAGAGTAAATATCCATGTTGGGTGAATTCCCATTTTGTGTAAATAAAATAAATAAATACTTGGTACAACAGATCGATGGAACCCAAGGCTAGCTTCTCACAACCAATTGTGTTGTGCGTGTTATATTCTTTACACGAATGGAAGGGGCCTACTATTTAATGCCGTGTCCGAAGGGCAATTTGTTATTTGAGAAGCTTTCTCAGGACAGTTGTACTCTCGGATGTTTGTCAGACGCTCGCGAGAGGTGGGGCCGTGAAAAACTTTTAGGTGTTCCCCGACTGGGATTCGATCTCGAAGCCCTTGCTCTATAGTCCAACGCACTAACCACTGAGCCACGGCGCCCAGTGGAAATTGCCGTAAAGTAATTTCCGTGCACCGGTTTTTTTTCCGATTTACAAAAAAGCCATAGGTAAACTCATACGAGTAGTCAAACTGAATTGCGATACAGCTTGACTCTGGTGCGAATAAATCCTGAAATAATCTGGTTGTATATACTTTAAACTTGCAGTAGCGTAGGAGAATAAATCATGCCTTTGTTTGTGAAAGAGGCTGGAAGAAGCACTGTCTTATTAAAATAGGCTTTGCCAATTTCACTGCGTATTCTTTCGAAAAGTAAAACCACTTGCGATTCTTTCGATTGATGTTTGAAAGGCATTTAACAGAGCTCTTTTGTCGAAAATGCACCAATTTTTCTTTATATCAATTTTTCTTAATAAATAAATGATCTCTTGGGTTCTACTTTTAATCCAATACCTTTTATTAGTTAACCTAGATTGTATCAAATATGTCTTGCATAGGTAGGTTTTTTTGTGTCTTAACATACTATTTAAGGGCACTGCTAGAAGGTTCTAGCCTTAAAAGCTTCATCGACAATACTGAATGGTACGATCATCGTTCGGTCCGGTTATCAATGATTCTTCCAATTTATAACTACCTAAGTAGTTGCGACAGCGTTTTATTCGTTTCAGTTGTACGTAGTAGAAGACGTGGTAGTCCTGTTGTGGGCATGTGTGACAGAATTTTTCTTTATTGAGGTCAAGTCTGGATAATTATCACAGCTTGGGTTTTAAAATATTTTTTCAAATAGACTTCGGATTTTCATATCTTTTTCTCTATGAGCCAGATATGTATAATGTTTTCAGAAGGTATTTCAGGTACCCAATACCAAAATTTAGAAAATCTTACAATGTCAATTCGTCAATTCAATGTCAATTCACAAAAACTATTTCCTTAACTCATTAACACGCGTTTCTGTAAAATTCAATTCAAACTAAAATCTATATTCGTGATGATATACATATGTATGTATGTATGTACATAAGGGAGGCTTGGCTATCTTCAAATACCTTTCAAACGAAAGAATAGATCTACTCCTATATTCATTCAATGGAATTGGATTTAAAATTAAGTTTGTGATGCTTCCAGGGCGGTTTCCTTACGTCGATGTAATTTATCTATTTCAGTATCAACATATTCTGCAGCTCTGTTGTTTATAATCTGTTTATTGAACGTAGTAAGACGTACATACATATGTATATCAGATGGTATCACTACTTATGGTAAATCATATACAAATCAAGGTTAGGCAACCCGTTCCATACAACGATTTTCTCTTAATTGTCGTTTTATGTAGTCAAAGATTAATATAAACGTCCTTTAATCCACAATTACCAACTCCATGTGAATGGAAGTGTCAGTCTCATCAAAGCTTTACTTTTTATAAAAGCACCCATCTTGCTATAAACAAACGAAAATACACATAACACATAAATATTTCATTACGTGATGACAAAGCTTGTGTAATATTAGAACGAAAAGTAAATCAAATTAATTTTATTAGCCATAGAGGGTTAAAAAAAAAACACAACAAATCAACTGCATCCTTGCACCCCTCTCTGAACAATAAATTTATTGCACAACGCATATTTCAAGGATAATAACGTTTCAATGTGCGCACAGAAGGAATACAGCATTCGCCGTCCATTATGCGAATATACACGACGAATGTTAATTTATGACCCAGTTACATCCCCGGAGGTGTACATTCGCTTCAGATTCAAACCTCTAGAGGTTCTACAACTGTTCTGTGTACCTATTCTCATACTCGTTATCCTTCTCCCTTCTGTGAGGACCGTCTCCTTTTTTTGGTAATAAATTGCCATGCAATAACATTTTTTTCACTTACGTATTATTTTCATCCGGGAGATCCATAAATTTACGTGTTCGCGCAAACACATACACAGAAACAGCAATAACAACTGTGGCAGGATTAAAAAATATTGCTCCTTTGGCAACCCCTGGTGGATAATAAAAACACAATGAGCAGTGTGAAACTGTATACGAAAAGGATATCTACTCGGTGCGGAGAGCCGACGAATGGATGCGAAAGTGAGTGATGGCGCAATAAATAATCCAACATAAAAAGGACACTTAAGTTGGAAATTACTTCAGCTGGGTTTTTAATGAGATCACCAGGGACTGCTGCTGTTGCCAATTCCGAACCCATTCGCCTTCCTCCCAATGGGATGCAAGTTATGCTTTTATAGATATTAGTTTGGGTTTTCGCTGTTGCAAGTCTCTGCGTGACACATGAACTACATAGGTGACAGGAGTCACTTATCAGGATGACAAGGAGTTACGTATACAGAGGAGGTGGGATGCAACATCCTTGTGCCTATTTTTTGTGCGTTTTATTTTATGATCATTTTATTGGGTGAGACAAATCGTAAGTAGCTATGGAAAATTAGCTACGTCAATTCAGGCTTTGTTATGACCGGCTCAGTTGGTAGGGCGAAAAGGGCGGAAATTGATCACCACAGGTATAATAGTGGGAAATGAGAAATGCTTTGTTAGCTTTATTTCGTAATTCAATTCGAGGGGGAAATGTGATTTGAGGACTATAGTTGGCGTCGAATTTTTTACCGATATTAGTCAGAAATTGCTTTTTAGAAATCGGAAAAGATCTGTAATTGGCATGTAATTATCCAAAATCGGTGACACATTGCAGTTGATGCAAGTAGGATCAAGCAAAGCGTAGATTCAATTAACTATGTAACACACTGTATTCACTAGTATATTACTTGCATGAAAAATCGATTTAAAGTTATATTATATGCACACAGTACTACAGAGCAAACAAAAATAAAAAAATCGTTGCAATAAATTATTCCCAACATTTCTTTGTCTCTCGAAAGATTTTGGTAAAAAAATATCATATTCTCATAGAGTATCAGCTGAAAAAAGAAAACCATTAAACTAATTAGTTGGACTAATTATTCTTTGTGAAACTGCAAAGCAGAGGCAACATTACATAAAAAGTCCAAACATTTTCCAAACCCTCAGAATAAGCAAATTCTTAATTTACAAGCGATATTCCGCTAAATTCGGTACCAAGTTGTGTGGAATGTTCCGCTGATGTCTTATTAACGCTTCATAATGGAGCAACAGTGGGGTTGGGATTAAAACTTTTCAGTCTGTCAGTTTGTTTTACAGAATAACTTTCGACATGCGCTTGGATAAGCCGACAGATTGTAGCCGACAGGTAAGTGATAATTGCGGTCTACGTTAAGCCTTCATTTTTTCTTTGCATTTAGACTTTGATTGAAAGTGCTTTCACGGTAGATAAGATTAAGGGGATAAGTGTCATGAGAGTTCAGTTGATTGTCTTTAAAAATGTACGTAGAGCAATTAGTTAAAGTTTAAATTTTAGTAAATTATGTACTCAGAAGATTTGTGAAAAAATACAGACTGGCGTTCAGAGTCCATTACGGAAATTAATTTCTTACAACGTACACCTTTCCATTCATATTGTATGTATGTAGTATATCTCAAAGGCAATCCGTCAATCCCAAAAGCAGAGAGCAGTGCACCTAACTCCCTTTACACAATTTTATGATGAACATCAATTACATCCTGTGTCTTGATTATGTCCACAATTCACAAGGTAAAAATCTGATATTCCTAATGGCCCTGTGTCAGGACATGACGAATCCTTGTAGATGAATAAATAACAATTTCATTATTCACTCGGAATTTGTGTACCTAACCAATGGGTCTGGCATGTGACACACTACACTTCCAATGGCTGTCTCGGTTCAAAGGACATCACCGATTATCAACTTCCTACTGGGCAGAGGCAATTCAAAAGACGATGATGACGGTGGTGCAGGAGCATGAGGGGTTGGAGACAGCTCCAAGAACAAGACATCCCTCAGGGGTTTCCTTTTCTTTCACTTCACAATGAGATGACAATTTGTTCGGCAACATGAAAAGACTAATGTCCTTTGGATTTCACAAGACACGAGATCTGCCCTCTTCCTTTCGTTCTGATGTCTTTCCTCTGCAACCTCCAACTACTTCATCTCAAGTAAGATAAATATTATCCTTGATAGAATGGGAGGGTGAGAACAGAAGGTGGGGGGCTCAAATCAGAAACTCCTGTCACATGAATATACAAGGGTTGGACAGGATCTCATAAATCATTCAATGCTTCCAAGTCTTTTCCGACCAAAACAAATGTGCCAAATGTGTTTTGTCCAACACACACAGAGGAGAGAAGACAAGCCAGTCCTCTGTGCCCTGGATTCCTCCTCTTTGTCGAACTGTGAAAAGGACACAACATGTTTTTGTATACATCCATTATTAAAGAATGAGGACCGGTCCAAGCAAGACAGAGTGACCTTTTATTGATCCTGATTTATTGGGCGTTCGGAAAATGTGTTCCATTCGTGGGGTATTGATTATGACTAAAGAGCGAACGGAACTTGCAAAAAACGTGCCTGAAATATATATCAACAGAAATTACACTTATGGAGTCCTTGTGAGGACCGCGCTTGCAATACGCACAGTGTTGGCCGAACCGCAATCGTACATCACACGTTATGGGTTCATAAATTCGTCGATATATCATTTTTCTCGGCGCCCACACTTGGCCAGCAGGGTCGTTACATGTGCCCAGTACTATGCCCAAGGGAGGTGGTTGTTTGTTATTTGTTGCGGGTGACTGGCTAGAAATGGCCCTCACAACAGAAGAGAAATTATATATAGTTTTATTTTTGACGGCGATTTCGAAAGGATGGATTATCGTGTGGGATTTATGAGGTCAGGCGGATGTGGGTGCGTAGTTAGTGTTGGAACCGGGGCGGGTTGGAATTAATGACTTTCGGGTCACATTGATATCTATGGACCATGGGGTGGACATATAAGTTATTGTGGTCATTAAATTGCGGTTGAGATAACTGAATTGAAATTATTTGGCACTTAGGAGGGGAAGTAAAAGTTTTATGGAGATGATTTACAGGGAGTGCCCTCGTACCATATGTTTAGGGTGTAAATGAGGTAACCCAATGTTTAGCAGTAAATCGTGTCCTTTAAATGATCTTCTAAGACTTTGGAGCTCGTCTTTGATAGCGAAGAGACCAGTGAAATCCCGGAACATGTTCTAGGATCTTATGGGGCACTGACTCACAAACGACTGAAATGTTTGGGCAAGTACCAATTATCAATTATACTATTTAGAGCCAACTCTCATCCTCAGATTCTTCAAATTCAGATTTCTCAGGCCGAGGTTTAGTAAGACTATACAACCCTCAGGATGATTTCCTGAGGAATCTTATCCAAAGTGTTAGAAGGAGCGCAATAGATTGATAAGTCGCTTTGATTCGTCCTTACTAAATTTAAATTAAAATGTTAAAATATTTGTACAATTTTCCACTTACACCAATTACTTTTTTTTTTTTTTTTTTTACTGTTTATTTATCCACTTATACATTATTATATATTATACATATTTGCGTAAATAAACTTAAAAAATTACTACCTTATTTATAACTTATAGTAAATGACCTCAAGGGTTCTCAATACTTATACTATTATAATTTTTTTTTTGAAGTACTTAATTCTAACAATTACTTTTTTTTTTTTTTTTTATTTGTCTTATTATTTTTGTTATTATTATAAGGAAAATGTGGCTAAACCTTTTATAATTACATTATCTTTTTTTTTTTTGTATCAAAATCTAACCTAAACAAGAAAAACTAAAACTAACTTAACCTACCTTAACCTAGGGATGGGATTGGGCCCTGACATATGATCCTTAGCTCGCCAATAACAAGTTAAGCAAAGTCAGTTCACCTAACTATTTCATTGGAGGACTTAAGATCACATGTCAGGGCCCACTCCTACTTAACCTAAACGTTAGTTTCAACCCAGTCGAGCCACCAGTATCTTTCTCGATTCAATCTTTCGACGCTCAATAAGTCCCTTTCAGGCACACTTACGCAGTATCTCAGATCAGCATTTCCATCACCCGAGGATATTGGTTCATATAGAATACGTTTATCTGTCGCCCTTCTAGCAAGATGGTAAATAATGGGTACGTTCGTCGAGTCTGATAAGTAGTCATGTGCATCCAGATATAGGAATGCCTCAGGTGGAATATAACCACTCGCCAAAGTGTTTCTGAAATACTCAGGGTTGGGATAAAACAAGCCCGAAACGAGTTCGTTCTCCGCAACGCTAGCTGACCGCGCGAAATGATTCCTCACAAGATCCAGAATGACATTGTCAATTCTGGATACACCGGAAGCATCCAATAGTCTCTTATTAGAGACGTAATGCTGAAAGTCGGAATGTGCGCTTCTATACATCCGCATACAAGCTCGAAGACATTTTCTTTCAAATAGCCGAAGCTTTTCCATATAAGATGGGCTTATGTTCCACCATACTGGACTCGCATAAGTCAGAATTGGACGAATGAAGGCTTGGTAACATATGATCTTCACATCGGATCTTAGATAGTTGGAGTAAAAAAGACTTTTGAGTGACATAAATGCCGCCCTTGCTTTTTGTAACTGCATATTTATGTGCTCATTGTAGTACAAGAATTTGTCCAAATAAACACCTAAATACTTCACAACAGTCTTTGACTCTATGTGGAGACCATTGGAACTCGTTATCCGAAGATTTTTCCAATTTCGTCTCAAATCTGAATTGCCGCGTCTTACTGGGATGCGGAACAGTATGGTTTCACATTTCATGTGGTTGATCTTTAGCTTCCATTCTGAACAAAATGTCTGTAGCTTATCAAAATTGTCTTGAAGCTCTCTTTGTGTATCCTGTATTTTTGAGCCACTTGCGTACAGAACAACGTCGTCAGCAAACGCTATCGAATTACCCAATCCGTGTAGCATTTCAGAAACATAGATGTTAAAGAGGAGCGGTGCAGTAACTATGCCCTGTGGGAGGCCATTGATAACATTAAAAACTTTAGTCGTCGTGTATTGTCTATCTGTTACAACAAATTTCTTCTCGTACACCATAGATGTAATCATCTTTACTAAATGATTTGGGAATTCATATAGAAGAAGTTTATATAATAACCCGTCAATCCAGACCGTGTCGAAGGCTTTTTCGATATCCACTAGACAGGCAGCTGTACATCGTTTCGCGTTTAGATTCCAATTGATATCTGAAATCAGTTTTGTAACAGCGTGCACCGCCGAATGGTTTCTTTTGAACCCGAATTGGTTTCGCGGTATAATCTCCTTTCTTTCACAATCAAACAAAATTGACTTACTAATTATTACTTCGAAAACTTTCCCGATGTTAGGCAGGAGACTAATTGGCCTATAGTTAGAGGGATCAGAGGTATCCTTATTTTTTTTATTATTTGAAAAACCTTCGATGTTTTCCAACATCTCGGGAAGTAGCAGTTGTTTAGTAGGTTGTTGAATATGACGCAGTATTGCCGTATGATTTCCTGTGGTATATGCTTAAGGATGATGTTGGGAATGTTGTCTAAACCGCTTGACTTTTTGTTATTCAGTTTCCTAAATATTTGTATCAGGTCGTCTAATGTTGTAAAGTAATTGTCTGTCTGTTCAGTAGTTAGTTGGTCAGCTTTTAATCCTTCAGAAAATCTACGAATTGTTGGGTTGTCACTATTGCGAAACCTCAACAATTCGTCATTCACTTCACCAGTTTTGCAGCTAGAGAGTTCTCTAGCGTGAATAGCCTCAAAATGAGAGCCGATCAGGTTTAGCTTATCCATCCCACTATCTATAACAAAGTGGTTATCAATGATGGGGCAGTGTTGGCTATTAATCTCAGCTTGGGAGAGAAGCGACTGAGAAGATAGTGGGACTTTCAGTTTCTGAATTTTGACAGCGTTACGAGGCTTAAATATCTGATTTATTTGAGGAAACATGGTCCTCGAATCTGCCTCCAGACTGCTGGTTTATCAGTGTCCTCACATTTCTCAGGAGAGATTTTAACCTTCGCAACTCCATATTGGACGCATCTTCTTGGAACTGGCGACGTATACGATTTATCTGGGTTATTAAAAAACTTTTGTATGTCTGTAATGTTTGTATCTCACGGTTTAGATAACATTCAATGCTATTTTTTGATTTAATTTTCGGAACTGACGACTCCATAGCTTGTAATACCACTGTATTAAGATTCCCGATATAGGAATCACATTCCTCATTCGTAAGATTCCTAATGTTAGGAATATTAGAAGAGGAAGGACAGTTCCTATATTTTCTAGTGGCGCAACGTTGGAATTTGCACCAATCAGTCTGCCTAAAATTCAATTTAGGGACATCGTGCTGCATTGCGAAGCTAAACATAGAGTCGCCAACAAATGTCACTGGCATAACTATAGCATTATGATCGCTATCATACGGCAATATTGAAAGTTTATTACTATGGATTGTTTGGATTTGCAATCGCGCGTCCGCAATGCAAAGGTCAAGATATGAATTCCCTGAAGGAAAACTCGGTGTAACTGAGCTATATAATTTCATTTTGTACCCAATCTGGTTTTCCTCAATAAAGCGATTTAGAAAGGTGCCTCTTCCGTTCGCACTTGAGTTTAACCAAACTGAGTGTTTCGCGTTTAGATCTCCCGCTAAGACGAAATAGTTGCTTAAACTATCTAGTCTTAGTACTTCGAATAATTTCTCGATTTCGGCTTTAAATAAACTTACGGAACCTGACGCAGCATACGCCGATATTAAATACAGACAACCATTATTTCTGAGAGGCAGCGAAATAATGGTTGTCTCAAGACAGCTAAAACTTCTAATATCATTTCGTTCGATGGTGGGAAACGCAGTGGCTTCCGAACGAGAATCGCCGTACCGCCACCTCGAATCGAGTCGCGCCTATCTGTTCGTATTATTTCATAGTCTTGAAAATGTAAGTTATGTCGGTCGTTAAGTTTCGTCTCGCTCAAAAAGAGTACGTCTGGTCTATGGTCCACCACAAAGCGTAGAAGGTCACCGCGCCTACTATTGCGAATAATAGAATTGACATTAAGAGTAGCTATTTTTAAAGTTGCAGAATTTGGTCTAGTCATTTTGACGGGCAAGAATGTTGAGAAGAGTATCCACTTTCGCCGATAGATCTGCAACAGTCCTGGTCAGGCTGTTGACTTGTGTTTGCAAACTGTTGTTTTCGGGACGTACAATATTCCTGCACCCAGCCATATTAGGACCAATACCGGGGCCAGAACTGTTCCCTACCACGCTTGCGAATGATATCCCTCCCCGAACATGATTGTCGATCATATTGACTTTATGCGCAACCCTTTCCTGTGTTTCCCGTTTCTTTGCCAGAAACCGGTCTGCTAGTCTCTTATAGCTTTCGCAACCCCGCCAAGAGGCAGGGTGACCAGGTTTCTGGCAAAGAACACAAAATAGCCGCTCTTTGCCGGCATCTTTTTGCACTTGGCACTCACCAGGTTCTTGCGAATTTTGGCACTTGACGCACCTCCTTACCATCTTACAATCCGGAGAAGCATGCCCGAATCTCTGGCATCGGTGACATTGAAGGACACCGTTCCTACTGATTTTTTCGAAGGACGCTAAATGCCCCTCTATATACTTTATATCCTTTAGGCTTTGTACTTTGCTATCTGGAGATAGCTGTACCGCTATAATGGGTAGGGGTCTATTTTCCCGTCTAGACTTCGCCGTAACGTACCTGAAAGCGCGCACGAAGTTCAAGTTGTCGATGTTCGTTCTTTTAAGCTCTTCAAGGACCTCTTCTGGGTTGTAACCAACGCTGAGACCCTTGAGTAAGAATGACTGTAACTTTTCATCTTTAGGGGTATACGAAAAATATTCGGTACCTGCTTCTGTAAGAAGATCTTTGACTTTGTTACAGTCATTCTTATTATTTAAACTTAAGCATAATTTATTGTTGTTTATGGCCTTAATATGGAAATTATCTACACCTAACTCACATTTTAATAATTTCGAGAGTACCTTACTGTCCTCTTTGAAGATCTTTATGGTTGGTGGTTTCTTATTCGCCGCCACTGTTTCCTCCGTTGCGGTCTTATTTTTGTCGCCTTTATTGTGTTGTGTTGTGCCGTTATTTTGCCTGATTTCATGTTGTTGACCTTTTGCTTCATTTTTTTCTTTCATTTCTTGGAGAAGCATCCGAGATGTTGGTGGTGAAAAGTTCGTATTTTTATTGTTAGTAGTTAGCTGTTGATCATCGTCAACGACCAGAAGGGCAAATTGGTTTTCCTGCAGGTTGTTATGATTAATATCACTTTTATTCACTGTTTTGGATTTTTTTCTTTTGTTTGGTTTATAAGAAGTGTCACTGTCACTGTCTTGCATTTTTTTTATAATTTTTTTTAGTTCAATCACTTCCTCTTTGTATTTTTTTGCCATTTCTATGGCTTCTAAAAATTCTCTCCGTGAGATATCGGAGAGATTCATGGTCTCTTCTCCCCTCGGGGGGGACCCCATTTCTGTGTCTTTTTTCACTTCGTGCTTTTTTTTTTTTTTTTTTTGTTTATTTCCTTTAAGGAAAAGATACTTTTTAATTGTACTAGTAGATAATAATTAAATTATAATTAGATAATAGTTAACTAGTTAGTTTTTTAGATTTTTCACAAATTTTTTATTTTTTTTTTTTTTTCACTTATTTTTTTTTGACAGTCTATCGATAACTTTACACCAATTACTCATCGAATCAAGGCAATGATCGTCTCAAGCTACTTTTATCAAACTTGGACCTTGAAACATAGAAATATAAATTGTTTGTTCATGATCCTACCTCTCGAAACCGTCTGATAAACAACGAAGAGTATGTGATATGCTCAGCTCGAATGGTTGTCAGAAGCTAGGCTCTGGGCTTAAGAAATAACTTTTGTGTATGAATGTACACATGTGTCACGACGTTAGGAAGGTAGGTAGAAGGAATTGTATAGTTGTTTCTTTTTCGTTAGAGATATTGCAGCTGCGACAGTGTACATACATCTGGCCGTAGGAACCCTGGTCAATGGCCAGTACTAATTGTCAGGATATTAGAAATATCTTACCGGTTTCTATGACATAACACACTTCCCCACCCCCTGCCATTTATAAATAGTCCGCAGACCCACTTAAGGGCCCCAGCGCGAAATTCATCGCCTCCACAAGGGAGCTATCAAAGCTAGATTTGCGCCAGGAAGTCAATGAAGATGAGGATAACCTTGGTGGTAAAAATTATTTTTTCAAATACTGAAGTTTAGAATGTGACCGTGCAGCCATTTCTGAAATTCACTAAAGTCTGTTAGATTAGCTGCCAGGTCTCGTGGTAATATTTACATGATATTGTTGTGACCATAAAATATGGTGTGGTCCTAGCTTTCTTAATCTGCCCGCACTATATGATGATAAGAACATAATATGAAGGTCGAGTGGTAAAATGTGCTATATTTCGTTTAAAGTTTCAAATGGACATGTTCTCATGGCTCCCATTGTGTAAAGAGCCTGTGCGCTTTGGTGATAAGTTTGATGTTGTTTTAACGCAGGTCCACAAACTAGCGATTCACAGGAAAGTAAAACACCAACACGATGTACATTCATATAACCATCTTCGGACAAAGGCCTCCCTTCTTACCGAAGGTTTTGCTGCAAGCATAGAGTAGCACGCAACCTAATCTTATCCAAGCCAGTATTAGCATCATCCGCATACTCGACAACCTTGACTCCATCTCAGTTTAGACTTAATTGTCTGCACAGGATTTTGTAGATTTCCATAAATCAAAGAAAACAAGTTTCGTCCTCACCCCAAAGAGTTCTTCTTACAACAGATATGGTGAAACTGATTTTGTAGAGGTTCTATTGAATAATTGTAGTTTTTGGCATAGTCGCTATCCATTTGCTGATAAATTCTTCTCCCAGTAGGATCAAACGCGAATAGACATAATGGATTGAAATATTTTGTTATGGAGAGGATTAGCTTTATTCACCTCACACAATCGTGAGTTTTTTCTGAGCTTCGCAGACAACAAAATCAAGAACTCAAAATAAATGTCACCCTAAAGCACACACAGTGTATTTCTTAGACCGAATAATTTAACTCCTACAACATTAGTATGTAGACACCAGTTTGCGCAACAAATTTGCCTATTAGACTGAATTAACTTCATATGAACAAAAATGAATGCAATAAAAAGTCAGCACAAATAAATTGTTCCTCTAAAGGACAATTTCACTGATGGCCAAAGGGGGTAGTAAAAGGAAATTGATGACTCCCACAAATTGTGTCTATAATTCTCATCTTCCTTATCTCCGACGTAGGTGGCTACAAGGTTGGGGTAGTATATTTCGAAACTAGTATGTGCCAGCCAATAAATCCTAATGTCGCATTAAGCCCACACCATGTACAAGCTGAGGGTGTATGTGTATGTTGCAACATCCTTGCCAGTGTAACGCACCCAGTAGAGAGAAGAAGGAGACAAAAAAAACTACAAAAAGAAGCAAAGCCACGCGAAAGGACCCAACTTACATGCGATATTAGCATCACCACTGCAGAGGGTGGACATGGCGTCGACTAGAAGGGGGACGGCGCAGTAAATTATGTTTTATATGCAATAAAGTCGACCATAAAAATGTTGCAATAAATTAAATTAACTGCTAGAATTGCTGATTTTATTATTACCGGGTTGGTTTATTCTGGGTCGTTCGTTGCCCTAAACTACTATGTGGTTGCCCTTTGGGTGATGGAAAAAATTGTTCTATGAACCAATCGCTTAAGAATACTCTGTACATCACGATCTATTTTCCATTTCATGATTTTTACAATGTCATACTCACCCTGCCAAATGCGCATGTCCCTGTGTTCACAAATATCAGCTTACATTCCTCTGAAAGCTGAAAGAAATAAATCTTAAGTTTACAGAAACTTTGGAAACACTTTCAAGTGAAATCTGATTTTTGTAATAGTATTCTAATTCTTTGTTAGGCGACTTGTCCACTCTTTAGGAAATGTGTAATGTGGATGAAACTGATGGGCTTAGTTTAGTGAAGGTGACTGTCCTCGATCAGGCAGATGCGAAATTAAATCAAGGGCATATCTGATGTATCTATTTGCGTATCTTCCTCCTTTATGATGTGCCTTATATATACATATGTATGTATCTATTATGAGATCTGTTGGTGTTGAAATCCACAGGGAAATTGAGTTCAGTGAATGATTTGATATTCGACACTACAGACATTTGTTTTTTTATGGATAGTTGGGGTAAAGGGCTTGAGATAGCCACAAGAAGCACCGCGACCTCATAGAGATCATTTGTGCTATCCCCTTACAAATGATTGGCCTGTTACATGAAATTAAGTCCATTAATGAAGCTCAAGATAGTTCGACCTGAGCTTGTCTAAGTCTAGTTCGAGCAATGACCGGACATTTACATAAAATATGTTCGGCCGCTTCAGAGTTTTTTTTTTTTTTTTAATGCATTTTTATTTATTGTAATTCAGAAAATCTTACCTTTTAGACAAAAGTGCTTAAAACTAGCTTAACTAACTTAACTATGTTATGACTAACTTACTGGCCCTATGCGGGCGATCTAAGCTAAACTTGATTCTTAATTTATGTCTTTCGACGTAACCTAACTTAATAATTAATTATTAATTCATGTTATTTTTATTTACTTCTTTTAATTTAATTTTGACAAAGAAAATTAGTTTTACGAAAAACTTTGTAACTGAGCCGCTTCAGTGTCCTCGAGGCATAAGGGACACATGCCCGATTAGCTGATATCAATTTTTTGAGGTGATAGTTGAAAGAGCAATGATCAGATAGGAGGTCCATAAGGATCTTAGTGTTATAGTATGGCGTAGAACTAAAGCAAAATGCACAAGCCTAGTTTGAAGACAGTTTAGACTAAAAGTCAAAGAACATGAGAGCTTTTAGAGCTGCTTGGTTGTCTGATGTAATTTATATGTGTTTTTCGGAGGTTTCTTATGATACAGAAATCAATAGAGATAAAATGTCCTAACGAATCAGACAGTTTGCAGCTAGTACCAAAAATTCCGACTCCTACCCCATTCGACGACATTTTAAAACCGTTAGTGTACCAATTAGCATTAATAATCAGTTGAGGGATATCAGATACACAGAGCAGTATTTGCACCTTTTGTAACGCGAAACGAGAGGAGGCTTGGATATCCTTTTCCCACCATACGAGCGATGAATAGGTTATTATTGGAGTGATTTAGAAGTAAAAGTATTTAATAGCTATGGTTGGATTTTTCGTAAGCCAATGATGAATTGGCAACAGATTGTTAGTATTCGATATTTAAGTAAACATTTTCGAAAGACAAATTTTTGAGGAACAAATTCATGTGGTAAGGGAATTTTAAAGGGGAATTCCAGAAAGAAAAAAAACAATTAATTATTCAATTAAGAAGATCGATCAGATCACGCAAATTTTTCATATTTTCTAATGCTCTGAATGCAAGATCGTACTGAAGTTCTTTGGTTTACGGGGTGTCAATGTAAATTAACTATTCAGCCACAATATGTCTATGCACAGATTTGTGAGTTCTCTTCTTATTCAACAAGAAATTATGTATTTTCTAATAGCACGTGAAAACGCGGTATAATGAAGATCCCAAATGGCATACTAATGATGATAGCACACCATTATCAATTTAATAGAATATGTATGTATATATGTATTCCAAACGCTTTTACAATGGCAATATACCCAACAATGGGCTGCCTACTGAATCCAATCTGCCCTTCACCCAAGTGCATTACTTCTTCAACTCCACACAATCCTCCATACCACCACTCTCTGATTTGTCCTAATAATGTTCACAATAACGTCTATGCGGTGCTTGGAAACCCCCTCTAGCAGAATAGTTTATTGTCGCAATTAGAAAGCCTTTGGCTTTTATCAATTTTTCTGCCAAAGGAATTACCCCACACCGAAGATTCGAGCTCAGCTCTATTGCGTTAGATATAATCCACCGAACAGAGACATAGACGACAGATAAACGGGCAAATTAATTTTCCTTGCTTTACCGGTAAAATGTGATTGTCGAAACTTTATTTTTATTACCTCTTGACTTGGCAACCACAGCAAGGAGTACACAGGACCGACAAGCGGCGTTAGAGTGAATTCTTTATGACGCCGTCCGAGGTCGTAAAAGCCACCGCCAGATGGCCAACATCATATAAAATACGTTTTACAATGCGGAATGACCAAACGGATAGTTCATCTGACAGGTTGACCTATTTGGTACGGATGAACATAAAGGAAGCTTTCTCCAAGTGTCACATCTGTTACAGGCGAATTGACATATCGGCACTGGGCTGGGTGATGGTGGGTATTTTGTTAAGCGCCATCTATCATGTGACTTTATAATAATCTTGTATCTCCCAACGGGCAATTATTGTTGTGATTACGTGTCTTTGTGGTTATGGAAACCCGTCAAGAGGCTGTCGCGGAGCACATTGCTTGTAGGTGCTCAAACAACAATGTTGTGCGGGAATACTCAAGGAGGTAATTCTGATTGAGGATGCAATTACAGATAGATGGAGATAATTTGTTGCATTTAATGACGTCGCCAGTAATAGACTGCGATAATTTATTGAAGCGGGAAGTCGATGTAGATAAGTGGTCAATAGGACATATGATGTTATAGGCTTCGATAAGGAGGAATGAATTGAGAGAATATGTATGTATATCTAAGGAAGGAGCTTGGAAACGATTACGTAGAATATTGAAAGACATATAATGACAGAGTTATTGGACATTATTGAATGTTCCGGTTGGGGATTGGGTTTTGAAAACGCGTTTTCATGCTTGTTATAATAAATTTATTAAAATGTGTTTGTTTTATTGTAGATATTTATTTTGACACATCCAATTACTAGAAATAGAAACCTTCAAAATGTGAAGGAATGCAAACAAAGCTTGCAAACTAGCGAAATATGATTTTTTCTATTCTTTTTTTTCAAATATGATCACTTATCAAACCCCTGAAGGTCCATTCACAGCTCAGCGACCGACGAATGCGTGAACTGCGAACAGACCGTTTTTAGCACATGAGTAAGCACGATATTGACAATTTTGTGTCAATTTTGTGTTTCAGTTCTCCCCAACTATTTCCCAGTTGCCGTGCTTCCTTCTCAACTGTTCTGCGCCACGTATTCCTAGGACCATCGCGTATCCTGCGATCCTGAGTAAGCGGGTTCCATTGCATCGCGTTAGCTATGGACCTGTCACCCTTTCGGAGAGTATGTCCAATCCACTGCCACTTTCGTCTTCGTATTGTTGTGCCTATAGGTTCATGGCCCGTTCTCTGATAGAGTTGTTCGTTAGAGATACGGTTTGGCCAGAAAATCCTAAAGACATAACGTAAGCACCTATTGACGAACGTTTGGTTAAGCTAATCGCATTGCTACGCCAAACTGTAGATAGCATCCCAAACGCAGATTTTGCTTTGCCTATTCGGTTGGCTACATCCAGTTCGGTTCCGCCATCGGTTGAGACAATACTTCCAAGGTATTGAAAACTCTCAACTCTCTCAATCGTTTGTCCAGCAATGCATACATGAACTGATGAGCTCGGTCCTAGGCTGATCATTTTTTTTTTTTGTCGAGTTAATTTTCAGCCCAACGACGTCTGCCTCTCTCTCCACGTTTGTTGTCATTTGGTGAAGGTCCATAATTCTATGTGACAGCAGGCATACGTCTTCGGCGTAGTCGAGGTGTTTGAGTTCAGATGTCAGAGTCCATCGAATTCCTCCATTTCCTGTTGATAAGGCCACATTTAGCACATCGCTAATCACCAATAAAAATAGTATTGTTGAAAGTATGCAGCCTTGCCGAACCCCACTTTGGACTTCGCATTCCTCTGACAGCCTTCCTCTGTGCAATACGTGACATGTGGACCAATCCTATGTAGCCTTGATAATTGGTATTAATTTATCAGGAATGCCTATCCTGCGCAAGGCACGCCAAATAAATTCCCGATTGAAACTTTCAAACGCCTTTTCAAAATCGATGAACAGCAGGTGAAGTGGCGATCGATATTCAACACATTGCTCTGTAATGTGCAGGGTGTTGATGTGGTCGACACAGGAGGATCCAGAGCGGAAACCTGCTTGCTCGGCGTCGAGTGTGTCTCCAGTTTTCGCACTGCATTAGATTGCCTTTTTTAGGGAGTTTGACGATCATTCCTTTCTTCCACTCATCCGGAAAGCTCTCGGCTTCCCATGTTCTCCCGACAAGTGGGAACAATAGCTCTGCCAATGCAGTTGGCGCAGCTCGTAAAAGCTCCGCGGGAATGCCGTCAAGTCCTACTGCCTTATTAGTTTTCAGTGCTGTGATCGCGGTAATAATCTCATCCTTACTGGGGGTGGTGGTGCGGATTCGGGAATTTCTTTCTACGGACACTTCTGTCTGACTTGGGTGCATATTGCTAGCGAATACTCGGTTCAGAACCGAAGCAAAATGCTGCTTTCATCTCTTGAGTTGGTCCTCATCCGATATAAGCAACGAACCGTATAAGCTTTTCACTTGGTGTTGAGTAGAGCTTCGGCCACCTAAGTATATGTTTATTTTTCTGCGAATATGCGAATCCTTTTTGCGAAATGTCAATGTTTATTCGCATTCCACACAATGTAGGACGCATTCCACATTTCCGCGACTAAAACATTCGTGAGAGTTTAACATCATAATTCGACCAGCAAAACAGTGCCTTTAAATGAAATGTCAAAATGTACATATATACGTATATTCGGCTATTTGCATTTGCATTTAACAGAAACTTGTCATTGTTTCTCTTATTAGTAACTTGACACGAAATGTCAAATTGTATTCACATTTCACAAACTGCCAAAACATTTGCGAGATTTTAACTTGGTGTGAATAAAATATCACATTTATCTAATGTTCGCTCGTTCAATATATCTAAACCAAGCTAGATATATACATACATATATGCCATCAGTGATAGATCGGTACTTAAAACAGAGGTTCAGTTTTAATTGTTGTCACTAGTCTAGAGAAGATTCGAAGATTATCTTTCACTAATGTCTTCTCGTATATGGTCCAACTTTTTCTCCCTAAAGTGTTATATTTATATCTGCTCTGTTTTGGATAATTGTTCCGAGGTATGTCCTCGTTTAGTTCTGGGCCAAGTCGTTTCGTTTGCTCTTTGATTGCCGTAAAAACCTCTATTACGAGTCCCGGCATTCCTCTGGGTATCCCAGTAGCTGGACAGAATTTTTGAATCTGTTAATACCTGCCATGTGCACCATTTGTTCCAGCACGCTGTTAAAGAAATGACATGAGAGTGTACCTCCTTGGCGAATTGCGTGCACTGTCAATCGTCAACTGAACCATTTCTTCTGGAATCCCGAATTCAACCATCAACATGTAGAGATTTAGTTTTAAAATTCGATCGATCGTCATTTCATTAACTGGAATCGAATTCTCTTCTTGCCATATGACTCTCTCAAGGAATGTTATGTACGAGTAGACAATAAATAGTTTTATGATTTCATGTATCTGGTACATAAAAAAAAATAACAAAATATTTGGCGCAATAGGTCGATGGGTCCCAGGGCCTAGCTTCTCACAACCATTCGTGTTGTGCGTGTTATATTCTTTACACGAATGGAAGGGGCCTACTGTTTAATGCCGTGTCCGAAGGGCAATTTGTTATTTGAGAAGCTTTCTCAGGACAGTTGTACTCTCGGATGTTTGTCAGACGCTCACGAGAGGTGGGGCCGTGAAAAACTTTTAGGTGTTCTCGGGCTGGGATTCGAACCTCGAACCCCTTGCTCCATAGTCCAACGCACTAACCACTGAGCCACGGCGCCCACATCTGGGACATAAGGCGCGGTAATTATTAGTTGAATGTGTGTGTGGTACTGTAATTTCCATACGATGGTTTTGTTAGTTATGCTATTATTGTTTAAAAGAATACATTGGACCAACATTTGTAGTAAGCTAGCGAAAATCATAATGTATTGAGAAAAAAATTATTGTATAGCAAATCAACATTTACCCCTGCTATATACAAATTTCCAAAAACTTTCTACATACTCTTAGTGGTCTAATATAATTTGCACTGCTTCGGGGTAGAAGCCTTTTTAGATCTGTCAAAAACGTCAGACAACTTAATTGCTAATGTTTTTTACCGGTCCTATGATCAGAAAGCGTTTTAAAAAAAGATTAGACTTTAATGAATTATTAGCATCTTATTTCCTTTCGTATGAATGTCTATCTCCTTCTATTAATCGAAGACAGACGTGTTGACTAACTACATAAGTATGGCCAACTTAATCCTTTCATCGCCACATCGTCCACTAGAAAGTATCCATCCCATCTAGCGCAGCGTACCAATTTGGAATAAGTGCATAGAAATAATCCAAATAAGCAACCAACAAGAGTGCGAGAAATATCCAATTCATTTCGTTCGCAACAAATTTTCACATTTCACAACAATGCGATAATTTCATTCCCATCTGCTTGGCGATCTGCTTCGTGCCACGTTTACATTCCATAATTTGATGTAAAACTAAATAACTCGGGAGCCGATAAAATCAACTATACGAGTATGTTCCGCATCCCAGCCCCGGCTAACGCCCTCGTCCTAATACTGGCCACACTTAATTGAGCACAGCGAAATCACGTAAATTATCTTCGTATGAACGAGCTGCCTGCCTGGCTGGCGCATTGCTGCTGCTACAACAGTGCAACTACATACCACCACACCTGATATTCGGGATGGGATGGCGGCTAATTGAACGAAACCACTCGCAACGCGATTGCCTGTTCGGATAGTAAACTACGATAAACATTTTAATTCGAATTCAATGTGCCAGATACTTCTAGTCACCCGCCGCCGTCCTCTCCATCTGCCCTGCTCCTGTGGTCTCCGGTTGATAATGTGCCATTGCACCGCTACGAAGTAGCTACTACGTAGACCACTAACTATTATGGCCGTAATTCCGTTTAATAAATATTATTAGTTTTAATTTGAAGTAATTGTGAAGTTATTAGTTCAATCTGATCGGAATGGCTGAGTGGAGACTGAAATGTGTATGTGAGTTGTGGCTGAGGCGGTGTTCAACAACGGCTCTGCTAATTGGCAGTGTAGCTGGTCTTCAGCTAGTTCCTGCCATTGCCGACTTGTTTGGGCCGGTCGGTGAAGCATAGTAGGTTGGCAATTGAACAACTAAGTTATTTAGGAATGCGCGTAATGAAGAAATTTTACATCGAAAATTACCGTAATTCCGAAATGAGATAGAATTGATTACCCGCACCAAGGGACGGTGGCTAGTGAAATGCACACATGTACATATGTACATACACAAGTACGAAGTTACGAGTGTAGTTTAGTGGGAAGTTTCACACATGTTAACCATAAGTAGTTAATTTGATTGGCTAGTATGTAATTGGATAAATGTTATGTGGTCTATAATCACGGTTTGAGTTCGAATACTTTGCAATATACTTTATACAATTACTTTGCCTGATATTGTATAAATCTACTTCTTTTAACATTAAAAATACTTTGATTCATTAAAAGAATACGAATTCTAGTTACTTACCAGTTGTCTTCGATAAATTGGATGTAAAACAATATATCTAAGTGACATTGTGATGCTACTGAAAGAGCAAGGATTGTCAACCCTATCGATTCAGTTTTTTTTTTCCTGTTTCTGCAGCTCCTGGAGGAAAAGTTGAATGTTGTTCCTAACTAGAATGATCCGTTTGGAATATTGTGTTTCAAATTGGAATATACTTTTATGAGCTCATTCAAACAATCGGATATAAAAATGAAAACTAAGCTTATATTTTTTTCATTTTTGTAATAAGTTCAAATCTATTTGCACAAGTAATTCTAGGTGAACTATTATAATAAATAAATTAAATAAAACCCCAAAAAATGTATTTTACTTTCTTATAATACGAACAAAGTGGACGAAAGTTGTATGTAAGTACATTATGGACCAGTTCAGCGGGATCTAAGTTAAGAAATAAGACTGCAACCTTAAGTCCGATATAACCTGTGTACGTTCTTACGACGGTTGTTAAGGAGCAGTAATGTAATATTTAGAATTTATTATACTTTTTCAAATCGATATTTCGACTTTAATATAAAAAGAACTAATTAAAGTCTAATTTCAACTGCCATTAATGGAAATCATTGCAAACTTCAAACGACCGTCTTACATGTTGTGTTTAATCTAGTAAAGCACCCAAATTTGTTTTGGTTCCTTATTTTATTTTTGTGGATTGGGCGCTTAAATGATAATGAAATTGAAACCCAAATTAAAAAATAAACTTAGACCCCACAAATATGCAATAATTTTTTTGCCTTGTGTATACATTTTGGGACTTCATTTCATTTTTCATTTTGAGGCCTTATGTCCTAAATTTTCGGAGAAAGTATCAATATTTCAGAGGTTATCAACTGGTGACCCTGTTCCTCTGAGGAATACCAAGCAGCTCCCCGAAGATGTGACAAATATGATGAAGTCTTAAAAAATTTACCGATTTGAATCTCTGCTTAGAATGTAATAATAATACCCAGTGTATATGTAAGCATTTGAAAAAATCCTCTTTTTAGCTTTGAACATACATATGTACATACATACATGTAAGCTATCGTATGGCCACAGAATGGCTATTTTAGTAGTTAAATGTTCAACTGCATTTATAACCAGTTTTCATAAGTCATGTAATTTATAATTTTTTTATTAGTAAGCAAAAAAGAAACTTACTGTCTTCCTGAACTCTATCTCTGCTAGCTTAAACCTTCGTCCAGGAAAACAAGCTCTAGGTTTCTCCCGTTGACACACTTGTTATACACTAGATGCTCATTGACGTTTGTCCATAACCAAAACGATGAAAGTATTAGGGGTAATCACCATGCCCGACAGGAATTGCTTGACAGACGTACATATTTACGAAATCATTTTATAAAGAGTCCTTGACGAATACCACTTCGAAGATATGGCAAAAATGGATATGCATATGCAGCCACCCTTTTTATGTACATATACATATGTACATACATACATATGTACATACCTGCTTATCTAATTAACTGGATAAGGATCGTATGCTATATTATTTCTTTATAATATAATTATATACTACTCTACGAGAATATACGCTACCATTACCTAGTGTGCAACTTATTCAATTTTTGAATGTGGAGTAATTTTTCACTGAATAGGGAATATAATAAGAGTATGTCAATAACCGTAAAGTAGGCGCCCATAAACGAACACGCCGCTTTTGAAGTTATATAATTCAGGGTTTGGGCCTTACCTAACTTCATCGCTCCATTAAGGAGGAACAACTATCAATTCCCAGAAACTCATGCAATCCTACAGAAAATATCTTACAGCTGTCTTGTTAACTTTTTAGCTTTATTGATATTTCGATAGTCTTCCTAAGTCTTCGCTTGCATGCCAAGATTCAGATTCCTAACTACTATCCTTCCACTAAATAGTTGCAGTAATCGCTAACTCACGTAATAATTGGAAAGCTTTTCCTCTGTATAAGGTGTTCCAAGGATCTAGTGGGATCCTTTCTTTAATCTAATTCACTATATATAGTGGGATACACTCTATCATAAGTATATATTAAGTTTGATACATAGTTTGTAACATAGAGAAATATTATAATAATAAAAAACCTTAATTGGATTGTAGCTTATTGTTTGGAAATGATCGATTGATGATCAGTTCAGCTGTGACCATTGCACAGCATAAAGCCTCGTACAGCAGAAAGTATACATAAATACGGAAAACAGTTTATTCGGGATAATGTGTAGAAAAATTTGTAAACAAAACATGTTATGGGAATGTAGACTTTGCAGAAGACACGTTAGTTCGTTCTTCCAAACTAACTACAGCAAGACACTAATTTCTCCCCGGAACCTATTCTATCTAATCTTCAGGAAAGTTTTACGCATTTTCCTAATTGAAGACAATCTAAGTTCTCCTGTGTTCTTGTTCACAACTCATCAATCGTTGGCAGCAGAAGTAAAGCTATTCATTAGCGTGTACCTGAAATTGGAGCACCATTTCTCTTTCCCACAAAAGCACTAGCTATTAGGTTTGCAAAGATAATGAAATCTAGATTACATTTCCTGCGAATGCACACGCAAATTAATTAAATAAATTTGGAATCATCGCACAAGCGTCATTACGTGATGTTCGATTAAGTGCGCGCCGGTGAACTTTCCCTCTACATTACGAGCAGTTGCGCACACGCACATACAACAATCTTAACGCACTCGTCACACGAAGCCCATTCGATACCAACAAGCGAATTCAAGTGCGTTGCAGGTAATGAGCCGTGCTTCATCCACCCTCTCCTATCTTACTCGTTCAGGCAACAGGAATAAAACGAAACCACGAGTGCACTCGCGCGAAATAGAGTCACGCACTTTTTAATGTCATGTTCGCAACATGATATTAAGAAAATTATACACACACATTAAATCGATGTACACGATGCATATAGCTGCGTTCTTTACACCACTCCGCTTAATTATATCCATACGCCGGTGCAGGAGCAACAGCGGTTTGAAAGTGATAATCATGTTTTTTTTTGTTCTTGTAATATCAGCACCAGCATCACCTCCAGAAAGGCAAAAAGAAAAAAAAGGTTGAACGAACCCTTATCTGCTGAATTAAGTGGCGTACATTCAGGCACTACTGCCGCCACCCATATTTAAGTTGGTTTAAACATATTTTTAAAAGTACGCACCGCGACTTACATTGTATCCGCCAGTCACGGTCCATAATTTTATGAAATTTAAATTCATTGTTTATGCCACAGCTCGCAGGGTGTTATTACTCGGTTCACTTTATAAAGTAATTTAGAGGACGCAGCAGAACAGAATGATTGAGAGCCCGTCGTCCACTAATGTCGAGGTTAGGGTGATGATAGTGTCCGCTTAATGGTGGCAACTTTGTTTAAAGACAGGTTATGGCCTTCGATTTGGCAATAATTGCAGTCGTCTGAGCAGATGATCCAATACTCTGGCATTGTTCCTTAGATGAGACAGTAAAGGAATTTGAATATTAATTTTCTCCCAAGGCAGGTGTTCCTTGTAATGGGGTACATCAAATTGGACCATCCGATATTTAAGATGCCCTTTTTATAAGAGGTATAAAAATAATTTTGTAAGGTATTCATCACTTCCCGTGCTGTGGAGAAGAATATTTATACATCATTCTTCGCTTTTGATCTGTCCTTAATAAGACTGCTTGAAGGGCGTGATTATTGGTAAAACAATTAACTGTTGAAACTGACAGCCTTTTAGATTATCCATATCATGGTTAAACCTTAAACTAGGTTTTTTTAGTATTACAAGTAAAGCATTTTATTGTAATATTTACTTATTGTACTTAACCTATTCGAACTTTTTGTCAACCTGTCACCTACCTTTTCTCCTAATAAATAACTAAGTTGACATTTGATACTTTTTATTTTATTATCATAGGAAATTCATTAATATTATTTTATTCCTTTACTTAAGTGGTTAGAGTAACTATTTGACCTCGCGAGACATACGGCATCCACTAAAAGTTCTTATAAAATTTCCTAAGTAAAAATAATTGGGCAGTGTTCCTCCGTTCTCGCGCTCTCAGTGGCTGATGTCGCCTTTAGATTTAGATGCAAAAAGAAAACAATTTCGTTTTACCAATTTCAGCTCTCGTGGGCGCCGTGGCTCAGTGGTTAGTGCGTTGGACTATGGAGCAAGGGGTTCGAGATCGCATCCCAGTCGGGGAACACCTAACAAGTTTTTCACGGCCCCACCTCTCGCGAACGTCTGACAAACATCCGAGAGTACAGCTGTCTCGAGAAAGCTTCTCAAATAACAAATTGCCCTTCGGACACGGCATTAAACAGTAGGCCCCTTCCATTCGTGTAAAGAATATAACACGCACAACACGAATAGTTGTGAGAAGCTAGGCCTTGGGTCCCTTCGGCCTGTTGCGCCAAGTATTTATTTATAATTTCAGCTCTCATTAATTCGAGTGCATAAATACCATAAGGAATATTTTAAGTCGATTATTTTGGAGACATCATAAGATTCAATTTCTTCGAAAAGAACACTAGGATAAAGAATTGTCAGTAGCTTGTACCTGGAAACAGCCGTGCTTTAAGCGTGGCGTAAGTTCTCTTTAACATGTGCATAATGACTTACCGAAATTGTATAAAAAAAGATGATTTTATTTACATGCAGATATGTATGTAAATATTTGTATCTGAGCCAATAGACCTAATAAATCAATGAAGACCCCAAAAAAATGGTATTTAGATCAAATAATTACATATTCAAATTGTCTATTAACCCATATATCATGTGTGGCCACGACCACTTTTTTGTTAAATACTAATTTTGATGACATTTTAGATTTAACATCCAGAAACCTTACAAGATACCGTTTTAATCCAGCAAAAAGCATATTCATATGGCCACGTTTTTTTAAAAGCTACATATGTATATATGTAGGTACATATGTATACAAGAAGCATGATATTGTCCTCCGATCCTATCCGTTCTATTTTTCTTTAATTTTTGTTTCGAATACAGTCTTAATCCTTTCGTTTTTATACCCAAATGTATATTAAGTTTAAAACATAGTGTGTAACAAAGAGAAATAATCGAAATAGATCACACAAAATATAAATATTCGCGATCAGTATAAATAAAGAAAACAAATGAGCCATATCTGTCCATCATCACCAGTGTTTGTTTGTATCAAATCGAAAAAAAAAATTACTAAGACAAAATATTTAGACATTAGAATTTTCTTCATCAATTTTTGCCACGCCCACTTTTAGGGGCGCTTTTATCAAAAAAACTATCAACAAACATTCTAAGATTTCCTTCCACCTCATAAGGGATACGTAGTACAGAAAATGGTGAATCATACGACCCATTTCAGACCGATTGTAGTTTTTTTATATGTTTTGTAGCGTGTTCAATTCTTAAGCCAAAGGGCTTGACAAGTACTAACGTAGAGTAGAGTAGTACATTTTTCGACTATCCGTAAAGTAAGTTGCGGTTTGTTTGACGTTTCAACTTGTCTATACTCGGTATTTAATCGTTGTAAAGTAAACTTTTCAACACCGTTTTCCAATCATACGATTTTTTCATCAAAGTTCGGTTGTACCTATACATGCATGTACATATATATGCATATGATAATAATAGTCTTTAAGTAATCTTTAAAACAACATCGAGCTGCAAATTTCTGAAATATTGCACGATTTATGCCAAGAAAAAACAAAAACATGAAAAATTGGATTATGGGATCCACTCGTGAATTATTACACTGTTTTCCATAATTAATTGCATCCAAGTACTCTCAGACGAAATAATGAATAACCCATTACATGTTCCGCCCCAACGTCATTAAAAAGCAAAACCAGTGGTAATTACTTCTTTGAGGTTCTCAGTAATGTAGTCAGACTCTTATATACCAAATTAAAAGCTTTGTCTATGGAACGGCGACAGTGACACTCCAATCGAATTAACAACCTATATGTACCTTCCTCTTGCTGGTTATCCAGGTTTTTCACTTTTACAACTCTAATGTCAGAAAGGCCATTGTAAAGATATGTAGCTTTTCAATTACGCAGTGCAATAGCACAAACTCTACTATTCTAAAACTAAATTATCAACTCAGGATGTCGTAAATCAGAACTTCATTCCTATGGAAAAGAAAACAACAACCACCGATTTTCCTAATACGTTATCATTAACAGAAAACAAGAAATCAGACACAAAAAACGAGTACAGCAACAAAACAAATTATTCACAAAATGGTAATTTTTCATTTTTAATGTGCAATAATGTTATACCAGCTTGGTTGAATGCCTAGACGAGCGGCTCAAGGAGAGGCACAGCAGTCGAACAATAAATAAAATTTAATAAGCACTTGGGTGAGTGCGTTTATGATTAAATGTTACCTTTTGACAAATGATATTCGACGATGATGGCTCATTATAATAATGAGCACGTCGTCGTCCGGTTGTACAGTGAATGTGTCTATTCGTGCGCATATCTGCTCATTTATGGCCATATGAAAACATTCGTGGAAGTTGTCAACTTCAGAGAGGGGCTGACAGCACTAATGTCGTCGATTTACGTCAAAAAGACACGCGGAAATTGCGTTATATAGTATCTGAATCAAGGTGTGAGAGATTGTTTGAAAAACGAAGATTCTTGGAAATGGTTGATAAGATTGAATGAATGTCTTTTCATTCTCGGAATTGTTTTGCGATACTTTCACATGGTCATGAACATGTGAAGAATGATGGAATTCAAAAAATTAGATTTGAATAGAATGGATAAGCAAGTTAATGACATTTTGATTTGGAGTGCCTAAGAATAAGTCAGGTTTCTGAAAAAGCTACAGTGACGGTGACGGGCAAGTATGTTATATACTTACCAACCAAAATAAGTAACTAGTTCCGTGAACTCTTTAAGTTCCTTATGGTCATGGACTTCAAGCTGGTTTGTATCTCTACTAAGACTGCTGTTTTCGCTCCACTTTTTATGTTTAAATTTCTATATATGTATGTAGGCTTAAAGGAATGAACGCCATTTCCATGGGTAGAAGCCTACACCCGCTTAGTTGCAATCATGTACATTCTATTATTAATTTACTGCGGAATATAAAATCCCTTCAAAGTTTCGTATTGCTATGATCGCTGCATTTAAGGATAATGGCACGCACATTCCATTATGTGCGTATCCAAGTTTTAAATTTTAAGTTTAGATAAGTGTGACGTCTGAACCAAGTTATAGACACACTTATACCACAAGAGGTCCCTTGCGATTTCATGCATCTTTGCACTTTACCTTTGACTAATAAAACTAAACTGGAGTTTCTTGACTTTGACTTGCCAAAATATAAGCATAGAAGGCTCATTTACCCTTCTGTTGATCTTAAAAAGAGCCCTACCATGTAACCGTGTTCCCCTATTAGACAGTGTATCATGGAAAAAACGACAACATAACTTATCTGAGATCGGTCCAGGATAAACCAAGTTTGCAATACGCTTCGGATCAACCGTAGGCCAGATCTGTTTTGATTTGATACATACATACATACAAATATGGAATGTTGAATTATTTTCTGACCTGTTGTTGGACATTCTAAACGCATTCAACTTCTGTATATGTTTATATGTACGTAGGTAGATTTTGCGAACGCCATACCCAAGTTTTGTCTCAATCCTTATAGTCGTACGCTTTCTGCCGAACTCATCGGGCTTCAATATATGTACATATAGCCTGGCACCTTTTTTAGTTTTTGAAAAGGAAAATCAGTACAAGTGTAAAAACGCATCCATTTTGGATCAAGCGTATCTTTTCTTTGTGTTTGTTTGTAATTGAAACTTGAATGTTGGTTGATGTGTTTTTGCACTCTTTCATATTGGTCAATATTCAATAGCATAGCCGAAATGGATTATGATATCGTGAAATAATATGTATTAAGGTGTTGTCTATGGCGCGAGAAGAAGACACCAAGTGCTTAGGGTGTCAAAGCCTGTGCTTCTATTTTATTACCTACATCACTCGTTTCAGCTTACAAACACCCGTTTCAAGTTTTTATTACTTCGTAAGTCGATTGAAACCTAGTCTTCAATTATCAAAGTTCCTGTTTTTGAATCGAAAATGTAATACAGCATATTTCACAACTGCAACCAGCAATTCACCAGACAGAACAAGGATATCTGTTCCTGTCGGTTGTTATCAAGTTGTTCTGCCATGCATGCATCATACTCTCTGTGCTCCACAGCAGCATGTGTATGTCCTCTCCCACGTTGTAGCTTGTAAAATGATCCAGTTGCAATATAAAGTGCATCTCTTCTCTACAGCATGTACACGCCCAGTCCCATAAGGATTGATGTCCTAGAATATTGATACCGTAATGCATCAGTCGCAGATCCTCTCATCCACAGGGGACACCTCGCCCCATTTCAATTGCTACGAGATGTTGACTTGAGAGTTATGAGTTGGAAAGTTGAAAATTACTCAAATTTCTGTCAGTGCATCTATCCTGTCTGACATGCAGTATACGTACTCGTGCTTTCCCTTGACACTTTACCTCGTCGCACAGACAGAAACGTACATCACATCACATTTGTTATTCGATATTTGCCGATGACAGACGTTGGTTATTGCGAAAATTCACAACTGCTGTCAGAAATGGAGTTTTAGCAAAATAAATAAACTCACTCCCGAAAGACAGGGAGTTGTTGCATGCATTTCGTGTGTACTCGTATGTACCCTCAAGGTAGAGTAAATATTTTCATTTTAAACCCAAAATCCAATCGAAATGGGGGATTTTGGTTTTTCTTGATAATTTTGTCGCTTCGGGCGAATGGAAGTATGCATGGTTAAATCTTTTGCATTGGGATCATACATTTTGTTTAGTTTCTTTAGAGAACATAAATTGAATTGAATACGGGTCTGAAGACAGACAAAATGCTGAAGATAGCACTTAAGAGGGATGGATGATGCTGTTTACTTTAGAGAACTACATAAGTTTATATCTTGAGTATTAAATTGTTTATACATACATACATATTGTATGTAAATACGTACTCTTTGAATTATTTAATAACATGGGCACACCTTGTTTTCAATCATTTCCTCTGTAGAGCTGAACGTTTAAGACATTGGCAGAGACCGAATCCGTCCATCAAATTAGTAAGATAAATCACGTATGTAGGTAAGTGGAAGAGCGTTCCCCGGTGCAGAACAGCACAAGAAGTAAAAAAACATATACATAGAAAAGATACAATTCGTTTGGGACGGATCGTATGAAACCCTATTCTTCCTCTTTTACATATGTACATATATCAAAAATATTATATTATTGGATATAGGTAATATTATATTATTGGATACAGGTAGGTGGCCGCATGTGGACCCAGTACTCAGATCACCATTTGACCCATTTTGATTCCCTGTCGTGGATTAACCGGAAAACAAACACAAAAGTTGGGTGATAGCCTTGGGATAGCTACACGACATCTTTGAATCACCCCGAGGTTGTTGAAAATGTCAGGATGGTAAATGTTGGCTTTCTTGACAGGTCACCCAGGTCATCGAATTGGTATTCACTGAGCGCTGTTTGCCTAGTTCTGCTTAGGCTTGGGTGAGATATGCTGTCTTCTGCATCCGTATCGCCACAGCATCGGCAAAAGACATCAGTTTCTAATCGTATTCGTCTACGGTGGCCCGCCATGTAGTTGTGGCCGGTATTAATCCCCATGAAGAGCTAAAGTTTAGTTTTGGGATTATCATGGGATTGCACTCCATCTCGCATTAGCAAGTCTTGGGAAGGTTTGCTGTATATTGGATTTAACAAGAACTAGGGGCGATAGAACACAGGTCCTGTTCGACCTCTTTTTAGCAAATTCGTCCTCTAGTTCTAATCCCTTGAATGCTGCAGTGACTTGGAACCCAAAAGAGCGTGACGTTAAGGTTTGCGGTGAGTGCTGTGGTAAGATGGCTTTTATGGCGGCTTGATTGTCAATATATGTATGTAGATGTCGTTCATCTTTCTAGAATGCAGTTTCGTGAATAGTTCGCGTGCCGCTTCTAGGCTTGGAACCTACTACTGTAGTTTGTAGCCTTCTCCTTCGTTAGTTTTTAACACGTCTATGAAAATAGAGATATTATCGGATAATGCCCCTACCGTTAATCCATTCTTTTTTTGGGGGGATTATTTTAACGGTTAGACTTAAGTCGTGAGATGGTGATACATAATCTGTCTCTGTGCCCAATTCCTAATGGTACGGTGGCTTCACGCGTAGGGGATTTTTACATTGTTGAAGGCTCCTTCTAGATATATCCAGGAAAGCCTCTAGTGTGTATTCTTTGTGGTGGTATTATATTATATTACTTGGTTTTAGAAGTTTAAATAACAAAAACGCAAGAAACATTAATTGATATCCAGAATTTCTAGCTCCGGGTAACTACGAGTACTTATCTAAATTTGACATTTTCTGACA
The DNA here is from genome assembly GCA_963583995.1 of Xylota segnis. NCBI lineage: Eukaryota > Metazoa > Arthropoda > Insecta > Diptera > Syrphidae > Xylota > Xylota segnis. The sequence continues at coordinate 81,235,543 of OY757237.1, forward strand.
TAAAGCCTGGGGAGTTATTTTTGCTGGCTCTATAGCCTTAAAAGTATTCCTTGGATCGTACAAGACCTCCTTCCAAATAAAGAACATCTCAAATACCTGGCTCCGCGTAAGGCACTGTACTCAAATTTATTACACTCATCTGCCAGACACAAGACACGTAGACAAATCCTTAATCAATCTCCTGGAATATCCCCCCAATTGCCGAAACCATTAGCAACACTTCATCCTTTCATTCAAACCACGATAATAGAATCAAACGACATGCGAATGAATAAGCAGAACTCTTACGTCGTTTCTTCGGTCGGGACGATTTGATGCTGATGATGGGTGATGAGAATGCGGTAAACGCGCATCATCCTGCACTATTATTATGCGCGTCCAAAACCCATTAGCGTATGATCAACTCTCTTTCATTATTTGGGAGGATCCAACAATCAGTCCTCTCGCTGTGGTAACCCCATAACAGTCGCCATCATCTGTCTGTTCGGCCACTAACTATCGTGTTCCGACGAGGTCCCGACCTCCTTTTTTCGTGTTTCCTGCTTCTTCTCGTCCGCGCCTTCTTCTGTTCGGCTTCGCAAAAAAGGGGTGTAGCTGTACCTCCAAAAAGTAATCATCTTAATAACAGCCCTCGGCACACATACACACAATTTTGATTGCAGGTTTTCGCCATTCTGTCTCCGGCCAGGAGTACATCTTTCTATTCCTTCGGCCGAAGACTGTGGCGACGGCGCAATAGTTGATGGACGTGCTGGCTGATATGAGATGTGAATGACGATGACGAAGAGGACGACGACGACGTCGACGATGATGATGACGGGAATGATGATGATGATGATGGGTGGTGGTGAATGCGGTAAATGGTGTTTTAGGCTGATTCGATGGTGCCACAGTGATGATGATCGTCGGGTTTAGAACCGCGAGCAGAGAACAAAGCAATCTTCACCTTGAATCCTTTGGCCAACGCCTCCGGTGGGTGATTCTGTTCGTTTAAATGAAGAATGATAGGTGATGGTAATAAAATTGATGAGTGTACACACATAAATTAGTGCCAGTGGAAACGGCTTTGATGCACATTTAATGCGGTTGCGGTATTGGCGGCCGCCAACGTTATTTAATGATGATTGACGGTCTCTCGGAGAAAATTGCAGGCATTGGTACCGACGAGAGGAGTTTTTTGGTGTATTTTCTTGGCTCGTTGGGTGATTTGAAAGGAATCGTCATTGAATGAAGGTTGTTCACAGGTATTACGTTTGTGTTGTTTTATTTTTTTAAAGATAAAGAGGTGTGGTTCCCGCCTTGGGTGGCTGCATTCCTTTCAGTACTGATTTTTGATGGGTGATAAATTAATACCAACATATGTACAAATGTACGAATATATGTTGCCTTTCATCATTTTGGAAGGAATTGTTTGAAAGTCGCATGAGATTGTAAATTTATTTACCAAATCTTAGTTAAAATTAAGCTTGAAGAAATGATTGTCACAACATACCATTAACATTTTCCATTAGAGAAGGTTCTCCTAAACACGACTAAGGAACGTATGAATACGTACATGTACTTATGCATATACAGTATGTCACAAAATTGAGCATACATCCACAACTAAATCATAATTTGGGATTTTTCGTCTCAAAAAAATAATTTATTGACAAAATAAAAATGCTGTTTCGATTGCACACATTTAATATAATACATTCAAAAGTAAAAAAAAAAAAGTTAACAAAACAGGCTATTTCATAGCAAAGCATAGAAAAAATACTTCATATTAACACACAAAATTGAGCATACAGCTTGTAACCGCCGGGGCATGGATTCTATCAGTTTTTCGGTTAAATATCGTGGAATGCTATCCTAAGCTGCCTGAATTTGTAATTTCAGCTCCTGCTTGTTAGAGCAGGTACTTTCTTTAACCCTCATTTTTATCTCATGCCATAGGTTCAATGGGGTTAAGATCGGGCGATTGAGGTGGTATTTTAAACTCTTTTGGGGCATTATAAAGCAACCATTCGCGCACTAAGTAGGAGGTGTGCTTCGGATCGTTGTCTTGTTGGAAATAAAAATCCGAAGAAAGAGTTAATTTGTCTGCTCAACTCCGTAAATTTCTTTTCAAAATATTCATATACCCAATTTTGTCCATGGTATATTCTATGAATTCGAAGTTTCCGCAGCCATTGAAGCCATACAACCCCACAACATCACACAACCTCCTCCATGCTTTATGGTTGATTTGATGTTCTTTGCTTTTAGAGCTGTATTAGGTTCTTTCCAAACAACTCGTCTACCATCTGATCCAAAGCTAAGAGGTTGATTTACATATTGCCTAGCAAACTCTAATCGTTTTTTCTTAGTTGCTGGTGAAATGTAGGAATGTATGCTCAATTTTGTGAGGTACTGTATGTAAGTATACATATGTACATACATATGTGCATATGTTTATAGGAAATGTGGATTTTTTAGTTTAAAGTGACTGCCAGCTTCTGTGACAAGCTATCACACACTAGATCACATAGTCTTCCATACCTACAACTTTCGAATTATTGGAGAAAGATTTCAAAGATTTGGTAGCCTGTTTATCTGGAAAGATGCAGATATCTGCTGTGGATGTCACGTTTTTTATGACTTCTTTAATCACCATTAATTTCCCCCTACTTAGTTGTTGGTTTTAGAACCGTGGGTCGGTATAAAAGTGAATCAACTTGTCTTCCAGAAATGACCTAAAAGGAGTATTGTACGAAGCGCACCACTTATATACAAACAAGCTGATCGTTTGACATTGGTTAGATGATTTCGGTCGAAGACAGTTCACCAGACAACTCTGTGGAAAAGAATCGATTTTATGATCGAGATGTAGATCCAGTGAGTTCTACGAGGTTGGAAGTCCTATTTGTTGCCAATACCCTTGTTGTAAGATAAAGTGCAACAGCCGTCTTTTATATCTCTTTCTTTAATCCGAATATGTATGTAGTATATTGTGTACATCTAAGATGACTGGTGTGCGAACATAAAGCGAACGAACACTAATGCTAGGGCTCCCAAAGTACATCGACACCAGATTTTCTTTTAGGTCCATCCATCCATCTGGTAATATTTTCCATTATTGTAGAATCAAGGATTGTTACCTCTTATCCTTGTCTTTTCTTGTGCAGATCTTGGCCCAGCTGTCTTGTCAGGATGCCAAGGTATCTTATCTCATGTTTGAGCAGCACATATTACTACATATCACTGGTTGCTGATACAGTCCCCCATCAATTATATTAAGATTACCAATCCTAATCATATCTTAACTAGCATGCTCGAAAACAATTCTAAAACTTCTTCACTGCATTAGTCACATATGTACACTTCAGAAATCATTGAGTAAAGAGATATTAAACTTTCGTCCCTCTTGCCTGCAAAAACCCTTTTGTTTACATTGTTTTTGTTGTAAATTGCTTCTCGTCTGTGAATACGTGTGAGCATTGGCAAAAACCTTTGGGGCTTGTCTAAACTACTCTCAATAGATGTCAGTACTTAAAAATGAATTTGGCTGAATGTAACCCCTTATAAGCTATGGTGAAACAATAAATTTTAATAACTTTTTGACAAAAATTGTTACTGTCAATGCTTGGCAACAACACTTTGTTAGTGGTGAAGTGAGTACGTTTACGGATGTGCTCACATAAAACGGAAGCATTCAACTTAAATTTACTAGAAATATTTTTCATTGGAAAGAATTCTGGAAAATCAATGAAAATAATCAATGAAAAAAAAAATATCAGCATTTCAATGATAGTTTTTGTTTTTTTTTTTTGAAGTAAGCAACATGATAAAGGTAGAGGATTTCAATAAACGTACGAAAATTTAGCTCGTAGGTTCAGCTTTGTACGTTGTTTGTGTTATGGGTGTTGTATGGTCTTATGGTTTTTCTTACGATCCATGTTTCATGTCTATTCCTTCGACCTGATTCTAGTCCTGTGTTCTTTTCTAGACACTATTTTGGTAAGGTAGGTACATAACGTACTGAGTTCATTGATTTGGTCTGTTCCCTTAAATTCTGCACTAAAAATTGTAAATTCTCAAAGAGAGAAGTAAAAATACGAACCCTTGACACAACGAAGGCCAACTTTTCTAAAACGTCTGCAGCGTCTACCCCGTTTTGTTCTCTCCCTTTTATGACTTTCTTGTGTAAGTAATTTAATTTGCGCATACATTAGAGATCTTATATAAGGTAAACTAAGCTATGTACTCAAGAGCTGATACATTAGTCGATTAAACCATACCGGATGCTGCCCTGATAATCGCACTATCTTTAGGTGGTAACATACATATTACAAAAATTAATTGTTTAAACACACTACTTGAATGGCGATATAAACGCAGACACTTAAAGTCGATAAAGAAGAATATTCATCAGAGAAATGTACATATATGCCGAAATATAACAACTATTGTGTTTCTATAATCAGATAAAAGGTATGTACACATATGGCCTTTGTTTTTCGGAAATGTAGTTAAACATCAATGCAAATTTTAAAAGGGAGATAGATATACTTCTTACCCAGTTAAAGAGCCTATTATTTTAATTCATCCACAATCTTTGGCAATTGTTGTTTGCGAAATTTCTATATATTAAAGCAATTATACGTTTTTCAAAAAAATTTAAGAATTTTATATTTTAATTCGCCATAACAACTGTTTCAACCTATTCGCAATTGGCTGAATAGCATTGTAGTAATCTTTCTGTTTTTGTGTACATTATTTTTTAAAAGAATAAACTATCTGAAAACATATATTTTGATTTTTACATTTTCGGTCAACCGACGAAATTCAAATTGTTCTCATCTTTTACTAAAGAATACGAATTTAAATATTTGTAATATCTAGTGAACGGCCCCAAAATACTTTCCAGCTCCTTCCATAAATTCAAAAATCGGTTGTCATCGCCCGTCAAATTACTAGTTGTTGTTGTGATTTAAGGTGAAATTGACCGATTTGTTGTTGTGATTTAGGGGTGAATTCACCAAGTCGGGGTGAATTCACCAAGTCAAACAAATGTGCGTGGAAATGTAACAATATGCGTGAAAATAGCTTGTAGGCAACTGGAAAGTGCCGGGAAAGTTTAATATCTCGTTGTTCAATGATTTCTGGTACACTTGCATGTTAATTCTGTTTTATTAGAGTAGGTTTTTTATAATTTTTTTATTTTTTGACTGGGAGCTTCCCTACAATTCCCTACTCTACAATTTATTTAAGAAACTCTGAGATATTCTGGCAATAACGCAGTACCCTTCGCATAAGTCAGAATATATAATAAATTGGGTTAATCGGAATATATAATTACCAGAAATAAAACCCTGGATCATAAAAAAAAGAAGACATGATTTAAATTATCAAGACTTACCACTCCAAAGGAATGCCTTGACCGGTTGGGTGGTGTTTTAGTCACGTAAGCTTGGAGGAACATGGTGTCTGGCATAACTCATAGCACGGGTTATCGATTTTCATAAAGGTCGTTCTCTTGAGCATATTATTTTTAAGAATGGAACCAATGGAAGCCCAGATTCAGAAATCATTGAACAACGAGATATTAAACTTTCCCGGCTTTTTCCAGTTGCCTACAAGCTATTTTCACCCATATTGTTACATTTTCACGCACATTTGTTTAACTTTGTGAATTCACCCCTAAATCACAACAACAAATCGGACAATTTCAACTCAAATCACAACACAACTAGTTATTTGACGGGCGATGACAACCGATTTCTGAATTTATGGAAGGAGCTAGAAAGTAATTTGAGGCCGTTCCTTAGATATTGCAAATATTTAAATTTATATTCTTTAGTAAAAGACGAGAAAAATTTAAATTTCATCGGTTGACCGAAAATGTCAAAATCAAAATATATGTTTTCAGATATTTTATTTTTTTTAAAAATAATGAACACAGAAACAGAAAGATTACTACAACGATATTCAGCCAATTGCGAACAGGTTGAAACAATTGTTATTGCAAATTAAGATATAAGATTCTTTAAATATTTTTGAAAAACGTATAATTGCTTTAGTATATAGAAATTTCGCAAACAACAATTGCCAACAATTATGGATGAATTATAATAATAGGTTCTTTAACAGGGTAGGGAGTATATCTATCTGCCTTTTAAAATTTGCATTAATGTTTAACTAAATTTCCGAAAAACTAAAGCCATATACATACCTTTTATCTGATTATAGAAACACATATGTACATTTATGTAATGAGTATTCTTTTTTATCAAGTTTAAGTTTCTGCGTTTATATCCCATTCGAAAATATTTCATTCATTCTCGATTTATTGGTATTTTTTCAGTGGGACTATTTATTCAATTAGTACGTATGTACATATGGACATATATTTAGGGTGCTGCAATTTGTCTCTAAGTTAAACCTTAGAAATATCTACATATGTATGTATATTATTTTGCTTGTTGAATAAGCCTTATCTAGAGCAAAGTTTTTAATTTCTATAAAACAGAACTATGTATTCTATTTGAAGATCTATGTAAGTATGTCAATTTCAAGTAGTGTGTTTAAACAATTCATTTTTGGAATATGCTACCTCCTGAAGGCAGTGCGAATGTAGGTAGCACCGGTATGGTTTTATCGACTAATATATCAGTTATTGAGAAAATAGATTAGCTTACCTAATATAAAATCTCGAATGTATGCGCAAATTGTATACATATATTATTATGTATTTGTTACATGTTCTCTTACTCAAAAAATCGTAAGAATTCGAAAGTTAGATTTCTTATATAACTCCTTTCCCTTACACAAGAAAATTGTAAAAGGTAGAGAACAAAACAGGGTAAAACATTTTCGCTCAGTGACAAAACTTACGACTTTTTACCCCACAAATTTCTTTTGGTATGTGGTGTACAATTTGTCAAACTGATTTCAAATATTGTTCTTTTTCAGATTTTAGTTATTTTGAAGTGTTTTTATTGTAGACGTTTCAGAATAGCCAGCATTCGTTTTTACCTCTCTCTTTGAGAATTTAAGATTTTTAGTGCAGAACGTAAGGGACAGACCAAATCAATGAATAATAATTCAGTACGTCATGTACCTAATTTAATTCTTAATATTGGAACGTAAGCTAGTCTTATGCATAGTCAATATCTAGAAAAGAACACAGCATTAGAATCAAGTCGAAAGAATAGACATGAAACATGGACCCTTACAAAAACCATAAGACCATACTACACCCATAACACAAACAACGCACAAAATATCAACGAGCTAAATTTTCTTACGTTTATTGAAATCCTCTACCTTCATCATGTTACTTAATTCGAAAAAAAATCAAAAACTATCATGAAATGCTGATGTTTTTGTTTTCATTTCGAATTGATTTTTCAGAATTCTTTCCAATGAACAATATTTCTAGTAAATTTAAGTTGAATGCTTCCGTTTTATGTGAGCACATCCGTAAACGTACTCGCTTCCACACTAACAAATTGTTGTTGCCAAGCATTGACAGTAACAATTTTTGCCAAAAATTTATCAAAATTTATTGATTCACCATAGCTTATAAGGGGTTACATTCAGCCAAATTAATTTTTGAGCGCTGACATCTATTGAGAGTAGTTTAGACAAGCCCCAAAGGTTTTTGACAATGCTCACACGTATTCACAGACAAGAAGCAAATTACAACAAAAACAATGTAAACAAAAGGGTTTTTGCAGGAAAGAGGTTTAAAGTTTAATATCTCTTTACTCAATGATTTCTGCCCAGTTTTCGGCACAAATACAATATTTTAATATCAAATCTGATATTTCCTTCGACTGCTCCTTTTCTTATGGTGGCATTTTTTTTAAAATATAGTAAATTTTTATGAAATATATATACATAAGTACTTAGTTCATAAAAGTAAACGTAATATTACGTACATTAAACAGGTATTCCAAAATTTAGAAAATTGAAAATTACAAAGTCATCACGTACAACTTCTCAAACTAAAAATGCATGTGTACTTGCTTTTGGAATGTGAATTGCTTATTTTTTAAGTTAAATTTGAATTTTTTTTAGTCTTGCTGCTTAAAAAATGCATTTTGTTTTGAATTGATTTGAATTGAGTTTTAACTTTCAATGCGAATATAGTCATGTGAAGGGTGTATACTAACTTTTGGGACTAACAGTATGTATGTTAATAATGTGCCAGTAAACACATGTTCGCCTTCAAAGTAAATTTAATATGAGTAGACTTGTCCCACTCTCCCAATGACAACACAATTTAACTGAAAAAGAACAAGTCTCATCAGAAAACGTTGTCGGCCACTCATCGATTGCACGACAAAATCTGTCGTTGTCTCAATGTTAACAAGAAGTTTTTTTTTCTCCATTACTCTCCTTCAAACTGTCAAATTTCTGACAAGCTGCTCGGCCTAAGGATACAAAAAATTCAAAAACCGACTGCCGTTGAAGGCAGTTTGAAGTTTCGAGATTTTTTGTTTTGCTCTCGTAAATTTGCACCCCTAAAAATGTTGCATGCACGATGAGTGGATTTGTACGTGTTGCCTCAGGCGCTTCCACTTCATCCACATCGGCCTAAGTAGTCAACTGACAAGCAGGATGATGAAATTGGTAAAATCCCTACTTGTTACTCTGTGACAGATACACAAATTGAATAGATGATGTTGTTGATGCCGTCATCGTCGCTGCCACACGTCAACAACGATATGGAGTGACGTTAAGACCACTGAATTTCATATGTCAAATTCGCTGGGGAATTAAGTATGCCTTTAGGCGCTTGCCTGCTCAGCACCAATTGACATGAGGACGACGTACAGTGAGTAAGAGAAAACCCTTTTTTTGGAGAAATTCAATTTCACGGTATTACCATAGGAGGATTCAATTTTATTACAACGAACAAATTCAATTATCTGGTGAAGTCACCGCACTTGTAGCACTTGCAGTCGGTTGGCTCACGCAGGCGAATGTCCATGGTGGCTGTTTCAGGACCACTAAGCCGAGTGCCATCGGGGTCATAGCAGTGGGTGAGGGTGATGAGTTTTTCCTTCAAATAGCTTTCGCGGCAGCAATAGCATTCCTAATGAAATAACAAATATAAATCGATTTTACACCCCAAGTTCTTTGCTAAATTCCACTGAATTACCTTCAGAAAACCCGTAGGTGTAATAACAGATGGCTGCACTTGACTGTTGCACAATCCTTCACACTTGTTCACCATAATATCTGCGTTGCAAGTCCGCTGCATTCGGCCTAGCTCATCGAACTCCTCCTTGATTATATGAATCTCTGACTGCAAAGTTTCACAGTTCTCGTCGCCGTTCCCCTGAGCTGAGTAGCGCAAACTGCGTCCCAATTGGGGAAGCGTTAGAAAAAATATGGCTAAGTTCCGGACGAAAAACGAAGTCTTAGCCATTTTTTTTGTCCTTTTTATCTGCGTTGCCGGAAGAATGACCACAAGCAGACGGGGTGCTTGCTGACGGTGACTTCCAGAAAGTTACTGTAGAAGTTCTGTACGAACGCTTCGACTTTTATAGTTGGCATTTTGCAATTACTTCCTTGTGGTGAGGTCCAGTTAAGTGGGTGTAAACAGCATGATTTCAATTGCATTTCAAACAGTCGGGGTGCTCGATTAAAATTGGGTTTCTGTGTTCAACAGGCCGAGAATGAGTTGGGTGGAACCCATTTTCGTTCAGATTTATTGAGAACACTTTCGATTTTGACGCCAGTGGAGCTGTTTCAAATCTGCTTAAACAGGTCGTGAACTTGAATTGAATGCTTTGATTTGGGGTTACTGGTTTAGCAATGTCATGAATTGTGGTGGCCAACATTTTTGCACCAATATTCAATTGTTAAATTTTCGAGCTACTTAAATCGCTATCTACAATAAAACTAGTACAGTACTGACTTATGTTAACAGAAAAGTACTTCCTTGCGCTGACATTTTCAGGCATTAGGTACTCTTTCACGTTTGACCTTGTATCAAAATTTGCCATATTCTACTGTGGTTTTCACTAGTACTTATACTTCTGATAAGAACAAGTATTGGAGAAGGTAGGTCCACAAATTATGTCTGCCTTTATGTTCTAGAGTAGGGAAACGGCTGGAGGGTTTTTTTCATACTTCATCTGTGCGGTCACAATTCAAGGCTGAATCGAAATATTCAAATAGAGAGTTGTGTATCATTCATTGTATCACCCGACCACAGACTTGTTTTTTATTCTGAAGTGACCACCCATGTCCATGTGATTATAATAGAATCTCGATTTCTTACGTGCAGATCACACAGATGAACGGATGACCTCTTGTATCTTTTTGTATGAGTCCAAAATTGCACATTCATTAGGATAAATTAACCATTGTACGAGTGATGTCCTCCAAGTATTAGCAGTCGCAGAAATGGCTCAATATACATAGGTATGTTTATACGCACATTACATTAATGCTTGAAACAGCAAATTTGCCGTCACATTTTCTTTGTCAAGCCAATAGTTAACTGAACGGGAAAGGTTGTACAATAGAACAATGTCTTTGTCTCTATCTTAGACAAAGAAAAGAGTCATTTTAACATTGTTAGATGTTCTATTACGTAAGTCAAAATGGAACGGTAAACTAATAGAGTTTTGGAAAATATTTTGGGCTGTTTTTCATTCATCGAATACAATGATGTTACAAAAGTAATATCACCATATTTGAATCGAAAGCCAACATGCTATAAAAGTTATCTCATCCATAGTTCCTTTTAACACTTACAGCAAATCCTAACATTACACGCTAGTGGGTTCCATGTTAGAGGGTGGGTTCACCCTTCACCATACCACAAGCTTTCCTGAGATTATCAAATTAACACTCTCATATTTTTATGTATTTAGAAAACTGTCTTCATAGCAATAAATGAACTTAAAATCTGGAAAATCTCAGCACTTAAGAGGGTGCGGTGTTAGCCTTTTTCACAAAGACTATAACCGGCAGCCACCTCTTCACGGTTCATTAACAAAATAAATTCCAATTACAGAGATTATGGCGATTTAGATGCAGAAAAAGGTGTGGGCGCCATGGCTGTGGTTAGTGCATTGGACTATGGAGCAAGGGGTTCGAGGTTCGAATCCCAGTCGGGGAACACCTAAAAGTTTTTCACGGCCCCACCTCTCGCGAGCATCTGACAAACATCCGAGAGTACAACTGTCCTGAGAAAGCTTCTCAAATAACAAATTGCCATTCGGACGGTCAAAATAATAGCAGTGCTACCTTCTGATCGATATATTCTAGTATAATCTCAGATATGAATAATCTATTACATACTTCAACTAATTTTCTGGTAATAGAATAATATGACATACGTTTTCAACAGAAAAAAAATCGATCGCATAACGGTTCCTTTCCAAATGTCACTTGAAGGCACTTATTGCGTGTTTCTTGGCAGTCAAAATAATAGCAGTGCTCGCTAGTATACAGTGATTGTGTATTGTTTTTTGATCCTGTGTTTATTTAAAGTAAATAAAATTCAAGTTTTAAGGTAAATTTTCGAGTCCCCATAGAATTTGAGCAATTATACTAATGTTCACTTACAGTATGGGACGCGGTAAACATTGCACTCCTGAGCAACGGCGACTCATTCGCCATCTTCTTGCTAAAGGAAAAACTTATGCGGAGATTCAACAAACACTCGAGATTTCTGCAAAAATTATAACCCTCACCCAATATGCCCGCTACCGAGATAAAAAAACAATTAAATTTAAACACAAGTGTGAAAACTTTGAGAAGAGTATTAAGGGAAAATAATCTAAACGCCAGAAGCCCAAGAAAAGTTCCACTGTTAACGAAAAAACGCTAAATACGTAATACGGGGTTGCTTCTCATACCATGGTGTAGGCCCCATATACCGAATAAATGGTGTGATGGATCAACATGTTTACATTGACATAGATACGTACTTCAGGGAACCATGCTGCCTTACGCAGAGGAGGATATGCCAATCCGATGGGTCTTTTAACAAGACAACGACCCGAAACACACCAGCAAAAAAAGTAAAGAATGGTTTCGGGTGAACAATATTGCTCTTATGGACTGGCCTCCCCAATCACCTGATCTCAATCCAATAGAGAACCTTTGAGCAGATATAAAAAAAGTGGTTGCAGCTGCAAAACCCAGAAATAATAATGAACTTTGGGCCACAGTGAAGACTGTATGGAAAGATATACCATTGGAGAGATGTCAGGCCTTGGTGGATTCTATGAAGCGACGTTGTGAGGCCGTACTAAAGAATAAAGGATCTACAACAAAATACTAACAAATTTTTGTAACTTTTTCGTCAAAATTTTGTCCCATTTCTAATTTTTGAAAAATTTGTATGAATGCTGCTATTTCTTTGTTTAAAGATTGCTGCTATTTCTACTTTAAAGACAAAATGTTTTTTTTTTTTTTTTTGTATGAGATCGAATCAAACAATTTTTTACAAATTGAATTAAAATTAATGTGGCTTCATAAAAATAAATATTTTATAACGATTTATAAACAATAAGTATTTATTTTATTGAATTGTTTGGTTTTCTGCTCCTCACTGCTATTATTTTGACATACATATGTACATGCATACATGCATACATATGTACATAGGTGTGTATGAGAAAATGCAGATTAACTAGTAACCAGGAAAACCACTCAGATAAAAAAAAATATAGTAGATTTAAACAGATGGTAGATCAGTTTTTGCCCGTCAACAAAATATGTGTATTCGTACATTAAAAATTCCTTTTTTTTCAACGAATCTCGAAACCACTTAAAAGTTGAATACTGAAGTCGAGCTCGGTTCAATTCAGACGACGCACGTGAAACGAGCTTCGTTTTATTAGTGTGGTGCCTGTATTCTGATTATCTAAATCCCATTAGCACCAAAGCAAATGCAGCTGCACGCTTTAATTTACAACACGACAGTAAAATGTGTTAAAGTATAAGGAACGTAAATTGATTTACTTGGCTTATTCAAAGGACTGAGTTAAGCAAGTTTGCATCCTAAGAGTTGCCAAGTAAGAATTCGTTCATCAGCCAAACTTTATACACATACATAAATCATCGACTTTTTATGTTTTCCAGTTCTAGCACCAGAACACCATAAAAGTTTCATAAAAAATCGTTCTCCAAAATGTGCCGCAACTGAAACGACATTCACATGGTGAAGACTAACCTACGTCTGAACAAAGGAAGACCCAAAAAAAACTGTCCAAAGCGCCCTCCACCACCACCATATTCCCCCACCCATCACACTTGACCCAACAAGACAAAGCCAAACATAAAAAAAAACACACCAACGTAAAAAAGATTGCTAACATTCAGACACTAATTCGATCCGATAATAATCCCGCCAAAGGGCATGAATTGTAATTTCCTTTTCGCGGAATTAACTGTCGGCTGTTGTGTTCGGATTTGTTTTATGAGCCCACAATCAAAGAAACAGGAAACAAGCCGCCAGGACGAGCCGTTCCTTCCCCTGGCACTCACTTCAATCCTCACCAAACAGCCAGACCTTTGTACGCTTTGTTTGCTGTTCGTTTCGGTTTTGGATTTGGTTCTACCTATGGCCCAGAGAGCAAAAGGAAAAAAAAAACCACTCTCTTTGGGTCGACACGATACGGGTGGAAGGAAGTGTGCTGGAAGTCTATTAGAATTTCAGTGTCGTCCTTTATTTCCACTCTGCCGCATTGCTGCTGGCTGGCAAACATAGTCTTCTCAGACCTTTTCTGCTGGTGGTAGTAGCCATGGATAGGGCACACCATACTTTTCGAAGTTCGTTGCTTTGCATAAATTGTCCTTTTCAGTGTTCTGCCCCCACATTCATACTCCGTTATGACGCTGAAACCCGAGGGCAGGTACTCTGCACAAACACACCATTCTACATCGGAAATTTCTGAAGCATGATGATTTCAATAATATAGAGCAAAGGAGCCATAAATGGCTACGGGGCATACAACATATCCGACTCATGCACAGTACACTCATATAGATGGTTTAGTGCCACCCTTAACAGGACATTCCTATCAGCAGAGGATAATTTTTAGAGAATGAATTGGCTGGAAAATGTTGAAGAGGAATGTCGTAACAGGGCGAAACGTAAATCCTGTCAGAGGTTGTTTTGCAATATGCCACTTAACAGGATATGCCCGCACGCACACATCATGTGCGGCAGAGTGAATTGAAAATTTTTGGCAGTGGAAAATTGCTTTTCACATTTCTTGCGGGTTTTGTGTGCGATGATGAGCTTAGATACGTTTTGCAGTTACGGCGCTTGTCAATTGTCCAAACAATAAAGGTGTCACGGTTTATGTCTGTCTCTTCATTTTCAAAACTTCGTAACTTCGTAGGTATCTAAACGAACAAAACAAAAGGATTAAAAAAAATTGGTCTATACTTGCGTATTTACACACAAAATAACGAAACCAAAAGATCTTACGCATTCATATTCGTGGTAATAAACACTTCAATATGTAGTTATTACAAGTTCGAATATCGTCTCCATTATACATACATATGTAAGTTTTAACGACATAAAATCTTAGAAGCTGTGAGATTCAGTGACACGACTTACTCGAAAAATCCATGGTCGAAGCTTAGTGTTGTGGTACACACACAAAAGAGTTGCGCAGAAAGACATTCTATCTCCGGTGGTATTGTCGATGGTAGAGGCTTTCAGCGGAATAATCTCAAAACACTTACATCCATCATAAAAAACAAAAATATCTTACATATTCACTATTGATACTTTGTAGTATAAAGATATAATCATATGTACATACATATGTACATTCGTGATAAGTATCAATCGTGAAAACGATCGAGCCATGTCTGTTCGTTCGGCCCGTCGTTCTTCTGTATGTCACTACTTTTTGGGGCTGGGAAGAAGACGAAATTTCATATCTGGAGTTTTGCGGGCATCTTGCATCAAGGGGTTGGTGCATTGGAATACAAAGCGAGCACCCCTTACCCACCCATCGCGACAGTCTGACAAACATTCGAAACCATATCTGTAGTGAAAAAGCTTCTCAAATAACAAATTGACTTCGAAGACGGAATTAAAAAAACTTTGTCCAATTGTGTATGCAATAATATATCCCGCACAACACGAATGGTTGTGAAAGGCCAGGCACTGGATTTATTGCTCCAAATATTTGTTTTTACTTTTGAAAAAGAAAAGCAGTAAATTCGCCTACTGACACGCCCACTTTTTCTTTAATGAAAACGCCTCAAGAAGTCTGTACATTCATTGTAGACAAAGTTCGCTATAGGAGTCGTGGCTCAGTAAATAGTTCGTTGAACTAGTAACGTTCGATCTTCAAATCACAAACAACTTCAAAAGTAATTTTACGATCCTCTTACGAGAGTTTGTCAAACATTGGATTGTATAACTGACACGGTATAAAATAGTAAGCTCCTTCCATTCATAAAATGAATATAACACTCATAACGTAAATAATTGTAAGAAACTAGGTCCTAGATTTAGGTTTGTTCTTTCATTTATTTTTATTTCGCTTGATTACATAGATACATTGTATGTATGTACAATATCCAGGGTTCGACATATTGCTTGGTACAGCACTTTTCCGAATCGCAAATCTGTAAAAAAAACTCATCGTGTTTTAATTTCTTATTAGAATAATCGACCAGTATTGATTCTAACTGCAACAAAAGAAATTACATGTCACCAGGAATCAAAATATTAGCTTTTCATATTGGTTGGCCAAAAACTCTCAGAAAACAAGAACTTTCTGTGCAAAACTCGCACTGCAAAATCAATTGTACTTACTGATTACAGTACATATTTTCAAAGTTTAATAACGCTTCTTTTGGTACATATGTACATATGTACATTAAACTTACTTATATATTATTTTGATTTCATTTTTTAAAGCTGAGCCCATGGATAAGGTGTGGTGGTTGGAGTAGTTGGAATGTAGTACCTTATTTTAAATGCACTGCAACAAATGTATATTTCATGCATTTGGTTAGGGGCCCCATGCTTATTATGGGGTGTAAAGCGTAATTCAACTTACAAACTGCCAACCTCACCTGCACGTGGTACACCCTGCTTGCGACTGACGAGGCTCTGGCGACCGAGTAGGGGCGGTATAACTCCCACCCCGCCGGTAGGAAAAGCCCTGGCCAACGAGGGACCGCGTACGCGGCACCAATTGAAAACCGAAAACAAAAACACATACTTAGTAGCGTATCTGGGGACCCCGGATACGAAATATGATATACGAATGGAACTGTATCAGGACAAAGGCATTAAGACCGAGCCTAGTAAGGTCTTAATTAATGGATACTGGAAATAACGATTTGGAACTGAAGACATGAGGGCTGACGTGTGTGGTATTCTGTTACCTGAGTAGGTAAGAGTGAAATCTTCCTGAAATGGCTCTCAGGCCAATGCCACATACGCCCCCGTCCCGTTAAAACCATGGCAGGCCTCAAAGTACGTTCAATGTCTCGTCACCATTAAGTTGGTGGTGTAGGTACAGATTTAACATTCCTGTTTAGCACCGATCTGGCTCTGACATAAGACCTCATAAAGGCTTGTGCCAACCCTTGCATGGCCTCACTGCTTGCATAGATAACCATGAGATCCTAGGGTGACTACACATCCGAGCATTGATAGCGGCTTTGAGTGGGGACCCACCAGAAATGAATACAAACAATACAAACAATACAAACAAAAGGAGCGACGGTAGTAGAAACAGCACCAATGAGAAGGCAGTGAACCCCTTCCTAAGGAGCTCCAAGATGCCGAGGTCATCAGGTGACCAAGCGGCAGCACCACAGAGAAGTCTGGAAGGACGCGAGTCACCAGCAAGGAAGGAGACGACGAGCGAACCGGCCCCATTGGTATCAGCTCCACCAGGAGTCACAAGCGAAACCACAGCAACAAGCGAAGGTGACACCAGCTCACGTGTGGTACCTAGCAATCCAATGACGATTGGAGGAACACCGGAAGCTCGAAGAAGCGAAGACGGCTCAGAAGCCCTTGAGAAACTAGAGCGGAAAATCGCAGAACTGCAGGATGCAATGAGTACCCAACGTCACATCAACCAAGCCATGAGGGATCTTGTGCGAAGTATCTCGATACTGCATAGAAGAGCAGTGAAGGAAAAAACATCAACGAAGGATAATAGCAAGGATCGGGCCAACAAAAGCGCGCAGACCTCTCCAGCCTTAAAACCAAACATGGAGGGAGAAGCGAAACGACAAAGAGAGGCCGAAGACCAGCTGCCAACACCAAAAAAAGGAAAGCGAACAGCAGCTAATCTAGAAGCAGAAGCGGAGGAAGAAGCCGCACCTACCGGAGCACGGGAATGGAAGGTAGTGCCGAAACGACAAAAAAGTCGAGTGAAGGCAAAACATAAAACAGAGAGGAAAACCCAAGAGGAAAAGGAGAATGGAAAAGAAGAAAAAAGGCCAGACAAAACAGAGAAGCAAGTGGGTAGGACCAGGAAAAAACGCGGAAGGCCCGATGCTATACTAATATCGAAAACAGGGGAAACGTCATACGCAAGCATCCTTAAAATGATGAAGTCAAAGCCAGAGCTTAAAGAACTCGGGGAGAGCGTTAACAAAATTAGGAAAACGGCGAAAGGGGAACTGCTCTTTGAACTTAACAAGGCCAATAACGGAAAAACCGAGCAACTCAAAGAAGAGATGGCGAAAGTACTACAAAGCGAAGCAAAGGTGAAGTCCTTATGTCATCTAGTAACAGTCGAATGTCGCGACTTGGACGAGGTCACAACCCCGGAGGACATCTGCAAGGCAATCGCAGAGCAGTTCCCAGCATCAGCTGAAATAACCACTGATGCTGTTAAATCCCTACGAATGGCAAGGGGAGGAACTCAAACTGCACTCATTAATCTTACACCTAATGAGGCATCTAAGATGATCGCCGCAGGACATATGCGCGTTCGATGGGTACGCTGCAGGATCCGGGAGCACTTAGCACCGACACAATGCTACAGATGCCTCGAGTATGGACATGTTGCAGGACATTGCAAGAGTGAAAACGACCGCACGGGCACATGTCTACGATGTGGAGGCAAAGGACATATTGCGAAGAAGTGCACAGCGAAACCAACATGTGCCATATGCGAACCAGGATGTAAAGGGGGAAATGAACACCCAACTGGAAGTTTTAGATGCGCAGCCTATAAAAGCGCATTCCGAGAAATGGTAAAGCGATCATGAAGTGCATCCAAATTAACCTAAACCATTGCGAAGCCACCCAGGATCTACTCACACAAACGGCGAGAGAAGAAAACGCGGATGTAGCTCTTATCTGCGAACAGTACAAAACACCTTACTGCAGCGGAAGATGGGTAGAAGACCAGAGCAAAAAGGCAGCGATATGGACGTGCGGCACTTACCTCTTCGAACGCAAGGATCCGGGGAGGCTGCAAAACTTCGGCTACGCCACAGTGAAGGGAATTCACTTTTTCAGCTGCTATGCCCCACCTAGCGCGACTATGCATGAATACTGCCAAATGCTGGACAGCCGTGTAGCCGAAGCACGAGAGAAGTCACCAAAGATTATAGCCGGAGACTTCAATGCATGGGCAGTAGAATGGAACAGTGCCAGGACAAACCAGAGAGGCGAGACGCTCCTTGAGGCCTTTGCTAGCCTCGATCTAGTGTTACTCAACCAGGGAAATAGTAACACTTGTAGGGCAGGTTCCATCATCGACCTGACATTCGCCAGCAGGTCAATAGCGAGGAAAATAAAATGGCATGCCTCAGACCTGTATACACACAGTGACCACCATGCCATCATTTTTGAGACTGAGGGTAAAGATCGACCCCAGCGCCGCTACCGCTATAACCTGGAGAAAGTACAAAAGCTGGCCTGAAAAACAGATAACTTAGATAATGAGATACTTGTATACGTGCTGGAAACTATGGATACACCAACGGGCGCAGCAGAACAACAAGCCAAAGAAGCGACAAGGTCCCTATCCCGAGGATGTGATGCTTCCATGCCACGTAAAAGGAAAGGAAACTGCAGAAAACCTGTATATTGGTGGAGTGAGGACATCTCGAATCTGCGCGCAGATTGCCTCAGAATGCGTAGACGGCAACAGAGAGCCAGACGCAGAGACATAGGAGACTACGAAGTCCTACGGGACCAATTCCAAACTAAAAGGAAAGAGCTCCGTAAACTGATAAAAAAGAGCAAACGAGAATCGTTTCAGGCACTGAGAGATAAACTGCAGCACAACCCATGGGGAAGTACGTATCAAATAGTTATGAAAAAACTAAAACATGTTACGGCAGCTGCACCGACATGTCCGTACATGATGCGCTTGATCGTTAACACTCTATTTCCGGCGAAAGATGAGGTCCCGATACTCTCTCAAGAAACGTCAGCGGAAGCGGAGATAATACCGCCAGTAACAACTGAGGAAATCGTAGAAGCTGCAGCAGCCATAAAGATCAACAAGACGCCAGGAATGGACGGAATCCCGAACCTGGTCCTTAAAAAAGCGATCAAGATAAGGCCAGAGATCTTCACACAATTGTATACGACATGCTTAGTGGAAGGGGAATTCCCACTACAGTGGAAAAGACAGCGGCTAGTCCTCATCCCGAAGGGTAACAAGCCACCTGACCAGCCGTCGTCATACAGGCCGCTGTGCATGCTCGACACAATGGGAAAAATTCTAGAGCAAATTATACGAGCAAGACTCGAGAGACACACTGAAGGAGACCACGGGCTCTCCAACCAACAGTATGGCTTCAGAAAGAAGCGAAGCACCATACATGCTATAGAGGCAGTGTGCAACATTGCGCGTGAAGCAATCGCGGGAAGAAGATGGTTAGGAGGGACAAAGCGGTACTGTGCCGTCATAACACTCGACATAAAAAACGCTTTCAACTCAGTCAGCTGGAACTGTATAAGCAGAGCCTTATGCAACCTGCAGACACCTAACTATCTAAGGAGAATAATCGCCAGCTACCTCAAAGACAGAACCCTTCACTACGACACAGAAGAAGGGCCAAAGGAATATAACATTACTGGAGGAGTTCCGCAAGGGTCAGTGCTTGGCCCAGTGTTGTGGAACATAATGTACGATGGGATCCTAAGAATACCAAAGCCGAGCGGAGTACACATCATTGGCTACGCGGACGATATTGCAGCAGTTGTTGTGGCAAAAACGATTACCGAAACGTCAGAGAAATGTGGGCATGCCATCAGAGATGTCAGGGCCTGGCTACAGACATCAAACTTAGAACTGGCGGACCACAAAACAGAAGCAGTACTAATAAGCAGCAGAAAAAGGGTAGAACACCTCACCATACAGGTTGGCGAGCATACCATTGAGTCGAGCCCACACATTAGATACCTGGGAATGCTGTTGGACCACAGGCTCAGTTTCAAAGAGCACCTAAGATACGCAGGTGAAAAAGCCTCTAGGGCAGTAGCGGCACTGTCGAGGATAATGCCAAATGTAGGAGGACCCAGACAGCCAATCAGAAACCTGTTAGCAACAGTGAGCAAGTCGATGCTTTTGTACGCGTCTCCCGTGTGGGTATCAGCGTCGGAAGTCAAGTCGTACATGAAATATATGAACGCATCGCACCGAGTCGCTTCGATAAGAGTATGCTGCGCTTTTAGAACTGTGTCTGCGGAAGCCATAAGCGTGATATCGGGCAGAATGCCTATTGACTTAGAAGTCAAAAAGGCAGCCAAACAACGTGGAACCGAGCCGGAACAAAGAAGAATAGCTGGCGTTGCCATCCAGGCACGGTGGCAAGACAGATGGGATACTACCACCAAGGGGAGATGGACCCACACATTAATCCCCAACATAGAGGAGTGGAACAGTAGAGGACACGGAGAGGTAAACTACTACGCAATTCCTCTCGGGGCATGGATGCTTCCGGGAGTACCTCTACAAATACAAACATGCGGATGACCCATATTGCCCGCATTGCGATGGGAAAACCCAGAATGCAGAGCATATCCTGATGGAATGCCGAGGATACTCGACGGCCAGGGATATACTCGAAATGGCAATAGGTGGACAGGTGACACCAAGAGGGCTGATAACTTTCATGCTAACGACGTCTGAAGCCTGGGAGACGGCAAATGAACACATACACACAACCAGAGCTACGAAATGCGCATACAAGCAGTCAAACGCTCGCGACATGAATCGACATACACACAATGATACATGCATGCATACATACATACGTACATTATACACACACCGATAGACAGACTTTCGTGCATTCGCACTTACACCTCCGGACATGCAGACTAAGAGAGAAGCAGCTACGGCTGAAAACCCCCCCTGTGATGAAATGCCTAACGGCGGTACCGTGGGGAACCGGGGTTTGAGGCAGAGGTGGTTTTAGTGGATTAAAGTCCCACACTCAGGCTTTCGATGCTTTCCACCTTCTTACAAAAAAAAAAAAAAACCCTGCTTATTATTAGAATCAGCGCGGTAACAAACGTATCTTTTATGTATCTTCAAGATAGCAGGAACAAGAATTAAAACGAATTTTAGCATCATACTTTTTCAGTACAGCGTTGGGATAAATTTCGCTATTTACATATTTGAACATTCCATTTCACCAATTGTGTACATAACTTACAGAATTACATATATTATGTACATATTTATATTTTTTTTTTTTTTTTTGTTTATTTTTATTTTATTATTTCACTAAGTTTACAAATATATGTATCATATGCCTTGACCTGCGAAGCCCAGTGGCTTATCTGCAGGAGATTATTTTCAAAAATTATTTAAGACTCAATCATCTACGTAAACATTTTAAAAAAAATTTTATGTAATTTAGTTTTTATAATTCAGATTTTTAAAGAATGCTTTTGAATTTAAATATTATTAATTAAGTTGAAGTCTTAAGTTTGAAGTAAAAGTTATGTTATTTCTTCTAAAAAAAATTGTTTTAATCTTTGTTTTCGGGCATTTATTTGGTGGATGTTTCTCAAGTCTTGAGGAAGATTATTTAGCACATTCGGCACGGTGTACATCAATCGTCTTCTGCCGTATTCGTTGATAAGTGCTGGGAGTTGATACATTCCTTCGACTTGTCTTCTAGTACCAAACGGATGAGTAATTGGTCTGCGAAAATTTGCATCTTCATAGCACTCCAAGGCCACAGTCATATTGAATATTTGTTTTACTCTCAGCATACTTATGTTAGAGACGTTCCTTCTCGATAGAATTTTGGCTGCACTGTTTTGAATATTTTGCAGTTTTTCTATGTGTGTTTGCGCTGCACCTCCCCATGCTAGTACACCATAACGTAGCCTCGACTCTATAAGCGCGTAGTACACTTGTTTTTGTATACTTATCGGAGCTTTGTACTGCAGACAAGCGAGCGCAAACAAGGATCCTCTCAGCTTATTCCGTAAGTGGTTTATGTGAGGCTCCCAAAGAAAATGGCAGTCAATGATGATACCAAGATACTTGTAGGTATTCACGACTTCAATTTGTTCGGACTCAAACGAGCTGTCACATTTATATGTCTTCAGGACAATTTGCGGTGCTTGGAACTTCGGGCTTCGAATATGCATGAGCTTAGTTTTTGATTCATTTATTATAAGCCCATTGTCATGACACCATTTAGCAGCTTCATCGAACTCCTCCTGCATCACCTTTGTTGCTTCTTCCAACGATTTATTACATACAATGATTGCCGTATCATCAGCAAATGCGAATGGTGTACTTCGTTTCAAACATTTTAGCATTTCATTTGTGTACAAAATAAAAAGTAGAGGGCCAAGCTTCGAGCCTTGTGGCACTCCATATTGTACTTTATGCTCAACACTACAGCGATTCTTAATTTGTACACTAAAAGTTCTTTCTGCAAGATAATTACGCAACCAATCCGACAGCTTGCCTCTAATTCCTACCTTTTCCAAAGCGCTGATAAGCTTTTCGTGGTTAAGTGTGTCGAATGCCTTACTAAAATCCAAAACAGGACAAGTATATGGTGCCGCTTGCTTAGGGCCGTATTAATTACGTTTGCGAAATCGCCAAGAAGTTTGTTGGTGCTCTTTCCCTTTTGAAATCCGTATTGACTTTTGCTGATCAATTTGTGTTTTTTTACGAAATCCCATATACGGTCCGAAACGATTTGCTCCATGATTTTTTCTATGGCCGGTAAAATTGCTATTGGCCTATAGTTAGCGATATTGGTTTTCGTCCCTCCTTTATATATAGGACGCACAACTGCCTGTTTTAGTTTTTTAGGGATCGTAAGCATATCGAAGCTAAGGTTGATGAACTTCGTTATAATGGGGACAAAGATGTCAGTATTCAACTTAATATCTGTGACTCTAATACCATCTGCTCCAGGCGCTTTCCAGATGTTTAGGCGATGCACCAGACGTTCTACCTCTGCATAATCTGTTCCTCCAAAGTACATAGATCTGCTTAATCTATCATTTTGATGACTGGAGGTTAAAACATTACACTTATGAATGATAGACTCTGCCTGTCTCGAAAAAAAGATTGCAAATTCATCAGCTAACTCATCTGCGTTCCTGACATCCAAGAAATGTTTTGATATTGTATCATCCAAGGATATTTTTCTTCGTCCTGAAACTTCATTTATTACGCTCCATGTTTTTTTCGGATCACCTCTTGTCTGTTCAAATTTTTCTTTGTAATGTTGGTTCCTGGTCTGAGAAATTTTTTTGTTTACTTGGTTACGAAACAATCTGTACTCCGATTCGTAGGCCAGGTTTCTGCGATTGTTTTTCCATCTGCGGTATAGTCTGTCTCTTTCTTTGCAAATCTCGAGGATGTCTCTGGTAATCCATGTTGCTTTTGTACGACGACTTTTAACATTGTACACTGCTTTCGAGTTTGAGTATATGGCATCCATCTTAGCTATTAGAGAGGACAGAAGATTTTCTGGATCTGTTTCTTCTAGAATGGAGGTCCAATCAGTAGCTCGGATTAAACCATTTACTTTTGATGAAATTATTGTGGAGCCTATGGGCGTGTGACTTTCGGTTATAAGCTCTTCATAGATTCCATACATAGTGCCGTAATGATCGGATATGTCATTTTCTACTACAGCTGAAAACATTTTGACTTCTTTAATACTGACCAAAATGTGATCAATAAGAGTGTAGCTGCCTATATTGAAGTCCACCCTGGTAGACCCTTTGATGACATTAAGAAGCCCCCTCGAAGCCAACATATCCTGATAATTAAGGGCCAATGTACTTAAATTGTCTTTCATGTTTATATTAATATCGCCCAAAATTATTATGTCGTTATTCCCTGCTTTTGTATTGGTTATTGTAATAAAGTCCTCTATGAATCGAACCGGGTCTTGCTTCGGAGGTCTATATACGCCACTTATTATTTTTGTTTCCTTAGAGGACAGGATTTTCACCGTCAGGTTTTCACAAGCTGTTGTTTCTATAGTCATTCTCTCATAATTTATGTTATTTTTAATAAAAATTACGATGCCTCCACCTCTTTTATTTATCCTATTGGCAAATTCAGCGCGGAAGCCATCTAAGTGATAAAGACTATTTTCTTTTGTTTTTATATTAATTTCGACCAGGACAATTACATCAACATGATCCACAATTGGACAAACACGAGCACAAAAAACATCCCAATTTTTTCTTAACGATCTTAATTTAAACATAAACATCGAAAGTTCATTTTCTTAAATTCTTCCTTTGCTTGATTGAAATCATTAAACTCCATGTAGTTCAAATCAAACATATTTTCTATATTTTCATCCATCATATTAATATAGTTAAATTATTCTTCATATACGTATGTATTTATGTAACTAAACGGTTAGTGACGTTTAATTTTATCAATGTCGCTAACTGATTGAATGAATATAAATGTATATATCAGTTCTAAATATTTGAACAATTGTTATAAAAAACAAGCTTATAAGATCCAGAGCCCTGATGTCATCAAGCTGTAGTTTAGTGTGTTGTAATCGTGCATTTTTGGATATTCAAATAAATTCATCCTAGATGCTACAGAAAAGGCTCTGCACACAATGGACTTCGAAACGCTCTGTTTTATATCTCGAATTTTGTTCTTCCCTTGCGATTATTGAATTAGAGCCAATAGGGTGTTGAAGGTGATATATCTATTTTTAGAGTTGGGAAAAAGAACTTTAAAATTAATATTTCCTTGTTGTAATCCGGAAGCTCTCCTACGCCCTTAAGTCCGCGATGTTCCTCTACCAACTGTATGAGATAATATGTATGTATGTTTTATATTTGGAATTCAATGTGCAAAGATTCACATTGCACACTGTTTTTTTTTTTTTAAAGGAGGCTATAACCAAAGGAAACACAAATTCTCTAAAGAACGTGCAAAACTAAGTCGACTTTCCGTAATCATTTTTGTGTGCCTAAGAATTTTTTATTTTTTACAGTTGTTAAAACAATTTACATTAAAAATACTTTGAGCCCAAATATTTGCACAATCATTTGAATCTATAATATATCTGACTAAAACACGCAGTCATTTAGAATGCAAATATCATAGATGTGTAACATACGTATTTACAATATAACAGTCAATTTTTCTCTTTATTTCTTTATATCATGTGAGCATATCTATTACCTAAGTAAATATGTCTCAAACCTCCACCTCAACTCTTTCTCCGTTCTAAACGATTAAATTTTCTGGGAGATCCAGTAAATAGTTTGCATTTTGTATCTATTGCCAAAAGAAATAATTCGTTCAAGAGAGGTGAAACAAAAATTACGTAGCAACCGATCGCAACTGCAGATTGGTTTTGCAGATTTTTGATGGTATTTCGATTCTGTTTAATCTGGGAGCATGTCCACCAGCATTGCTGACTTAAATGATGGAGTCTGTAAGACAGACTTTTTAGTTTTGGTTTAAATATATCAAAAATATGAAGTAAAATCACTATCAGCTAAAGAGTTTACAACTGAACCGATCATTATGTCATGGTGCTCATTTAGGGTTAGCAACGAACCGTGCAAACTTTCCACATTAAAATTGGACCTTATTTTGTTGCGAAGAATTTTCCTTTTGCAGGACATCATTTCTTGCACAAACTTTCTAGTATGCAGTACAAGTGATGCAGGTTTGAGATCAATATTTGCATTTTATGGATTTCGTAGCTGGTTTACGTCAGGAAAGGTATTTAGACCCACTTCTCTTTAATATCTTTATAAATGATTTAATGATTTATGAAAATGTGTAATTGGTTGTTTATTGTTTTTTGAGTTGGTGTAAGAACAATCACGTATAGTCAAACTATCGTAACTCGATGACGTTATGGTCTATCTTAGATTCTACAATGTCTGTTTGGGCAAAGGTTCAGGAAGTGAAATAGCTTCGAAGTGTCCTCTTTGACAATTGACGTGACTTCACAACTCATATTGAGTATATTGTCTCTAAAGGTAATGCTATATTAGGAATCTCACACAAAATTCAAATTTTTTCACAAAGTAAATTTTCCATATATTTTGAAAGTCCAAGATTGTTCCTTAGTAATTAGTACTAGAATATAGAAGCATAAAAATGAGTTATTTTACAGTCTCCCTCAAAGGACTAAATATGGTCTGGATGTACCCACAAGTTGTTATTTAATTCTTTTTAATGCTATTTCTGGTAATTTCGAAATGAAAAGGATTACTTTAAGAGAAAGGCACTCACTGTAAATTAAGGATTAAGCATAGACTTAAGTTTCCATGTAACCAGATTTTTATTTTAAATCATTGGTAATAAATATATAAATATTGCTAGTTGAGGGTATAATACTTAGACCGCATCGCTATCCATTCATATTAAATAAAGACCATACAGCTATAATTTTCACGATCCAGATTCTTACCTCCTGCAGTGTATCTTTCTTGTAATTAATCTGTGCAATACAATAATGCTGTTTCTGCGAAGTAAGTGTTGGTCGTTTACAATTCGCAGAATGGATTTTTGCAATAACGAAATAGTGATAGCAAATAGTACTTTTTTTTGTAAAACTTCGCAATTGCAGGGGCAAAACCAAAGAGTGAACTACAAAAATAAGACCATCTCAAAAATGGTCTTATGGTAACCATAAAACCACTGAAACTATTTGATAGTGACAACAATACTTACGCCCGCATCTTTGTTGTTTAAAAACAAAATCTTTATTGCAGAACTTAATTTTATTTATTCATTTAATTCATTATTTATTTAAAAAGTATTGCATTACTTTCCAGCTGGCCAATATGTAGTAGTACTACTGGTACTAGGTGCACACAATCGTTGTTTATTATTAATATACTGCACAAATTTAAAGTTGAAACCATTTCCCTGTGCGCTCAAACTGCCAAGACCCTCACGTTTATCATTAACGTCACTCCGATCATTTGGCTTGGCGTGTACTGATAGAGTCATTACCAATAAAGCAAAAAGGACAAAAATTAATGAGAATTTCAAAGCCATTTCGGTATGCTATTCCAAGAAGCTTATACTTTGAATGCGTAACGTTCGGGGAGTTCTCAATTTTATACCAAATTTTGTATTTACCGCTTTGAACTTTATTTCAAGCAATTGTTCAAACATTTTACCTGGCTTACACTTCGGTATTATATATTTGAATAATGGCTCCAATATTTATGTAAAAGTTCTAACAAAAGTGAGCGCTTCTATCCGTTTGCGTCATAAGAGTTTCTCAAGGTTTAAACGAACGTAAAAGCTTTTTTAGTTGGACACAGATGTAAAGATTTGCTGTCATGTTAAGCACTTCACTGATTATTTTGCTTACAAAGATTATTATTGGTTATGTTATTTTATGTAGATATAAAACTAATTTGGTCGAAGCTGATACAGTTCATCAATTGACGACATACAGGCTCTAACTTACTATTTTTACTGCCTGCCATCAATCAGCTTGTATAAGGTTAACATCTAGCACCAACAATAATCTGTAATTTTTAAGGATCCGATATACAGAACTGGCTCAGAAAACTATTAGCTCTAGCAAATATAAAGCCCGATTCTGTAGATATGTATGTACATACATATGTGTGCAAAAAGTAATTTAAGGTCGATTTTCTGGGTAATTTTTTTACTATTTAGAAGATTTAATCGTTCGTGAATGTCTTTGATTATCGGCAACCGCGGAGATGAGCGATTGTATGAAATAACGTTTTGCAATGAATAAACTATAAACTGAATTTTATAGAAAGAAGAGTGTGTTGTGACATCCACGAAGACTTTCTGGGTAAAAGCTCATACCCATGCATGACCTTATGTCTCCTAGATTTTTCCATTTGGAGGAAGCCTCTGGTATATACAGAAGAAACAGGACATATATTTCTTGAAGAGGATATAAAATGTTAAACAACGAGCATAATATGATACTAAATCCATTATGTTTTACAGTTTTTGCTGTGAATCTAGAATTAAGTGGATGCCTCAAATACTTTTGAAATCCCTTTCTCCCATACAGAACAATTTTATTCTACTATGTAAGTCCAAATATATTTCCTCTACCTATCAGGGACCAGCGCATATGCTCCGTTGCAAACTTTAGCATCTTCGTTATGTGAATTTTCTTGAGAACTGGAACTTTAAGAGGACTCCAAGCATTCGCATTCTGCTTCTTATGACGCTTTCTATCGGTATGAATGCGATATTCGAAATATAGCTCATCCACAATCTGGGTACATACATAGCTGTTAAAGAAGGATCCGTCTTGAAGTACCTTCGGATACATTTTTCTTTTGAAATATGCAAAATTTTCTTTCGAGGTAAGTTGTACATAAAACTTGACATCGGAAAAAATAATAGTTTTACTACATACTAAGGAAAATGTTGGTCACAAAGCAGCACTGTTATTATTTTGCTCGCAACAGTTCATATGATCAAATGGATCTATGTACATACATTTTTATCAATTTTATAGGTATGTATGTTTGTATGCGCCAACAGGAGCCCTCTCCTAAGTTTAGTAATTTTTCGAGAAAAAGAGCATAAGTAAGGTAGATATTTTGTTTTCATAGATTTTATCATATTAGAAATTTGTATATGTTTCTTTTTTTAACGATATTTCTACGAATGCAAACGAGCTTGCACTTAAAAATGTATCTTAACATTTATATAAGTTTTCAAACAATAAACAATATTATACGTGACGCAAATGGGTGTGATGGTGAGCTGTCTTTGTTAGTACCTATCCACTTTACAAATATTAAATCCATTATTCAAATAATTATAGCCGACATTTAAAACATGTGTAAAAGTGTTTAAACA
This sequence comes from Xylota segnis, assembly GCA_963583995.1. Lineage (NCBI taxonomy): Eukaryota > Metazoa > Arthropoda > Insecta > Diptera > Syrphidae > Xylota > Xylota segnis. The sequence goes on from OY757237.1 coordinate 81,264,807, forward strand.
ATTGGTTAACACAATGTAAATACAAAATTTTGTATAAAAATGAGAATTCGTCGAAAGCTATCCACTTCAAGCATAACCTCAAAAGCGCAATATACTACGATGTCTTTAAAATTTACTTTAGTTCTCGTCTTTGTTGTTTTCTTGACAATAGCTGGATCAGTAGAATCCAAGCAGAACGATCGGAATGTCGTCAATGTAGAAAGTGATGATCCTAACAGTTTGGAAGTTCAGGGAAATGGCTTCAATTTTAGATTTGTGCAGTATATTACCAATAAACAACGAATTGCAGGATCTAGTACTTCTACCACTACCTGGGCACCAGCTGGAAAATAATAAATATAAAATGTATACAAACATTTAAATAAATAAATGTTATTAAGTTCTGAATAGCAAAAGTGTTTAAAACAGATTTTACAATTGCTTGAAACAGTAACGCACACCGTTCTGAATATCAAATTGCTTATAAGCTATTTCTATGAAGGACATTTAGTAGGATTTGTAGGAAGCACGTAATAATCAGAAGGAATTGGGCTTAGGAAATACTGAGGTAGTCTGGGTGCCTTATTGACCAGGTAATTATGGAGCAATCGGTAAAGATCTTACTAAGTCCTTTTCTTCCGTTTTCGTACGCTTTCTATTTGTTGTGATTAGAGTTTGACATTATTAAGTCAAGTTAGTCCTTCTTTCTAGTAATAGAACGACAATATTTGCGACAAATTTTTGATTTGTTGGAGGTTCAATCGGGCGGTTGTTTTTTTTTCAATAGATCGATTGATGTAGTACAATTTCTATTGAAGTTAAAACATCATCATGTGAACAGCCAACGTATTAAATTACACAGTGTGCTGGTTCCAATTAAATTTAGTTCAAATTTGTGCACCGACATCGACCCAGTTAAAAAATACTGCATTAGACATTAGTCGTTTAAGATGGCTAGAACATGTAGAGCGAATGGACCCAAATGCTGCGGCCCGCACAGTCTTCGAATCCAACCCGAAGGGACAACCCAGTGGAGAAAGGCATCACTTAGGTGGAGCGCACAAGTAGAAAGGGACCTCAACCGATTTAAAGTGCGCAACTGGAGGCAGTTACTTGAGGACCGTGCTAACTGGAGAGGCTTACTGGTTGAGACCCAGGTTCACCCTGCTCTGTACCGCCATCTAAGAGGGCAAGTTGTTGGTCTCGTACGTGTTTAATAAAATGTAATTATTGAATGTCTATTTAAAAACTTAGCATGTTACTGGAATGCGTTCTTTGTCCGTGATATAGATATGATAGATCCGAGTTTGTAAAAGACTGTGATAATAGATGGTGAGACCCTATGCTGGTCTAGCTTCTTTTTCTAACAAAGAGCTTTGACAGAGGAAAACAGAAAAAACGCTTTTATGGTTAAAACTTCATGAACCCCGATAATGAAGAGTCTTCAGCCTCTGTAGCATAGATAACACGTAAAACTCTTGCACTTACCGCATGTAGACATAACAGATGACATTTTGGCGAAAGTCGTAAACGTTTAAGGAGTATCTGTCTGAAATAAGTTGATGCTACCTATGTAAATATTCCTAGGCAAATTTTGATGTCTAGAACTATTGCCCAGGTCTTTACAACATATTACTACTTTGCACAGATTCAATGAAAAAATAAATACATAGCGAAAATAGTAGATAATTCAATTTATTTAATATTTTATTTGTTTAATTAACTTTACTTTCCAATTTGCGGTATAGGAGTCGTAGTTGTAGAAGTATGTGCACCCAAACTTTGTTTATTTGTAATATGCTGCACAAATCTAAAATTGAAGCCATTTCCGTGCAAGTTTAATTCGTTAGGACCGCTACTTTCTACAGGTACTTGATCTCGTTCAATATGCTTGGCTGTAACTGTGCCCGCTATTGCCAATAAAGCAACAAGGAGAAGAATTAGTGTGTATTTTAAAGCCATGTCAGTATTCGAGTACTATCCCTAGAGGTTGTAGAATGACAATATTTGAGAAAAATACTCATTTTTATACAAAATTTTGTATTTACAATTCTTCATCGAATTTTTTATTTGACCAGTTGTTCAAACACTTTACATGTCTTACATTTCGGAATCAATTGTCAAATATACCCGATCATTGTGCGTCAGTTATATACCAGTGTTTTAAATGAATAGTATCATTTGCGTCATTTAGATGGGAAGGAAGAAGAGCACTAAATGGTGGGTGTTGTCTGTTGGCAATGGTATTGTTTAGAGTGAAAACCCTCAATGGCCAACAAACCACTCCAAATACGTGGTCTGTTATTTAGTATAAATTATTCTCCTGTTCTATATATATTAAGCCGTAGATGGATATTTTACAACAACCTTTGATTATATTTTAAGCTTATCCTAAGTTCTGTACGTAGTTTAACTTAAGCCGTCTTTGACTATCATGTGATGAAAATAAAACAGACCAGTCTATGTGGTTGTAAAAGTTTGAATTTTATTTCTCTCTCCACACAACTAAGTTCCTTTTTACGTTTATCACAAAGTTGCCATGCAATTGAATATTTGTTTTAAATTCAAATTTGCGAGTTAATATTTATCAACGGGTACCAAATTAAAATAATATTTTAAAGCTAACATTTTTGTTTATTTTTTATATTTTACTAACAGTAATTTATCCAAATGGGTATCCATATTAGGTTTCGAAAATCTCATTATTTATTTTCCAGCACTATAGGCAAAATCTTAATTTATTATTATTTAAATTATTCAATAATGCTTAGTTTGTAAATAATATTTCATATTCTAATCTGTTAACATGGATAGTTGTCAATCGTCGAAAATTATACCAATTATACACTACAAAAGTCCCCCAAAAAAATTGGAGTGGGTAAGAACAATGTATGGACGAAGAATTGAGAATTTGAATACCTAAATATTTAATCTTAATGATTTTCTTTTGATTTTATGTTATGAAAAACGGGTGTAGCAATGGGAAGATTTCAAACAGTTTAACAGAAGGCCTCATATCAAATTGTATCGTCCTATCTCATAGTTCAAGGCCCTAAAAGAGGTGACATGGTTCATTCATGTATAAAAATGCAGTATGGATGTGGTATTATTCGGGCCTATTTAAAGTTTTAGGATGTTGGGAAGCCAACTTCTTGTCAGCAGAACTGCCATAGTATTTGCGTTACAAAGATTTGCACGGACTTGAAAAATTCGGATTAAAAGGAAAAGAAACAAATTCAAAGTTTTAGAAAGTTGAAGAGATATTGAACAGAAAACCGCGAACTACCCATATCTAGGCTAAATCAATATATCCTAAGCTAATGTACAATCCTAAAATAACTCTTTAACTATACAATAACTATCTTGAAAGTACCTTCAACTAATATCACGGACACTGTATGACGACACTGTAATGTCTTAACAAATTTTCCATAATAATCTCCAATTTTCGATCTTTGTCAGGAACAGGACCTTAGCCGCGTCACAAAAGTGACTCATCCAACGAGCGAGGTGCAACGTGTTCCGCGTAGCACTTGCAACATGGGATGTACACCTAACATTTGCGATAGCTGAACTAAACAAAGCAACAAAAGAGCTAATGGAGACATCATATACCTTGCCAGCTACCACTGCTTCTGCAAGTGAATGATGTCTTCCCAGTATTTGACATTTTGATTAAGTACAATCTCGTTTTAGTGTCAGGGTACGGATGAGGCAGCCCGCTTGACTCTTCCTCATTCAGACACTTCGTCTGGCCCCCGGATGCCTGTTTTGTTATTCTTCTGTGTATGTAGGAAAGTGTAAGCACTGTGTTGCGGTTATAACATAACCCAACAGCGCTCAGTCAATGCACAGCACTCAAAGGACCATCAAGAAAAAAGAAAGAAGGCAAGAGGGAATCAAAACCAATAACCAGCAATAACTTTTGCACACATTTATTAACTAAGTTTAATCAATTAATTTTTTTAACTTTTAAACATTCTGTGGTACGTTTGGTACGGCCTGTGGAATGTCTTCTTCGCTTGAACTTTCGCTGGAACTGGAACTGGAACTGGAAGAGCTACTAGAGCTGTATGACCCGTCAATATTCTCAATGTATTGTACAATATCAATAGTCTTGCCATTTATGTGCACCTCGGGGATGTTGTTGGCTTGGCCCAATGATATGTTGGCGTCGACAAATGCGGTCATTGCCAACAAGGCAGCAAGAACAAAAATCAAAGAACATTTCCCAACCATTTTAATTTGTTATTGTGAAAGGTTGTACGTGAAATGATGATCTATGGGTAAGTTGTCGGTTTTATATGTTTTCTTTGTTTGCAATTTTTAACTATTTTTTAAATCAATTGTGTAAACACTTTATATTACAATTACCATTCTTGCTTAAATATTTGAATTAAAAGTTTCCACTCCGATATTGGTATTACATTGCTTGTGGCGTGTCTATCTGACGCAAGAGTATAACGCTGTTTTGAACTGTGGGTAGATACATACATATGTGTACATTAGTAGATAGTAGGTGTATTTTATCACCTCTGTATTGAGGTATATGTGTACCTGAAGATAGATGAAGTTGGACTGGATATGTAGTTTCTTTTAATTCTTACATCCAAAATTCAAATGTTGCCTTTCAGAACCCATTGAAGTAATCACTGTGGACTCTACCATGTCAACTTAGGTGTACATTTGTATATCCCCATTACTGTTTCAAACTGAATGACGAGTGACGGGATTGAAGGGAACTACTATTAGAAGGGGTATTTCTTTTTTTTAAGAAGCTTTTCATAACCAACAAAAGTTTGTCACACGCTCGTGAGATATGGAAATAAAAATCCATCTGTCGAGCACTGAAGTTCAATGGAGACTTACTGCGTTTGATTTTACTTTGTTCGACGGTACTCCATTTGAAAGAAGCAATCCGTCGATTTTTTCTTAAAAAAAAGTTGGAATGGAAGTATTAATACCTGGCTTACTTCATTTCGTATTTCGAAGTCCATTGGCGACATTCGAGTGTTGGTATGCAAGAGGTAATGATTTATTCATAAATTACTCTTCCACGAAAGACTAATGAAAGGAACTTGCGAATCACATTATAACTTGAGATTTCTACAGTGAAAATACAACTCGGATTAAGAAAATAAATCCATTGCTATGTACGGCTTATCTGCGCACGAGACTATAAAACTTTTGTCCATGTAAGGAGATTTTTCACCACGTTCTGAAGTTCATCATACTAATATTGTACAGGGATCAGACCTCTATATATCTTCTTCTTTCCAGCCTAGATCGTTGTGATTTACATCCTCCTACTACGCTGAACTTCTGCTATGTACATACGTAACACTATAATTCAAATTCAACTTCTGGTCATTTCTGATTCGCTGCCAACCAACCATTGTCGCACTCAACAATTAAATGCCTTGGCTAACTACTTTTAACATACTTTATGTTAATCATTACATCTAGACCTATCCCGCTGTCCAAACCGAATGCCAATAGAGGTCAATTGTTAATTGCTGAACTAGAGAAAAACCAATGACAGTGCCTGACAGCCCACAGATGCAACCTCTCCATTTTCGAAGAATCACTGTATATATTTATGTATATCATGTTTGTCATGAAATCTAAAGCATTGCAAATCCTATTCGATGTTCTAATTAACAAAAACGATTGTGGTGAAGAACCACTTACATTACATACTGTTTATATATACATACATATGTTATATACATGGGGTTAGGACATTCACGTCACTCTTACATATCCTTAACAGGTGTGCAAATAATTGCCTATTACAATCAAATAGAAATAAAGTGCACGATTGGGTCGTACAAACTTGCACCTACATACATATATCTAAAAGTCTTGTGTGTATTTGCTGTAAAAAACGAAATGAATATATATATGTTCATATGTATGTACACCCATGTTTACTGAACTTGGCTATAAGTAACGCAGCGTTCTAAACAGTTTGGACAAAAACGTGGCATGTCATCTTGCAAGTATAAAGCATGAAAACTAAGCAACTGAGGCGGATTTTCGAGAAAATCGTGCTTTTGTTAAGGTGGCTAAAATCAAAATACCTCTGTAAGTAGTTTTGAGCGAAAACATCATATGACATCTTATAGAAATTTATAAAATAGTCTTTGCTAATAGGTGAGCATCCAGCTGCAAAAATTCGACAGCATCCTCGTGAATTATGTAAATATTTTACAATTTCAATATCTTTTATTTTTATAATATACATACATACATACATATGTACATTGTTTTGTAGAAAATATATAATATTAATCATCTATCCTGGTAAAGCACTTCTAGAACTCCTTCAATTAAGTTATTTTTCATTGGTTTTATCCAAAAATTTATTCCCCCTGGAGCCCAATGAACATGCGAAATCCCAAAGCGAGTTCCCAAAAATGTCATCATTTTCTCTCTTTCTCTCTTTTAACCAATGGAAAATGCCATTCAATTCATACAAATCCTGTAGCATATGCGCACCAATCGAACCCTGTATCGCACGGAAATAATATTTTCATAACAGCTTTATTGCACAGTGTTGCCAAGGAATAAAGACATATCAAGAGTGTTATTTTTGTATCTTAATTTATGTATGTACTTAATGTAATACATACTTCGTTTTTCTAAAAATGGTTTTGTTGATTCCACTGCCATTGGGATATATTTTGTTAATAATAATGGTACTTTTTCCCAGAATTCTTTTGTTACTTTTTTTTCTTTCTTGTGAGGTTTTAGTCTCAAACCTCAGCGGCAACACTGCTGTGTGAATGTGGAAAAAGTCAAGTACAAAACATAAATGCTCTACGGTTCACTATACTACACGTGTATTTGCGTAGATGCGTATATATTGACTTTTTTGTAAACGCCTATTTTCCCTTTGTTATCAATTTGGCCTCAAACTATGAAATAGGACCATATCTGTGGGAAAAGGTTTTGAAAAGTTATATTATCTTAAAAATTCGGTTCAGGAGAGGGGTGAAATTAATTTTTGTGTATTAATAAAATAATATGAAAAAGTGGTTTTCTTAAGTTGATTGTAAGTAAAGTACCATTTTAGCTTATTTTGACCAAAAACGTAGTATGCTATCTTATAGGATTTTGTAAAAGTAGCCTAAATATCAAAATAAAACAATAACGAGCGGATAGTTTCCGAGGAAATCGTACTTTTATGAAGTTGGCTATAAGTAAACTATCTTTTAGAACAGCTTTAGCCAAAAACATTGTATGCCATCTTATAGGGTTCTTTGACACCAGAGATAATATAAAATTTAATGGAAATCGAAATTCAATCGAAATAATGTATGTAGGTACATATGTACGTTCAAGTAAAAAATAAAGCCTACGTATAAATACTAGCACCTTTATGTTGTCAGTTCTGCGTTAATAATTTTTTCAGGATTGAAGTACAAGTGAAATATTTAACACATTGGCTGTCAGAGTATTAGCGGTGATAGATACGTACATACATATGTATGTGTTTATGTGCGTCATAACATGAATGTTTCCCAAATTCCAAATCCCTTTTTTGGAAAAAAAACACAACTTCATTAAAACAAAGCCAGTTAGATATCCGTACAAAGGACTGAACTCTATGTACCTATATTTAAATTTACTTTTCATTACTCCCTCCTCTTTTTGTTTGTGCGTAGCCAATTCAAATAAATACATCCGAGATCCTTTTTCAATTTGGGAAACTATCTATGGAGCTTTCACTCCAAAATTAGAAAAACATGAGTTAACATAATCACTTCCTTTTTAATTGTCATTCACAGCTGCTGTGCTTAATTTGGGTTGTACCTTTGGGCTGATGAAAACCTTACAATTTTCCATCCCCAAATGGAAACCTTAAATTCAATTTATGTACATATCCCAACAATTTTTAATTTTTGTAGATACACATGTCGAAAGGAAAGTTACGCTATAGGTCGAAATCCTACATTTAGTTCATTTGTGGGCAAATCCCTTAGGTAGATAGAAAATGAAATCCAACCTCAAAACTTTCAAATGGCATCCCGAGACTGTGAACACAATCTCAGCGTTAGTTAAAATTAATTGGAAAGTCGAATTTCGGATTCGAATTCCATTCTGGAATGTTACCGGAATGTAGGCGTTGGAAATTTGTGACAGATTATTTTAAACAAATCGGCAGGTGTCCCAGCTAATTTGTGATTAAGTGATCGCTGGTAGCGATAACGAATGTGTGTATAGAACTCTTCTGGTGGGGACAACAAAGAGTTATTCATGAGGTATCTAATAACCAATATGTAATCTATAAACTAATTTATAACATAAAATTAATTTCTCTTTAACTCGCTGGTGAATGTTGTCACCACTAGCATATTTGCATAAATCAGTAATTCATCTTAATGGTGAAGGGTAGATGCATAATTGGCACCACGGGGCACACTGATGATTCAGGTAGATATAAATGATATTTCATAGAAAGACAAAAATCTTGCGAGCAGCCTACGTTTAGTTTAGTTGTCGTAAGACTCTTGAATAACTGATAATAACAACTTGTGGGTTGTTATTTATCACCCTTAGAAAGTTAAGTTATTTACGAGAGGCTCATTCCGTTTATTAAAAAAATGGTTTTGAAGATGTTTGTCCTTAAAAATGTGACCCAGGCCGGACTCTGATCTCTCTTAGTAGACTACATACAAGCACCATAGTAGGCGTCATCAGTGGGCATTGTCAGATAAGGAAGCCCGCAACTAGACTTGGTGTACATTACGATCTTTGCAGAAGTTGCAGAGATGAGGAGGAAGAGAAATCTATTCCTCACCTTTTACCCATTTGCCTTCTCCATGTATCTTACAAAAGAAAACTTTACTCAGGAGCCTTTTTCTTCAATGATCTTAGTGAACTTATTAACATCGACATTAAGAGTCTTCTACGCTTCATTAGAAGCTCTAATTGGTTTCACCAGTAGGTATCCAGGTGGTATCACAACGGATATATTATTAGTCTAAATGTGCTGGCGGTAGCTAGCAGCTACTTATAAGAATAGAATTATTGTCAATATATTTAATCAGTACTTGTGTTCACCGTCTAGGTGCAGTGATTACTAAGTCGCACTTCTGAGTTCTGAAAAATCTTCTTAAAGAATCGATCTGCAGGTACCATCGGATAGAGGTATGCCACCGAAGCGGTGGAGAGCATTTGGCCGATATTTTGTTTTACACATAATTATCATATATCCTTCTATCATAATAAAAAATATTAAGATAATTCTCTGAAAACTTTTTGTTTTATTTATAACTAACATCGTGCGTTTTCGTTGGACCACCCTGAATTGGACCAGATTGTTCCAGTAGCAGTAGGCTGTGAAATATGAAATAAATATGTATATAATACGTATTCTACATAAATATATATTTAAATGAAGCCCGATACGAGTACACACGTCTACCTTCACTATCCCTGTCTTTCACAATGGCGTGTTTGACTCCATTATTCATATTCCATCTCAACTGGATAACCTAGAATGTTGTTTGCAAAGCAGTTACTGCGTTTACTAAACTTAAATACCATGAAATGGAAGCTTAGCTGTAAACATATTTTATAGTTTTGTATTTACTTGTCAACTGAACATTTCTGTGTCAACTTTTCAAAAAACAGAAAGAAAGCATGGGAAAGCGCCATCGAAAAAATTGAGGGGTACAGTCACCGTGCGGGCACGCGTCGGTGCAGACAATAACTACATATATGTATAAAATCTATTTGTGGTGATTTGCGCATACATATTTATGATCAGTGTCAATACCGAAAACGAATGAGACATGTGCATTTGTCAATATGTCACCACTTTTCAAACCTTAAATTTTGAGCCGGGGGGATGAAATTTCATTCTAAGTTTTGAATGAAAGAAAAGATAAAACAATTTTTTAAATACCCCCGCCCTCATTCCACATTTTTCATAACTTTACTATTTTACATGAAATCTAAAAATGTTACTAAGACCAAGCATTCGTTTTCTCCAATACGTCCATACAACATATATGGCCCACTCTTTAAGGGCGTTTTTATAAAAAAAAAAACCGATTTGAATGGTGTTTTGTATGTTACATCCTCAAACGGTTAAAGATATCGTTGTAGTTCAACAATAAAATGAGTCACGACCAAGACCACTTTTTGAAAAGCTACATAAGAATTGACTGGGTACACTATCGTTTTATACTTACTGCGGTTATCTGCTGTCTGATTTTGATATTTTTAACACTCAGTAACTCATTCACTTTGATTTCTAGCTGTGATCGATCTCTTCTCCTTTTCTGTTTATGAATTGTACTTATCATTTATATTATCTATACATACAATATGTTTATAATTATATTCTATTCTCCATATAGGAGCCCTTCTTTCAAATTACGTTAAGTCCTTCTTTGGTACCTAAACATTTCTTCGCAAAATCTGTGTAGGTACTTTAAACTAGAACTTACTGAAGATCTACTATATGTAGGTAGTCGTTCTTATTTATTCATTTGTTTGCGTAAAACTATAAAAAAAACTTATATTTAAGTGTAGCACACTACACTACACACTATGTATTTATTGTTCTATGAGGTATAAGTCCAATAAGTTCCAGGTGAAGAGCTGGAGTAGGAAAACGGACCGGTCGTTGCGACTGTGGGATAGGTTTGTTCGTCGTCACTGATATCTGTAGGTGTGGTTCGAAGGTGTCTTACACTCAGCATCATAATTAACAAAGAAAATAATACTACATTGAAACGAATTTGTGATGCCATTATTGGCTATATTTTTATCAAACTTCTGATTCAATGGAATAGAAAATGCTTAGCTGAATGCTTTTATAGTTTTAACTGAATGCTTTTATTGTTTTCAAAATTCACATGGTACCAATTGTGTAAATAATGGATAGACAAACGAATTTTGTTTGTATTCATATATGAGCCATATTTTTGCACTAGATATTAGATGTTTGTTGATACGTAGATACGGATAACGTTTGATGAATTTCGCATTTGTTTAATCAATACCAGAAAAGGAGGATCACACTGATCAAATATTTCGTCAAATCAAGCCGATTTGATGACAAATTTTATGACTGCTATTGACTCACTAGAGCTGGTGTTATTTAATGTCGCCAGTAATATCAAACACAGTTCACTCGACATAATCAGTTTTTTTTTAATAGCATGCAAAATTACGAGCTAATGCTTTGTAAACAAAAAAACGTTTTTCAATTCCGCGTCTAATAAACAGATCATTTTGTTGATCTGTTTGCCGTTTTTTTGTCTTCTTTTGAATAATTATATTCAAACATTAATGCCATAAATTGCCTGCCAAATAAATCCTATTTCATGGATGTTTAAAACATTTTTCTATGTTTTATTTCAATTTAAAGTTCTCCACCTCCATACAAATGAAAATACCCTTAAGTGTCTAGTCTAGGCTTAATGTCTGGACGAAGCCAGTCTTAAAGGCAAGAAAATTGGACGACGGTTCGATCTTATTGCATCAGAGGTCATATTCACGATACCAGGATATGAAAAGTGAATTGAATTCGTTTTTGGAATATTACGAGTCTGCACACTACTACTAGACTGAAAACTAACAGCCACGAACAGTGTACCCAAACCTGATAGTGTATGCCTTACTTTAAGAAAATAATTGTGAAAAATCATCTCTCGAAAAGTTACCCTATATAAAACTGAGCTAATCGCTTCGCCAACATAAAGTATGTCAAAAATGGATGCGAGAAAGGTAGTTCAGGTGATTTTTGGTCTCGTCTATGTAGACTATGAATAGAGAAGATGATTCAGCTTTGAACTGTATTAGTTATATAACGATATCGAGCTGGTCCAATAGACCAAATGGACTTAGATAGCTGGCTCCTGTAGAACAGATGGTCCACTGGTAACCAGAGCTAGTGCACAACGATAGATCTGGCAGAAGAGAATGGGTGCGATGAAGTTAGTCCAATACAATAAAGATTCCTCATAATAATGTATGTACATATATATTTTTGGGAAAAACAAAATATCACAAAACAGAGAGGGTAACAACTAAGTATATACACTTTACTGACTTTGTTGTATGTGTATACATACATATAATATATGTGCACAATGCTACCAAATGTTATATTAACTTTTAATATAAAAGATCTGTACACATTCCAATTATTTTTTGAAGAAAATTGAATTCTGATCTCTTTCTTAATTTTAGATTCAGAATGGCAATCAGCAATCACCATAAGACATATTCTTTGAACAGATATCAAAGTTTGATATTGGCGGGTCAACCTTAAATGAATCTATGATACAGTTCTATGAAAAACTTATCTACGGTTGAATGGCTCTAATGAGCTTTCTTGGTGCTAAAAAGTCTCTTAAGAGCCTCTTTAATCAAATTAGAAAAGACAAAATATATACATACATATGTAGAAGATCTACAATCCTTCCAAAACAGATCGTATGACACCCTCTCTTTCTTTCCATAAGCCCTAATAAAGTGAGAGTGGCATATTTCATTTGCTTAGAATTACTGCGATTACTTCCAACGATTGACGACGTAAAACTTTACCGGACTCGAATTTTAAATTAAACCACCACACAAAAGTAGGCGTGGGAACATATTTTTTTTTTTTCTTTTCGAGGGTAGGTGAAAATCTTCTATAAGACACTATGAGAATAGCGAGCGCGTGCTCATAGTACTGTCAGATTTCTACCGACTAAAAACACCACCCTTCGATATACATATATGTATGTATTGTTATATACTGCACCTAAGATAAAACTTATCAAGCAATTTTTTTATCGCGATATAATAACTTTTGGCAGGTTACTTTTCAATGAAAGATCCTGCATGTTCCGCAATTTAGACGCGATTAATCCTTAACGCGCCAAGTCGAAAGGTTTCGTTCTTTGTAGTCGGCGCAATAAATTGCTCTCATCCAAAATTTGTAGGACTGTATTGTTGATATGTCCGATTAGTCGATTTTTATGCTTTCGCGCAAAGTCTCTAGTTTCAGCTTCGATTGTACTAATTCCGAGATCTCTATGCATATCGTCGTTTCTACTAAACCACTGTGCTTGGACAATTTCTCTAAGCACTTTATTTTGAAAAGTTTGTGTAATGTTGGCATTTGTTTTCTTGCTACAACCCCAAAGTTGTATACCGTAGTAAAACCACACCGGTTTTAGCACTTGCTTGTATAAAAGCAGTTTGTTCTCGGTACTCAGCTGGGAATGTTTTCCAAGTAACATTTATCTATATTTGATTTTAAGCTCTTTACGTTTCATTTTCACGTGCGAATTCCATTTCAGTTTTGCGTCGAGTGTCATTCCCAGGTACTTGGATTCGTTCGCAAAAGGAATTCGGTCTAAGTTTAGGTAGATTAGCAAGTCAATAGTTTTCTTATATGTGAAATTCACAAGAACAGATTTAGTTTCGTTGAGGGCGATCCGTCAGTCACTCGTCCAATTATTTACTTTATTCACTGCGTTTTGCAGTTTTGCAGTCGTTTTTTCGAGTGTTTTACCTACTGATAGGATAGCGGTGTCATCAGCAAACGTAGCAAGGATAGTGCCATCTTCTTTCGGTATATCATGGGTATAGAAAAGATAGAGAAGCGGCCAAAGAACGCTTTCTTGCGGTCCGCCGGCCGAAATTTCTTTAAGCTCCGAGTATTCATTTCCAAGTCTAACTCGGAAGAGTCTATTCCCGAGATACGATTCTAGAATATCGTATAGGCATACGAGAAGAACTTATCTTAATTTGTATTTTAATCCTTCGTGCCACACCTTATCAAAGGCTTGAAAGATGGGATGGGAAAGATTGAAATTTCCTTTCTGATGAAAGTTGTTCTTGCTGCTGTTTTCGGATGATATCTTTCAATCTGATGGGAGGATCCTCGTGTGGAGAAAACCTAACACAGAACTGCACTTAAAAAATATCACTAGCATAGTAAACCATGGCGGTGGGGGAGTTATGGTTTTGGGCTGCATTGCTGCGTCAGATGTTGGTGAACTTATTTTTATTGAACAAACCATGAATCAGTACATTTACCTCAACATCCTTAAGGAAATTGTAAAGAAAAAGGCTGAAAAGCTGGGACTAGATGAAAATTTATATTTTCAACAGGATAACGATCCCAAGAATACGGCTCACAATGTACGAATGTGGATCGTTTATAACATTGCACATACTCTTAAACATCCTTCACAGTCACCGGAGCTCAATCCAATTGAATGGATGGAATGAACTCGAAAACCGTATCAGAAAGCATACTGTGTCCAACAAAGAGCAATTGAAACAGATCCTTAAGCTGGAATGGCAAAATATTACATCTGATTACACGAAAAAACGTGTACAATCAATGCCTAAGAGATTAAGGAAGGTTATTAAATAAAAAGGGCTATAAACTAAATACTATTTTTAACTTTATTTATAAATTTTGTGTAACATCTTCTTACTGTGTGAAAACTTTTGTCCACACTGAAATGTTCCTTTTTTGTATTTTGTTGCTTTTCAAAAACAAATATTTTTTTTTATTTTTTATTAGTAAGTAGCTTAATATTGAATAATTATTTTCCCAAAAGAAAGAATTTAAGTTCTTGCTTAGTTTTACTTTAAACGCTTATTTTACTTGCAAAATGTCTTTGTGTGAAAACTTTTGTCCATGACAGTATGTATGATTCATATGCTTTAATAGAAATTTTCGATTTCAAGTAAAATATTGAATTTATGAATTTAAAGCTCAACATTTAACACCCAAAAAATGGTGATATATAGACAGCCAACTGAGGGGGGCGGATATGGCTCTATCGTTTTCACTATTGATTATTAAATATATTTGTATGTACATATGCATACATAACCATACATATGTAATACAGAGTGTAAAGTATGTAGGTATCTTTGGTACCTATTAAATTGATTTCTTTTATACTTACAATTTTAAATGGGGACACACAGATTTAATGGATTTGACTTGTGGTACAGAGTGTTTATATATTAATGGACTTTAGTCCTCTAAACCTTCATCACTTCTTGTTTTTTCGGTAAAAAATACGTTTTTGTAAGTTTTGGTTTTGCATAAATAAGATAATCAATAGAACTAAATATTTAAACAAGTGGAGCGTGGGGCTGTTTACGCATTTCATACAAAAACACTTCCAATGTTCTATAAAAGGAGCGACACTTATTGCGAATATTTAGCACAAGTTTTGAATTACTCTGAAACAAAATGAAAATAGCTGTACTTTCGGTCGTTGTAGTTTTGTTAGTGATTGGGATTGCTAGCATGGGTAGCGTCCGTGGAGATGCTGACTTTAACTGGACGGAAGAATTTGAAGACAGACTTCGGCAATTCTTACGAGACAATCTTCGATTTACCTTCAATAAAGATGGCAATTTTGGTTGGGACGATTATTTTGTTTCGACCTCTCCACAATCTTAAAAGCCATTGTTATAAATTGCGGTTTCAATAAAATTTTATCGATAATGTGCTCTCAGTGTTGTAATTTAGGTTTAACTTTTGTAAATCAATGCAGTGCAAGAGGAGGTTATACTTATGTATTTACACATATTTTTACGTACAGACTCTTACACGACATTTTCTCGATTCTGCCGGCGTTGTTTCTTCATGATGATTGGTACTGTGTCGCTTCCTGGTTATGCTGCCTTGCATTTTGAAAAAAAAGAAGTCGCCTATGGTTCTGATGGTCATGTACCAATATCATATGTCACGTCGGGTCAAGCAATATTAAGTAAACAATTTAAAGTCGTTTATATGATTTGCCCTCCTCGCAAACGGGACCGAGAATTCAATGCAGAATTTTTCTCTCGAGTGTTCCTAAAACCTTCTCTGCTTTCCTCCTTATCCGTTCGGTACTTGGATCTCAATAGTAGCACTGGCCGGATCAATGTTTTGTAAACCATACATTTCGTTTTCCGAAATAGAAATTTTTAACTCATTTGTTTTGTCTAACCGAAGTAGCAGCGGTTCCCTAGGGTAAGTCTTCGCGCTGAAAGCAACTGATGAAGTCGATATTGTATGCGAATCCCCCAGCTATACAGGTTTGTTAAAGACAGTGCCTTCCGTGTTAACAGCTGCCCTGTGCGAAATTCGTTGCATATTTGGAATAGTTCAGAGAATCTGTTCCCAAATTGCACATTAGCGTGTTCTCTAGTGTCATGCGGCACAGTTGGAACAGTTTTTCCGGAATCCCGAATTCGGCCATCGCCTTGTAGAGCTCCAGACGACGAATGCTGTCATATGCTGGTGTCGATGAAGAGAGGTTGAGTTTCGACTTGAAATTCGTTGGTTTCCTTCAGGATTTGCCTTAGTGTGAAAATTTGGTCGATCTTTCAAAGAGCTGCGTTCCGGGCTTAAAATCAGCTTGGCTTTCCTAAAAAACTACCGGATGTTGTTCCTATCGCTTGACTCTTTGATCATGCAGGATTTTTTTCCTCTTCCTTTTTTTGAGTCTATACTCTTCCTTTACTGCTTTTGTCTTGCGCTACAGAATTTGAAGGTGTGCTTTTCTGTCACCTTTTTCCGTCATTAGCATTCATCATCATAACAAGGACTCTTCGTATAAAATGATTGTTCTTGCTCGCAGATTCTAGTAAACTTATCCCTACTTAAAATTTTAAACAGTGACATACAGATTTAATGTACTTAACTTGTGGTACAACGCGTTTATACATTTACGGACTTCAGTACCCTATATTGAAAGCAATAATTCAATACTAATAAACCGTATAAAAATCACTCTAAACCTTCGTTTTAATTTTATTTTTTAAGTTCTGGTTTTGCATAAATAATATGATCAATAAAATGAAATGTTTGAACAAGCGGAGCGTGGGGCTGTTCACGCATTTGTATTGTACTTACTTATAGCAAATATGTGGCACAAGTTTTGAATTTCTTTGAAACAAAATGTATCTACTTTCGGTCATTGCAGGTTGTTAGTGATTGCGACTACTAGCATTAGTGCAAGTTGGGTTCGTGCAGGTGGTGGATTTGATTGGGGAAGTGATAACAAAGAGTTTCAAAACGGACCTCGGCAATTTATACGAGACAATCTTTAACTTACCTTCAAAAAAGATGGCAATTTTGGTTGGGAAGATTAGTCTATTGTGTTTACGACGTCTCCATAATCTTAAAAAGCATTTTATGAATTTTATGTAAATCAGTGTAGTATGTATGTATATATTTGTACATAAATCTGTATGACTCCACTGCGGTTTGTCGATTCTGAGTCAAAGGTCTTTCCTCATGATGGTTGTTACATTGTCATTAACTGGGTTCAATCGATCGACGATGCTTATTATCTTCATAATTAGGTACCTTACATTTTGATCAAAAATAAGTACTTTTTTCAGTGTCATGTTTACGCTGGTAATGTACTAAGATCACATGGGTTATAAGTGATTTACTCTTTCAGGTCGTTCATATGAGTGCTGCCTCGAGTATTACCAAAAGTCTTTTAACCAGCATTCTTCTTTCATATTTGAGCCCACCAATGTGCGTACCATACCTCGACTTTGAGAAAACATACTCCTGAACCAAGTAGTGAAAAATGAGAAACTAATGAATCACCGAAAGACTTGTGCATTGCACAAATCTCAAAACCATATGTACCTATTTATTTGTATTTATCGAGTCTAAAATCTATTTATGTATACATTTCTACTGAAATAAGTTCTATACAGACCAACTCTGTAGCGAAGCTCACAAGGACATAACCGAAAATTAAATACCTGACGAATTTGGAAGAACAGGATCAGGAATGGACCAAGATCACGCACTTCAACGAGAATTCTTTAACAAACAATTGCAAGAACTCACTTACCACCTGCAATGTACACGGATGCTACGCACGGCTAAGATTTCAATGTTGGTACGTGTATTCACTGCCAATAACCCTTTAATAAAACTTATACTCAAAGGTGGCTATATATGTACATATGTATGCATCAATGTATGTATGTATGTATGTAAAAGCTGAGGTGAGGAGGAGACTCACGAAGATTCAGATCATTGCCTCTGTCGCTACCCAAAACTGTCTCAGTTGAGAAACAAAACACTAGCAGAATATTAAAGGACTTGCAAGAACTATTTTCATTCATGCAGTACTTCCTAGTTGCTGAGGACGTCAGAAGGGTTGGTGATCATGTTCAGAAATTAACTTTAAAACACCAAGTGCAGGAACTGAGTGCATTAAATTGATGAGGAAATGTCTTCTTACACTCATCACCGCAGCAATTTAATTAAATTCTAATTGATTAAGGGTAGAGTGGCGTGCCAGGTCCTTTTTCACTGCCTAATTCGGAAATATTGCTTCAGTTTGTGTAATAGGTTCCCGTTGGACAGTAGATCATTTGCACATACAATATTACATGACCTTATGACAAACCGCTTCTCAAAATAAATGTGCAACCATATGAATAAGTGAAACTTCTACAACAATTCATAAATTATATTGCTTGGGTTGTGCATCACCTCAGGCCTACTTGCCATTTCTACACAATGTTTCTCCATTTTTATTTTTATAATTCACATAATAGCTCCATTAAAGTGACGTCTCTTTGAATAACAAAGACCGCAACTGTTCAGGTTTCATCATTTAATGAATCATTGCCAAAAGTGTTGGCAAATTTATATATGACGATCATTTGTCACCTCGAAGTTTCCCCTCAATTTTCCTTGGCAGCACTTTCAACACAATCAAAACAAAAGAAAGATTAATCCGTTCCCAATAATAAATCGAACAATAAATCAAACTCAAATCAAAGGAAATTATTGCGACATTCAACATTTTTTATTCAACAGATTAATCATTCACCCATTCGGGGCGATAGGGAGTCGAATCAACAAAAGCCAAAGCGGCAGCAGCAGCAACATCAACGGCCAAAAACAAAAGAGACTGAACTCAACATACACCTCTATCCCGAGCAAGCTGCTGCTGGATGTCGATATGCAAAGATTTCTTCTCAATGCGGTCGTTCGATCGAGCGGATGAACGACGACGATTATGATAAATGTCAGCGTTCGATTAATTAAGTGGATTGCTGTATGTTTCTCTTAATTAAGCGAAAATTATTGAACGAAATTTATCAATGTCATCGCCAGCCAAATTACATCGATTAATTTTCGATTTCATTTCGGGGTTTTCGATTTTGCTTGAATGTCTATCGGTTGGGGTTTTTTTCCCGTTCGCTACGAGAGGTTGTATTTTTTTTATTTTTATCAAGGAAATGAATTAGATATTAATTGCAATTGGCTAAGCCCTAAGCTGGGCAAGCGAAATCGTGTGGACGGAAATAGATTTTTAATTAATTTCTCGAAGGGGAGAGCAATGGGTGAGTTCATCGTTGTCGTCGCGCTGTGGCAACGTGTCGGACGGAAATTTACTATTTGACATGTGAAAACAGTTGTCCGGATGTGTACAGATGACATGCCGAGGAAATGACAGTAAATTATATGTCATGTTTCTTTTGAAAACGATTTATGGGTTTGTTGAGACGTAGTAAGCAATTGGAATGATTTAAGTTGATTTACTTGGCGATATCTGATGTCACACAAACATAAAATGCTAGGAAATAGCAGCATATTTCAATGAAAATGATTGAATGTATCACAATAGTAATTTGCAACATGCAATTCTTTTAGCTTAGTTTAATTTTCTAACAATGTTGTTAGCCTACGAAGCCATTTTTTATTTTGAGTCATTAAATTGGATTTATTTACATACACACAAACATATGTACATATGTACGTAGTGCAATGGTAATACAATTTTTTGTTTTTATATTATTTTTGGAAACCTCAGCGAGATTTAGATAACATTTAAGTTTAGTATAAATAACTACATTTTAATCAGAAATTGAAATAAGTTAACTGGTTGTTTTTATTCTTGAACTTTAATATATATACATATGCACATACATGTACATATTTATGTATACAAATATGTATGTATGTATGTACATATGTATGTATCCATGTACATATGTACATATATGTAGTATGTACATATTCATACATATGTATGTACATATGTATATTTATTGACTTTCAAAAAAATATAATTTTAATTTCCTGTTCGAAGATACTGAGGGGAATTGTTGAGTACGTTGGAACGACGTACTTTAGTCTTCTTCCGCCATACTGAATGATGATGACCGGAAGTTGAAGTAGCTTCCGAGCTCGTCTCCGTGTGTTTAACTGTTAAGTGATTCGAAAATCTGGATCGTCGTAGTACGATATTCTGCAGCACCACTCATCTGGTTTGTTACGTAACCTCTCGAACTTTAATGCTCTATCCTGGATATGTCGTAGCTTTTCGATGTACGTTTGGGGTGTACCTCTCCACGGTCACCATACCGTAACCTGGACTAAATGTGAGCATGTTTTTGTAAGGAGATTATAGATTTACTTGGCAGACAGGTAAATCTACATATGCAGCTCTTCCGCAAAACCATGGATAATTTGGGCTCTGGATGTACATACATACATGAGTTTTGTTTTACATATGTAACTATATGTAACTATGTCGACTGATGACACATTACAATTGTCGTGTCATCTGAGTAGGCAATTGGTGTGCAACATGACAAGTATAGGGGCTAACTTGGTAAAATGTGGAACACTATACCACGCTCTATAGTCGGTAATGCAAAAATCCTTAAATCCCATCCGAAATGTTTGTTTAGGGCGAGGGTTACGAAAAATGTGTCGAAATCTAAAAATAGAATTAGGGTGTGATGGGTGTCCTAAACCTGGTGTTGAAGGCAATACTAGCTAAATAAAAAATCCAAGAAAAACGTTATATTCGCTCAAAAATATAAAAATTTACCAGAAAGATTAAGTAAATCGATGTGCGAATAATTCCCCAAAAAATGCAGTATGCCACCTTATTTTACATAAAGTAAAGGAAGAAAGATAAGGTATTGTACCATATGGTCGGTACAATCGTTCATTTTCGGATTTTGGGTAATCATCTGTCCATTCGTGGGTGACTGAAGTGGTTAAGTCGTTGGAATAATGAGCGAAAGGTAGTTCGTTCTCCAAACTTCCGAAAGTGGAACTACTCTGAATACTTCTACGCTTCAAAAATTTTACCTTCAAACATGACATGACATGACATAAACAGTAGCCCTCTTCCATTCCTGTAACGAGTAAAGCACTCACATCGTTTGTCATCAGTTACATACAGCCATAGATACAGCTGTATGTATAGATCTACATATGCATATGTATAGTTCATCAATGGTAAAGATTAGACAATTTAGAGACCAAAGCTGTAGGTATAAAATTTGGGAAACAAACAAAAAAATAATTAATCGCCAAACCGAAGTAGCAGCCTAGGATAAGGTGTCACTCGTGGAGTTGATATTTTATTCGAGGTACATAGGTACGTTCTTTATCCACTTCGAATTTACTATTGATAGCAATGAAGCCCTAGATTAAGATCCAGTATTTCACCTGTTCTTTTATTGAAAAAAAGCTTTTATAACGCGCTGGGAGCGGCCCCAACCTAGCCCTAACACGCTAAATTTCTGATGCCCATTAAGCAGCTGGTGGAAATGTTCTTCAAATACTTCGGTGACAAGGTTTCTTTCACAGTTTTGAAAAGTTCGATTTCTGGCCTTAATGCTACCAGCCAGCTTTTCGGCTCTTTTAAAAAACATCAGGGTTCTGTTCCTATCGGGAACTCGTTTGGTACTCGTTTTGGGCTGAGAGACCCCTTTTCTTTAAACGCGGGATCACGAATTTAGCACACTCATTTAAGAAGTAATAAGGAATTATTATTGATTTTTATTTATTTTCAAAAAAAGTTTATCTATTCATACTTTTGTGTTACATATAAAAGTACGTTTTCTTACTCATACGAAGCATTGATATACATTATTCCTCTAAGGAAAAAAAAATTAAAAATTGTCGTTAATACCCTGGACACGAATTTAGCACATTTGCTGATATTAAGGAACAACTATTGATGTTACCAACTCACCGTCATTTATCCATAACTAGTAGTTGATAGCTTTTAGTAGGAACTCCCTTATTCTTCGGCACATCGTTCAGGCTTTCTACCAAAGCCTCGCAGCTCTGGTTTGGAATGGCATACCACGCAGTTTGAATTTACTGCCATAATTCAGCCAAGTTTTTGGATTTCTCTTACACGATATAATATTCAATATCATTCTAAAGATTCTCATTGGGTTGATACCCGCAGATTAGGCAGGCCACATTAGAACATCAATATTATTTACAACTTAGCAATACATAACTGGCCGAGTGGTGTGTTTGGGATCATTGACATGCATGAAGCGCCAAGAAACCGGTAAGTTGTCATTATGGAATTATATTTTTATATACATATATGTTGATCCATGTTGCTGTCTACCTTTATGGTTGGACCGACGCCGTGCCAGGAAAAAGCACTCCAGACCAATATGCTCCAACCACCACGTTTTACCGTCTTTATGGTGTTCTTTGGGTCATGCTGCATGTTTTGTTGACGCCATACATATTTTTTCCCATCTGATCCAAATCTACAGAATTTTAATTCATCAGTCCAAAATACATTATTCCAAAAAGAAAGTGGTTTGGCAATGTAATCCTTTGCGAACTCTAGGCTAGCCTTGAAGTTTTTCTTCGACTTGGACTATGCGTTTTCCTGCTCTTGAGGACACTGTTATACCGTATTCTGATGAAAGCTCATTCTTTAGGTCACTGGAGCTCTTAGTCTTTAGAAGAAGCTCGGTAAATGATTTGATCTTCTTTCGGCGTGGTTGCGCACATGTTTATCATTTTTTGTTTGAGGTATAGTTGGAAAGACGAAAATACGAGAAAATTGTATAACAAAGTAACCACCATTGTGCTAAATTCGTGTCCACAACTGTATATACATAGATACAAGAGACGTAACCTGCATACCACAATTACCGAATTTGCTAAAACTCAAACAATCATAAAAATTGAAAATGAAATACAGGACTTCCGGAGGAGAATTTTGCTTTTGTTAATATGATCTGTAAAAGCAGTTATCTAATCAGTTTATGTCGTCCAGTAAGTTATTTGAAAGATATCAAAACTGTATGCAAAATGTAAATTAATAAACTAAGACAGAAGCGTAATTTATAGTTAAACATTTCGAAGTTTCATTTTATCGAAATTGAACACGTTACAAAGTGATACCGTCTAAAGGTTAGCATATTTGAATCATGTGTTTATTAAAGATCCAATTAGCCCAGAATGTCAGCCAAATCATGGTGGTTTTGAATATAAATTAATGTGTCTAGAAGGACGACAAAACAAGACGTAAAGTAAAAGACAAAAATAAAAATTCAAATTCGCAAACCTGCTGAGAGAAGCTCCCACCAAATCCAATCTGCTATCCTAAGACATCCCCCTGACATCTTGACAAGGTTACCAGTTCACCAAAACAAGAAACACCTGACCCCCAGTGTCATGTCAAGCAAAATAAATGTCCACCCACCGTGTCAGACCCCAAATGGTGTATTAAATGATATGATCTGTTGCTTCATGTTGGCCTCTTTTCATTCACCGCCATCGTAGACACCAAAACCAACACCGGAGTCCCACCCCACTCGTTCAGTGTGTCTCGTACAGCTTAGCAGACAAGGCATTTCACTGGACAACTTTGAACTCACCCTGTTGGGTGAGGGTGGGCGTCCAGATACAGTTATACTTTCGTTCTTAAATTAAAAATGGCGGATACCAGTCGGAGAGAACGAACTTACTTCACACATAATCACTTTGCTCTTTGAACACACAGATATGCTGTGCCACAGCCACTGCCAAGTGAACAGAATTAAAAGAGAAATTCAGGGAGAGCAAAAATGCACAACAGCTGACGACTGAAGAGAAAACCAGTTTTGATAGGATGGTATTTTGTAAACATGAACGGTACATGCCATTGCACAGCTGATTTAGTTGTACCGGTATGTGTGCGAAATAGAGAAAAAATTGAGTTGAATTGGGAGAGAGCACACAAAACCACTTAACAAGTTGTTTTGGTTTGTATTACTCGGCTAGTGTTGCGTTTGTGCCGATGTCACTTTTTTTGGTACATATGTATGTAGGTACGAGTACCAATAAGTAGTTTTTAATAAAGAGATTACAAACTATTGTTAGCTTTCTGATGAAGAATCTGAATTTTTTAGATTTAATTGGGAACTGATGACTTAGACATGAAGCATTACTAGAGGTTAATGTAATAATATTTTTGGAGTCAATAGCGTCCGTTCCAGTATTCCTGCACGTTAATGTACACATATAGTTACCCAAGTGCTATACTTTGCGTGATATTATTTGCTCTTGATAGTTAAGACTGGTAAAGCACTCGTAAGCTAAATCTATGTATAATAATTTAATTGTCAGCATAGAGTACATGATCAATAACCGGGTGACAACTTCGCATAACTAAAAACATTAATCCTTAAAACATGTATTGAATTGTTTAAGCATGAGTTAGTAACGTATCGTAACACGATAATAGAGAACAGAGACCGCTCTGTTAACCCAAGCAAGACTGGTTTGGTTCTATTCATAAATAATTATGAATTTCACCCTTCAAACATTCAATATTCAACGCAGACTACTGAGCCAGTAAATCCGCGTTCGCAGTTACAAAAGCTGCTATGTAGGATTCATGTGATGCCTGTTTCCAAACAAACAGCAATGGTTTGTAGATAATCAGAAATCAAACAAAGCATTGAGGATATTGTTCCCTCTTTCCCACTAAAGAGTATGTGTTTTGATAAAAGCTCTTCTATCTACCGATACTATCACGTTTGTAACACATTCCCCTAAAATACTGCCACTGATTATTGATCGATTGGCCAATTATATTGCATCTTAGTAATCAGTCAACTTGGAGAAGTCAAAGGTGATGATTTTTGAGAACGGTAGAGGACGGAATCAGCAAAACTGCATTAAACTGGTGAAACAGGATAATTACCAAAAAAAATTACAATGAAGTGATAAAAGTCTGACTGATGTCAATGTGAAGCCGGCATTGTAATCCTTAACTAATCTTGATTTATTTCACAGAAGATCTAATCTTATCTAATATACGTATGTATTCAAATCTCCTAGTATACTCGTATTCTTATTAATTGTAAGAATCTTAAGCTAACATTAATTGCAAATGTGCTAGGTTGCCGATACGTACCTTCAGTCTTTTACGCTTACTACAGTAAATTTTTTCACAATATTTCAGACGAAGATGATCTGGATTTTTCACATGAACTTTAGTAGAACGATAATGGTGAAAATATATTGTACGGAGAAGTGATTAGGGGAATGTAAGGGATACAATCTATTAAGACCTATGTATGTATGTACATCGAAATGGAAACAATTTTTTTTAAAGAAAAGTGAAAAGCATCAACAGCCTGAGCGTAAAGAGACTTCAATTCTAACTAATGGAGTGAGTATTACGTCATCAGTTACGGAACGAATGGCTTTTAGTAATTTATTCTCCGCTTCATCTCCATTGTCACAAGCGACCATGATTGCTGTAACGTCGACAAAAGTCGTCAGGCTAGCTTCCTGTTTCTGAGGTAAGTCTTTGTTTTAGTATTTGTCCCAAGATATTTCCCTAAGCCACTCCTTCCTTAACTTCCTTAAATTAGAGTACGCTTCGTCAAATCTTACTCGATAGTACCGTTCTTCGATGTATGATTGGACAATAAGATAAAACTCTTTAGGAAGATCGCGTTGAAGTTTATATTCTAGCCCTCTATGCCATACTTTATCAAACGTTTGTGCTACGTCTACAAATATGTTTGGGTTCTAGTATAGTAGAATACTCGTAAGTCTATGCACTTGTTGAATAAGAGAGTGTTTTTCTCTAAATCACAATTGGTTGGAAGGGACAAGGTTCCTATAGAAGTCATTTTTCAAATAAGAGAGCAGGGAAATCGGTCTATATGATTTCTTTTCATTTGATAATTTATCTGGTTTCAAAATCATGATTACATCTGCCACTTGCATTGATGCTGACATGGATCAAATAAAGTATTTTTCGCATTGCTTTTTCGTGTAACTCCTTAAGTATTAATTCTGTTATTAAATCATAGCGTGGTACTTTCTATGCACTTCTGTTATTTTAAATTCCATGTTTTAACTCATCCAGTGTTACCTACTGTATGTCGGTTGTTTTTATGCGGTCATGTTACATTTTTATCCGCAGTTTGTCTTCGAAATAGCTGGAACGTTATCGAAAAACGATCTACAACGAGGTCTTTGGCATTTCCCGTCCAGGTCTCTTCTTACTTAATAGGTGGTATTTGCTTTATACGTTTTTGCAATCTTTTCATAGCGTTCCATAGCGAGTACTCTGTATCGTTGTGAGCAGTGATAGACTGGTCACTGTCACTAATCGCCATTACAACCGGTGTATGATTGACGACAAATCGTCTTTATTTTCTACGTAAAAGTAATTGCCAAATATTCTTTAGTTTTACATGAAAGTTTATTTAGTCTGGTAATTTATTCTTGTCTACCGGCATTGCAAAATATCATAAGAATTACCTTTCGTATGGGGAAGTGTGGCTATTTCTGTTTGTACCGTCATTCCAAGGTGCGATAATTCCATTGAACTAGACTACAGAGAGGTTGTAAACCTTTTCGGTAAAGCTTCATCTGAATCTGTTGCCACGTTTTTGTTTTGTTTCTTTAACTGAAAGGTTTTACTCTTGTTTACTTTCGGTCGTTAGTTGGTCGGTTGGTTAACGTCTCCAATCATGTATCTTTGGGGCTTATATTTTCGGAGAAGTTTGCCCCGAATGTTGCAATTCAATATTGTATCCAATTCTTGATACATATTTCCCACACCGTAGTGTGAAGAATAAAATCCAAATTAGTAACTTGCGTTTCCACTAGTTTTTTCGTCATCTGGAACATCTGCAAATAAAGGGGGTTTGGTCTTCAACATTTTTAATTCCAGTTAACTTGAAAATATGAAACTAATGTCATCTGCATATACATTTATTTTTTCTGTGTTATTAAGTTCATTTGATAGGTCCAAGCTCATCTCGAGTTGCAGGGTCACCTAGGCTTTTGAAAGCCTATATGGTAACCCAGGTTTGAATTTGTGTCGAAATCTAGAACAGTTTTCAAAAAAAAAAATTATTTTTAAAGTACCTTAAATTTTAAGGTAAGAATAAATATTCCGATTTCGCTTTGATTTGTGACCATATAGACTCTCACTCCAGGTACGAAGCTTGGAACAAATTCGCCCAACCGTTTAAGCTGAAGTTTAAATACAAATTCGAACTAATACTTAGTCTGTGAAAGAATAAAAATTAGAAATTAAATAAATGTATGGAGTAAGCATAAGTTTTATGATTACTATCCCACTACTCATGTTATTCACACGGCAACACTACGTACCACTAAGCAGCGACTCAACCTGATTTCGTAAACCAAAAGCGAAATTCCCTCTTAATAAACCTGTAGTCAGAAAGAAAAAAAGTTAACAAACGATAAAGAGAACATCAATTGCTCGACCGCAAACACAAACAAGCGCAACACATAAGAGAAACCGCACCGTACACACCACCACGAAGAAAACAATCTGAACTTTCGTTCAATACTTTTTAGTCGCATTCAGATACTCTTTGTCGATAGAACTCGCGTCGTCCGTGTACATCAATTTATACGCCAACCACCCTCGCGTTTCGCTCCGACCCGATTCCGATGAATTGATACGCCGGGTATTGAACCAAACAATAACAACACTACACACACGTAAAAAATTAATATTCTCGAGAATCAGTTCAAGGTGGGTTTAGGGAAACAATTAACTGTTGTACGGCCATTGTTTTTTCGGATTGTCAATTACCAGGTGTGTCAGCTGTGCACTATCGTAGATCCCATCGGTTCGCCACTGATGATGAGGTATCTAGCTACGAATTAATTAAAAATGATACATTGCCATTTCGCATGTGAGATCGAAGCAATATAAGATATTTTATTAGTAGAACGTTGCTTTTTTTTAAATTAATCGCGCGTTACTCCGTTCATGCCATCATCAAAGCAGTTTCATTTTTGTTTTCCTCTCTACGTGCCATGAGCAATGATTTATGAATGGTTTCAACATCCATTGAAATTTGTATGAAAAAAAAACTTTTTTGTTTTTGAAACAGTGTATAAGGTGTGAATTGTTTGGAAAACCTAGCGTGGAATATTTAATTTTTTAGGTAATTTATTTAATTAGGTACCTATATTATTTTTTTTCTTCAACGAGTGTGGTGATCGATTTCCGGTACAGAAATCGCACATTATAAGCAACCAATGCTGGTGACCGCGTGTATTTATTGGATTAATCAACGCAATCTTGAGGATTACTTTTTATAACCAAGCAACCACCAACCAGAGGATACCTCTAACTAACAGCCAAAGTGGATTTATCAAATTATAATAAAATGCTGACATCCAGCAATCAGTATCTGCGGCCGGATTATCTCACACCGACAACGGTAAGTTGTTAAATTTTATGCTGTGATTAGATGAATGGCGTCCTTAGGGTTTCCGCACCATCTTTGGGGATGATTTGGTACGAGAAATCTGTTGAAAGCTGCCAATGGGGATTTTGAGGGAATTGAAATAGATAAGGGTCATTTGGCAAACGTAGGCTGGTAATTATGATAGTATACACTTTGGGTATTTGCATTGTTGTTATGAACTGGAATGAGGGGTTAAGATATTACGAATTAAAGAAATTTTAATTGGATTATTGAGGAACAGGTATTTGTGTCTTCACATTTTCTTTACAACTAAATGTGAGTGTAAACAATCATAAATACATATGGACATACATATGTATTTCTGTATATAAATTTGTCTAAAAAATACTGTTCTAAGGATCCACGGAGAATCTGAGAGTGCGTAAACGTTTAAAATAATCAAATTCTCTTATTTTAAGTCTTTTGTGTTATAAGCTGAAATGTGATATCATGACATGGAAACAAACCTAATGTAGAATATCTATACATCGAATGTAAAATAAATTGCAGCTTTTTTTATCCTGAGTCATTGCGTTCTTACTATAGTGCTTAGAACTATTACAATTTTGGCATGGAGATTACTTTAGGTAAGTGAGTCACCATTGAATTTAACTTATGACGGATTAAATTGGTGTTTATTTTTCAAGTGCTGTTTTCTGTTTCTCAGTAACTAAGTCAAGAAACAGTGATATTGACATGGATATGGGATGGAGTATATGCCCACTCTTAATACACTCTGACGCATGGTTTACTAACATTTTAATGAGTGACAGTAGTAGTTCGTCTTTTAAAAAATACAAATCTCTGCACTTGCCTCTGGGGAAAAAGCTTTTCTTATAAAGGATCGAGGTCAATGCACTCCGTTAACTTCAATAAACATGAGTACATGCATACATATGTATGTATGTATATTCCGTTATTAACTTCAAAAAATATTCCTTCTCACTTCGTTGTATATATGTATCTTGATACTAAAGATGACGGTTGTGGGTACCAGTACAAAACTGAAAGTAATAACTCAACCATTTCTGGGCCATTTCATTAAATGTTGATGCATTTGACCTTAAGTTATGTAAATTTGTAAAAAGCCTGTCGAACATTCTCTCATATAAAATAAATGATATGTATTTTTAATTCTTTTCTTAAGTCCTTCTACATCCATGAACTCTTGTTATTTTAAGGAAATAAAGGTACAAACTTCCCAAATCTATAAGGATTATAGCACATCTGGTCTAAATAATGCACATGTAAACCAGAGAGGGATTGCTTGATATGTATATAGTTTAGCCAAACCTAGTTTAAAGTTATTGCTAATTAAAAGTAAACTCGAAGTACTTAGTACTTGCCTTTACAAAATTTTTAACTACAAACGTATCTCAACAATGTATGTATTTGAATGTTGTTCTTTTTGAATCATGTGGACAATATTCCAATGATATGTTTCACTAATCAAATCGTGAAACACGTATCGACATAGGTAAAACGACCAGAACTCTCGATAAGCGTCAACATATGTCATATGATTAATTTTTGTATCAACTGAAAGATCATTCATACCTACATATATGGATCTTATACAAAAATATCGATTTGAGACCAATGTTCAAAATTCTTTAACCAGGGTCTTTACCAACAGAATTGATTTAACTCGGTATTTTTCATTCGTTCATCCTCATTCAAGAAGTTTTCAATATAGCCCGCTTTTTTACCTGCACTTATACCTATGTATATGGCAAGTATTGTATTCGACCCATTTAATTCAAGTATAGTAGATCTTAGCCCAGAAAAGATACGGATCAAACTAAAGGTAGAAGCTTCCATTAGTTAAGTTACAAATTAGTAACTTTTTAACGTTTTAAGGGCAAAAGTCCTTAAACCCCATTCAAAAACCAAAAAAATTCTGTATCCGGGTTTCAAACCTTTAACCTTCCGTTCAGTAACCCCCCTACTAAGTGACAACACCTATATACATACTTATTGGTAATCAAACGTTTAACAAGTAGCTAGTTAACTTCGTGGATATTATTCAGAAATAGAGTTAAATTCCGGTTTGGTTTAGATTTAATTGTTTACAAAACATTTGAAGGAGAGTTAGGTACTGTGTGCCTACATATATGCGTACTTAAAGGCGACGAAAGCTAAATCCATATTTTTCAGTTTTTCTTTGTAAACGTATACATTTATATGTAGCTTCCATTACATATAAAAGGCAATGTCAGATAAATGCTCATGTCCTGCATTCACTGCATACACTGGGTCGGCCACATCGACCGAATGGATAATAATCCTCCGGCAAAGAGGATCTTCGAATCACAGGCCTCAGGTTCGAGACGACAAGGAAGACCGACCCTTCGGTTTAAAGACCAAGCTATCGCGGATGCCAGAGCGGTTGGTCTGGACAACTGGAAGCAGCGTGCCCGGGTTTATAAGTGAGTGTCCTGACTTGTGCAACAACAAAGTACTGGGTATCTGTAGTAAATATTGATCGTCGGATGTATTTGAAAAAGACTCCGTTCTATTCTTTTACCATTTTTAAACGAATAAATGAATAAAGAATAGCTACAATCCGTCTGCAATAAATAATACTCGTACCTTACATTTTTTCTTATTCTACCAATTTAATGAAACCAGTGTTTCCAGAAGCGGGTGTGACGCTTTACGCACATAGACCGCAATTTACTATGTGGACCAGGGCCTATCTTCTCACAAGCATTCGTGTTGTGTGTGTTATATACTTGCTATGAATGGAATGGAAGGTGGGATGTTTTCAAAAACCTTTTACGGACGGGTTTACTCTCAAATGTTAACCGAACCATCGCGAGGGATAGAGCCATGAAAAACAGTTTGGGTCTTCAACCTCAAACTACTGACCCAAGCAAGCTCAAATGGGCGTGCCAATTGCTGAACGTACGAACTCTTTATACTAGTAGGAACATGCTTTTCGAATTTGGTCAGATCATTTGATTCAGCTTTCACACTTGATCCAGCTTATTCTTGAAAAGTCTCTTCTGTTCTAGATCGATCAAAATCACATTTTAGAACCCATCCATCAACTGACCGTTGGATATTTGATCCTTCATAATTGAATAAGTGGGCGTGGCTTTTTAACTTTGTTGATTGGACTCCGATAGCTAATCAGAGTACTTGAAAAATCTTTCGTTAAATGTGCATGAGTTTTTGAGTTTGGCTATGAATTTTTATTAAAGATGAAGATTTATTGAATCAAAAATCAGTAACAGTAAGGTCAAAAGTTTTCTAGTTTTGTGTTATTTTCGCCTCAATTGGAAAATCTTATTTATTTTGTGAGAACCCGCTCTGTGAGAGTTTCTGTTGTGAAAAAGGCATTCCCAGCTCCTAGTTCTCCATTTATTTCACTTCTCAGACAAACTTGTTACCACACAAAGTGATTGCAACTGATTTCTCATAGCAAAAGCTACTTCGACTGTCTGCGTATCGACATTCGACAGCTCGTAACCTTCCCAAACAAGAGTGAAAGCTACCAAATGCTACAAGATCATAAATCTTTTCTTCCGTCACTATGAATATGCATGTCATATGGCGAAGTTTTCTTGTATCTCTTAATTAATGCGCGTATTAAATATTTAATATTCACTGTTCACTGATTGCCCCATGAACTTATTTATATCCCAATTACACAAAAACATAAAGTTTTAATTTATGCATCCAATTACTTCATTAACCGCTTTAAATGTCTCTGCTTAGCATCAATAAAAAAAGATAATTAACTCGAATCAGTTCATATTAACGAGCATTTGCATAACTAATTAGTACAAACTTAATAACAATATATTGTAGGTTAGGCTAGGTTCCGCCTTAAATTGATTGGTGCTGTGCGGTTTTTGTTTTCACACACACGAAAATCCCATGACCAAGAATGAGCTTACACGATTTTCCATTATTCGAAAGACCTTCCCTCCAAAATGTCAAATACCTGTCAGCAACAGAAATGACCGGCTCTGTTGACATGCCATTCTTTTTTCAAGTTTTTCCCCCCTCGGCAGGCAAAATGTCATCATACTCGCAGGCTGTGCATACTCAGTCCCGGGGAGCCGTAGAACTTCCCACCGTTCATACAACAACGTGGCGAGAGAAAATAGCAATTTAATATTATAGATCAAAAGATAATATATATCCAACGTCGGCTTATGATCGGTTGACTATAATTAACAAAATGACAGGCTCGCTGACAATTAAGGCACGAAGTGTCTATTAGCACAGTGCATGTTGTCGTCGAAGTGTCGTTGTCATGAAATTAAATGTTACGAGTAAATGTTTAAAATGAAATTAACACACTATGACTTGTTTCAAGGGTTGTGTTTCATGATTTCCAGTAATAATAAGTAAAGTGCTTGTTAGTGTGCGGCTGGAGCGTGGAAAGGAAAGTGGATCTTTGATTAGCTTTCATTACTTGTTGTCGTAATATAGTATGTACATATATGAGAGTCATGGCATGTTTACAGCAATTCTCAACAGAGATTTGTATCTTAATTTGAATTTCTTCATTGAAATTTTCTGAAGTATGATCGATTATAAAGCGTTTGCATGACAAATTAATGAATTTGTTGAACAATGAGTCAAGGAACTGGATATTACACTGTCATTAATTGCAAATGTGTCAAACTATAGTGTATATAACTATATAATCTTAGGAGTTAATCGTAATTAACACACAGTCAATCATGGCAATCGATTTTGAGAGAAAGCACGTACTTACTGCATGCACTGCTGACATCGGTAGAGTTTTAAGGGGTTTTCGGTTTTTTTTTTTCAAAACGAAAAAAAAATGCCCAACAATGCATTCTTAGGTGCAGTTTATGGGCTGGTGGTGCCAACGGCGCGTATTTATTTAAAAATTAATCAAATTGAAGTGTCATCGTCAATAGAGTTTGGTACATAGCCACGATCCAGCATTTTTTGATTCCAAGTCTGTGAACATGGTTTACAGGTCATTTGGTTTCATCAATGTTGTGTCAGGTGCCATGTGCCATATGAAACCATCGAGTTATTAAATGAAGTGCTCGTTCGTTCATATTATAGAATGTAATGCTGCCTACAAATCTGACTTGACACTAATCGTCGCCTGTGTTCTGGCCCTCGCTCTTGCTAAATCCAATATAAAGCAAACCTTTGCGAGACTGCTAATGAGAGATAGAGCCCACTCTCATCTTGTGTGTGTCCAGATAATGCCTAAACCACGATCATGGCCCTTTACAGACCAAACTTAGGTCTCTTCACGGGTATAACCGGCCACGACTCCATGGCTGCCGTAGACTATTATTAGAAACTGATGACCTCTGAGGCTCTGCCGATATAGACGGAAAAGAGAATGCCCAAACCTATACAGAACTAGGAAGACAGCTCGGTGAATACCACTTCGATGATCTGGGCGACCTGTTAGAAAAGCCACTATAAACTTTAAAAATTTATAATAGCCTCGGGGTGATTCATAGAGACCGTTTAGCTTTCCCAAAGTTACAATCGACCCATTGATAATGCGAGTGCTGGCTGCTTAAGCCACCCCCTTGTACCTACCTACAAGCCTCCTGGGCATTCCAATCAGTTTGGGCCATATATATATACCTTATCCTAGGTCCTCCTCTATTGTATTGACCCTCGGAGTTAAATTCAAATAACAGTGTATGCATTCACTTTACCAATCTAAACCTCTAATCCACAGTCTCTTGCAATAGTTTATAAAGTTGATGAAAAATTCTAAATTCATCCGTCCTCACGTACACATATATGTATGTATGTACATATGAACGTTTAATACACCTTCTATTTATAACTATTTATCTTTAAGGAAACTGGTTAAATATAGTATACATTTTATTTCTATAAGAAATCACATGAGTTCGATTTGACCTACAGTACCGCGCAAAAAAAAATGCAAAAAATTGTCTTAAATAAGAACTCACCCATTTTACATGGTAGAGCTTCGAAATTTTGCACAGACTTTTAAGACTGATTTTCCTTTTCTTATAAAGAGCAAATTTTTATCAAATTTAATTGCAAGAGAATTATTATATTAAAAATGTTCGTAAATATAAATTTGAAGGCGAGCAAAAAAAATGCAAACACTTAAAAAAAACTAGAAAATTAAGATATTTATTTACTTTTTTTTAAAATTATATTCAATATAACAAGTACAATAGCTTAATACTTTGTTGCATACCCTTTATTTGCAATAATGGCGCGCAATATTTTAGGCATTGAGTCAACTAGCGAGACCAATAAGTCCGGCATATTTGGTCCCATTCTGGCCTTATTCTTGCCATCAGTTCAGTGCAATTTGATGGCTTTTGCTTCCTTATCTCCTGATCTACAAGATCCCATAAATTTTTATTGGAATTGAGGTCGGATGATTGCGCTGGTCACACGATCATTCTTCTCTTCCAGGAAGCTTCTAATCAACCTGCTGGTGTGTTTTGGGTTATTGTCGTGTTGGAATAAGCTGTTTCAGGCATATTCGACCGCAAATGTTGAAGCATATGATTTTCGAGTATTTCCTGATACATCCGACCGCTTAACTGACACAATTGATCCACTCCTTGACGAGAGAATGAACCTTCAAAAAGGCCTTATTCCAAATTTGATTTGATGAACAATTTAGATTGCTTATCCCACATCATTACTGATGCTCCCTCGTGTTTTATTGTCGTAACTTGATATCTGGGGCTATACTTTTGTCCAGAAGGCCATCGCACATAGCGAATGCCATCTGGCGAGAACAAATTAAACTTTCTCTTATCGCTCCATAATCCCTTTGCATTGGCTGGCTCGTCCAATTTATGTAGCGCTTCGCAAAATCAAGCCGTTTCTTCCTATTGATGGAACTTATGAACAGTTTTTTAGCTGGTCGCCTAACTGTAGGTACTCCTACGTTGAGCTCCAAATGTTCATTCACGTAGTCAGTAACTTCCATGGGAGTCCTTAGGGGATGGATTTTCACTTGCTTCGTGATCTCATGATCTTGTCGGGGAGTTGCATTGCGAGGACGCCCACTACCAATTTAGCGATTGATGTCCCCTTTTTTCCGATATCGGGACACAATGCGAGAAATTGTTGATGTTGCAACACCATACTCCTGAGCGATTTCCTTCATAAATCTTCCGTTGTTAACAGTCGCAATAATTGCTTCTTTTCATCCAGTCGATAGTTGTGTCTAATTATTGCACATTACAATTGATTTAAACAAAAAAAAAAATATTGTTTGTACTTATCTTAGTAGCCATATTTGCCGTTTACATTTTTTTTGCTCGTATTAAATTTCTTATCTACGGACTTAATGTAAATTTTCAAACACTAGCAGAAGACCAACTACATACTGCTGCTAGAAATCAATTGTGTATACAATGGAAACAAATATCCTAAAAGGACAAATAGATTGGTTACCGTTACAAGAGGTAAAACAACGGTAATTGCCTTTGATGTGATCGTTTGCAATTTTTTTGCTCGCTACTGTATAACTGCACTACGTCTGATTCACAGCTATCAATTCTCTTAATTTAGTCAATACGCTAATAAGCTAACAAAACTCCCTCCAAAACGTTCGCGCTTATTTACTAAACAACCCAACTGACAGACATTCCAATGAAGCTTTAAAACTAATGTGTCGCATGTCTGCACCAATAACAATGTCAACAGAATGACAACACCAAACAAGGGTCAAAAGCCACTGTCGCAGCAGTCTAGGATGACATGTGTTCCCAATATTCTACTGTCAGAAGAATATCCACAACAAACACTTCCACTTAATGGCGAAACAAATTCAATTTGTCAACCAATGTTTCGTGTCAGTATTATGTTATTCCTTCTTCGCTCTTTCTCTTCGGTTTTATTTATTTACCTGTCGTCGTGTGCTTTATTATTAATTTTCCTCGCTCTTTCATCTTTTTAACGAGAAAATATTTTGCTCTGTCACAGAAATTAGAAACGCGCGACACAATTTCCACAAATGTTTGTCTAAATATAAAACATGTCATTCTATCCGATTGAGGATGTGCCAACACAGTCGTTACAATTTTTCATTAAAAATCTGACATCTGCACTTATGATTCTGTCAAGGAAATGCATTCACAAACAATCTCATCGTGCGCAGTTCGCATCTCCGGCTGTGATCGGAGGTGGGAGTGTTTTTCCGAATAAATTAGACGAGAGCACAGGAAAGATTTTGACGCAAATTTGACAGTGGGCGATAAGTAACGATCATGCTGTCAAATAAATTTGCGCCCCATTAACACTACATTGCTGCACAGTAATGCGTTGCTGCATGAGCAAGCCCCATGCTGATTTTTGGCATTGTACTAAAAACAGAACCGCCACACCTCCGCCGACGATGTTGTCGGCAACGAGGTTCGCAAAGACTTAATTCAGTTAAATTATGAGAGTTTGCCTGCTTGCCGCTCAGTGATTGTGTGCATTGCTCCACATCTTTGGGATCAATAGGAGAGGAATATTTTTATTAATTTTTAATCTTAGGGATGGTGATGTACGCTTTATTCGATGGAAAGGAGCGAGGATGGCGTTGCATGCAATGGTTGAAGAGTATTACCAACAAGAATGGACACATATTTATTAAAAGTAAACTATGAGTTCTACATCTAAAATTAGAGTTATGTGTTTATGTCAAATGAAAATTATATCATACATGTACATTGTATGTGTTCACTTGTTTGCTTCTTAACTTTATTACTCATAAAGCGAATAACATACCTACATTTCCCTGGTCATAACATCTATGCATTCTAGATGTGTGTTAGAAGGACAATCTGCATCTGGCTTATTGGTACATGCATACATATGTACATACCTATTTGTTATATGTAAGGACCCTTATAAAGTGAAAGACCAAGTATTTACATATGTACTTACCTAATATACACTTTGATCTGAGCTGGTCAACAGAAAAACAAAACCCAAAATTCAGGCTCTAACTCAGGATCATCATTATCTACGTCATGTTATGTTATTTATAGTTGATCTCAGATGGGAATGAAAGTAGAAGGGAAAAGAATAAAAGCCCGTTCATCTGTTCACAGATTAAGGGTTTTATATAATAATAAAAAAACATAATTATGTAACAACATTATGTCAATGAATTGGGGAACCGCTTTCAAGTTTTTTTCGAAACATACTATCTTTATACTACCCACATATGTACATACAAATATATTTCAGCCTTCTTTTCATGCTTCTTTGGAATGTGATTGGCCAAGTTCATTGAAGATGTACAGATCTTCATTTCTTGGTTTTTAAAATTGAATTTAGTCTGTAATCTGAGTTCGTACCGAGTTCGTCGAGAATGAGTAATTGAAATTCTTACGTAACCCTGCACGAGACTTCTCACAACCGTTCGAGTTGCAGATGTTATATTCCTTACTTTACTGAAAGAAACCTCGAACTTCCGTTCAGTAATCGCTGCCTTGATCTAGATTAGTCTACATGCACATGTTGCTATGTTAAAGTGATTATAAAGTCATCGATGCATGAGGGACAAATATCAGATATTATAACTTCTGCCTGAAAATAGTATTTACTCATCGCCTTTCATTATAAGATGATTTTTAATTCAGAATTAGAACCAAATTAATATTTAAAGGAATTAACCAAGTGACTGTTAATAGCAAGTCTAGAATATGCGTGGTGGGCGCCGTGGTTCAGTGGTTAGTATGTTGGACTATGGATCAAGGGGTTCGAGATCGAATCCCAGTCGGGAAACACCTAAACAGTTTTTCACGGCCCCACCTCTTGCGAGCGTCTGACAAACATCCGAGAGTACAGTTGTCCTGAGAAAGCTTCTCAAATACAAACTGTCCTTCGGATACGGCATTAAACAGTAGGCCCCTTCCATTCGTGTAAAGAATTTAACACGCACAACACGAATGGTTGTGTGAAGCTAGGCCCTGGGTCCCATCGACCTGTAGCGCCAAGTATTTATTTATTTTATTTAAAATGTGCACGAAGAAGATATCGAGAAAATTTAATTTGTTTCTCGGAAGAAGTCAGTCTCGGATTAATATAATCAGAGACTTTTGAACGAAATGGATGCAATTCTTACACCTTTGCCTTGCCCTGTACATTTCGATGTCACATTCGTCAAGATTCTTGTTCATCCTAACTCTGTCTGCAAAGTTGTTTCTTGTGATTTTAGACCAACTAATCCTAAAAACTTATTTAGTTGATAAATTTATTGAAGTAATGCATCGTTAAAAAACAAACTGGAAAATAACTTAAATATTAAAGTTCTCTAACTTGTTAGACAGAGTCTTATTTGCCATCTCGCAGCCGAAAGTAGATACATGCAGCATACGTATAATTGCCACACACTACATATTAATTAGCGCGCTACTCACGGCGCGATGGATGCAAAAATAAGCGCGGCCGCGCGCAAAACATCGCATTTGGGGTTTTTGTTAATAATAAAACGTATCGCTGCGATAATTTACGATCACGGGCGAACACAACGCTTGTAAAAAGTGCACAGCGATTTTATTATTTTTTCCGTGTGCCATAAATTAAAGCGCTCTTCTCAGGCCCCCGCCTTTAACCCCGGCCATCGTATATTATAGCAACGAATAAACTTTGATCTGTTTCACTTTCCATTTGGCGAGCGGTGGCTATGATGATGACTCTGATGGCAGTGTGTCTCCCCTCGGCTGCGAGCGACCTCTTTTAATTGCCTTCGCTCATTCTACCTCGTGCACTCATCGGCGAATTGAGTGGAGTGTCGAGGGGGAGCAAGAATTATGAATAATTCACATTTGGCGGATGGAGAATTTACGAGCGCATAGTAAATCATAAACAAAACAAAGGCGAACACAATTTATGTCCGCTTTTGGCAACAACAAAAAAAGGCGGGGCTGTTCGGGTGGGCAGATGGTGGAGCAGCGTGGAAATGATAACAAAGGTGCCGCCGACGCTGTAAATTCTCTCAACGATGTGTGCTTAAGCTCATTCGGACACATTTATACCTCCACTGTCAGAGTGCGGAGTGCCTTTTGATATAAAAGCGCAAAACCTTGTTATCAACGGACGGGTGGCATAAGACGAATTACACGAACGAGTTCATATAAGTACACTTATATGTAAGTTTGGCAGCAATATACATATGTATGCTAGAATGAGTCAGAAGCATCAGTATGGCTCATCAAAGAGTTGTCGTTGATCGTCGGGTGTTGTGATCGATTGGTGTGTTTTTAATTTAAAAAAAAATCCTAACTAACCTTTGAGCAACTGTCAGTCGATCGAGTTGATTAGATAAATGTTAGCTAAGTTGGATACCTACATATGTATATGAATTTCCGATAAATTGGATTTTTTTTTGTTTTGTAAAGTCAAAAATATTTGCATTCTGACAGCTTTGAGGTTGACAGGGTGAAAAATGCCAGTGCTATTTGTGCCGACGCCGATCAATCAAATTTTGCATAGTTTCAATCTTAGCCCGTTGTGACATAAAGGTTTGACTGTTTTTGTCGCTGTTCAACTGGAGGGGATCAAGACTTACCTATAATCAATCACACAAGTGTCAGCTAGACTTCAAAATGATTTATAAACCAAGTTCACGCAATATTCCTTTTAAATTTGAAGGACTTCAATGCGTTAAAGCGTCGAAATGTCTGCTACTTAGTTGGTCTTAAAGATTACCTTTGACAGGCTCAGAGGTAGTCGGCTCATCAAAGCGAAATAAATATAAAGGGATGAGACAATAACCGAACTAATGTCGAGCATTTGCAGCTAAACTTTACAAAGGAAATTTGTTATTTATTAAGAAAATTATTTGCTGTTTCACCCTGAAATATATGTATCTAGCCTGGAAGCCCTGCGGAATATACCTTTGTACTAAGTGAACTATTTAAGGAATTGCATCTGTTGCATCCCTTCTTATATCTATGTCTAGCCATAGCTCATATTAACATTAGAACAGGTTTAGATAGAACAAACTTCACTTGAAAATATTAAGAAATCATGTTTCTGGTTTCAAATTCGAAACCCTTTGCCTATGTTAAGGCTTATGTGTTCGTTGGCTTGATATAATTGTATCAGCTTTATATGTCATATATGTACGTCTTGCCTTCGCCCACATTAGGATGGCTACATTTAGTCAATTTTACAACACGTCAGCGAACTGATTGAAGTCAAGCTTGAGGATTGATTGAGGATGATAACTATTTTCGCTTTATGACTCTGGATAAATAGAGTGATGTGATATTGTACTTTACTCCATTGTCCATCTTTGGTCCTTTCACATTTCAGATAAATTCAGAACTAAACAAATTATCTAGTTTCAGTAGCCTCTTAGAGATAAGGTGAATGGAGCAGATAAATGTTGCACTTGTATAATGGATTTTTATAATTTCTATTTTCTTGTCAAATATGTAGTTACAAGCTCACTTCTTTGGATGAATTGCAGTATTCTGTCCTATATATGAGGTTATAAGGAACTCATTATCACCATTATAAGTTCACATACATAAGAAATATTAAGTAGTTGTCAAAAGAACCACCTATAAATTTTCTCGAAAATTCAGAGATGTACATAAGTAATTATACCTTCTTTTCATGCAGTAGCAACACTGTGAAATATTTTAAAAGATCGGAAGCCGAATGTTGATATGTGATCAGATCATTTAAGACTTCCTTTTAAAATCAGTTCTAGTTTTCTGACCATATAAACATGTTCAATTGAAGACTGTTCAAGTTTCACTGAAGAAAAGGAATTTTAAATCATGAATCAGGTCTTAGATTTGTCAGGGTTTAAATGAAAATTGTTTTCCTGTCATCATAACAAAATTAAATTGAAAAGTCCTGTCTAAAATTCGATAGGTTACGAGTTCGGAATAAAAAAAGGAACTAATAAATAAATGAACCTTATCAGCATATAAGTGAACTATACAGTATGTTATCGAAGGCTTACAAATATAAGGAATAAAAAAGTTTAGGACCAATGATGCAGCTTTTAGGTGCACCATTATGCATAGGAAAAAAGTAGACGATTGACTTTTGACGTCAACAGACTGCGATCTAGAACTAATATGTGAGATTAGATGATTCGACAGAAAATGTGAAATCACACATCAGTTTTGTTAATATAAAATGATTGATTTGGAAAGGTCAATACAGTTAAGAATCTCAAATGTTTTTCATTTATTGCTTTTCTTATTTCTCTATACAGAACAATCCTGCCTTACAACTATGGTTTGAGTGTAAATCCGACTGATCAGTATTTAATAGGTTATTTTTTTAAAATTTTTGTTAATTATCACTTTCAAAGAATTTAGATGAAAATGGAAGGATTGCAAGTTTAAATGGGGATATTTACTGTTAATACTTATCCCACTTGTTCTTGTCTTGTAGGCGATTCAAGAAAAATCTTTGGCACTAAACCTTGAATAGCCAGTGACTTTATGCTGTATTCCGGAAATGATAAATCGAATTTACTGCTGTTTATGGAACGCCCTTGGAAAAAAAAACACATTTGATCACATTTAAGCGTTTGGTCATTTAAATATTATTCATTAAGCGAGTCCCCCTCCGCTAATAGGACCACTCTATGCAGCACGTGTAAATAGATAGCATTTGTCACAAAACAAATCCACACAATAAAAAACAACCTTAAAATGGTTCATCTTACGAGCAATCAAAACCGTTTATCATGCACAAATATCTGTGAACTATAGAGACAGCTCATTTAAGCCTTTCCAAATGAAGCAAATTAGATCGTAAATTAAAAACTTAATCGATTAATTAAGACAGAATACGTTTATCGCTTCTTCTTTATGACCAGAGACGACTTTTTGATTCGATGCGCTGTTTTTTGTGAAAGTGTCTCTTTCACGATCACTTAAGAGGCACACATACTGAAATTTTATTTTGTATATCGATTTAGCGATCGCATAAAATGGTTCTTATTTAATTTATTGCTCGTAAATTTCAAAATTTAGTTTTAAGCTATTTTACGTTATTAACAAGGCTATCGATGAAACGGCACTCGATCGATTAAAATAAAAATCTGAAATAAGAAAAAACAAAAAAAAAACAAATCATCCGAAACCAATGAGACCTTAAATTTGAAGACAAAATGTATTTTTTCTTGTTTTATATTTTTCGAAATAAGAAAAAAAAAGAGAGTGGCGCAACACTTTAAGTAAATTGCTTTGAATTTAAGTGAAAATTTACGACATATTGACGCCCACCCTACCGATATTTCTTCCTTACTTTTTTTTTTATGTTGATATTAATGGAGAAGAAAAATTTTAATGCAAATTAATGTACAACTGGTTTTTATTAGCTAAAGCAAGTTGAAGAGTATTTTTTTTATTGGC
Source organism: Xylota segnis (assembly GCA_963583995.1). Classification (NCBI taxonomy): domain Eukaryota; kingdom Metazoa; phylum Arthropoda; class Insecta; order Diptera; family Syrphidae; genus Xylota; species Xylota segnis. Next base: position 81,307,670 of record OY757237.1, read on the forward strand.
CACATCGTTAATAATGACACATAATACTTCGAATGTGCTGACACTGCTATTAGGTTGATTTTTTCGTATTTTATTTAATGGTTTTTTAAGTGACATCCTCTTAATTTTCATTGCTTTTGATATTTTATTAACTTGACAATAAATCGGAGGGGCGCTTTAAATTGACTTTAGATAATGTCCTTGAATAATAAATAAATAAAATTAATGAGTTTAACCAAAACTATATATGTAAAGCTTCCAAATGCGAATGACTTCCGCAGTGAAAGTTCTTAAATTAACTTCGAAAATATAAGAATATATGGTCATTTCAATTCACCCTTAGTCGAGCCCCTTTAATTTACATGGTTTTTGAACGGAAAGAGATGAATTTGATTTTGCAAATCCTTCAAGAAAATCAAATCCATTTAAAGGATCTGTACAACTATATTTATATAAAATAGAGCAAAACAGCAATAACTAGTTGCATTCAAAGGCTTATCCCTTTTCTATGAGGCGGCTATAGGTATCGAAAGTAGGGAACATATATTCCCCTTAGTATTTATGGTTGTTTCGGAATATAGCAATACACGAAGTCAATTTAAAAGATACAAGGAAGATAAAAATGGGTGTACATATGTACGTACCTCACTCAGTGGAGGGGACCAGGTTCTATGGGTCGATGAGTGATGTTAGAGCAAATTAAATACTATCCATTTGGCAAAAACAATAGTACAGTAGGAGCCAATGTATTAATACAATACAAATGAACGAAATCATATCGGTCGATAATCCGTTTTCCAAAAAAGCATTCATAAACTATTTTTTTTTTGCTTTATTTTATTTTTAAAATATACCTTTAGGACGTTTCCCTTATGCTGCGCTATAAATGTTGTATACTTATTGTTCGTGTATTTTGTAAAACTCATTTCAGCGGAACAGTAATCATATTATGCCCATTAACAATAACTATATGATGTCAGGGCATTGCGTTACTGGATCGTTTCCAATGGACGAATTGGGAACAAATGTTGTGGTGAGTTAATATTTATTATTGTTTACTCATTTCCATTATAATCTTCCATTAAGGCAATAGCATCAAATTTGTATTAATCTTACAGTTTGAATCAATGGAAGTTTATGGAAATTTCTAAAATTACTAACAAGCCTTCCCTAAAAAGGTTGGTAGTAGCCTTAAAATTAACAGTAACAAGTCTATGTCACCCATACCCATTCATCGCAACTCATTACCGATTTAAGCTAGACGCCCACCAATCTTCTATTTTACCCGTTTCGACGGTAGACATAAGAAGGTATTCAGTGGTAGTTTCTATGAAGCTTTTCTGTTTGGAAAATGGTTGTGAACACTAAAATAAAATAAAGATCCATTGGTTATTCCTTTATCTGGTATAGCATACAGTGACTGGTTGTAAACCTTCAGGTCTTGATGTCATATTTCCTATTCCCATTGGAATTTCGAATTAAAAAAAAAAAGCCTTCCGATAGTGTTTTGTTTTCTTAAAATGGGCCTATTGTCGTGGAGTTCATATTCATATAAGCCATATCATATTCTACTAGTCCTATTGACAGATGATAAGAACGGCTTGATGGAGTTATATATAGGAAAAAGACTTGGCTCCTCATTGCTAGAGAAAAATATTAAAGTGTTTCAACTAGTATTAAAAATAATTTCATTCACGACGATCATTCCAATAGTACTAAGATGTTACTGGCCTAGACGATACTTTGTAGGTAATTGTAGTATCTAGAGAAGATACTCGTTAGGTTATGTATATCGAGGTCTATTATGCCATGAAAAGCGTACATAAATTAGTGACATTTAACCCCTTTTAAAGACAAAATGTCTACCTATATTTGGTGAAAAAAATCGACGTTTTAAAATGATTTTTAAAAAAAGACAAAATTTCCCACCTTTAAGCATTGATCCGATAAGCTGTCACAATGCCATTGACATTTTAAATATTTATATATCCATATTAACATATACAGATTATGTAATTAATGTTCATAAAATTCAACAGAAAGTAGAGCAACATCATCCACATTCCTCGGGAGGTAGACTTTCGAAGACTTTGCGTGCTGCACATGCACGTACATAAATCATCATTCTTGCATCATAGTCAACACCAATTATATGTATATAACAATTGAATTAATCTACGGTGCTACAGATTTGCTACACAAATGTACATATGTACATATTTTTGCCAACATGAATACCGAAAGGTGCAATTTTGTAAATCCTTAATGTAACGACAACGTGTAAGCTATGGCATGGCTATTTATACCCATGGGTTCGTTTCCTCTCCTACAACCTATGTATATACAAAGAACGTCTACACTCATCCTAGGCAAAAGAGCAAAATACACAAATCTCAAAAAAATATTACTCATACGCCCCCGTGTTTTAAAACAACTTGATTTATCTACTCATAAATTAAATACACTTTACATGTTCGCCACAAAATAAAAACGTTAAATAAAATTAATATCTAATCCGCAATCTATTCGCAAGTAGTAAATTATGGAATTAATAAAACAGACGACACAAAAACACCAACACCGATTGAGAGAGAAAAGTTTTCCCCCATTATCATTTAAAAAATCATGCAAACATTTACTTTAAAGTCTTACAACTTAACAACAAAAAGAGACTACTGTAATAAATTTTCTAAAATATGTTATACGATTAATTAATAAAAATCAACAACAGTATAAGCCAACCACTGCTATTAGTATTAATTAATGCGAAAGACCGCGTGTTTAGTATGTTTATTTAATTTTCGTGTTTTTTTTTTTGCTTGGTTAGCTCTCCTAAACTGTCAGCCATGTCATTTAATAACAAATTCAAATGCTATTCCATAAAAACTGACACCATGCCATAATTTCTCTCTGGCATAATATTTATTTTATTTTTTTCTCTTTTGATTATATTTATAAATATTTCATTTCGATGCGAATAGCACAGTGAAATATGTTGAAAGTCGGTGCCGTCGACAAAGATGACAATTTTTAATAAACAGTCGATGGGCGATCTTGACCAAGCAGCCTGAAAAGTGATCATAAATTATAAATCTCACATGTATCCGGAGGTAACTGAAAACACACATGCAAAAAGCAAAAATCTAAATAAATAAATAAATTTGAAAACTTTACGACACATTAATATGTTTCTGTTGCTGCTTGTCGAAAACACGTCCGGAAGGGGGAGTGAAAAAAACAACAAAGTTACAGACAGAACTACAAATGAAAATGTTAATGTCAAGCGTTAATCGTAAACATGACAATCATATGAAATAAACTTTCTCCTCGAAATAACCAACCGAAATGCGAAACAAAACGTAATTTTCTAAATTTTATTGTTTTTATTTTTAAACTTAGATTGTTCATTACCTTAGACCGGGGTGACGAGATGCAGGCAAAATTGCTTGTTTTCGAAGAGATTGATGAAATTTCTGAGCTGTGAAAATAAAGTTCTAGAAACTACTGTAATTTAAATATTTGGTACATACTTGAACTTTTCTGTAAAGTAAAGAAGATATCGTTACGGGAGGTTTTGACTCGTACTGAACAAATAGGAATCGTTTTGCATTAATTTACAAAAAGCTAACTTAAGCAACCGTCATTCTTTAAAACCAGGAAACCGCGGTAATATAATTTTAAAATGTATACTTCGCCCGGATGTATGCAAAATCTAGCTGTTAGGTCTGTTTTTTATAAGGCGCGTTAATCTAATTCACCTGAAAGCTGGTTTTCATCTTCCCACGTCATTAATAATGCATGTTCATGATAAGTACATCCTTCAAGGATTCCCTCCTGAAAATACTGAATCTCGTCCATCTCTTTTTTGATTTTCTCAGTTGAATATATAAATATGTAGCCGTTACTTTATCTAGTACCACATTCAAACGAGAAAGTCCCCTGAAGTTTGAAACGAAAATCGTTTGATCTGTCAATCAATCTGACAATTTCTTCTCATCTAAACCGGCCCCCAATGTATGGCTTGTGTCTCTTTTTCTATTCCATTGTCATGTGCCCCTGTTTCCATCAATCCATCCATTCATCCACCGTCTCTCTAACCCATTCGTCAAAACATTTTGCAACCTTGACGCTGTCCAAACTGCTTTTGACTGATGAGCGAAATAATAGGACATGGCAAAACATGAAATGACAGCGAAATATGAGAAAACTGTCATGACATGGCGAAATGAATTTTTCGTCTGAATGTGTTGTGGGTATGTAATATGTATCTGATGGATTTTTTTCCCTGCTGCTCATAATTCTCTTGTTTCTTTTTTGAGAATCGGAATGGAATGACGACGGTGGTGGTGGTGTGGTGGTGCCAGCACAAAATGGAGCAGCAGCAGCAACATAACAGCACGAACAACACTTTTCACATTCATCATCATCATCTGGAACGTGGAGAGACAAAGATATTTTGATAGATGGTTATCATCAATTATGGTACGAAATGACATTTTGTTATGTGCTGTCGCAATTAATATTGGCTTTGGCGCCCATACACTGTTCCCACTGTGTGTGCGATACGCACGTTGAAGTCTTCGCTTTGTCTCTTATATTATTATTAGATATATTATTTTCGAATGGAACAGAACACAAGAAACGTTCAATCATTTTGTCATTCGATTTGATTTGGTTTGATTGTGGAATTTCAAGTGGAATTCGAAATAAATGTCTTCTATAAAATTTAGAGCACAGCATTTTGTACTTCTTTCGTTGTCCCGATAATAAAGGACAAGTATTGGTTTCGTGAATAATTTTAAACCATGATTATAATGGAGAGGTAAAAATATGGGGATGCGCTAATTCAGTCTATCTAGAATTCTATAGCCTACGTGGCTATAATCGTACGCTTTAAGAACGATTTTCTCGAAAAACGATTTAACGATTTTGACAAATTTTCCTATTTGGGTTAGATTGAAAATATGCGTATGAATGTATGTATGAATATTATTAGCTGACATATCGTTTTTTCACGATAAAAAGACTCTGTAATAGTTATTATTGGACTTAATGTGATTACCCATGTAAAAGCCCCCAAAATTAGAAACAATCACTTCCACTTTTCAAAAATGAGTCTTCTTCAGTTAAGGAAACTTATATGGGGTCATTTTTTGCGCCAGGTCAATTTTTTGTTAAATTTCTCGCATACGATTTGATTCTATGTTACAGTTAAAAGTTTATCGAAAATGCCGAATGCCACGCCCCCATTATTATGCATTATGTTTAAGAAGAACAAAACTTGAATCGTCCAAAGACATGTAAATGCGTGATCGTGAACGTCTGAGTAACAAACATCTGCATTAATTGCGTTTACCAAGAGAATAAGTTTATAAAGAGTACAAATATGCTTTAAACAAATCCCCATTGGGTAAATTGTCAAGGAAAAATAAAATATCTGCAGGGAAGAACAGGCTAGAAATACATACATTCTATTTGCAGGGACAAGGCAGACATTTCTGCATTTTGCCATATATCCTAAATTTGCACTAGAGTCGTGTACTTTAGTTTCATTAGGCAAATTGTTCAAAATATTATGATTTTTAGGTAAATTTTTGGCACCCACAATGAATGTATTAACAGTTCTGTTTCTATTTTGGATAGTAAATGATAGTTCCTCATATTATTTAATTGAAAAATATAAATAAGTCGTTCAACCGACTTGGAGTGCGAAACTGGACGCAGTTAGCTGAAGACTGGAGAGGATTATTGGTTGTTCACAAGTAGATAGGGCTGTCGACTTATTATTAATCGAAGAAAGCACAATCGAGAATATTAGAGTGATCTAAAGAACAAGGACCTATAATTTTACAACTTTTTGGGAAAATAGGTCTACGGGAGCCAGGGCGTGTTATATTCTTTTCACGAATAGAAGGGGCCTACTATTTAATGCCGTCTCCGAAGAGCAATTTGTCATTTGAGAAGCTTTCTCATGACAGTTGTACTCTCGGATGTTTGTCAGACGCTCGCGAGAGGTGAGGCCATGATTCGAACCTCATAACTCCTTGCTCCGTAGTCCAACGCACTAACCACTTAAGCCACAGAACGGTCATACTAAAAAATATATTAAAATAGTTTAACTTAGGTATACATTTAGTTTTTTTTTTAGAATAAAACGAAATTGCATGTTGGCACATTTTTTCTTATTTTGGGCTGAATTTTATGGTTTTGACCAAACACTTAATTTTATTTTTCAGATAGTTCGACGTAGGGACGTAGTTTTAAACAAATGCTTTTTGTAAGCTGCCAAAGACAACTCTCAAACATTTTTAGAAGTCGTGTTGGAACACGGTTCTCCAAATCTATTTAAGGGCTAAGACAAGGTTATGAGTACAGGGTATAAAATCTTTCAAAATTTTCATTGAAACTATGTTTCAGTTCTGGTCGGGAACATTCTTGGATTAGTGGGCAATATGAAACAAACACCGCAGCAGCAAGATTATTTCTGACTTAGCAAAGTAAAGAAAAAAAATTTTCTATCAGCAGTATTTGAGGAAAATCTTGGGGTAAAAAGTGTAAAAAAAAATGAATTAAAGAACTTATCCACTTGAATATAGTTCTCAGTTTTACCTTTCCCCAAAAACTATCTCAAACTAAAAGAAACGAAGCAGATTTTGTGGCTGAAAAATGGTACCATTTTTCTGTTAAATGTTATGAAATGTTAGAAACGGAGTAGATTGAAATTACTTTGTTGGCACGAACACGACGGATTTGCAGTTCTTTATAACCCCATTGGCGAAGTTATTTTTTTGTGGTGGATGACATTTTTCAAATTCGAAACCTTCAACTTGAGAAGTACTATAATATAACGGCTTATAAATTCACTGTTTAAAATGTTAAACATTTAAAATGTCACCTCTTAATGTGATACTTGTTGCAGTGGGAATACTGGGAAAACGGAGATTTTATTCGTTTCTCTTATATGGTCAAGCAACCACACTATCCAGTAAACACCTAATCTATAAATTAAATTTACAACACAGACCTACCTCGGCTATCATGCACTTTTAGCAATCTACGTGATTCAATTAAGCACCATACCTTGACTATCATTCACCATTCTAATTCAACTTAAACTCATCATTAACAGATTAACAATTTGATAAATCCAGTAAATTGATGTTCAACATGTACTTTAACGAAAATACAAAAAAAACAAACGCTGCTGATTTCAAGGTCTCAGTAAAATCTCATATAAATTGTGAATCCATATCAATCATTCAATCAATTATTAATTAATTTAGTTTCAACTGATCGCACCTCGTTCGCGTAGCACCGTCATTTATTTTTCCTACTTCAAAACCCCAGCCATGACTGGCCCAAGTCTTGCCAGCGCCATTAATCACTCGAACCTCATTTCTTACAAAATCGATTTTTAATTAGCCACAAAAATCACCTCATATTAATCATTCGCATGTCAAAACTGAAGAAAAGCTTCGAATGTAGTCATTAGACTTCAACTTCAAACCCCGGTCTGCCCAGTCCCACACACACTCAGACATAAAGTAGTTTTGCAATTTTTGACAATAAATCATGTTTCTCGTCGTTTGCTATTACTACACCTAGTTCTACCCTCGCCCTCTCTTGGGTCACATTCTCGCTCTAATCGCACTACCTAAGCACGTTTAATTTATTCTCCATAATTTATTTGCAGTAAATTGTGAATGTGTTTGTGTATGGGGTCTGACAGTCGACGTCGATAAATTAAGTCCATGGAGCTATAATGCTGCTGTTGCATTCCACCAATGTCACTCTGTAGTGGCCACTGGGATATTTCAATTTTCAAAAAAATATACAAATTGCCCACCCACATTTTAGTAATTCAGCTCAGATCATTTAAAATGCAATTTATATTTGGAGTATCGCTGTTTCGATCCACTGCGATCGAGCTTATTCAAAAAATTCGATCTCCGTGCTTCGGAAAGAGGTAGCCGAGTGGGGCGCACATTGGACTTGACATCGATTTATGGCAATGCGGCTACTCCGGGAATAAAAATCATTGGAAAATCACTTAAAAATGTCAAACGATTGCGATAACTGTCAGTTAATATGACCGATTTTTGTTCGGTTGGCGTTCAGCGAACATGCAACAACTCAGTTCATGCATAATGCATGAGGATAAATGAGCTCGATCAGTGCTGACGATGTACTGCGCATGCTGACCGCAGAGATCACGACGCTTTAATCGCTGGAGCGAGATGTTAATTAATTAAATATTTATCGACATCTCAGTATGGTGATGTTATTTTAATGTAGTCGCATGAAAATTAATAATGTTACCGTGGGGCAATCGAACAAAATGCATTTTGACAGATGACAAATGACAAATGTCAGTTTCCCCATAAGTGAATTGTGTGCATTTAAGCGAAAGTTTATGACGACGCTCATTAAATATGAAAAAAACGAGATATTTGTAGTTTATTTATTTACAGCAAGGCTTAATATCTTTCAGCATACATTATGAAAAGAGGTAGATGCGAAACAAAGACAAATATGAAGATTAAATGTAGATAAACAGATATTTTGTAATTAGAAACTAAACTCCTCGATCTTCTGACAGCAATTGTACCCACGTTTTTAAACACATTGGTGTAACTCTGTGGTATATACACATACCTAAGTACATATTTATGTATGTATTTATATTCTGTTCATCCGTAGGCATCAAAATAACAGAATTTTTTTTAAAACGATATTATCGATTGGCTCTGTTTCTGTTGTGAGTTAACCCTTACCTGCATAACTATTTCAAAGAAACATGCTGGAGCAGTTCTGCCTTTCACTGAAAATATACGAACTGTCAAAAGGGGTGGCCGCCATCTTGATCGCCAATTCAAGCTTGTATTGTTGTTCCTATTCTTCGCGTTTAAACCAAATTATTTTCCATTGTACTATCGCTCTTTCAATACTTTCTTATTTATTGATACTAACTTGATAGACATTCCATTTTGCTGATGTCTTTCAGATGTGTTGCTGTTCAGTCCAGTAGCTTTTTTACATTAAGCTTTTATGTATTTACTGGGGATATTGCGATATTCAGAGATTCTGAATCGGTTCTTGAGCATATTGTCATCAAGATCATAATGGTAGGAATAAGTTTCTCTGTAAGGTTTAAACTCATCAGTGGAAGATGAAAGGTATTACCTACTGTCAAATTTTTAAAGTCACCTAAACTAGTACTTTAAGGATCTAGGAAAATGTGTAATGTTCGTAAGAATATTAGGTTGGTGGAAATATACCTTTTTAAGAGTTAAGGGCAAAATCAGCTGTTTTTTTTTGTTGTTCTTTAGTTTGAGGTCAGAAAAGAAAGTTAATCTAAGTTAAATGTTTGTATAGTCTGATATGTGGACAGACTGTCAGTTATTTATTTTTCCCATTCTATAATTGATTTTGTAACGCTACTGCCATGCACCATATTTTAGACTGCCAGCAGTGAATTATAATTAAGCCTACATAAAGTTATGAGTAAAACAACTACATATAACTTCATTTGCTCGTATTAATTTTCAAAAGAATTGTGGTGTCTAATAAAACAAGTGCAAAAATAAGTTACCCCAAATAACCGCGTCAGAATCTTTTAAATTCATAAAAGTCAATTCAAACTTGTCAAATGTCATATCAAGCTCTTAAACGAAAAAAAATTCCCAGCAGTTTTACTGACTGTTTCTCAACCATGCTAACGTCATTCTCATTTCTGTTTTATATCACTTAAACTGACAGTTGAATGTCACTGATGGAGAGGAAACTAAAAATACTCGCGCGCTTCCACTTCGCATTTCGTAACCCCATTAATCCCTTTCCGTCTTAATCAAGGAGAAGGCAGACGCACAGACAAAAACCAGCAAAGAGAATCGACAACTGAATACAGTTTTTTGTGGATTATTTAACAATTAATCATAAATCAATTAGCAATAAATTATAATTAACATTAATCATTCCCTCAATCAATGGCTTGAGGCACGTCAAAGCCCGTCACTCGTGAGAACAACAAAAAGTTGCTTTGGCTACTAAGAACTCCAGACATCAAGTCCTATATCTGTTGAAAATGTATATAAATTCAAAAAACAACCTCAAGCTGGAGGGAGCATACTAAACGCCTCCACACCTCATCGCGCCTCCGTTCTGTGGAAATAGCAGCACGCTACGCTTCACCGCACCCACACACACTAAACCGTCAAAAAATAGCACCCAACGAAGACTGATGAGCTTAAGTCGCCATCTGTTATGAGGATTGATTACCATTTTTCTTTTCAGAATCCGACGTTTTTGGCATTTCAAACAAAAGTTACATAGTTCTTCCGTCAGCTTCATTGTGTGTGTTAGCTATACTAGAGCGCCTCCGGTAGATGTTCCGCGGGAGGGTGCTAGACTGCGCGAATCGCCGAGTCGAAATGTTGACAGTGATTGATGGAAAATCATGAGTTATTATTCGTATTGATAGGAATACTTAATTATACCGGAGTACGGTGTGTATGTAGGTACTGCTGCTATGTGAGCTTCTCCGGGGTGACTTTGAAAAAAGGTTAAATGATTGTACTCTATTTTCGTGTCAGAGTGTCTGTATTTCACTTTCGAAACTTAAGTTACAATGCACGCAATTTGAGACAACAAATAAATGGGATCAAACACGCGTAACACAACGAGTAAGTGTTGCGGCAGCCTTAAGGTGGATTAGTTTCACTGTAGGTCCACATGCGTGTGTGTTGAGGAGAGTGACAGCTATGAAACAATGTTGAGAGCAAAAAAGACAGATTTTAAGAGCTGGTTGTGGCCTCTGGCCATTGTGTTTGCTAACGCGACACGGCGCTCAGATAAAGGAACAAAAGCGGATAAGCAATCTGCTGACAGAGGGTTTGTTCTGTGTAAGAGATTAATTGTTTTGACATGACAAAGATACGCCGTGCGAGAGGAAAATTTGACAGGTACATGACTTCTGTGAATGAAGAGAGATCCTTTGGAGAAGACGTGCTTATTTTACAGATATAGTCACTTGCAATGAAAGGAAAGATTAATTTTTCCAAATCGTGAGCCTTTCAGAGTTACTGACACCACTTGCACATTATGTCAGTATATGTTTGAAAGCTTTGCAACAATAATTTAGGCTAATCGAATAACCTGTAGTTGCTTCTGGATTCCAGTTTGAGTTCATAATAGTCTATGACTTAATCTACTATTCAGCATTTCACAACGTGTCCATCCGTCCATTAACTTGAGTATTGTTGCTTCTTGGTATTTTATACATATTCATTGCAGGGAAAGGAGTCCTAGCCTATTCACTCAATACTCAATGTGCTTCAATCATTTCCTTTTGGCTTTGTGCAGAAATTCTTGGAAGGAAGACTATGATAATGTTGGTCTTTGGAATTTCGTCTCGATTTGTAGGACGATCTTTTGAAAGTGCAGCCCCACTCGTCGACGGCTGTTGTCCTGACTTTCAATGCCATCCACTGCCGTTGGTCCATTACGTATTGACTTCAATTAAAAACTCCAATAATTACCTCAAATGAGGTACATATTTATGCGAAATCCACCTTTGGTTCTTAAAAGATAGTGGGATAGATAGGGAACACCTGCCTTCAAAAACCTTTCTGGGCATTTGAAGTATTTTGACTACATTACTCCTTAACACTTTCAAGGAGTATAGAGATGCAAATTTTAGGCTTCCCGAAGCTAAATCCTGAGATTTAAATTACTGTACTCATTTATTAATCATTGCATTAATATACTGTACAAATTTACCAAATAATCCACTAGTCTCCTCTTTTTTTTTTAACCAATTCGCCAATAGCCCTGCGTAAAGTGTTTTTCAATAGGGTCATAACTATTTCGTATTTTAATACAAGCACTCCCTTACAGTGCATAAATTCAATTCAACATATTCACCTATTCACTATTGAATGTGGCTATGCCTGTGTCGAAATACCAAAAAAAATCACGGCCGTAAGTGATTCAATGCAGAATGAAGCAATTCAATTGATTCTACGCTGTTCACAGGAATTGGAAATCTCTCAGTTCCCATTGGGTGGTGAATTTTACGTAAAGATCTCGACCTACACCCTTCTAAAGTCAAAAAACTCAAGAACTGAAGCCTCTTGATCATTTGAAGCGCCGGAACTTGGATTGGGCTCTGCAAAAGCTTGTAGAAAATCATGAAAGCCATAAAAATGTGGGCTTAATGGTTTTGGCTGGCTTAATGGTTGACAAGTGCTGTGGATTTCATTCATTTTGTCAATGTAAGTGATCGCCATGTTACATGGAATTCGCTATCGCATCATGTTGGAAGACTGTTTTGGCCAGAATTTGATGGATTTGAAATGTGGTTTCAACAAAATGGCGCCACAACTCTTATAAGACTATTTGGTAATCGTGTGGTTTTGAATTTCTTTTTATGGGCTTATGTAGTTGGTTTATGCCAAGAAGCCCACAACGTTCGAGAATGTGAACAACAATATCGAATGAGAAATTGTCAACGTATCGGCTGATACGTGCGAAAGGCTGGAGGAGAACTGACTCCAAAAAATCGATCGATGCCAACGTGCTCACGGTGATCGTATGAAATCGAATCCGTGCGTAAAGTGTACTACGTTCGAAATAAATATCAGCCTGGTATCTCAACTATTCTGTAGTTCAATTAAAAATAAAATTGTTATGTCCTTATTGAAAAACCATTGATGTAAACGAATATGTACATACATATGCATACATATATGTTATTCTTTTATCGCAACTTCTGCTTCATTAGCACGGAATTCTCATGAAATCATCCTATGAACAAATTACCCTACATAATCGTATGTACATACATCCAACTGATCCCAATGTCTTGCACATCGAAATTCAAAAACCCATCACTCGCCAAATCGAAACAGTCATCTACCAACATTGTTTCGTCTCGTCAAACAGTTGTTAAATCAATTAATTTATTATTGTTCTTGCTGACATGAAAAAATCTGCATCAATTAGCGCAAAAAAATACCACATGTCATGTTACATTCAAAAAGTGTTATTTTTCCTCTTCCATTAGACAGACAGTAGCAAAATGTAAAAAATAAAAACAAGATACACAAATGAATGAAATACGTTTGACATTTTTCTTTCGACATTCACAAATGAACACATATCCCACTTGTCAACATTTTCATAATTAAATGTAATTAACGCAAATGCTGATTTCTCTCATAAAACACAAACTTGACGACTATGGCGCTGTAGTGGAGAGGTGTATAGTGAGGAGGACGAGCGACACTAACTACAGCATTGCGCGCAAAATGCCATCACTCGAATGCAGAAAACAAGCTAAAGATGGGATGTGTATCTGAAGTGTGTATCTTGCGGCGCAAAACGTGTGTAAGATGATGTGTATAATGAACAGCTTAATGCATAAGCATGAGAGATTTGTTGAGATACATTAAATGATGATGGTGTCCTCTTGTTGTGGTAAAGCGTGCAAAAATATGTATGAAAAGTGTAATGTGAACATCGTGTATGCCTCTGACAGGCGGGAGGGGATGAATAAATTGGAGTGTGCTGTAGTGGATCGGACTCATTTCAAGATGGTCAGGTACAGTGGCGGATCCAAACTGACGGCAGTTTATTAAAAATCTTATCTTATGTTACTCTTGTTATGTTAATACAAATATATAGTATATATGTACGTTTTTACGTACGAAATTTACACAGAGCGCAAAACTTGTCTCACCTAAAACTTCTAATCCAATTGTGACAAAACTTCACAATACCAAAGATTGCCTGAATTTAAGTTCAATCGGTATAATGGTTTCGGAGTCCATATTACACATAGTTACATTGACTTCTGTAAGCATAGATTACTTTGTTTGATTAAACATAAAATGTATGATCTTATTTCTAGTCAAATTAAATGTTACTCCAATATTTCATCTCATCGTTAAGAGTACCCTTAAGCTAGAAAAGTTAATCTGGGTTTGGATATTTCGTTTTAAATTTTGTTCTGTCAATAAGAAGATCTAAAATAAAAATTAGCCTACGAAGCCTATTACACTAAATCGTTAAATACCTGGCAACCAAATTAAGAATCTTGGTTTATTATTTAATTTTTAAATTTTCTCATTCAAAGAATATTGGTATCTTTATTTCTCTTAATCGTTTATCTTGTAACGGTAAAATTCTTTTGCTTTCTTAGTTTATAGGAATTAAGATGTTATCACATATGATGGGTGAAATAGTTGAAAAAAGCGACGTAAAAAAATAGAAAAAAACGTATGAATTCATACACATACATGTATATACATATGTTTGTAGTTTTGGGTTTGTAGTTCCTAAGCGATGAACGATGAACGACGTCAGTCTGTAGTCAATTTTAATTTAATTTTTTGTTCATCGCCGACGAAGTAAAGCAGCCCCTACAATTATAATCGTACCAATAATAATCGATTGACATCAATCACTTGTGTTCGTGATCATTTATTTATATGCGTTACACGGATTTACCGGATTGCCGAAAATCGAAGTCAGTTCGATTTTGGATGATGAACGGCAGTCTGATTGATGTGTAAGGATTGGAATGACCTTATTACTTCATAATGTTTCGTGGAATGTCTGTTGCTTGTCATCAAAGCTAAAAAATGAAATATGTTTTCTCAGTCTATTGAAACATATTGCTCATTACCGAGGTAATGGATATGAAAACAAAAGATTATCCAAAGTGGAAGAGCAATCTATATACAATCATTCCACATTTGTACACCATGGAAATTCACAAAAACGTAATTCAAGTGAATTGCTAGCGTCAATTCACGCATACTCGATGCTTGATTTCAATCAATTGAAGCTTGGAATGCTTCAAGAGATTACTCAGTCTCACTTTTCTAAATTACCGGATGTATCGTGTAATTTTGGTGTTTTTTAAACATATAATAAGTCTATAAATATATACATAGATGACTACAACAAATATCACTTGACAAAGGTGTTTTTTAAACATATAATAAGTCTATAAATATATACATAGATGACTACAACAAATATCACTTGACAAAGTCAATTGAACAACTAATCGCTCAAACAATGACTTCACTTTGGCGCTCGCAACTCAGCATGTGGCCTCACCCTAAGTCGAAAAACAGTGCTTTTTAATGTTTTTTTTATAATTATACTGAACATATCTTGTTTAAAAAAAAAGACAGTATTTTAAAAATTAATAAAAGCAAATTTTGCTTAGGACTAAGGATGTATTCTTCAATACGATGACTATAGCCTTAACGACATTCACGAAAAAAAACAAATACAAAAACTTTTTGACGTCACTGTAATGCATCAATCCCGAATACAAATTTACATTATCAAATTCGTCGGCAGTTTCTCGTTTTTCCTATTTTCTTTCATGTTTATCTTGTTTAATTTTTTTTCTTTGGATCTTGTCGATGTAGCGGAATGAAAAAGATCTCCTTCAAGATAATTTAGAGGCGTTCAAGCACCATGCACTGACACCACTTTCGAGTGAATGGATGACTGCAGAATGTGTCCGCCACTCATTTCACAAATGTATTACGAGAAAAATTAAATCAGAGGGAAAAAGAAAAAAAAAGTGAAAACTTCTTCTGCTGGTTCCCGTCATGGCTTTCCCGTTTTTAGGTGATGCAGTGGTGTTATTTCCACTCTCCTGGGGACTACTGTAAACGCGATTTTGCTTCCCCCATGGTCTTACTGAAAGCAATGGGATTATAAATCGCGTGACAGTAATCTATTCATTAATGTCTCATCACATTTGCGTTTTTCATTTATTTTGCACGAGTGCTTTCGCCCCCTCCGTGTACCGTCTAGGGAGACTAAAAAAGGCGACAATAACGCGCTGTGAGAAGTGTGCAAGTTTTATAATTTGCATTTTCTTTTGCCCCTCTGCCTACAACCCTTTCCACGGCATTTCCGAACGTCAGTGTTTGGTGATGTTGCGTTATAAGGACTCGGGGTAGGAAATGGGATCATTCATCATCGTGTCTGTGCGAATTGCACCTTTGACTTGAATGCAACTCTTCCGACAGACAAGTGTCAGGGTCTGTGTTATCTAATTTTGCCATTTTGCTTTCATGTCGTGTCATCGTGTCGTTGTTGACAGTTGTACCTTGTATTTGACTTTGACATGATGTTCGGAAGGCAACAAAGAAGGAAATAACACCGAAGTGGAAATGGAAAGAATGACAGGGCAATACAAGACAAGGCAGGACTTTTCAGCCGTCGCGTCGGTGGATGGGGTTAAATTTAAACTGACAAGACATTTAGGGCGTGATTTTAGGGGTTCTAACGAGACGTACAGTAAATTCGGATTTGAAAAGGTATACCTATTAAGCTGCACGACATTCATTTGGAAAATTGGAATTGGAAGTTTGCGATGTGTTTTGGGTGTACCTCCGCCGATGTGTCACGATAGAGTAGAGAGTGAGACACAGGTTTTCGCCCACACGATTATTTCGTACGCTGAAACTTTCTAATACTGAAGACGAATAAAGTTAATTCGCATTAGACCTAATGCCAAATATAGGAATGTTCCCTTTCATCTGCAGATCAGAATTTTTAATATCTGGTATAACATAAGCCTGTAACCAGTCTTGCCATGCAATCTTTAATGTCAGTTAAAGCGAATTCGTTGTATTACACCTCACGCCGGTGAAGTAAGACCACTTCACGTGATCATTAGCCATTGTCACTTGCATAATGCAGAATAAAACCGGTTACAGGAATACAATACTCCTTTAAGATTCTGTGCATGTTAGAGTACTCTTTGTACTGTATATGTATATAAAATCAATTAAAGTTGATTTTTAAAAAAACTGCTCTAAAATTTGTATAGTTTGTTAATGTCATATTTGTTTTTTTTCGATCTTCTTTGCAAAGTACTGAGAAGTAGTATTTCTTTCTAAAAGTAAATAGGTTGTTCAAAACTATGTACGTCGAATGCTTTAAATATTGGTTTCTAATTGGAATAATAATGAAGTTCATTTTCTTATTTACCAAGAAAGGGGTCCGAACAGAAACGTCAATGGTCGATACCGGTTTTCTTCCCCCTAGCTTTTGTTAGACACAAAATGTATACAGAAAATCTTCGTGAGACTGGCTAACGAGAGATGGAACGCACTTCCAGAAAACTCTGGATGAAGTACGATATCTCCAAAACGGGGGATCATCACCGGCCACAACCTCATGACGGTTCACCGTAGTCGAATGTGAGTAGAAACTGATGACCTCTGCATCTGTGGCGACACATATGCAGTACAATGTACTTTCACTTCCTCTGCGAATGCACAACTAGAAAAACTGCCCTCGGTGAATATCGATTTGAAGACCGCGACAACCTTTCAGAAAAGCCTCACAGGTAAACCAACGACAGGGGGACACAATGGATCCACCGAGTGATGGCTGCACATACCTTTTCTATATGTTTGTTGTTTTTGTTTTCGGTACTGGTTTTTCTTTTAACACGATGTGGTTACTACTGTTGAATACAACGAACAATTCCATGAACGATTTTATAGCTCAAGGATCTACTCCTTATACACACATAGTCGTCATTCAAATAAAGAGAATAAAACGAGTGCTGAGGTGCTGATACCTATTGCGAAGGACAAACAACGTGCTGGAACAAATTCAACATACCAATGTATGTACATATGCTTTATCTAATGAAAGAACCTCTTATCCCACTTGTTTTCTCCTTACTTTACCTACACCCCTTCATCTGTAGTAGAAGTTTCTAGTCTTTCAAATATCGCATCAGAAAATGCTACTTCGGTGCCACTCAACCAATTCTTTCCGAATTAACACTAGTTCACAGTCGAGCAAATACAAACTATTCCTTCCAAATAAACTCCTTTTAAACAGACGACTTCTTCCACTGAGTTGTTTTTTTTTGTTTCACCTCTTCATCCGCAAACAGTGGCCACATTACAAATGTAATCCTAAAAACGAAACGTTCACACCAAACAATGCCTTCACGCCACAATGGGGTTTAATTCGTTCCATTCTTCTGCTCGGTCCATAATCGTCGTGACCATCATCATCACCATCATCATCATGGTTATCATCGTCGTGCATGTCCATAAGGTGTTGAAATGCTTCTTCATCCGGCCACATTCGATTTGTCATCCATGCGAGGCGAAACAAACGCGCGACGTCAATAGACCACTGCAAATGGAAAGACTTATGATTAGCGTGGTCATAATAAAATGGGTGCTAATGATCTTTCCGTTCGAGAGGGCAGCTCAGATCGAAATTATCGTGTCCACGACTGTTATTATCATCGACCGGCGTGCCATGAAGATGGAAAAAACAACACCACCACCTCTAACACGTAGGCCATTATATGCATTTAATTATACCTACACCCATACACACGTACCATAGGCCTGTAATGGCACACAGCTTACGAGGTGCGCATTGTAAATTAGCTTTAATAGGATTTCGAAATTGCTGTTAATTATTGGTAACACAACTAAAGTGTTTGGCGTTTCTATTTGGTCAGGACAGCCGGCGGGTGGGGAAGAATCATTTCACTTCAATTAGCATCAACTATTGGCCATATTGGTCGCGTTTACTTTGGAGATTAGCAGTTCTGGGCAGTTGTTGGAATCTTGTGTTTGGTTTTCTTTTATGGTAAATATTTGTTAATTAGCTGGTTTAGCAGTTTTTATCTCCGCTGGACGGTTTGTTTGTTCAGGGCTCTGCCGGGTGGCGACGTACCTATCTTTGCGACCATATCATCGCAGCAGGTGATATTGATGTTTCGAAGCGCGAGTTATTTATGGTGTTGTATGACTATATCGTTCGTTGAATTAACATGAGTTTTTGAGTTTGAAGTCGTGAAATGCTTAATGGTCGAAGCTGAGTCGTTTTGTTATAGACGATTATGATGAGCTGCGACAGAATAGGACATAAAAATGTCGAGTGGATTTTAGTGATCATAAATGCGCTTGCGTATGCGCATTTTAACGACGACGTTTTGGTGTTTATTTTAGCATTTAGTAGAGTGTTTTCTCGTTTTGGTAAATGATTGCCTCCTCTCTTGTTGGGTGTTAATTGTTTAGGAAACGTAGTTTTTTCATTGGAGTGGTGAAGTCATTAAGAGTCTTTTTTGCACCTACAAACGTATGGACGTAGGTATATTAAATTTCCAAAAAGGAAAAGAAAAGGCGTTGTTTTATGTATGCATGTCTTGCGATCGATATGGATTTTAAGTTTATAATTGCCTTTCGATTA
Source organism: Xylota segnis (assembly GCA_963583995.1). Taxonomy (NCBI): domain Eukaryota; kingdom Metazoa; phylum Arthropoda; class Insecta; order Diptera; family Syrphidae; genus Xylota; species Xylota segnis. The sequence goes on from OY757237.1 coordinate 81,326,915, forward strand.
TGTGCCTTGTTGTTATAGAAATTATAAAACAAAGATAATGCAACTATTCCAGTCACGTCATAGGGAACGAAGATTCTGTTGTTCTGTGAGGAAACAAACAAAGCCCACTCTTATACCCAATCAACGAAGGTTCATGAAACAAGTTAATGAATAAATTAAAACCTCACATAAGTCAGGTTCATAGAGATTACCCTTCGTGAGGTGGTCCTCACAGTAGAAAAAACATCGTTTTACGTATTTTAGCAGCGTTACCAATAAAACTATTCAAGAATCATTTACTGAGTTAGGAGTTCAAGAATTGGATATTACTCTAAAACCCTTTAGAAGGGTTAGCTCTCCTTTACTATGGTTACTGATGATGTACAAAGTGTTAGTCCAACCCCAGAGGTATAGGTCCAACGAAGTTGCGTATATGAACAATGTGAATAAGGTGACCAATCTAGGTGCACCTCTCAATTTGATAGAGATCTGAAAAAGTCAATGGTCTCTTGGTAGTATTTAAGAGCTACTTACGTATTTACTTTTTACCTTTAACAGCATCTTCTATTGTACCTGCATATGATTATGTCCGGCCTTTATGGACACAATGCAACGTGTATTCGGTGAATCCATCTTCGACGTTATCTGATTAAAGTATTTGAGAACTCGTTCTTTTTCTGAATTCCGCTAGGTGAATCCAATAACTATAACTTCGAACGTAATGTTTCGAACCTTATAGCGCTAATTGGGTTTTCTCCCCTTGCGAAAACCAACACTCTTACCTCCGAAATGCGAATTACCTTCCTGTAAGTAGTGATGGGTGCTGTATCCATAATAAGGATAAGGATTTGATACTAGTCTATACGTTGCAATAAAGGTGAGGTTACGAATCTGGATTCATTCATATCTGGGCAGACACGTAAGAACTAAGGACCACCTTAAAGCTCTACACAAACTTTATTTCAACCAAAAATCTTTGTGTTCCCTTGTCCAGCTGCCTAATCCATTCTTCATTCTAAAACCCGCCACAACTTGGTGAATCAGCTCATTCTTTCTTCGAAAAAATGTCTACCCCTCGCCCAAGAAATCATGACGAATTTTTTTATATTTAACCACCAAAGAAGAAAGAAGTGTTTTTTAATGTGCAATTTAAAACAGAATTACTATAAATTTTCACATAATCTTAGAAATTTATTATATTCCTTGCTTCGGGGTGTCTTCTTCGTTGGTGGTTCGTTGGTTGGTGCTGTGCAGGCCACTGCTCCTGCCGTGTTAGGTGAACAGAAGAATGCAGAAAAACAAACCACCATCAGAGCTAAAGAAAAGGACCACGTTATTATAATAGAAGAAGGATATACTCTACCGAAATGGGAAAAATGATAAACGTCGTTAAATTTCCATAAATGAGGTGAAGTCATCGTTCTTGCCCACCACTGCCGCTGCCGCTGCCACACCACTTTTTCTTTTTATCCTGCAATTTATTCATTTTTTCCCTCGTTGCTGTATCTGCATCATCCTTTGCACTGAATTCATTTAAGATAAATTTTATTACATGCCATGAATGCGGTGTTAATACAGATGTGCACATAAAGTGTGTTTTTATTATATTAAGAGCAAAATACACGTCGGACGTCGTACATACATATATCTCCAATAAGGATTTTAATTTGGTCCTGCTCCTGTTATTTCTTGCAGGGCAACGAGCTCAAGATAAAGCATGTTTATGGAGGTTTTAAACTTAAAAAAAAATAAAAAGGAAACGACTCTTTGCGGACACCTTATCACAATACTGAAAAGCGGCTTTAATAGTATCCTTTCGAAAATCGTTACTTCCTTATCAGCTCCTTAGGCAGAATCAGGATATTAGACAAAGGGTGTGCATTCTTTTAAAAAAAAAAAAAAAAACAGAAACCATGACGCGTAAATAAAAAGAACAGAAAACCGAATCTCAGGCACGGAATACTATTCACTGGTTGTGGAAGTATTTGTAACAACTTGGAGGCATAATTTTATGTATCTGGATCTGTATGTAGTGCCTTAGCTCGTTTTCGGAGCTTTTTATTGCGCCCAGATAGCAATTTATGATTCTGCTAATGTGTTTTTATGATTTTTATGTGTGGCATTGTGGCGCGGACGCAGGATGAATGGAATGATAAGGCTGCTCCCTCCTGCCGCTGCTATTTTGTTTTATGGCGGCGGTTTCAGAGTGTTTGTAATTTATGAAGCCATAATTTTTTCGCAAAACGAATTTGTTGGTTTTATTGTACACAGAGCGGGGGCTCAGTCAACGCCTGTGTGTACGAGTATGTGTTGGGGGACAAAATCGTAAATTGCTGTTCTATGGAACTGGCTGGGGATGGTGAATAAGAGGATTTAAATTGTCGTAAAATGTTTGCGACATCACTTCTCGAAATTGTTTCTGCATATTTTGTGTTGTGATTTCAAATCTTTTGTGAACATTATGTATGAGTGTATTTGGGAAGTTTCCTTCTCTTTTACACCGGACATGAAGTTAATTGGCGCTGCTAATGACTAGGACTCCAGTGTTCTGAGTTTTATTGACGTTTTTAGTTGTTGACTTGAACTGAACTTGATTAGTCAGCACTGTTTGGCAAATGCGCACAGTATGTTAATTATAGAAATTGATCAGGATAATGGAATTATTAGTAATATTTGTGTCAAGTATTTTTAGCATGCTAGTGCATAGTTCATAAGGGAATAAGTACAATGAACACGAACTAAGATAAATAGTATTCTACATTTGTATTTTTTCCACAAAAGCCATTAAATGTATTACTGGAATCGTTTTTACTCAATATTATACACATCGTGAAAGTTGCCAATAAATTTCACGACTTTCATGAACTATTGTCATGTCAGATTACATTTTTCAGATTTGTATTTACAATTTCGGTCAGTTTTTGGCTCTTGGATACAGACTTACATATGTAAGTATGTCCAATAACGTCGATTATTTATCAGACGTTCTTTAAGACTTGCTCCTGTTTTCTGCGGTTCAAACCTTGAACGTCAATTGTTCCACATTGACACGTTTATTGATGTATTTTTATCCCTTTTTCAAAATAAAAGTAATGTTTATTTAATTTTTTTCTTGCAGGTAAGGACATATGACTATGGAAAAAGTTTTTCCAATTCACCTTTGTATGTAAGTTCAATTGGTTGTTTTATATGACAGAAAATTAAATACAAAACTAACGTACAGTAGACGCTCGATATGGTGAACTAGTAAATACCGGTCTCCTTGAGAGAAATTTCATCAAATGGTGAATATTTTAACTTACGATACATCAAAAATACCTATAGAACAACATTGGATTGTTCACTATGCCGATGTTGACTATATCGAGCTTTCACTGTATGTGCAAAATAATTTTGAGACTGCAACATATAGGGCATTCAGTTCCAAGAAATTTCATCAAATGGTGAATATTTTAACTTACGATACATCAAAAATACCTATAGAACAACATTGGATTGTTCACTATGCCGATGTTGACTATATCGAGCTTGACTGTATGTGCAAAATAATTTTGAGACTGCAACATATAGGGCATTCAGTTCCAAGAAATTTCATCAAATGGTGAATATTTTAACTTACGATACATCAAAAATACCTATAGAACAACATTGGATTGTTCACTATGCCGATGTTGACTATATCGAGCTTTCACTGTATGTGCAAAATAATTTTGAGACTGCAACATATAGGGCATTCAGTTCCAAGAGTCTTCGAATATTTGTAAAATGCTGAAATACGATTAGACTTGGCCTTATGTAACGCTGTATTTAGTTAGAGAGATACTCTCCAACACTAACCCTCTGATCCTGAGGCCTGATGATTTCTTGTGTGTCCAAACCGGGAGCATAATCTTACAACTAGAAATAAATTATGAAATATAATAAGATAAGGAATTTCCAATCTCTTTTTAAAGTATTGGGACTATTATTTCGTTTTATTTTTGTCACCTCCAGCGGATAGAATCAATAAAATTAAATCTAGCGGGTGGTTATTGAACTGTATCAGCTCGATCAGAATGGCCTTCAACAGATCGATATTGAAACTGATCGATTAATGACTGACATTTTTATTTGCGAATTTCGTATTGATTTGCCCATTCGTTAGCACCCTGATACACAGAAGGAGTTCATTTCGAATTCCTCGACATATGCATCCGTTTAATAGAAACCTGATATAAAAATGTATAAGCACATTAAGCAGCCAAAAACAAGTCCCACCACGTTTCAAATCACTAAATCAGGCCTGCTTAAACATGCCAAGTTGCCGTAATGCGAATTCTTTAATTGCCAATATAAAAATGTTGCCCCATAAGTATTCCTCTCGAACGACTCCCCCAAACCAATGTCAAGATCAAATCCAGCAGCGTTTCGACAGACATTTCCATAATTTCTTCATCAAGACTGGCAATAAAATAAAGAAAAAGGCATACAACATCGGAACGCCTAATGATAGCTAATGACCGGCGATAAATTTTGGACAACTTTCGCATTTAAAGCCGGCGGTCGGCATCGTTCGCCTCCTCCCTTTGGACATTTTAATTTACAATTTAAAGACTTCGATGTGAAACGACTTACAAGTGTATGTATCACTATATCAGGTCGCAGTCGTCAGCACCCCATGAAACATCTGAATCCCGGCATATCAACACTTTGTTGTTATCTCCGTTACCATTGAAGGAATCTCCTCTGCGCGCAATGTGATTACATAAATTTTGCAATTTGTTTCTTGAAAAAGAGTAGAACAACAAAAAGAAGAACCCGAATTGGAGGAAATAAAAGGATCATAATATGAAACCAAAACCACCCGACACGAGGACGCAATGGTTTATTTATTCTCACATCCTGACCCATAATTTATTGATAATGGCACATTAATGTGACAGCTTTAACGACAGTAGGATATGACCACACCGAGGGTGACAACAAACTCCAAAGAGAGAAGATGTAATAAAATGTTTAACTAGTACAATAACGCAGAACGTCGAGAGACAGAAAATGGCACAATAAAGGGAGTGAAATAGTTAGCTTTTTTTTTATAGTCGTATAAAAACAAATAGATCGTTTTGTTTAAGTTAAACTTGCATTAAATGAAAGAGCTATAAAAGAGGTTCAGTAGGGGTATAGTCTTGTTACTGGGATAGAAATAAACCCGAAAACAACCTTTTTTTACCATGAATTCGAAAATAAATGGTGTTTTATTAAGTTCGAATTAGAGAAGGTATTCTATTCAGGACGCATTTCTAAGAAACGCCAGTATTATCTGTGTCATTACATAAAGTAAAGGAAAAAAAGTTACAAACTAATGTCACTATGAGGGGTTCGTGTTGGTACCCTTCATAAAAAGGTGATAACTAAACCTTCATATAGTTACTCTTAAACGAAAGCATACCGCACTTAACAATAATAATAACGGCTGGGTCATTATATTGTAATATAATGCTTTCCTCTTAGCCCTAACTCCCAACTAAACTTTAAGTTAACGCAGTTCTTATCTTTGCTTTGCACTTGTTTTTTCCGGTTGTCAAACAAGTGCATAAGCTTTCCCGCGTTTTCTTCTGATCTCCAACTACAGTCGCCTGGTAGTCAGTTTAGTCACATACTTAAAAGAGGCAGCAACCATCTACTTATGTAAGCCTGTGTATATAGTTTAAGTATAAAGTATAAAGTTTTCAATAAAATAAAAAAGTTATATTTATCTTTGAAAGTTAACTTTAAAGATTGTTTTATTATTAACTTAATAATATTTATTATACGTAACAAAAATACGTACATACATATGTATATCTATATACATATATACATACATACGTACTAGGACCCTAATGCTATAAGTCAATCTTATGCAGCGCTATACTTATCCACAATCTTTTTCCATGCTGAAGAAGTAACCAAGAAACATTCAATCTCTTAAAGCACCGTTACACGTACAGCAAAACATGATATGCCTTCTGTTAGCATATATCCAACCTAACCCAAATACTAAATTTTATCTAAATCGATAGGGCCGTTTTCAAAAAAAAACATTTTTGATAAAAGTCGGCTCTAAGTAAAGTACCCTTAATACAAACATTTGGCGCAACAACTCCATAAAACCAGCAAAAGCAAAGTATTAAACCAGAATTCAATGACAAAAGTATCTAAATAAATTCATGTGAATCTGGTAGAACATAGAAGGTAAAAGAAAGGCATAATGACTAAAATACAGTAACTACCTTGGAATTTTTACTCCCTTACTTTTCTTAATCAAGAAAATAGCAATACCTATCAGGGATAATCTACACTTCTGGGAGATCAGATTACTTTCCTTTAAGAACCTTTAGATATAGAAATGCTCTCCTCGGCCCCGCTTTATTCGGCTAAACTATAATAATCGGAAGCTCATGTCATAATTTTGCGTTAAGTTTCTTTCAGTAACTGTCAGATTGCTTAAGCAGAATTGTTTGTATTGTCGAAAGAACGCGGAATAATTAGTATAATTGACATATGGTGGCATTTGGAAAAATGATAGCATTCTCCTATGTAGTGATGACTTTCGAACAAACACTACGAGCAGCAACTTTAGGGCTAACATCTTACTAAGTCGTGCACCTCTTTATGTTCACATAAATTTCTACTATCATTAGGCGTGTATAACCCCGTCTACAAACAACAGCTTAGTGCAAAAAATCCCAATATTACGAGCAAAACATTTTGATCACATTTGTTTCATAAAACTAAGAAATTAACGATTTACAAGAGTCATTCCTTGTCGACTCTGACAAAGTAAGTAAATACATACACACATACGTTCCATAGGTAAAATAAATAAAAATAAAGTGCACGACTGGGTCGTACGTACTTGCACCGTAATGCTATAAGTGTAAAATTTCATTAAGATTAAGGTCCAAGTCTTGCTCTCTCCCGTAAAGTAGGCGTGGCATTCCGCGTCTCGATGGAATAATAGTCATAATATTGTAGAAGTTTACTCAATGTTTTGTTTTTATAAAAATGCCCATAAAAAGTGGGCGTGGCCAGATAAGGTGTTTGAGTGAATTATAGAGAATTTTAAGGTCTATTACTTGCTTAAATAATTTTTTCTCAATTTCTAGTAAAAATTTTGAAAAAAAAAAGTTTTAAAAAAGTGGGCGTGGCATTGCAAAATTTGGTATGCCATTATTTTGCACTTGTCTTATAACCTACAAATAATAATTTTTAGCCCAATCGCCGAACAAATACCCGAGAAATAGCTGATTTTCAATATTACCGTTATTCGAATTTTTCGTGAAAAACGTGGTATGCCACCTCATAGCATATGCCCAAACTAACCCACACATCAAATTTGATCGAAATCGTTAGAGCCGTTTTCGAGAAAATCCATTTTAACTGAAATCGGCCTTAAGTAAACTACCCTTAGTTTTGAGGTTAGAATGAAAATTCAAATTTCGCCTCTAGGGAATATCCCACAGACCCTATATATGAAGTTTGAAGTAAATCCGTTCAGCCGTTTAGGCTGTAGTCGAATATACAGACAGACAGACAGACTGACAGACTGACAGACAGACAGACAGACAGACAGACAGACAGACAGACAGACAGACAGACGGCATTGGCGGACCTACTTTTTTGGACTTCTCCATTATAGTAATGTCAAGTTTGATTAAAATCTCGAGTTCCAAATTTTGCACGAATACAATACTTGCCCTATAGGTATAGGTGCAAGTAAAAATAAATACTTGGCGCTACAGATCGATGGGACCCAGGGCCTAGCTTCTCACAACCATTCGTGTTGTGCGTGTTATATTCTTTACACGAATGGACGGGTCCTACTGTTTGATGCCGTATCCGAAGGGCAGTTTGTTATTTGAGAAGCTTTCTCAGGATAACTGTACTCTCGGATGTTTGTCAGACGCTCGCGAGAGGTGGAGCCGTGAAAAACTATTTAGGTGTTCCTCGACTGGGATTCGATCTCGAACCCCTTACTCCGTAGTCCAACGCACTAACCGCTGAGCCACGGCGCCCACGTTCATATGTACCTCGGAATTATCAACAGTGATGTTTTCTAATATTCAGTGGACAAAGATCTCCTTCTTTGTTGATAACAGGTACTTGATTGTACTTTAGTTCACTCGAGAATCAAGTCGTTTCACATGTTTATAATTTGGCATGATAGCCTCTACAACCAACAAATGATGTAATAGCCATAGTTTTATGGTGCTTGAAAACGTAGTTAAAATAAGTAAAATATGGACACAAGTCGATGCCATGTTGTCCGATGCATTTGCTGTAAATGCCGAGGTTCCTCTAAATCTTTTATTAAATCAACCTAAGAGAGGAGAAATCTTTTCTATTAATTGCAAGTAACAAACAATAAGACTTAGTGTGACGGCACCTACATAGATATTCTCTTCAGGCAAGTCCTGTCAAGGTGAAAGACAACAATTCTCAGAAATCCAAAAAGAGGTATAAAGGCATAAAAATAAGTTATAAGTCATCTTGTTATACTTAGAACATGATTGAAGTATGTATTTATGTACATTTGCAGTTTGGCTCCACATTTTCTACATCGACTCGGCTAATCAAAAAGACTCTTAGTAAAAGGTTCCATCTTTATAACTAATTTTGAACCTTTGAACTTATAGATCTATTAGAGACTAATTTCAGCAAAGTCCACTCGATTAACTTCCCAACATTATAAAACTCATAGTTATAAACTTGTACTTGTGCACTTCGTGAAACACACATTCCGAAAAACTATCTACGGGGCGTTGTTTTATTTTCCGCTGTCCTAGGAAAAGTAATTTTTACGATTTTAGCTTATGCACTTCGATAAAATGCAGAACTTCAAATTAATGTCGCGATTAATGTCTTAACTCGCGGTTAGGGTGCACTAACAATACAAGTTTTACCTTATAAATTACACGATACCGTGATTTAACAAAAAAAAAAAATGAATAACAATCAATTACAAAACTCAAGTACACACTATTTAAAAATTTACTATTTTATTATTTGCTATTTGCTCCATAAAAGTCCATTGCTGCTATTTTACGATTGCACTTAGAAAAACAGTCGTATCTTTACGACAAAATCAAACAAAATTCCAATCAAAGCGTCTGTCTCCGTCAACAGACGATTCACACACACAAGCCGGGCAAATCGTTAACTTTTAAGTTGATATCAAGTCTTCGACAACTTTACCATCGTCGACAACAACGTCAACTCATTACAAATTGAAAGGCCCGCTTGTAGTGCCAATAAATTTTCATTGCCCTCAATGACAGTTCGAAACTTGCCGCTGTCATCATCATCAACATCGTTGTCGTCGTCGTAGTCGTAGTTGTCGAAGTCGTCATGAAATACGTTCCACCGTTTCACCGTCGAATTGAATATTAGCAACCCACCGCGCAGCAATCAAGTCGCAATCGTGTTTCTAGAATATGCCATAAATAAGCCCGATTATGACACTCAATTACTCATCGAAGTGCAGAGATAGTACATTCGGACAAACAAAGGTGAGGTGAATACTAGTTGATTCTACCACACTATTATTTATAGCCCCAGTCGATGGCGGAGTAATTTATGGAAACATTCTCCTTCGAGTCAACCGGAGGGGACTCCCCGACTGTAATGACGTCTTTTTCTTCTCGTTAACGGAATGACGACCATAAATCGCGTATTGAATTAAGTCATAATGGAAAAATACCGTTGTTACTTGCAAGTTACTGGTTTTATTTACGAAGAGGTAACTTTGCGAAGGCATTTATCATAAATGCGCAAAAACAGTCGAGGAGAAACGACCAAGTTCCGGTGGATTTGCAGCACCTAACCGGAAACTACCATTAGAAGTAGGTACTACAACTATGCAGTGCACTCCGTTTCTAGCAGCATGTCAGGTCATATTCAATGACATAAAGTGTACACATTGCTTTTGGGGACGTTGCCGGTTGTTTGTTGAGAGGAGGAGCTTGGAAATTAATGTCGAACAATTTTCATTTTGCAAGTGTTTCCGCACCGACAATGCAGAAATCGTTTATCACAAAACTTAATAGACTTCCTTTCTTGCCTGTTGGCTCATTGAATTGTTGGGTTGATGGGTCTGCCAAAGAAACCTTTTGTCGCAACGCGAGACCTATGGGGTAAAAGTTGAGACATTTCTTGGCGTTGGGCAGAGGCGTTGAGACTATGACCTCGTTTTAGTATTTAATTTAGTTCCTCGACGAATTTATTTGTTTGAATGAAAGAGGGAATGAATAAGAACATTTTATAAATTTTTGACTTTCTTGCTAAATCAGGTACAAGCTATGATGTGACAAGTTTCTATTATATTTCCAATTCTGTTTATGTTTTAAGAGTTCTTAGACTATTTGCGCTCATAAGAAGGAGTATTAAGGCAGTCCCGGTAGTATACGAGTAGGAATGTCATTTAGAGAGTGCTTCCAATTTCAATAATATCATTTTTTGAAAGAAAAGCTGCCCAAACCTGTTCAAACGCAGAGAACGAGGCAGAAGCATCGAAAGAGCTCTGTGGGCTTTAGCTTGAAGGTTTGCCAGTAGAGATACAGAAAGTGGTCTGTTTCGAATCTTGTGAGAAGCTATTATAACTTTGTTCCTTACCTAGTTCTCATTTTGAGGAAATTCGTACAATATTCCTTACAAAACCCCCCTTCATTGGCTCGTGTTTCTTGGGTCTAATTTTGGGTACGAAACTGAGCTTTGGGTGGGGCTTACGCATTAATCATCTGGGAAATGGACTGACTTTATTCTATGATTTCTTATTCTCTCAGGTCTCTGCAGAGCAAAAGCAAAACGCAAATAAATCCATAGTTACAAGCGGAAATTATAGAGTTAAGTTTATTAGCAGTTAACTCTAAAGTATTAAACTTATCATAATTAAAAGCGCAAGGTGTAGTGGGACTGTGGTAGTCTTTTTTATAGGGTCGAACATTTATAGATTGTTTGGCTTTTCAAAAGAATATCCAATTATATACTTATGTACGATTCTCGTTAATATAGAGAAAAAATGAAGATAGACTCTATAAAATAAGTATGTATGTATATAAGAATATCCCTGATCAGTACCAATGGCAAAAATGATTGAGCCGTGTTCATCCGTCCCTATGGTCACCATTTTTTGGGCCTAAAATTTTGAGCTAGGAGAATGACTTTCATATTTCATTATACATACTTGAAGTCGAAAAAAAACTGTTTTTTGGAGAAATTTTTATTTGAAAAACCGTAGCTTTTCTGCATGTTTTGTATATTTTTTAAATCGAATTCTTTGAGTTAGTACTAAGAAGGTGAACAATAGTTTTTTTCTTATCTTTAACCGGTTGTAGTAAACTTGAAGGAAAGCGGATTTCCCCTACTAAATATTGTAAAATTATGTTATAGAAGGCAAGTGTGCATCATATTATTTTTTGTCCAATATTTAAAAATGAACATTATCTAATAAAAGTTCTTAGTCTCTCATGTGAAAACAGACATTAAACGTTTTACTGCTCACGTGGTAACTAAACTTGATATTCGGATTGAAATAACATATCGATTTTAAACTGAACCCGAATCAGCTCTAAACCCAGAAAAAAGCTTCGATCAATTCAATAGAAATTACTACGCATATTTACTAGGCATACGTAATGTTTACACTTTTTGTGAATCTTATAAAAAATCATAACTCACAGAATGGTTAATTACCACCTATGGATTTCTCAAGAACAATTCAATACAGGTTACGTCTTAAGAAGCTCTTGGACACCTAATTTCTTGAATCACACTTTTTTCTATCTTATTAGCGTCTCCTTCCAAGCTACTCTGTATTGAAATGTTTCTTGAACTTTGGCCCCTTCAAATTCAAGTACATGTCAATCAATAAACTTCTAGCTGCTGTGAAGCGTAGGCAATATCTCAATGATCATTCAGAAAAGATAAATGAGCACTTTAAAAGTGCTCATTGAAATTCGACAACAAAGTCATTATTTTCATCTAAAAATTTCTGGGATTCATGTTTTTTCATTTCTATTTGCTTTTTTTTTTTCATTTTTACTCTATTTTTGAATTTACTTTGAAGTGTGAAATTTGTGCTTTAAGCATATGGCACTTAACACCTCGAATAGATACTCGAAATGCTCATATGTGTCTCAAGTGCGTGTGTATGTATGAGTGTATGAAATACTGGAGAGGATCTTGAAAGTGTCATTTGAAGAGTGTGAGCATTTGCCCATTGCAAAGTAGTATCTAACAACAACAGATGATGTATCTGAAATATGAAACTGACAGAAAAATGATTTTTCTTTTATCCAACCATCCATCATCTGTCTCGAAAAGAAAGATACGCATATACTTGTATGTTTGGCAGGAAAACAAAAAAAAAACAAAACATTAAATCGTTCATCATCGGGTTGCTGATGATGATGATGATTGATTGAGACCATCCACATGACTTGTCACACTTCACTGGAAAACATCTTTTGTCGTGCCATTGCCGCACTATGTGAGTATTTTCTGATTTACGAGCACGGAGTGAATGTATATGATATTCCTAAATGAGTCATGGTAATTATAATTAATAGAAATAATGTAACAACACGGATAATTGAAGATATCAAGCTGTCAGCAGCGCCATAAGCGAATCGAGTGTGAATTCGTCGCGACATCACATGCAATTAGCATAAATTAACTTGAATGTGTCTGCTTCTAAATGGAGGGTAACGTCACGTCTGTGGGGTGAGTAGGTATCTTTGTATGCAAAGATTGAACGGTGGCATTGTCACTGAATCAAATGAGTTTTAAGTTAAAATCAGTACTCGTGCGATATAGTCGTTTGTAAAACGACTTTGGTTGGTTGTCTATGTTTACCTACTTCTAAATACTCTGACCTAACCGATGATCTAACTCAAATCTGGGTAATAACCAACGACCTTGTTAGGTTAGATATTATAGGCATTACCTTTCCGTGGCCTATCCTGGTTGTTGATGTCAACATTTCGATACAACCCTTGCAGTGCTTTAATCCAAAACCAATGTTGCATATTGTAGCATCCAAGTTACTGGTGGGCATACAACGACTAGGATCAGTCAGATTAGTTCCCGCAATGAAGGTTTTGATACTCATTTTTCTATTGAGCCTTAAGAAACGCAGGTTAGGGCAAAGTCAATCGTTTGTTACGCCAGTGCCTTGAAGCTATAGTAGCTCTATTTTTAAGTGATACCAGATAGAAAACTGACAAAATCATTTACTTACTGTCCAAACTGTTTCTTTTGCGACGCTTTAGTAATTATATAGACATACTTACATAGGTGTGTCTAATTATATTATGTAATATCACAATAGTGATACAAGTATAAAAATAACTGATAGAAACAAACCTTACTATCGATACAATGCACGACCTGCCAAATAGTGTTTTGGAATGGTCGATGATAAGCAACAACTAACTTCTTCTTTCCAACCACCCAAAGAAACATTCAATCTTTTTACGAACATATGTTAAGATTATTTAAGTCTAGATCATAACCGGTTGGACCGTATATGTATATGTATATGTATAGTTGCCTAAAGTAAAGTCGGATCACTGTTAAAAAAAGAGACTATACCGGCATTGGATCAGATCCTCAGACGTCATTTTCAAAAACACTGTACCTGTTGCTTGTAAATATTTCTCTGCGGATTTATTTAAGATGTCTTCCAATACATGTAGTACTAATGCTCATTTAAATGTCCTCCTCGAAATTGATTACCCTGAACCCAAGTTTGTACAACTTTGGCCAGTATGCCGACAATTTCGCTTTCGATGTTTATGTTATCTAAGTTGTCTGAAAAGGTCCACAGGCGTTAAATCAAATAGCCAGCGAACTTCAACGTCAATAACTCGATCGTTTCGGCAGATGTGTGTCATGTGGCGTGCGTGTGGTCTTGCTAAATCTACATATGGTTCACGTCATTCTCTTCGAATTTATCCCAAAAATAGTGACTCAACATGCTCTGGTACTGAACTGCATTGACTGTGACACCATCACTTAGAAGAAGTATGAACCAATGGCCATTTAACCCGCAACAAGCAGTCAATTTTCGGTAGTGTAACACATTTTATAAATTGCTTTGGTTGATCTTATAACTAAAAATTATTTTGCGTTAAAAATCAAAAAATCTCGCATATACTGTCGCTATATCCGACAGTGTGTTATTTGTACAGAAAAGAAATAGTCTATGTCTTGTTCTGTTTGGATGGTTGTGTTTCGAATGTTCATGGCTTAGATCCTAGAAATTCTCTTTCTTTATTGCCAAAGTACACTCTAATTTGTTGAACTGACGATATTGGCGTACAAATTTTGTACACACGGTAGCTACATGTTCGTGTCTCATAACGTACGAACAACTCCAGGAAGAATAAGTTTAAAGCCACCCTAATTTATAACTTAATGGGCACCACAAAATAAAGGAGTAATTCATTAAGGGCATACCAACTAATTTCTGTCTTCACAACTGTTTGAATTGACTGCCCAGTGTCCGCCTTTTCACGTCTATCCAATTTGGGTATACTAATACCAATACCAATAGTTCAATCATAGGTAGGCTAACTGAATCCCTCCTCCATTTAGCGCCGCCCATCTCATCCACCTTCCAACGTGTGTATGTTATATTTGTATGCATGTATGTACATATGTATTTAATTGTAAAAGTAAAAATTTAAAACTCTGCCCCATCAGCACTTGAAACACTTCAATACTTCGCCAGCCATCTAAATTCGCCGTCAAAGAATTTCATTCGCAAATTTTCCAATCACTCTCCTTCGGCTGCTGGATGGATCTCTGGAACACTTAACATAGGAAATAACCCAGAACACACAGCACAACTGACAGCCGCAACATCTAGCATGTTACGGCCGCTTTGATCCTCCTGCCAAAGTGTCTTAATAGCGGCTGCCCGATGACAGCGTGTCTGCCATTAAACTGAATTCTTCGTCGAGCGTTGCCGCACTTCAAAAGACCGCTAAGGCGGCGGATCTTTTTTGATGACGACGACGGTTCCGCCGCACAACAGATGTTTCTTCGCCCAGCAACACTCCGACACTTACAGGCTGCGTTGCCTTGTCCCCCTCCTCCTTCCAGTTGTATGAAATAATTCAAAGGCTTTAGTGTAGTTGGGTATTTGGTTTGCGCCGTTATGGATGTTTCCGTCGGACATTCTTCTTCTCTTTTTTCATTTGCCACAACCGCAATTTTTTTCCTCTTTTTATGATTTGTTTACAGACGATTTAACATTTCATTTTCTTTCTTGTTTCAGCTGGATACGAAGAACAGCCCACTGGCATTGCTCGCTCAGACGTGTAGTGCCATCGGAGCAGATACGCCCAACCCCAAACTACTGGCGAACATCGAGAAGTCGACAAAATCGCACAAGTCTGCGGATTCACGGGAAAAGGCGTCGCCAGTAGGCAGTCAGTCGTCGTCGGTGTCAACGGGCTCGAATGAGCATCAACAAGTCAAATCCAGCTTTAAGCCATATGAGTCGAACAACAATCGTTATGACCTAATGGACAATAGCAACGGCGGGGGCGGTGGTAATCAATCTAGTGTAAGAGTAAGGACGCCAAAAAGCAACACAGCAACAGCAACGCGATGCGATTCAAACCAAAGTGCCACATCACAAAGAGACTCACCTGCAACGACCGCGACGGCTGGAGTAACGTCAAACACAGCTGCGCGCAAGACTCCGTCAACGCTGTCGTCAACATCGTCAACATCGTCGTCATCGGCGAGTATACACCAGAATGCTGATCAACCAAATCCTAGTCCACATCGTGCCTCGTCCAAGGAGTCCGGCGGCGGTAGCAACAGTGCCCCATCGGCCCAGAGCAGCCCCGTGTCAAAAATGCCGACATCAGTGTCGGAGGCCCAATACATGAAAGCATTGCATGCCGCCTCTATGCAACCACAAGTATCCACTGCGGGTGGACAGGCTTACTATACGGGCTACCCACCGGGGTTAGGATACCCTATGGATTTGATGACGGCCAGTGCTCTCATGTCACCCCATCATCCCATGTTCAAGGCCGCTGCGATGAACCCATATTTGAACTACGCCCGACTTAAGGGTATCGATCCCTCTTCAATGATGCCTCCAGTGTGTCGAGATCCATACTGCACGGGATGTCCATCGAGTCCACATTTTCTTAACAAAGCAGCTGGACAGCCATGCCCGGCGGGATGTCCTCATTGTGAATCTCCGTCCGCATCAAAGTCCGCGGCGGCGGCTGCGTATGCACATGCTCAGCTAGCTGCTCTCGCTGCCGCATCACAACTTCCGTACGTATGCAGTTGGATCGCTGGTGATGCCGCTTACTGTGGTAAACGATTTGGCACCTCCGATGAGTTGTTTCAACACCTACGAACCCATACAGCCACCATGCCCGAGTCAATGTTAGCCGCAGCAGCAGCCGGTGGTCTGCCGCCCAATCATCCACTCTTTCAAAGAACATACCCGACACCGCCTCTTAGTCCATTGTCGGCGACAGGTCGATATCATCCGTATAGTAAACCGTCCATGCTACCTCCGTCAGCTTTGGGGCCACCACCATCTTTGGCTGGCCTGCCTATGCCACCGCATCCATCACTGGCGCAATACTTCTCACCTTACTCACTATATGGAGGCCCTCGGCTGGGCTCGTCACATCCATAGTAGTTTCTGCAGAAGTCTACCCCACTTTCGTAGTGCACTGTCGCTCCGATTGACACCACGACGCTTGTTGCATTGACAATCGATCTAAGCGATTGTTAATTGTTTTAAGAATTCAATTCTTTTGTTTATACATGTTTTTTTTTTTCTTCAACAGATACAAAGAATTAAATTTAAATTGTAATTTTTAATTGTATTTTTAATTTAATGTTTTATTTTTGTTTTTAATTTGAAATAAATGTACGTTGTAAACTTCATGAATGCTAGTGATACAAACAAAATAAAAGAAAACTTTAAAATAAATGATAGTTTATATAGAAACACAGAAACAAACACACTTGTAAAATTGTAAATTATAAATACTAAAAAAAAAAAACTCAAACAATTACAAAGGTAATAAATTAAACTTAAACTTAATGACAGTTTGGTGTTTTTTTTTTATTTCAGAGGCGCAATGTTATTTTAAAGTCTCTACGGTTTGCTGGTGACTTATGAACATTCGTTCAAATATTTCTTTAACATACCAGGATAATATGTACATATTTATTAAGAACAAGGACCACTGTCGACATTCGAGTAGTCGTTCACAACTTTTCTTGTAATCAAGTATTTTCGAAAATATGTACGTGCATATGTATGTATATGTGTTAGGACTCAACTAACACGGTGGTGCACGAAGGTTATCGTTGTGATTCAATTAAAATAAAATGCAGTGCGCCATGGTCACTTTTTCAGAGATCCATTAGAAGGAGAATAGGGTATCATACAATTCGTTTCAAATTATTTATACATATGTATGTATGTATATAGCTTAATAATCTGTAGGCTTAAGCTACTCGAAGTTGCTGAAAGCAGATGGGGCACTTTTGGGCCAAAAGGCATACGTTAAGTCCTTAAGGTGCAAATCAGTACTATGTGGTCAATATGTGACAAGTGGTAAGTTTTTTTTTTTACTAAAAAGCGCTTGTCGTTGAATATAGAAGTTCCTACTTTTCAGTTTTTGACGACTGAGGTGGACTTGGAAATGTATTTTGTTACATATCGTTAACGGTATCGCACGGATGTAGAACTTCTATAAGCGGGACATTTAAAATCATGCACCAAATGCTTTGATATATTTTCAAAATATTTCTATGCGACACTCTTATTTCTTCCCAAATTGCATTAAAAGAAATTGGAACTTCAAAGGAACATATGTAGATGAAAAAAATGGACTATCCATAAGCATAGTCATAGATACTAAATTCTTTTTCTCCTTTTTTCCTTGACTGATGCTAAGAATGCAGAGCGATATCATTTTGTACCATTGGACAGAATATCCTAACTCTACTCTCTTTGATTTGCTTCAAATCAATTAACGAGATTTATCAAGAATGAATCTGAGATGTAAGGTCAGTTAAAAGTAAATCTTTCTGAAGTCACTTGCATTTACTTGGATTTTTAAGACTTCACCAATTGCATTGAAGTCTTTGAGACTTCGCGAATATCATTGAAGTCAAATCGCGTCTAGACATATAATGTTATAAAAAAAGACACAAACATATGATTTAACAAGATTTAACTTAAAACAAACACAGTAAAGTCTCAAATTTTAATGAATTTAGTGAAGTGTCAAGGACTCAAATGAATTCGATCCATTGAGAAAGAATGTGAAATTCAAATAACTTTATAATAGGTCTTTGAAAAGTCACGCTTAGATGTTTTTTGTTAAATAAAACATTCTTCTACATTCCAACCTAGTAGACTGGAAAGATTCAGCGAAAAAGATTTCCTCTTACGTCCTAAGCAGTGGATGTTCTAAGCCCCGTAACGATTAAAATTCTACAAGCGGCAGTGGATTGGTGCCAACCCTAAGTAGTTCATCGGCAAATTATGCATTTGGCTGCAATTCCTGGTACCCTAATCACAATTCCAGGGTGACCAGAGTGGAAAACATACATGTAATGTTCCAAACTGGAATATATTTGAGCTCAAGTGGAATATATTATTGAAAAAAGTATATAAAAGTCTAATATTTTTTTGAATTATTGGTTTGAGATTCGAGTCCCAGCCAAAATAGCTAAAAATTTGTAAATAGTCCTATCTCTCGCATGTGTCTGACAAACATCCAAGTGTATTTTGTATTTTATATATTTCAATCAAATTTTGGAAATGACATTTTAAGAACATGAGCATAAAATGATATGTATGTATGTATATACAAATGTATAAATATGTATAATGTAACGAATAGTTGTCAGAAGCTATCGCGAAATATTTGTGTTTGAACTTTGTGACTTTTTTTTAACTTTCTTCCATACTTACTGATGTATAGAACCTTCATGCACACAATGCAATTCTTACTTTTTTCTAAAAAACAAAAAGTTAACCTTACTCTTACATATTAGAGCGAAAAATACATATGTAACATTGGAGCATGTGGAATAAAAATGTGTATGTCTTAAAGTGTTCAGACGGTTAAGACATTGGTGGTTTCGAAAAAATTCATTAATTTTTCGATTTAAAACCAAGCGATTTCGACAAGACACACCGCACCACTAACGATCCGCGTCAATACTGAATGATAAAAACAAGTTGTGTTTTTACACAACTCCACATTTTACCCTCGCAGGGAATCCACCACAGGGGATTCAACAAAATGCAAGACAATACAATAAAAAGGAGTAAAACGAGGTGCTCAAACGCTCATTTAATCTGCAGTCACAGACACCGATATTTTTCGGACAGAAGAGTTATGTATTATCATCCAACTTTACTCCTATTAAGTGGTTGGCGTCATGACGAATGGATGTGTAAGTCATTTTCCTTAGAACAAAATATTACTCCTATCTGTCTGATGGCATGGTCATTTAAAGGTCTTTTTAATGATCAGCTTCATTAGCATTTGTTGCTTAGTCTTTTGGAGCTACCGGTGGTTTTTCGACGATTCTACATAAAACAACGTTGTTCAACAATATACCGATTAAATAGCCCGTCATAAACCACTTCAAGTACCAATGCTTCCATGGCCCAATATTTCCCAATAAACTCTTAAATATCGTCAATTAATGGAATGTGTTCTCGCACGCTGTGGGCAAAAAACTGAAGAAAGAAAAAAAATCTAACAAAACCAACCGGAAACCGTCCTTCCCGTAAAGCTAAATAACCTCCTCATGTTAGGCGATAAATTCATTTTTGAAAAATATATTTGCTGCAGCAATTCTGTCATCCGACTAAAAAATATGTGAGCCCACTAGTCCTCCACTAACCGGCAACAGCAGCGGCTTCTGGAATTGCCTATCGCCACCGTTGGATGGTGTTATGGTTTATCCCAAGGTACGAAGCCGGCCACTCTCTTCCTCTCTTCTATGTGGACACAAAAAAGGAGTAGAAATGAAAAAAAAAAAACTATAAATTGAGGGTGGCAAAGCCGTTATTCTCCTTTGCAGTTGGCACTAAATCAAATTTTATTTCCCTAAATATCAGGAATTCCACTGCCCCCGCTTCACCAAACACATACGTTCGCATCCGTGTTACCCCACTTGGCTTGCACATGGTGTCGATAAATTTAATTTATGTTCCTCATTCCAGAACCGGCAGCCATAGCTCTATGGCATGGTCATACTCCGGTCTGACGTTTATGTCCTATGGCTGCCGGCATACAGTTTCTGGGGGCAGTAAATCGCTACTCGCTTGTATGGGGGTGCGAGTGCGATTCAGTGGTTCGGGATATCTGCCCACACTCACGTGAGAGGAGATTTGAAAATCTAATTTTTTTCTATTGAAGAACGGGTGACTGTGAGTGACACCTGACCATGTCGCTGCGCACCGCTCCTCGTTGTGCTACACCTTCGCACATATGTTCCAGGTCACAGCCGGCACTGAGGTGTAGCCGGACATTTTTTACGATTAGAGAGGCAAAAATCCTCGATTGCAATTTTTCATTCGCACTGATGGCAATGGCAACGGTAGTAGGTGGTGGTTGGACATGGCAACCATTGCACTCTAATACGTTAATTTATCATTTTAAATCGCGCGTCACAATGGTCAAGGATTTATGGTTTAGAAGGTTTGTTTCATGTTCCAGGAAATTGGCGATATTAATAGAATGAATAGGAGCGGCTGAAGTGTTGATGGCTGTGGATATTAAGAGTCACGTTTAACCTAGTTTGGGTTTGCACCGTACATCGTTGTTGCGTATTTTTTTTTCTTCATACATAAATATCAAAGCAAAATCGAAAACTCTCATCTACATCTACATAACTCTGTAACAATATTCTATTCCCATTGGCGGAGAGAATATAAGGATAAACGAAATAAATTTAAATTAAACTGGAGTATGACGACACATGCCCAGGCTCTAAATATATTTAAGTATACACAGACTACACTAGTTTGCAAGATCAATTGTTACTTATTTTCCTTATTTATTTTTATCAAAATCAACTGCAAGTTATTGAATCAATGGAACGGTCCACAGAAATGGCTTGAAGTTCTGAAGTTCAAAGACTATCCAGTTCCAGTGCCAACCATATTGTAAGTACTTTAGTGAGATTAATCTCTATGTCCAAACGAAGCGATACAAATAAAATAAAGTGCACGACTGGGTCGTACGTACTTGCACTGTAATGCTATAAGTGTAAAATTTTATCAGGATTGAAGTCCAAGTCTTGCTCTTCCCAGTAAAGTAGGCGTGGCATTCCGCGTTTCGATGGAATAATAGTCATAACATTGTAGGAGTTTATTCAATGTTTTGTTTTTATAAAAACACCCATAAAAAGTGGGCGTGGCCAGATAGAGTGTTTGAGTGAATTATAGAAAATTTGAAGGTCTATTACTTTGCTTAAATATTTTTTTTCTCAATTTCTAATAAAAATTTTGAAAAAAAAAAATATTTATAAAAGTGGGCGTGGCAATTTCAAAATTTGGTATGCCATTATTCTGCACTTGTCTTATAACCTAGACATATTAATTTTTAACCCAATCGCCGAACAAATACCCGAGAAACAGCTGATTTTCAATATTACCGTTATTCGAATTTTTCGTGAAAAACGTGGTATGCCACCTCATAGCATATGCCCAAACTAACTCACACATCTAATTTTATCGAAATCGTTAGAGCCGTTTTCGAGAAAATCCATTTTAACTGAAATCGGCCTTAAGTAAACTACCCTTAATTTTGAGGTTAGAATGAAAATTCAAATTTCGCCTCTAGGGAATATCCCACAGACCCTATATATGAAGTTTGAAGCAAATCCGTCCAGCCGTGTAGGCTGCAGTCGAATATACAGACAGACAGACTGACAGACAGACGGCATTGGCGGACCTACTTTTTTGGACTTCTCCATTATAGTAATGTCAAGTTTGATCAAAATCTCGAGTTCCAAATTTTGCACGAATACAATACTTGCCCTATAGGTATAGGTGCAAGTAAAAAACGAATGCAACGAAATGCAAACGATCTGCAAGAGGATATTTCGAATTGTCTTTGTCATCTTTCAGTGCTCTGAGGCCATTCTTTCCATGACCTAGAAAATCTTTCTGGTTTTTAATTCAGTAAATGAAATCCAGAGATTTTTTCAAATTATATAGTATAGTACTCATAACCAAGATTATTGAGTCCTGCCGAGCCATTAACCCAAACCACGTCGAAGTAGGTCAAAACATTGACTCCTTTTATAAGACTCGGGCAATAAAGTGTATTTTTGTACTCCCTGTCTGTCTGTATGTCTTATCAGCTGCAGGCCAAACGCGACTGGATGTCTGTGGTGTTACACCTCGAAGGGAAATCATTCTGACGTGGTAATATGACGTATAAAGTGGTGAGTGCTAATGAGAAAAGGATATTTTTTAATAATGTCTTAGTCGCGATGTATACAAGTTGCTTCAAAATATTTAGAGAAGCGAAAATGTGTCAGACAAAGAAATACAGTGAAGTAACCGATAAGCTAGCAGAGTATTTTGGAAGTGCCACATGCGAGATGGTCAAACGAAATCAGAGTGAGTGGCTGACTGAAGGGACTTGGCTCGTACAAATGTATGCATTTAGGTCACGTTCTGGGACCGAATTTACAGACGAAATTAGGGACGTTGTAATTTAATAAATGTGGACCTCATGAAGTATTGCACAGTGGAGACAACACAAGCTATTGAAACTCGAGCTGCCACATGTCAACCATTTGGATCCGATCTTCCAAAATCAACCAGTTCATGGCCAGAACGCCCGTACGCCCTTAAAAACCAGTTCACCTATACTATGCGGGACCCTTTGTAGGCACATTCTAAGTTAAGTTAGTTGTTACGATAACGAACTCTACCGCTACTTCGACAAAAAGGACTACGATTAAGAAGAATATTTACACTAGAAGGATTTTCAAAAACAATCGTGTCAGAGAAGGGTCTACAATTTGCTGCTTCAGCTGTCGCAGATACATATGTATGTGTAAACTTAGAAGATGGCAAACAACTTTTCCAGACTGCCGTAAGGTTATTACTGTAATGCTGATTTTCGTAATACACCTGAATACTATATAGAGGCTGTGCCGGGTTAAGTCTTATCGTGATTAATACTGAACAAAAATACCATGACAGGCTAACACGACTCACACGTCATTTATCAAAAAATCCATAGACAAAAAAGTACCTCTAAATGAATCACCCTTTAAATATAACAATGTACATTATATTAGTAGTTCCAAGGACCGCAGTTGTATTTCTCAAATGATAGTTTATAAGTCAATAGTTTAATATATTTCTATTACGAAGTGTCACTCTTAAAACAATTTTGTCACTATGTGCTGTTAAAACAATGTCCATACAAATTAGAAGCAGCAAATACAACAAGATTAGTTCTACAAGAGGCAAAGGAAATAAAGTGCACGACTGGGTCGTACGTACTTGCACCGTAATGCTATAAGTGTATTATTTTATCAGGATTAAAGTCCAAGTCTTGCTCTTCCCAATAAAGTAGGCGTGGCATTCCGCGTTTCGATGGAATAATAGTCATAACATTGTAGGAGTTTACTCAATGTTTTGTTTTTATAAAAATGCCCATAAAAAGTGGGCGTGGCCAGATAGGGTGTTTGAGTGAATTATAGAGAATTTTAAGGCCTATTACTTTGTTTAAATAATTTTTTCTCAATTTCTAGTAAAAATTTTGAATAAAAATAAGTTTTATAAAAGTGGGCGTGGCATTCTAAAATTTGGTATGCCAATATTTTGCACTTGTCTTATAACCTACAAATAATAATTTTTAGCCCAATCGCCGCACAAATACCCGAGAAACAGCTGATTTTCAATATTACCGTTATTCGAATTTTTCGTGAAAAACGTGGTATGCCACCTCATAGCATATACCCAAACTAACCCACACATCCAATTTTATCGAAATCGTTGGAGTCGTTTTCGAGAAAATCCATTTTAACTGAAATCGGCCTTAAGTAAACTACCCTTAATTTTGAGGTTAGAATGAAAATTCAAATTTCGCCTCTAGGGAATATCCCACAGACCCTATGTGTGAAGTTTGAAGTAAATCCGCTCAGCCGTTTAGGCTGTAGTCGAATATACAGACAGACAGACAGACAGACAGACTGACAGACTGACAGACTGACAGACAGACAGACAGACAGACAGACAGACAGACGGCATTGGCGGACCTACTTTTTTGGACTTCTCCATTATAGTAATGTCAAGATTGATTAAAAACTCAAGTTCCAAATTTTGCACGAATACAATACTTGCCCTATAGGTATAGGTGCAAGTAAAAACCTGAAGAGAATTTATGGATCCTACATTCCTCGATTGTCATCATCAGTGTCACCATCATCATCGTCATCCGCGATCAGCCCACCACCTAGTAGCTACCGACTTCTTGGTTGGTCTGCATGTCACTTTGGTGCTGTCGACATCATTTTGTTTCCAAGCGCTGCCCTTCTTGGCAATGCTCATGTATCTTCCACCACCGCCATCGCCGCCGCCACCACCACCGCTGACGACTTCCGTTCGTGTGTGGTGTGGTGTGGTTCTCCTCGTAGTAGTCTTCGCGTCGTGCATCGTGCAAAATTATCTGGCATCTTACTCCGTGCCACTTGGGATGCAGGGTTTCTTGGTGGTAACAGTGGCGATGGTGGCTGCGGCGATGCATGACCGCAGATGAGCCAAGTGATATACAACGAGTACTTAGGAGCTAACTGCCTCTTTATGTTCCTTGGTTCTTGGGAGGTTTTTGTTTTCTTCGCGAACCGTTTCGCTTCTTCGCCCAACAGCAGCGTAAGATAAAGGCATGAAATGTGCATCGTGATAACAAAGGTGAGATTGGAACGACGACAACTCTTCGAATCCCCCCCCCACACACAATAAGACAACCAAAGGTCTATGTGGCGAGAAATTCTTTTGTTCAAAATCCTGGTAGGTCTGTGGTATAATGACAACGCTTCGGTTTAGTAATGTTGAGGAGGGACATTCTTTTGCAGATTACTTTTATGTTGAAATAGCTAATGAAATGCAATAGTGGGAAATTTTTGTTAGCAACTTCAAGGTGAACCTTGAACATGTGAGAAGTTCTGTGTAAGAATCTCTGTACGGAATAACTTTTGTTTTGTTTTGTGGACCTGTGGTATAAGTTTCTATGTTAAGGTGTTAATTGATTGTGCTTGCCTTCGGTATGGCCAATTGAAATCTATTACATACACAGTTTTTAAATGATTCCTGCCAGTACTGTCACTGTTAAGGATTAACAAAAAGATTCTCTTGAGTTGAACACGCATTCAGGTAGTGCTTATTCCTAAAGCTGGAATGAGCGATCATGAATCAGCACATTATTTCAGCTTCTCTAGCTTCTCTACTTTACTTTTATTATTACCTAAATCAAAACATTTAGTCTAAATAATATACTCGAACTATGTACTTCCTTAAACGTTGAAGCAGTTTTCAATTGTATGTTTACTAAATCCATTCAAGAACCATGAACAGTGAAGTCTTAAAAATATGGAATTATGTAGTTTCATAGGTAACACCTGTTAAAAATAGGGAATATTAGATCCACTGTAAAGGAAAATGAGTGAAAGTCCATACCTATCATTTCAGACTAATGACTGTTTTACTTCAAATTTATTTATTTTTTTTTTTAAAATTTATTTTTGTTTATTGTAATTCAGAAAATCTTACATGCTAGACAAAAGTGCTTAAAACTAGCTTAACTAACTTAACTATGTTATGACTATCTTACTGGCCCTATGCGGGCGCTCTAAGCTAAACTTAATGCTTAATCTATGTCTTTCGACGTAACCTAGTTAAACAATTATTTGTTTATTATTGTATTTATGTATTTATTTACTCAATTCTAATTTAAACGAAGAAAATGATTTTTTTTGAAAAACTTTGAACATTTTTGTTTATTTTATATAAAACTTAAGTCTACCTTAAAATAAATTTAAATCTACTTAACCTACTTATGCTAAAAACGTAATTAAATACGTTTTTTTTTTTTTTTTTTATTTATTTATTTATTTTTTTATTTTTTTTTTTTTTGTATAAGCCGACTGCTGTGTTAGCGATAAAACATTAAAACTTACAACTACAACACCTCAACCTAGCTAAATATAAATAAAAAAAAATAATTAAATAAAAAGGCCAGCTTACCATACAAGGGCTAGCTAATGTGCATTATTCTGCGCATTGTTAAACAGGGTGGTGTATATGTTTACCGCTTCTAGAGGGAGGTGTCTGAGCACAATGTTCGGAATTCCGTCGATTCCCACGGATTTCTTACTCCTCAGTGAGACGAAGATCGCTTGGAGTTCTACCTTCGATATGAACGGGGGGTGAACCCTGTCATTGGCGATGGCATTGTTTGCCATGTTCCCTTGATTGAACACGGTGAAACCAGTGTTCTCAGATCGCCATTCTTGCATATCATTTCGAAGGTAGAAGTTGTGCACAAGGACGCGGTTTTCCAGGTCATGGTTCGGGTGAACGCTATCATTCACCTTGTACACTTCCTGGAAAGTCGCTCCTATGGCCTCTACTTTCTCCTGCAGATCTTCTATCACAAAGAAGTCGTCATCCTCGACAGAGTTATCTGGATCTATGCCTGCTGTTGTAAGTATTCGTTCGTTGTTCGTTGTTCGGGGTATCTTAAGACACGGAAATTCGTTGATGTTCTTTCTCCGAAACACCTTATTGATCTGCGGGAACATGCTTGGATTATTGGCACTTATGACCGAAATCTTCCCGTTCCAATGCGCATTAACCGTCATTCTATAATTCTCTTTGATCAATTTTTGGAGATTTTTGATCAACGACTTCAGTGTCCTAACCTCCGAGTTGTGTCTGTCAGCAAACTGCCTGTACAAGGTTTTTAATCTTGACAGGAGTCTACTTTTCTGTCGGTGTAGTGCGTCGATTGTCGCGTTGCGGAATATGTCGACGTTGTCAGTATGTTGATACCGAGGTATCGTACTGTCCATCGTTCGTTTGATTGTCTCGTCCAATTGTTTCAGGTATCTGTCAATCTGCTCGTTTAACAGGTTCCTGTTGGACGGTGGGTAGAGCGAGTTTGAGGAGAGTGCTCACGGTAGTACTCGGGAGAAGCGTGTCCAGCGCGTCCTACTGTAGTTGTAGGTGTGCGTTTGAACAAACTCTTCCAGTTCCGCAATCTCGTTGGGAATCGTTATTTCGGCACTAAGTCCGCAATGGCCACTGTCATACACAAAAGTGTGCAAACAGTTCATCGTTTGTCAGTCCGTGTCGGTCAGTTGTAGTCATACGTCGAACAGCATGAGATCCAGATAAGAGCCGCCTCTGGGAAATGACGGAATATTCGATGCTTTCACATCGAGTCTAAACTCGACATTGTGCTGACCCCACCAATTAAATAGTAGGTTCCCTCTAGGATTTGGTGTATTATTTCCCCAATCCCCATGCTTCGCGTTTAAATCTCCGGCCATGAGATAGTAATTCTCTTCCGACTCCAGCCTTAGGCATCGGAAAAGCGATTCGAGCTCTGAAATAAATAAAGAAGGTTGAGTAGCTTCAGGTGCATAGACCGAGATCACGTACATCTTCTTTCCACTATGGAGAGAGATGCACACGATGCACGCTTCCAGCACCTGGAACCTTCGCACTTCACCACTGTACACTGTCTTGTAACGTAGCTCTTTACGTACGAAGATCGCGACACCACCTCCTTGGGTGGAGTTGGGCCGGTCTCTTCTTATTATATTATATTTATTGTTCCTTAATTGATGTCTCTGAGTTAGCTTAGTTTCGCTAATCAGAAGCAAATCAAGATTTTTATCGTCTAACAACTTAAAAAGTGAGTTCGTACGTTCTATCCTTATCAGTGAATTCACATTCACCGCAAGGATCTTTAAGGTAGTCTCCGCCATGGTACCCATTACGACTGGAAGTGCGCTAGGCCCGGCAGAAGCGCGTAGATTTGGTCAACCCACGTCGCCTGCTCTTGTATCTGACGTTGAAGTTGACCCATCTGCCCTTGAATTGAGAGCAAGATAGCCATCCGATCAGTTTGAGCCTCAGGTGCTTTAGGCACTGACTCCTTTGGAGCAGCCTTTGGCAGTTGTTTTTGCGTCTTGCCCTGACCCGACGCCATTTGGGCGTAGGTCAACTGGGGTGTGACGGCTTGGGAGATTAGAGCGGGACCAGGTGGACGTTTCAACTCGATCTTCTGCTGACGAACCAAATTTACTTTCTTTATGAATTGGAACTTAGGGCAACCCCGATAGTTAGCGGTGTGCCCCGTGTTCCTGCATAGAGCACACGAGAGTTGCTCCTTGTCAACAGCCCTATCCTTACCTAGAGGGCAATCTTCTGCCTTGTGGTCTTTGCTACACTTAACACATCGAGGCTGCATGTCGCAGTTCGACGCGGCGTGCCTGAACCTCTGGCAGCGAACGCATTGTAAGATGCTTTCGCTCCTTCTTAATTTATCCCACCGTACAACCTGTCGAGGACTTTAATGCCTCTTAGACCATCCAGTTTGCTGCTGGGAGACAGCTGAACAAGCTGCCGTGATAAAAGGCTTGACTCCTACGAAATCGAGGCCGTCGCACTTTTTATCCTTCAGCAACTTAAGGATCTCTTCCGGCTCGGTAGACGGTTCCAACCCCTTCAAAAGCACCGTTTGGAGCTTTTCCTCTTTCGGGGTGAAGGAGAAGAACTCCGTCGTCGAGTCCCTCAATACATTTTTAATTTTATGATAGTCAGTTAAATTTTCGCACTGAATAGCGTGCCTATCATTAGAATACCTAATTATAGTAAATTTGTTGCCTATGGCCGACTTACATAGATCCTTGGTCTCTTTTACCTCCAGTTTGTAGGTGTTGATTGGTGTAACCCGTTGCTTTGTTGTTTTTTGCTGTTGTTGTTGTTGCTGTTGTCGCTGCTGCTGCTGCTGTTGTAGTGACTGCTGCTGTTGTCTCTGCTGCTGCTGCTGCTTTGGCTGCTGCGGCTTCTGCTGCTGTTGCTTTGGCAGCTGTTGTTTTTGCTGCTGCGCTTGTTGTGGGGGCTTTTGTTGTTGCTGCTTGGTTTGCTGCATCTGTTGCCCTTGTTGTTGTTGTTGTTTTAGCTGCTGGCACTGCAGCTCTTTTCTTTTGAACGTGGATTTATTGATTAAGAGTAATTTTCCGATGGGGTTAATGATCAATGGTACCCTTTTGACCTGCGTGTTTAGATTGGTGCCAAACAGACTTTTGCATGCATCTTATTAAGGTATGTATTATCACGTGGAAATCTGTTTTACTTGATATAAAACCACTTGAACGCCGCCGTGGCTCAAGTGGTTAGTGCGTTAGACTAGGGTTTCAAGGTTCAAAACATATAAAAGTTTTTTTCACGGCCCCACCTCAAATTCAGCTCCTTCAAAACATATGCATATGTATTTAAATCTTATGTACAATTAATCAGTACCTACTATATCAAATCAACTGGATTTACACATATGTACATATGTATCCAAAACATAAAAACCCTGAAGACGCTGCTGTCCTCGCGAATGTCCTCCTCCTAACCAGGCACATGACAAATTCGCTTGAGCACTATTTAATTACAAAAATAAAATCAGAATAAAACAAGCAGAGTAGAAGTTCCCCCAAGAGAGGGGGAGAAACAATTTCAAAAATATATTAACCCTACATCACCCAATAAACCGCATCAAATGGGCCTTGACAAATCCCCCCACACACGCAGGAATAGAAAGCTACTATACATCCGTGCTGCCACACAGCACACATCGTGGCGCAGCAATCATCCAGAAAGGATGTGACACGCCATAGCCACACCTGTCACCGATGCGTCTTCTTTAACGTCAGACATTTATTTAAGCAGCAAATTGAAAAATACGAAAATAAAGGAAACTTTCGCCCCTCCCCACGTGTCGACCATCGGGCCAAACGACCGACTTAATTCTTGAGTAATGCCCGAGGCAAAATATTTGCTGTTAAGTGCTAAAAATCTCGGAGGGTAATAAATTTCCCTGTACTAGGAGGGTGGGGAGGAAATAGTTTTCCACTCGTTGAGCCAGCGTAGATTGGGTCAGCCGGGGGCTGGGGGGCACACCATTTCTTGTGCACGCAAATTGCCAACCCTTGCTCCTACTCCGCCATTTCGTATATGGGATTAACGACAGCAATCCGAATGCTTGCATGATGCATGATGGTGGCACATAAATTACAAATCCGAGGTTAGATGCTGCGTGCAGGCGTGCGTGAGCACGAGCATGCACTGTCGCACTGGTTTGGACACCGTCGGAGTTCCAATTCAACTACTATTAATTGGACCACAAAGTCACAGCGCCCCACTGTTGCTCTCAGGTACACCTTATACTTATAGGTAAACCCCTGTTCATCCCGATGATAGTGTCTGTGGTGGTGGTGATCTTGTGTGGTTTTATACGAATTTAATGGGAACAAAAACAGCATGTAGGCTGATCCATCGCTCTTCTGTATGTTTGTTCGAAAATAAAACATCATCATCATCCAAAGGAGGAGAGATACTCCTAAAATGCTTCATCATAATGGGCTCGTGTGACTACCGCATCGTATACCATCAGCCGCTGGCTTGAGTTAGACAATCGATACGAAAACAGGGAAGCACAAGAAGAATCACATAAAAACCGTTTTTTATCCATTTATTTTTCATTCTTTTAATCAGATATCATTTACAGTAATAAATTTTCATAAATTACCCCATAACTCTTGGGCCGTGCGGGATGAATAAAGTGGAAGTTGAGGTTTCAGCGTTGCGGCGTTGTGGCGATAGTAGCGACCGGCGGCAGTGGCGGGGGCGTTCGCCGGTACTGGCTTTTGGGGCTATCGCATGGCGGGCATCTTCGTGATTTCCCACCGCTTCGGAGGAATTATTGTTATGAAAACAACTCATTAAGACATCACAAAGGCTGCTAATGAGGTTAATTTTTCCTGGTTTCGCAGAGGGCGGCCCGGGTCGGCATGGTTAGGAATGGAAAATAGTAGTTATAGAGTTGCGTCGGTCGTGCCATTTAGAGGGGTAATTGTGTGGTTTCTGTTAAACGGGCCGGAATGATTAAGTGGCACAGTGTAGTATTGTTGTTTAACACGAGAGTTATGATTATGATATTCTTGTGTATTTTGCAATTTTTTGTACTCAAAGTGGTAGTGTCATGTTTCTCCAAAAACTTGAGTAAGATGATGGGTTAATTAGACTTTTTTGATGCCTTCCTCTCAGGAAGAGGTTAATTTAGTATTAGTAGTCACAAAGGTGGATAGTTTGTAACCAGGTATCTCTTCCATTTCATGCCTCGAAATAGTTTTCTTAATATGATTTTCTTAACAAATGTTTCCACTAATAGTGTATCTCATTGAAAGAGATCACTATGTACCATTCCGTGACATCCAAGTCATCTCGTCATAAATACCCACTACGTTGAAGAAATCGCATGACAGTTCGCGATCGATAGCGATTAAAAATTCTTGTATTTTCCGCCATCTGAATATGGAAGGCGTACTCATTAAGTTACACGCCAGAACACCAGAACACAGTATGTGTTCAGAAGTATGTAGTTCAGAAGTGATACAATCTTTCCAAGCAAGATAGATAAGCGACATCCACTCGGTGTACTTTAACGACAATCTTTGAAAAATATAGAAGCTATAATACTTGTGGGCGACGTGACTCAGTGGTTAGTGCGTTGGACTATGGAGCAAGGGGTTCGAGGTTCGAGTCCCAGTGGAAACAACTAAAAGTTGTACCTCTCCCGAACGTCTGGCAAACATGAGAAAGCTTCTCTAATAATAGTAGGCCTCTTCCATTCGTGTGAAGAAAATATAACACGCGCAACACGAATGGCTGTGAGAAGCTAGGCCCTGGATTCCGTTTCATCGACCTGTTGCGCCAAATATTTATTTACATATATATTTAAAACTTGTAAAAAAAAGAACATTCTACAAGAGAATTCTGGTTTTTCTTTGGGAGTCTATGGAAGTTCATGCCAGCTTACAAGAAGTACGAGTGTCGCAGTCGGCTGAAGAATTCAAAAAGCCGTACGTTTATTTCTACATAATCGGAAAGATATTTATCAAGGACTAATTATTACCAGCAGGACAGATAAATCTTTACCCTATATGTGTCTGATCTGGCACCCGTAGCAGATTGATTTGGGTCTAATAACCTATCCCACAGGTTTTTGTTTTGCACGCTTTCTCCTGCATGGGGGATACTTTTCTTTGAAGATGACAGTAGCTTGAATCACGTTGCAGTTGTGGTTTGCCACAGATGCCTTAAAAGAGGTTTTTTTTTGATAACTTCTATGCAGTGGTAATAATATAAAGTTTAATTCTCCTTTAGAAGATGACATTTTAGCTGAGTTCCTTTTTGACATTTAGTGCGAAGGTACAATGGCACTGAAATGAAATTTGATGCTCAAATTGTTAATAGATACCAACAGATGCCAAACGCGAATAATATTTTACAGTTAGTAGTATTGTTTATGTTAATTTCATATATTTTAGTTTTAACTATGGTGTCTATTTACCTATTACATTGCAGAAATTGGAATTGAACTGTGCAACCTGCAATAATAATCAAAGAACAAATCAATGAAAATGTGTACCCCACTTGTTTCCGTTGTATATGTACATATACTTATGTACTAATGTTCCTCCTTCTGTCAAATTAAAAACTATCATACATATGTAAGTATGCTTAAAAGGTGTCGTGTCTGATCGACGTGACGCCTTTTCACTTCATTAGTGTCACATTGAAAAGACATAAAAGATGTCGTTCTGAACCGTCACCCTCGAAGTATTTTCAGTTTAATTCCCTTAATTTCCTTAAAATCACGATTTTGAAATTTCTCTTTTGTACACCCACAACTTATCCTGTCTCATTGGAGAGGGAAAAACACGCTTGACAGCGAAATCCATTACCCTTAATTAGCATTCAACAAATTAGTAACTGCACTCTCACATATCAATTTGATTAATCCCCAGTAGGGGTGTAAATCATACTTCTGACACATAAATTGCATTCTAATTGTGGCAAACATTTGTCTGCCTGCTTCACGAGCTCGAAAGGCACAACGAGCAGTGAGTTAACTTCCTGCTGTCACTGGCATTACCACAGTAAGAGGTCTTCGTCTTCGTCTTTGTCTTTGTCTTCGTACAGCGTTAAGTGAAATGAGTCCGTGGTTGTTATCAGCCCGCTCATCAGAAGGAGCCGGAGCTAAAACAGCAGTCAGTTGGCTGATGCTGAGTCCCATAAATCATGTCAGCCAACCGAGTGACTGAGTGTCGGCATGAATTAGCTTCCACTCAAAGTAAACATGCATCGCGCCTATCATTCGTTCATGGTCCTCAGCTAATTTTCTTTAACGCATCACAAGAAGCCGCCGCTGAATGAAGCGTAAGCATCCATCCATCCGTCCACATCCATCTATCCATGCATAGTGTCTGTGCTGTATTTGGAGGCCTATGACTGTGATCATGTTCTTGTGATGCTGCTGGTGCTGGAGGTGGAGGAAGAATCACCCTCTGTCAAAATGTTTATGTATTCATTTAATCTCGCGGATGCAGTACAAACGGAAAACACTAAAATAAATGGAAATTAAGTAGCTGCGTGTCATGGGGCGACGAAATGCTTATTCAGTCATTCTTTCTCGGTATGCGTTTGGAAAGTTGGGGTGCAGTTGGATGAGTATGACGTATGGAGGATGCAGGAAGATGTCAAGAGGCACGATTACATAGGTCAATTGCGATTATTCAGTGAGGTATATAAATGTGGTAGAAATAGATGAAGCAAATGCAAAGATATTAAAATTGTTAACGGTGAATTATGTATGTACATACATATGTATATAATAACAAAGTACTGTTGATAAACAGTTTATCCTTTCTTAAAGGTGACAGAAGTTTAGTCTTTTTACTTCTACCTATACTTTTAAGGCAAGTATTGGTTTTAAACTTGATATTTTAATCAATCTTGACATTACTATGATGGAGAAATCCAGAAAATCAGGGCCGCTTTAAATAAAAATGGATTTTCTCAAAAACGGCTTTAACGGTTTTCATAAAATTTCATATTTGGGTTAGTTTGGATATACATATGTACATATGTATGCTATAAGGTGGCGTACCATGTTTTGCAAATCACCGTAATATTGAAAGTTAAGTGTTTTTGGGTATCTTCCAGATGATGCTAAAATAATTCCTTCAAATATGAAAATGCCATGCCCACTTTATTAGAACAAGACTTGAGCATTATGGTGCAAGTACGTACGACCCAGTCTTTATTTTCTTTGCATCAGCTTTCATAAATTTCTAAGATGTTACACGGAAAGTACCATTAAGCAATTCTTTGCTGTTTCTCAAGCAATTAAATAGGAAATTTGTTATGTGTATTTCAAGATGGAAAAGTAGTAACACACGGACAAACGGACGGACATGGATCAATCGGTTCGACGATTTAATCTGATTACAAATGTGCATACATATGTGTATTTACTATATGTTGTAGGCCACGAGTCCTTTACATATACATTGTTAGATTTAGGTATAGTTAGTTGTTAATGCTGTAACGTAAGGCGGTGTCTGTGTCTGTATCTAGAATAATCTCTTTTTACTTTTAACATAATAAATATTCATATTTAATAAATCTTCATACTTAAACCATATATGACAATAAATCGTCGGAGAAAGTTCTTTCATATGGTCGCGAACGTGTCACTGACATCCCACTGTGTTCTTCCCTAAGCATAAATGTTTCTACAAAATCGAACCGATTGCCACTTTCTTGAAACAGATCCGTACATATATAAGTAAAGGAGTCCTGTTTCTGTTTTTCAACATACTAAGAGGTTCAAGAAATGTGTAACTCGACTAAAATTATAAATTCCCTAGAGTCACAGTCGGTGCTGAGACTGTCGGTCATATTTTTGATGACTCTATCCAATATGTGCGACGTTATTCCGGCAATAGCATGATTTTTAGCCTCGAGCTCGTCTAAAGTGGTTGGCTTGTTAGCAAAGATTAAGGAGTTGACGTAGCCCCAGAGAAAGTAATCGAGTGGGGTCAAGTCGCCCAAGTCGCAACTTCGAGCGTTGCGTCGCTTGTATGGCACGTAGCGCCCTCTTGTTGGAACAGCTCTAATACATCGATATTGTCGAGCTCTGGCCACAGAAAATCGGTTAACATCGCTCCATACCTGAGATGTATACAAATGCTCCGGGACGCAGAGTCAGACGGGCCACACGGTAGAGGAAGATCTCACCTTAAGTAGCGCGTAGAAGGGGACGTAAATCGACTTAAAGCTTATTATGTGCTCACTCGCACATACTTTTGTAGACATTGAGAGTAAAGTACTTTCCCATCCCAGTACAGCATGGTTCATATAACGTGAACAATAGTGAAGATCATAAAGCAGTATCAGTCACTATATATATAAACATTTTTACAATTTAAAATTTGAGATGAAATATTATATTTGGGCTTTTGTAAAAAAAGATGCATAACAAGAATAAATATCGTTCACTGCCACAGCTACTTTTTTATAATGTCTAACTTCCTATAACTCAGCCACATATAATTTGTTATGTTCGTATGTCCATGTTATTATTCACGTTCACTTTATTAAGGCGAGTACAAAAGATTAGGCATAAAATATTAAAATCAGTTGAGAGTAAATAAAAACAAAAAAAACGATTAATTAATCATCAAATTTTTTTTGTCTCCTTAAAAATAGGCTCCATTTGAAGGAGTATATTTATTCCAACGAACAATTCAGTCATCCATACAATTTTTATAGGAATATTCCGGCGTCCTTCAGTTTTCTCAGCAAATTTTCTTTAAAGAGATACTTCAATATACTCAGCCCACGAAGTGGTAATTTGAATTTCGGAAACAAAAAAATGGGACATATCAGGAGAATACCGTGCTTACACGATCATATTGTTCATTTTTGGTTAAAACGCCGCTCAGAGGGATGGATTTGTGAGAAAAAATTCACCTCTTTTAGAACAAGCCATGGTAAAATGTGCCAAAGTGTTTCGTGAAGATGGATGGATTTTCGAAAATTATTTTCTTCACTAAGTCGATATTTTCTTCAGTAACTGCCATTGCAGGGAGTTTCGGATGAGGCACGTTTTCAACTACTTCACTCGAATGCTCTTGTTTTCGATATTACAGGCTTTATCGAACATTTTCAACGCATGCGCGTAAGCTTAGCGTAGAAAAGATGTTGAAGATATTAATTTTCTTTTAACTACCTCTTAAATAATAATTGTCCTTCGGACACTGCATTGAATAGAAGGCCCATCCATACGTGTAAAGAAGTAAATAACATACATACTCCAATATGATTGTGTGTTTCTTTTTACTTTTTCTGTAATTTCGGTGTTAAGATCCAAGCTGTGCTAAACTTTAAAAAAAACATACAAATGTATACACATACTATGTGTGACCAGGTGGTCAGGCTGCAGCCAAAGTACTAACATCCAATGCACTAGATTCTATGTAATTTTATCAGTCAAGTTCCGCACCGATACCTCAAATCTACATGGGAAATTATTAAAGTAATGAGGGGTTCTCAATCATATGATAGCTTCACCTAAGTATGGTGTATTATATTAATATTTATTATTGTTTTGTAATAAAGTAAAATGTGGAAAAAACTATTTTCATATGTAATTTTAAAGAAAAACAAAAAAGATTATACCTATGATAATAAAACAAATAAAGTGTAATACTAACTCAAGCTAATTAGTTACAACCCAGTCGAGGCAACAATATTTTTCACCATTATACATTATACAACATTTTCATCTGCTAAGTCACAGTCTACATAGGGCGGGCTCTGATGTAAACTACATATTGTACAAAGGTAGTAAAACCCGGTTTCCACTAGTTTTTTTATACAATTTTTTATTTCCCATGTCAGTGATCTCAAACGTCCACTCCTTCGAACTACTTTCATTTCCATTAATTTCACTATTTTGCCACCTCTAACCCATGTTTAAAGTTGATACCTTTCGCCAATCTTACATCGTATCATTATTCAAAAAAACCGGGGTGGGCCTCCTAACATCATTTGTTTGATCCTCTCTGTGTGTGCCTACTTTTTCATTCGCGCTCGGTGTTAAACACATTGCAACTGGCGCATTATCGTCATCTATGGCTGCCGGGCAGTCGCTGCTGTTTAAACCTGTCCCGAGGTGAAATGACTCTAATCTCTCAGATGAAATTGCTTTTGGTCTGCTTAGTGTGACACCTCCCTGAGATGTAATTTATGATTTTAATTGCAGCGTACGTCGGCTCGTACATCCACTTAAGTGGCAACGGTGTGGAAACCCCATTGTTCCGGTTTTCGAGCAGCAGCGGCCTGGCTGCTGTGTCGTTCGTCGCCTCAGCCTCTCCAGTGTTTCTGGAAGTTATTAATTTTTTTCCTCGACTATTTTCCCTGTCAGGTTAGTGAAACAAATTACTTCATTGTTATCACCATCGGTCTGATTTATGGACAGACACAATCCCTATGCGGCTTGGTGGACGGTTTTCATGATGCGTTGTATCTCGGCTCAGGCCAGAGTGCTGGGAAATTAGCAGTGATTAATAATTTTAAATTGTCTGTCTATTAAAACATTTCCGGTTATTAATTATGGTAATAAATCATTGGAGGGAATACTTGGTCGGGTCGCTATTTAACTTGCTGATGCATGTGCATGAATAATGTGACAAGACTTTGAAGGGTGTGTCTGTGAAATGGGGATTAAGTGAATGCATTAGTTCACAGACTATGGTGACACAATGGTAAAAGTGGTAACTTCTTTACATCGTAATAAAATACATTTCAAAATGAAAGAGGTGGAATAAGTGAACAACGCCTTTTGACGAACATGTAGTGAACAATCGGGCGCCGTGGCTCAAGTGTGTAGTGCGCAGGACCTTGGAGCAAGGTATGCGAGGTTCGAATCACAGTCAAAAGACCTAGAAGTTTTTTTCACGGCCCCATTTCTTGCGAACGTCTGACAAACATTTGAAAGTAAAACTGTCATAAAAAAGCTCCTTAAATAACAAAATGACCCTTCGAACACGGGATTAAACAGTAGGCCCCTTCCATTCGTGTAAAGAATATAACACCTGCAACATGAATAGTTGTGAGAAGCTAGGCCCTGGGTTGCATAGACCTGTTGCGCCAAAAATTTGTATTTTTGTATTTTGCATAGAGAATATATATACATAGGTACGAGAGTATAATTGTCATGGGAAAGTTTCTAAACAACAACCATTTCAGTAGAAATCAAGAACCTTTCTTTTGGCAGAGAAGAAAACCACTACGTTCTTATTAAGGTCCTATATTAAACAACTAAGGAACGTTATGGTGCTGAAGTACGGACTCTATTGAAAGTGAAGATACCCTCAATGGGTTCAACAAAAAAAGTTTAGATAATCTTTGGAGAAGAAGGTTCTCGACACACTTTATGAGCTGTACAGTGACATCGAACTTGTAAAAACGTAAAGAAATAAATACCTTGCCATAATTTTTAACAATCTCAAATAGTGATTCCGGAACTAGCCAAATTTTTAATAAACTCTGACACAAGTGGGTAGCCACTTCAAGCGAAAATGTCCTAAAATACCTGTCACCACTTGATACTGTCAAGATCTGCTTAAGAACTATGTGTGGATTGGAACAGTAATCCTTTAAGCTACATACTTGCTTAGATTCCAAATCAATTTTTGTCTGTCTCTTGCCGATTTAACATCACTTCCCATTATATACCGCACAGCCACTACGCCACTACCACTACTCATCGAACGCTTGACTTATTACGGAAACGTCAAATCTAATGAAGATACTCATCTAGTACAGATTGGAAGGTCCAGATGACATAATCCATTCCACTAGCATCGTTGATGCTTTAATAAGACACCTCCGAAGTTCACATAGTGGGTGTTCGTTACACTCAACTACTGCTCCAGCTATCATCTGCGCGATGATCGATCGTCGTATTCCCGATAGAGAAGTGAATTAATTCTTGTCACGACACTACGAACTCGTATGTCGTTTCACGCCAAATTTATTCCCTGCGCATTCGGGATTTTATGCAAAGCAACTCTGTCAAACTTTTCAAGGAGGATATGGCCCAAGAAGTCGAGCCCGGAGATACACCGAAGGCGGAACATGTCTGTTCCCGAGCCAAGAGACAGACAAATGATCTTGTTATACTGATCGTAATCTGCAGTGTCTGCAGTGTGCCTCTCTCACACTGCGGTAGCACTTTGCTAGTAATTCGCTGAGGACGACATGAAATGTATCCCATAAATTTGCGCTCCTCGACTGCGGAAAATGTGACAACATAACGAGCGAAGTAGAGATTGTGTGTGCTTTGTGGCAGCAGGTCGATGGTGTTCTCCAAGCAGTCACCGTGCTGATCAGCTGGTGGAACCAACTGATGGACTCTCGGTGTTGTGAGATTGGAGCAATGGTAGCATGTTTCTTCGCCCGCTAGGTGCTGTGATGTTCATTGGAATAGATTTGTATGCAAATGAGGAGCAAATGTTTGCAGTGTGTTTGGTTGGTGGTCGTGGTGCGGATGGAATTTGTGTTTTTTTTTTCGTGGATGTGGTACAACGGGAAAACGGTGCTAGGGATAAGCTCGGGTTAAGTGAGTTAACACAACTATTTCTGAATGCAACCGAGTTGTTTGTTGTAGGATCTTTAGGCACAGCGGTATGGGTTTCTGAAAAATGTTTAATGTCTCAGACGAACCTGCGCAATGATCAGTTATAAACATGTTCCACTGGACGCTGTAGTCATAGCCCATGAAATGAATAACACCTCGGAATCTAGTAATGTTTTCGGTAACGACTAAATAGAAAGTATCTCTGACTATTACATTGAAACATGTAAAATATTGATTTGAAAAGGCCACCCCAATTGCAATAGCATTGGATCGAAAACAAGTAATATGAAACAGTCTGGTTTGCGGACTAGGTTACCAAGCTCCATAATAGTATTTATTGATTCTATACAAATGTTCCGGTTCAAGAAATGTGTTAAAATAGGCGCATTGGCCTGCTGCAGTACAGATGAGATCTTTCTCGTCAGTTTAGTAGAAATTATATACTACCTATCAAATGTTGCCTAAATGTTCTTTAGGTAGATTTGATTATCCTTTATGTATCTGCAGATTATAAATAGTTACTCTTCTTCGTTTTCCATTGACTTTGAAAACATATTAAGATTTGTACCTATTAGGTGATACTACTTGTCGCACAGTTTACAATATACATAAATGTGAATTGGAAATGAATATTTAACTGATGTGCTATCCCGATAAGAGACAATTGGTACCTTGCTTTTAACATGATGAGACGTTTAAGTCCTATTTTTTTCTCTTGAGGCTAAGATAAAGCCTACCACAAACTTTATTCGTATTGGAGGCGTGAATAAATTCTTAACTCAACCTAGAACTAGAAACCATTTGTGTGATAAACTTTTGTTTGATGTCAGATGAAGCAGATTGTCTAGTGCTACAGAGGATGTAGTGGTTTCGTAATTCCTAAAGGATATCCTCCTTTGTAACTATCTCAAACTTTGTACCAGTCGATTCCTCCAATGCTGCGAGTATATGCGTTATGGGTCAGCAAGACTCTTAATATGACTGCAAACTAGCATGTGTTGTTGCTACCCTGGTATCAATAGATATTCTTACCATGCAGACTGTTCGAAGATAGCATAAGCCGAAAAGTATTGCATTGCTAATTGAATGGGAGAAACTGTTGCACTACTTAACTAAAGGTAAGTTAATATTTAAACTGATGCGAAACATTGAGTGGAGGGTACTATGTAAGCATATTTAAGTACTATACAACGTAAATAGTTAAATGCATTAGAGTGCTGAGATACAGTTATGATCGAAGACTTAACATACGGTATTTTTAGTCCAGCAAATCGAATGGTAAATAGAATAGTAAAGATCTTACGAGAAACACTTACTTAGATGACACACTAATCACTCGGTAGTGACATACATATGCCCGAAACGATATCCTGCGATAGTGCATAAAAGGTATTAGTAAAAACTTATTCTGTTCTTTTGTTTCTAGAAATTAAAATTATCTGCATAACACTAAATACTTGAGTAGACATTTTTAAAATCATCCAAAGGGGAACCAGAATATTCTCTGTAAATGCTATTATACAAAAGTATTACTTGTATTATTTTATTTTCAATTTCAAGTAAATAACATAAAGATTCCTCTCACATTTATTGCCGATATTATTCAGGCGCAATTAAGTCCCCAAGAAAAAAAATGTCACCATTAAAATCAAACGCTTAGCACATAATAATTCCACTTGAATTATGCATAATTTAATTCATCACAAGAATTATTTTTATTGCTACAAAAAAATGTATTCCAACTCAACACCGCTTTGTTAAAGTTGACAGATCATTTGGCGATCACGTTGGCGTGTTCAAAACAGAAGTGGGTGGGTTTGGAAATGAGCCATTCATGAAACATTCATTTGCCACCCATCCGCTACTGAATAATAAGCCCCCTGGCGATCGTAAATTCCCCAACATATGTACATACATTGACATAACATATTTGACAATAAATCGTCGTACTAAGACTACAGAGAGCGACAACGAAACTACTAAGCCCCCTTGAAGAATTAATTAAAGATACGCCATGCCAGGCAAATCTCGAAGCACCGTGAAATTAGCTGTCGCTCCCGCACCATCTGAGTGATGACATTTGGTTGTCTGCCTTTTTTTTTAAATTAATTTCATTTTAGAATTCCGATGGCATGTATCTACCAGCAAATAATAAATAAGGATTATGAGACAGCCCGGTTGAGAGGCAATTCTTTGTTGTCGAGCATCTCGAAACGCATCAGCGGAATCATTGAATTAAGTTGTTATTTTGTCACCGAGACTTGGGGAATATTTATTAGACATGTGGTATTCATTCTTAGGGGGTTAATGGGGGAGAAAATTGAATTCCGCCTTGTGAATGAAGTGGAGAGTAATTATCGCGGCTACTGAATTTTAATTGTTGGTAATTGTTTTGTTAATGAGCCCTTTGTCATTTTATAAAAATAAAGGAAAAGGCCTTTAAATGTACTTGTGATTGAATTTTATACATGATCCTGCTGAGGGTCTACCCTGATATTAACGAAATGAAATCTAGAAAGTAAATTAATGAATAACATTTTTAGGTTTGAAAAAAAATATATAGAAAAAGAAATCTCAAATGAAAAAAATCTCAAATCAGTATTAAGTTTTGAAACAACTGCTCAAGTCACACAAATTAAATTCACTTTCTTGGCATCCAAATCAGTCATCTCAATACAAACAGGACTTCCGAAATCTGACCAACTATAAACTTATGTCACAGTGTTGTAGTATACAGTTTTTGGAAGAAACTAAATTATTTAACTGCTCTCTCCGGTTTCATACTCGTTAACAATCATAGGATTTTGTTAAACAGGCCTAACATAGTAGGTTAGTTGGCCACACATTTTTCTGTCGACCATTTAGCAATCTGGTGGAACATAAGTCTATAATCTGCATACAATATTTTTCATCCATAAGTCCAATCTATAAAAACGAAGCACTTGATGAGAACTAAAGAATTGTCTCAAATTTTTTGGGAATTTCAAAATATTTCAACAACTCGTTTTTAACAGAACAAATTTTGTAGTGAACAAAACTTTAACTTTGACACTAATAAATTCAGTGGTCATTCCAATACAACGAATGTGTATCTTTCCTCTCATTTTTGCGTCTCTACTTTGGAGAAAATAATGCAAGTCAATGTCCTGGACGGATTTTGTAAAGGCGAATTAGATTCAAATTTCGTTTTCTTAAATGGTTGCAGTCTTATTTGTCCCCTTCGGGTAGGGGCTAGAATATACCCGAGGTAGGCATGCCTGTCGTAAGAGGCGACTAAAATCCAATCTCCATATACCGAGTGTATAGCGTATACAAAAACATGCAATGGAAAAAACAAAAAGATTAACTACCCCAGGTGGCAGCCCAGCTATGCTGGAAAATCCACCCTCTTCGGAGGTAGGCTCTATGGATTCTGGGGAGAGCATTTTATTGCACAAAAATCCCTTTGAAAAAAGGACAAAGATATGTCGATCTCCACCACCTAGATCGAATGTCTCCGGGAAAGGAAGTCGGCCGGTTAATCAGGACTCAGTGATAACGAAATGCTACGTTAAAGAGAACAACGAGCTACGAGCTAAAATTAGTGAAATGGAGCTACTCTTCCAAGAGTTGAAAGAGGAAGTTTCTTCTCGAAAAGAAAGAAAACGAGAAACTCAAGAACTCTCGTGTACCGAAAGATTCCGAGACAACGCACAAACCGTCCAGTAATTCAAT
This sequence comes from Xylota segnis, assembly GCA_963583995.1. Taxonomy (NCBI): domain Eukaryota; kingdom Metazoa; phylum Arthropoda; class Insecta; order Diptera; family Syrphidae; genus Xylota; species Xylota segnis. The sequence continues at coordinate 81,370,447 of OY757237.1, forward strand.
ATGTTACGGACGAGGAAGAACTTGCTCGCGAAACCAATCCAGGCTCTAAAAAAAGGCCCAGCAAAAAGCGTAAGGCTGTTACTTCACCCGAAGTCTCACAAAAGTGTGATAACCCCGCTATATTAAAGCAGGCAAAAATCCAAGCGAAACCTCGCCCACCACCCGCAATAAATGTCGTCGGGATAGCAGATTACGGAAAAATTCGTAATCTTCTTGTAAATACGCTGAGGATAAAGCATAATATAACCTCGCGCCGAAACAACGAGTGGAAAATTAACGTAGATGATGCCGATTCCTACCGAGCACTGTAAAATTAAACGCCGAGAATATCCAATGGTACACATATGAAAATAAATATGAAAAACCGCTGAGAGTTTTTGTTAGGGGACTCCACCCGAAATGCGAAAAAGAAGACATTATGGAAGACGTGCAAACCCAAGGGCTCAAAATTCTTGACGCAGTGAATATTTTTAAGAAGGAAAAGCAACTTACAGAAGGAGACAAAGATACCGTAGTCAAACGCGGTCTCCCACTCTTTATGCTTACCTTTGATAGAACCGAGAATGTGGACGACATTTTTAAAATTAAAACGATCTTAAATATAAGGGTTAAAATCGAGCCCATGCATAAAGGCAAGAGAACGATACCTCAGTGCAAACGATGCCAAGGTTTTAACCACACTCAGGCATACTGCCAGAAAGAACCACGGTGCGTAAAATGTGCTGGTACACATCTCTCGGGAGAGTGCAAAGAAAATAAACAGGTCCCAGCGGTTTGCGCCAATTGCAAGAGAAACCACCCAGCGAATTATCGAGGTTGTGAAGTCGCCAAAGAACTCCAAAAAAGAGGCGATACTCTCAAGAAACCGGTACTCCCGAATACTAGCCTAAAATATCCTAAAACCGATAAGCCTAAGATTGTTAGGCCAGTCAAAAAGACGAGACCAATAAAGGACAATAAAAAAATTGCCAAAGAAAGTGGCGCTGGTCAAAGTACAATGAAGAAACCGCCTCTGGTAGGCGCGAGATCGTACGCGCAAGTCGCATCACATGAACCCAATTCAAGACCAGCCACAATAGATCCGGTCTGCCAACTATTATCCGTGATATTGGAAAAACTTGAGGAGCAAACTAAGATAAATCAAGTCATATTTGACAAATTGAGCAAGCTCGAAATTAAACCTCGCAAGACAAACGACAAAACATGAATATGAAACAGTTACTCAAGATACTAACATGGAACGCAAACGGCCTTCTGAAAAAAATTGACGAACTAGAAGTATTTCTACGGAAAAACGGTATTGATATATGCCTGATATCAGAAACCCACCTAAAAAAGGGACCTGGACCCAAAATAAAAGGATACAGTGATTATCACGCACATCATCCTTCGGAAAATGCGAGAGGCGGATCTTCTCTTTACATCAAAGACTGCATCAAGCACTCCGAAAACATAAAAATAGAACTCGACTCTATGCAAATAAGTTCAGTCTCCGTAAAAATAAACCACTTAGACTACCACATCGGATCTAGTTACTTTCCTCCGGGATATAGGCTAGTAGACGACGACCTCGTTCGCCTCTTTGAATCACTCGGGCCTAATTTTATCATCGGTGGTGACTTTAACGCGAAACACACCTTCTGGGGTTCAAGATGTAATACAACGAAAGGGAGGCTACTGTACAAAGTCAGTATGAAGCGTGGTGTGAAGTTTTTTTCGACGGGAAAGCCAACGTATTGGCCAACTGACAAAAATAAAATCCCTGACCTCGTCGACTTCTTTATCGCAAAAGGGCTAGCTAAAGATCTGACGGAAGTCGAAGAATGCTATGATCTATGCTCAGATCACTCAGCAGTCACTCTAAAAATAGGTGGAAACCTAGATACGAAAGAAGGACCGCCCAGGTTAACTAGTAACAAAACTAACTGGGACGCCTTTAGAAAAGACTGGACGGAAAATGTTGCTTTAAACGTGCCGCTAAAGACACCGACCGAAATAGAAGACGAAATTGACAAACTTGTGGAAGTCATTCAGAGTGCAGCGTGGAAAAACACTCCTTTCCGGAAGACAGTAACGCAGAACAACAAAGTTAAATTCCAGCCGGAAATTGAAGACCTCATACGAGAAAAGAGGAGAGCGCGCAAGAGATGGCAACAATCCCGCGCGCCCACAGATAAAACTTATCTGAACCATCTTTGCAACAAATTGAAAAATGTGCTGCAGGATTTAAGAAATCGCGAGACTTGTACTTACCTCGAGGGCTTGACTGCTGAAAAGAGCTCGAACTATTCACTATGGAAAACTTTGAAGTCCGTAAGAAAACCCGTAATGCACTCGCCGCCAATAAGGAAAATTAACGGCGAATGGGCAAAAGAAGACAAGGAGAAAGCGGAATTATTTGCCGACCATTTGGAAGTAACGCTCAAACCGTTCGATGGACAACCATTGATCGACGACCCGAATGTTAACACGGCACCCGACAACTTCAAAGTACAAACCGTATCTCTGTCCGAACTTCGAATGATAATAGGAAGGCTGAAAAATAACAAGGCTCCAGGATATGATTTAATCACTGGCGAAATTTTGAAGGAGCTACCAACAAAGGCATTAGTTAAGCTGCTCTACATTATAAACGCCTCTTTGAGACTTTTATATGTTCCAAGGCAATGGAAAGTCGCCGAAGTCATTATGGTCCAGAAACCGGGAAAATGCGCAAACGATAAGAAATCATATAGACCCATTTCGCTTTTGCCGATAACATCTAAGGTCTTTGAGAAACTTCTGATTAAACGATTACAACCAGTAATTGAAGAAAGACACTTGATCCCGGATCATCAGTTCGGCTTTCGGGTCAAACATTCCACAATCGATCAGGTGTATCGTATCGTATCGTATCGTAATGAAATCGAAGAAGCTCTAGAAGCGAAAAAGATATGTTCTAGCGCTTTTCTCGACGTATCGCAAGCCTTCGATAAGGTATGGCACGAAGGTCTAAGGTATAAGCTAAGGCTAATCCTACCGAAAAAATTGTGTAGAATACTGGGATCTTACCTTGAAAACAGGCTCTTTCGGGTTAGACACGGTACCGAATACTCAGAATTCAAGGAAATCCACGCCGGCGTTCCGCAAGGAAGCGTACTTGGTCCAATGCTATTCCTGCTCTACACAAGAGACATGCCACAAGATGAAGGAACCGTCGTAGCAACGTTCGCAGATGATACGGCTTTGACATATGGAATACAACTTTGGGGTTGTACGAAGCCGAGCAATATGGCTATACTGCAAACATTTCAAAACAAGGCTCTACGAGCAATCGTTAATGCTCCGTGGTATATAAGGAATAGTGATATTCACAGAGATCTAGGAATTGCTACTGTGAATGACAAAGTAATGCACTTTGCTCGCAAACTTCGTACTCGTCTTTACGCTCATTGCAATAATGAAATAATCCGTACTATAGACGTGACAAACATCGAGCGCCGACTACAAAGAACAAGACCGTTCGACCTAGCGCCGTAAGGAAAACCGCATTTAATGACGGTATTAGTAGGTGCCTTCCCTGGAAGGCTACCTACCTAACGCGATTAATACTACAGAAATGAATCGGGCATCACCAATGGTACGGACCATTGGTATCTTTTGAAGATTCCTCACCTCCAGGCGAAACCAAAAAAAATAAAGTGCACGACTGGGTCGTACGTACTTGCACTGTAATGCTATAAGTGTATAATTTTATTAGGATTAAAGTCCAAGTCTTGCTCTTCCCAGTAAAGTAGGCGTGGCATTCCGCGTTTCGATGGAATAATAGTCATAACATTGTAGGAGTTTACTCAATGTTTTGTTTTTATAAAAATGTCCATAAAAAGTGGGCGTGGCCAGATAGGGTGTTTGAGCGAATTATAGAGAATTTTAAGGCCTATTACTTTGCTTAAATAATTTTTTCTCAATTTCTAGTAAAAATTTTGAAAAAAAATAAGTTTTATAAAAGTGGGCGTGGCATTCCAAAATTTGGTATGCCATTATTTTGCACTTGTCTTATAACCTACAAATAATAATTTTAAGCCCAATCACCGCACAAATACTCGAGAAACAGCTGATTTTCAATATTACCGTTATTCGAATTTTTCGTGAAAAACGTGGTATGCCACCTCATAGCATATACCCAAACTAACCCACACATCAAATTTTATCGAAATCGTTAGAGCCGTTTTTGAGAAAATCCATTTTAACTGAAATCGGCCTTAAGTAAACTACCCTTAATTTTGAGGTTAGAATGAAAATTCAAATTTCGCCTCTAGGGAATATCCCACAGACCCTATATATGAAGTTTGAAGTAAATCCGTTCAGCCGTTTAGGCTGTAGTCGAATATACAGACAGACAGACAGACAGACAGACAGACAGACAGACAGACAGACAGACTGACAGACAGACAGACAGACAGACAGACAGACGGAATTGCCGGACCTACTTTTTTGGACTTCTCCATCATAGTAATGTCAAGTTTGATTAAAATCTCGAGTTCGATTTTTTTCACGATTGCAATACTTGCCCTATAGGTATAGGTGCAAGTAAAAAAAAAAATGTCGAAAACAGGTTGCTTAGATCGAAAGTGTTCAATCATTTCCAATAGATGTTCAATTAGGTCTGCCCACTTCTTTTTAATCTATTCGTGAGCGCCGTTCCTGACTGTTCACATTATTCAAATTACCTTACGTTTGCAAAAGATTTAAAGGTGCTCTCAGCTATTTCCACAGTTGGGGATTCCATAAGCTTTCAAAAAATATAAATTTGCATTCTTCCAATGGTGTGGATACATATTAGTGCTATGGGCAGAGTTCTAGTGCTTTCCTGAATCATATGGTACGTCGTAGGTATGTAGTTATTCAAAGGTAAAGCAGCTAAGCAACTTATTCAACATAAGGCCTCTTCAATCCAGTACTTATATACGTTCTGGACAGCCGATATAGCCAAAGCGATGGAAGTATGAGCAATTGGTTCCACGGCCCGTCATATAATGATTATTAAATTACTCTCGCTTTCTTCTTAAACAATTAGTAATTAATTTTAGCAATGATATGCGTCCTTAACGTTGTGGTATACTATAAACACATTAAAACAAGGCTGAGAAACCATAGACTATGTGATTTTACTCATACCATGGATCGACTTTGAAATTGGTTGTTCAACTTTTTTGAAATTGGGTAACATCTTCTCAGATCATACAATGTACACGTACCATGTGTTATGGTCGGTAGGCCTCTTAAGCTCACAATTACAGAGTTCGCTAAAATAGTTGGCTTCACCCGTGGTAATGCCATTGCAGTAGTAACCATGTATCAGGAAGAGATAGAGCTTGACAATAATTACCCTACTGTCATTTCACATTGTTTGACTTCAATATCGAGGCTAAAAGAACCACCCTGTGCGGCTAAGAGGGACTATTCTCCGCCTGCTGCACGCGTGTTCATGGTTTGGCTTGCAGACAATAGCAAAGGGTTTTTCTTTTTCTAAATATTTCCAAATTCAGTTTTTCAGACGGCTTTGATGAATATACATGATGTACATATGTACATATGTACATATGTGCTTTAAACATATAGATGCTGCTTTGGCCAGAGCCCGAGCTGCTTTTGCCATTACAAAGAGACTGTTTTATAGCAGCCAACTCGATGCGAGGGTGAAGGTAATCTGCTACACGGCCCTCATACGGCCAATGCTCACCTATGGCTGTCCGGTGTGGTTCAACGTGGGAGCAAGCTTGATGGAAAGGATTCGGGTTTTTGAGAGGGCTTGTCTTCGGGCTTGCCTTCATTTATACAGAACACCAGAGTCCGAGTACAAAAAATTCTACTCTAATGAGGTCCTTTATAACAGGGCGAATCTGATCGGAGTGGACAATTTCCTGGTGAAGTTGATTCGCGGTCATATTGCAAGAGCCTGATCTTTGGGGCTTACTACCCCAACGACATGTACCACGAAAATGTGCGCCTCAACGGCTTTATCCCCCCAGAGGCGTTTCTCTATTTTGACAGACAAGGTCTGATACAGGATAGAACGGGTACTCCGATTATCTTCCACGTCGCCAGAAAAGCTGTGGATAGGCGACTCAACTACGAGCGAGGCGTAGCACAGAGTACTGAGGATCGTCTCCGATTCAGTAGGTCGGTTTCGGGGCGTGATCGTAAAGATGTAGAAAGACAGCACCAGAAATTTTGGTGGCTTAACGAAGTGAGAACTCCCTCGTCGAACTCGCTTATTTCTGGCTAGCCCTTTTAGGGCAAGCTGGCCACTTTATTTATTTTATACATAGCCTGGCCGGCATACATAGTTTTTAAGGTAGTCGTAGGTGTTTGTTGTAGGTGTCCTAATTATAAGGTAGTTGTAGAGCACAGCACTCGGCTTAATAAAAAAAAAAAAAAACAGGTCGGCTAAAAAAAAAAAAAAAAAGAGCGTATTTAATTACGTTTTTAGCTTAAGTAGGTTAAGTAGTTTAAAATTTATTTTAAGGTAGACTTAAGTTTTATATATAAAAACAAAAAAAAATAGTTCAGCTACAAAGTTTTTTCAAAAAAACATTTTCTTTGTTTCTATTAGAATTAAGTTAATAGTAAATAAATAAGAAACAATTAATTGTTTTAGTTAGGTTACGTCGAAAGACATAGATTAAGCATTAAGTTTAGCTTAAAGCGCCCGCATAGGGTCAGTAAGTTAGTCATAACATAGTTAAGTTAGTTAAGCTAGTCTTAAGCACTTTTGTCTAGCATGTAAGTTTTTCTGAATTACAACAAATAAAAATGCATTTAAAAAAAAAAAAAAAAAACATATGTTCTTTGTCGCCTTGTCGCCTTGTATGACCTCCGATGACTGACTGTACAATGAATCTTTCTAATCTTTGACAACAAGTCGCTGAAGCTATAGTTTTACAAAAACGTCTAACTCCTTGATAAAGCATTTCCTGTGCTTTTAGATTTACTTTCATCTCCTTGTCGAATAAAATATTTTGGCTTTCGTATGTTTTCAGATGACCTAATAATAAACCACCAGATTCAGTGGTGTTATTAAGTGTTAATCATTTCCATCATCAGCGATCATAATCAAAAGACCACAACATCCTGCTCTCTGCCACTTAATTAATTGCTCATGTTAAAGACTCAATTGAAAGTTTTATAGTTTCGCGCAGAGAACCAATTTCCTTCAAAAAACATAAAAACGAAGGCGTGTGTCCTTCGACACAGTCATTTGCACCCACCCACAGCTACTAGCACCATTGGCGATTACTCATAACAGCCATCACTTACACACATGTTATTCCAGCAACATGAAATGAAAACGATATCAGAAAGAAAAAGAAAAATAAATAATCCAGAAGGAAAAACGAACAACAACAAGAACAACAACAATCAAATCAAAGGCACCCCCGACGACGACGGAATGAAAATGTTTTGATTAAATAATTAATTACGACATATTTATACATTTTTATAGCGTTGCGTGCTGACAGATTTATTGCGAATAAAATTAACTGAAAATATTCTCTCGAAAACACCATAAATTCCAATGGAAATCCAAATAAACTTGGCGAATAATGAATTTCAAAAAAAAAAAGAAAGGAAAAAAGCGAACAAAATATTATGCCATCGTATAAACTAAAAGAATAAGACGCCGCGATAAAATGCGAGGTGAACTAATAAAAATGGAACTCACATTATACCTCCCACTCTGGCAGGCAGTCGCCCCCACGCAATAACGCTGAACATACTCTGCGCCGCTACTGTACGATCCGCTCTCTCAGGCGCAGCGTAAATTATGCGACTCTTTTCGAGAATTTATCGCGCAACGATTATGGGACGATATTGTGCCGTCGGACATAAATCAGGCATCGTGTTGAAAATGCAAGTGGAGTGGATTCCTCCATAAATCCACGAATCCACGAATCCATGGTGGAATGTTTTATACTCGCGCTGAGTTCTGCGTGGAGTGCTAAATCTCGGCACTTTGGGACGCGTTCGACCTCAAATTGAGTCCATAGTTTGGCGTATTTTTAGTGAAATTTATTACACGAAGCCAGTTCGTCGTCGTTGTTAGTATTTCATGTTCTTCGCAGAGAATACGTTAATTATGTTCACGTTTTATGTCATTGTTGGTAGTCTGTTCAGATCCATGTTCCCTTGGGGGAAAAATAAGTTATGGGGAACAAAGTGTTGGGAGCAACTGAGTGGGCGAACAGGTGCAATGTCAAATTTTTCATGACGATACGATGGTGATGTTTGTTTTCTATTAGAAGTTTATTTTGTATGGAACGAGAGCGAGTTTTTAAAGCTGTCGAAAGTCATCTGTACTATAGACAGTGGTAAAAGTGGTTAACTAAACAAATCTTTAAGTGATTAAGACATACATATGTTTGGGTAAGTACATAAACATATGTATAAGTACATAAGTAAATTATAGCAAATTGTATTCATGCCTATTTCAAAAAAAAAATCGAATCCAACTGTGCCACCTGTGCTGAAAAACACGCGATGGTACAGTTCGGGAACAATTGCTCCGCACTATTCCAAACATGCACCAGATTTCGACGAGGAAATCCACTATTGAGTTCGACATTTTGGGTAGAGGCCTCTTTATCAGTGCTGGAACACTTGACCTTAAGGTAAATGAGAATCAAAATAAGTACATACCACTATTGACATAACGTCAGCTCCACTCACGTCACTTTAGTGAAAATTCAGCAAAGATTTAATCTAAGAAACTGCTGGTCTTTCGGTTTGACGAAACAAATGCGTTTAAAACTCTTAACTCGAAAGATGACATTTATCCTCCCATTTATCCTCGCTCTCTGCTGCATGAAACCGAGTGTTGAATAATAAGCAGGAAAGCAGCGCAGATATTGAACACTTTCCAAAGAAAAATTCTTCATCGAATATTCGATAGAGGGCAATAGAGGAGGCGGTAGTATTGCGTATAAGCTGTACTAGTATATGGATGTAGTCGAAAATTCATAACGTGTTAACTACAGTGCTTCGCCAACATTGAGGAAATGGACAATCGTGCTCTAGCAAAGAGGATCTTCGAATCACAGCCCCTGGTTCAAGACGACAACGAAGACCGAAGGACCAAGCGCTTGCTCTAGACAACTGAAAGTATTATGAACTGTATTATGATATGTAAAAAAATATTTACTAGCTAGAATTAGTACAATTTTACTTAATGAGCATTGCACACACTTCCTGAAACTTGTTTTTAGAATATTATTTCGTGTGACTAGCTGCATAAGAGGTTTTGATTTTTATTACCTATCGTAAAAATGTATTTAGTTTGATACATTCTTAGTATTGTAAGGTAAGGGGTCTACATAAGCAGGTATGTATTGTTACGTCTTTGCTTTTCTGGCAGTTTGGGTAAGATTATTTCCCAGTTGAACCTTACCAGACCAAATGTTGAATTCTGCCATCGCAGAACTTAAAGAAGAACAGCAACAGCAAACTAAAGAATCATCCAGATTGAAATTTTCATGGTCTACGTCCAAAAACACCGCTCCCGCAGATTACAATGTGAGTGGTAAGATTTCCTAACTATGGAAAAAGAACAATCTGAAGACTTGGTATCTCGAAAATGGCTGTGCGAAGCTAGGCTCTGGGTCCTGTTTGGCTAAACATTTTTGTGTGTATTTTTTTATAAACAAAATAGTTCAGCAAAAGTGAGAAAAAAGTAGAATCTTTAGAAGGGAATACCACAATATACCACAACACATCTTTAGCGTTACAGCTAATGTCAATTTTTTAAAGAAAAACTTTTGTTAAAATTTTGTATTTTCATTTTTTTGTAGATAACAAACCTTTTGTAAACTAGGTGTGACAATAGGCGGGTCAACTCAAACAAACTCAATTTAAAATAGAACACCCCAATCGATTGGCGTTCTTTATCAAAACAAAAAATCTCGCCAAAATGTATAACATTAAGCTCCACTCCAATGCATTCAACTTTCCCGCCAACGTGTGAAAGCTATCCTACCCTTATTTCCGTGCCGACACGAACTGATGACACATGTAAAAGTGACAATTCCCACTTCCACCATCATCGCAGACAAAATTGCACCACATTTTCCACAAGAAAAAAAAATAAAACAAAACGAAAAACTGGGGGAAAAAACCTCGGTCGCAATGTCAGCTCTTCGATCCAAATGACATTCTCGAGGGAGCGGGAAGTTCAAAATGGTTTCTGGAACATGCACGTACCTTGGAGAACCATTTGGAAAACACACCACTAAACCTATGGGCAACCACATCCGAAAAAATGCAAGTTCAAACAGCAAAAGCATTTTATAGCTTTTCACTTAAGGCTGCTGCTGTTCACAGCCCACAACCACCCAGGGTATCATTTTCCTATTAAGGACCAGTTTCAAGGAAAGTGCAAACTAGAAAATGAGTGCGCCCACCTTACCACATCACCCTTCGGAACCATTCTGACAAAGTATCAAATCGTTCTTTCACTTTTTCCTTGTCCTTCTTCTTCCTCGATTTCTTTCGTTTTTCTCGAAAATCATGTAAGATTTCCCGTTTTACAACCTCCCCGATGCAGGATGTCATAAAATTCCTTTTAAGCGCCCATTACCACAACCATATACGATGTTCGTACAATCTCCTCGTTGATGTCCTTTCCTTGTGCCAATCTCGAAGGAGAGCCGTATGTGAGCGCGCTTTGTATGGAACTCCCATGCTGCTTTGTGGTGTCGTCGGTGGTCTTAGAAAATTGCGACAAACGATAAGAAGCCCGTTACGACACGGCATTAACACACACTGCTAACGGAGCAGGGGGATAGGACGCCTAAGAGTAGCGGCAGTAAATGGATCCGGCATTTTTTTTGTTCGCATGTGTCTGGGAGTAATTTTGAGTGAATGGAGCAAAGTGTCAAAATCATTGGTTGTCAACATGATTTTTGACTTTTGCCTTTGTCCTTTCTGACTTTCTGGGCGAAATGCCATTGCAAAGTAAAGAGGATGATGGCAGCAAATGGGATGATATTAAGAGTGAGAGGTCGTATCGAATTTTCTTATTAAAAGTGCCTGGGACGGGAATACTGCTTATCTTTAAATTGCTCCTGCAGTGATTTCTGAACATTCGGATAATCTTGAGCGGAAAACGGACGTGGATAAACGTTTGTCCAGCTCATAACATTTAAATAAACAGTCCTTCGGAAGGGTACTTTTGAATAAATCGTTACCTATACAGAGCCATTGAGATTTTATCGGAAGTAAGTTTAGTTGAAAGTTATATTTTTTGCATTTCAAAAGAATTACATACTTAGATTATAAAGCTATTTAAGGAATTTTTTTATTATTTTGCAATACCAGGATATGGGACTGAAACATTGACCAACCCGATGCAGCTTCGAATTACATTCTTCGAAATGGAAAAGGAACAGTCATAGTGAGAGGATATTTAGAATAAAAAAACTTAATTTTTCTTAGAAGTCTATTTGAAAAAAGATATCAATGTCAGCATGACATTTAAGTGCGTTTAAGAAAATTCGAAAGGAACCTGAATTCGTAAATATGTACCTATTGACTTGGTCTTCAAGCAGACACATTTGGCCTTTTAACAATTGGAAGAATTTAGATGTATAAGTACTTAGTCTCTTTAAGGTTATTTCAAAGGGTTTCTAAATGGTTGTCGATATATAGAACAATGTATGTGCCAACTGTTTTTAGGCCTTCGAAAATACAGTTCTTGACAAGGATTTTCACTACCTTTGCGACGACTGAATGAGGTGGCGCTTAAAGGCAGAGAGAAACTTGAAAGGTCTGCTTCTAAATTAAATTATTATAGGAGTTTAGCTAGAAGACTTTAGCTTGGAATATCTTTTAACTAAAATACCAGTCCAATTACCCATTAAATTAGAGGGAGAGTATATAGGACACCAACGAAACGAAATTAGCATGCATCAATAATCATCTATGTACAATTCAAAGTGGGAATTCACAGGCCTTCTGCTCTGAACCATGGGTGTCTTATATAAATGTAAGATAAAAGTTTTCCATTCATTGCTCTACCCAGCTGGCAATATTTCTTTATAGCCTTTTCATAATGTACCTTACTTCTCTATCTATGGTACTCTTATACCATTTGGAGGAGATGCTTGCAATTCAAAGAGTTTGATGCGTTTTCAGTTTTTCTTTTCCAAAACGATGGTGTGTGCCGTCGGCCCTTGAACAGCCTTCTTGGACCGCTTAACCCACTGACTCGTGAATGGCGTTTTGGGATAAAAGGGACGGAGTGCAAACTCTCAGCAGATACCGATGTACCTTAAAGCTATACATACATAGTTGAACTGCTGGCTTTTATTCTAGTTTTAGCTCTGGTTTAGGTCATGATAGAGTTGAAACTTCTCGAAATTTGGATAGTCTCTATTTCAAGTCTATCAATGAGCTGGGTACTGTCTGTCTGTTTTGAAGGCTGTTGTTCACCATTCTGTAATTTCGTTCAAATTTTGTTGTCTATAAAGTTGCTCCTTTGATCCTTATCCTCGCAGACCATTTGGATGTAGTTGAATTGATGAACAAATGCCTGTTTATTTTTTGCTTTTTGCGTCTTTCTGTTCATATTTTTTTGGTCCTATCATAACGTTGTGTTTTTTTATTTTATTTTAATGTATTCTCATATATTCAACCTAATTACTTAAACCAAAGCATATACATGCATAGAAAGGGATCAATACTTTGCAGGATTCAAAAATTCATTTCTTTGTAGATCGGAACTGACGCATTAGTGTAGGTTGTTCGCAGTACTTCAAATCTAAAAAGACAAGTAACTATTTAGACCTTACAAGATGAATACTATACTTGTAAAGGATCCATATTTTCTGCTTAAATCAGACCGAAACTTTTCTCTGTTCAGTATTATACTTTCAGATGGCGTAACCATTTTCATGACCCAACTTATTATTTATTAACTGCATTTGTCCAAATTCCAAATATCTATTAAAAACCTATAGCCAGACGTTATGTTTCGTGATTCACAATCTAAAGATCTCTGACAGCACCTCTCGCAAACAAATATCTTCATCAGTGGTATTGAAAGCATCTGCCACTTGTATCCAATTAATAAAAAGACAGCTTCCAACTACCCACACATGTTGCGGCGATTTCCTGCTCCCAATCGTCGAGATTCTTCTTCCAAATCCCCATTCAAATTCGAAATTGACGCGCTCTCGGTTATTTATTCACGCCAGCACACTTTGTCTTTCTTAATTAGAGCTCAGCTCTTGATTTATGCACAATTAAGTTGTCTTTAATTAAGTTCAGCTCTGTGAAAACCACACTTTGTTCAGAGATTCTCTGCCTCCTCTGGGCCACAACGGGCCACTGAAAGACCTAATTCCATTGAAAAGAAGTGCCGCCAGCAGTTGAAAGTGCTAATAGAGCGCCTGTTCACGGTCTTTTCAATGCTCTGCTGTATTTCATAAATTATTTTTTTTTTTCGTTCCTTATTTTTTATGGTGATACAGCCGCCCGCGTTCTAAAACAGCAACAACAACAGAAACACAAATCCGACATTTTAATAGCCAACATAAATTGTAATATTAAATCCAAACGAGAGAACGGACGGACGGGCGGTTTTTGGATTGTCATGTCTGTGGGGATTGTTGAATGGGGTTGGATGGTTCGCATCTACTCACTCCTGGCTTAAAAATAAAAGAAGCAACAAAATGCCGCTAACGAAACAAAAGAAACAGAAACTAATAAATAAATTTTATCGAAAGAATAAGAAGACAGACGAAGGAGAGCTTACCACTGAGCACTCAATACAGAGAGAGACAGAGACCCTGAGCACATGGCCATAAATAATATCTGGATATTTGCCATAATATATTGCCTTATTAATAATGTTATATTATGGCAGCAGCATGATGACGATAAACACTGTTGCCTACCGTACGGTAGGTTTTCGGAGGGTATCCGTGGGATGGCCAGTGCATACAGTGCATGAGATATATTGCAAGGATATTTTCCGAAAAGCCCTCATAGGTGGGTGGGTTAGACGTCTGGGGTATGGAATGAAGCGTTGATTTTGCGAATGATTAATGAGATAATTTCTGTTGAGCAGCCAGTGAAAAAGACTTCTTCGGGCGGAAATGGTGATCAGTTTCTTTGATATATGCCATTGCTGTTTGATTGTTTGATATATTTGGGATAATAAATTAATGGATGAATACATAATTAAGCGGAACGAAAAATGCCTTCAAGGACATGTGTCCTTCACATAACGCTAATTGGAAAATCCATGCAGACATCATCAATTGGGCTCTATGTAGATACATACGCTATGATACCTACCCTTGTATTTGTAAATGAATAACTAAATGTAAACAAAACTCAATATAAAAATAAAACTCCTATAGTATGTTATCCGCATCATGGTGGTATTTAGTGTTCAACATTTTGAAGCATAATATGCTTATTCTTGACAACCTGATGAGTCATCCTAAAGATTTTTGATCTACCTGGTCTGTCTTGTTACATATTTCAAAGAACATCTTCTTTTTAATCCTTTAATCTAAACAACTTACTTCAAAACTATGGAAACTCCTCACCAATAAATCAGTAAATGGTGGTCGGTGGGCCTACTGTAACTTGACTTCTCTTAATGTAGTTAACATACGATATTTCAAAAATGTTACGATTTAATTGTCAAATCTCTTTCTTATCATCTTTTCTGATGTTTGAAACACTCTACTCTTTCTGACCATTGCATCGTTTTGTCATATGTTCAAACTGCAAGTCAAAGCTATGCACAACAATCTCTGTCGCACGATGACGAAGACTGTTTTGAGGTGGAAGACGATAAGTTCGATAGTTTTGTAAGTAATATGTAAACATGTACACTCCCATTGAGCTTGATCGGATTTGTAGCTAGAGCTTAAACAGTCAAATATATTTACTGTACAGAGATCTTTGAATCTATCATTTTGATGGTGCCGCCCACAAGTCAATCGATATCTCACTCAGCTATGAGTGTACAATTGTGGGCTAAATACTGGTTGTTATGGTCCATGCACACAAAATATGTTTGACAGTTTCAGTGTAAAGGTACTTAAAACTATGCCTTACGTGACTGACTGTCAATATTACCTATGCGTTTTGCACGATTCTTTCAAGTATGATGTTGAAAGAATTACTTGACAGGCCGTCACTTTATGTAAATATTTTTTTGAAATTAAAAGACTCGTTGAGTTCTTTGCCAGTCTTGATGAAGCAGCGAACGTTCTCCATCATCATCTAGCACAAACAAAGGGGCTTGACAGAGATTTTTAAGATTTCACATATTTTTTAACAATTCGGCCTGACGACTTCCAAGTTCCAGCATCCTTGTTGCTCTTTGATTGGGTGGATTGAACTTTTGCCTACGATGGTATGTTGCTATTGTGTAGACTACGGAAGAATTGTTTGCATATTCTCAGCACCGGCTGTGGCTGTACCAGGAGGATTTTTCTTAGTAGGAGTGGGCATTGATTGAAGCAGGTTTTTTTTAACCTCTTGTGGAACGAACTATAACTATCCCGAAGCAAAAATTAATTTTGTACCACTCAAGACGAGTCCTTCTCGTCATTTGAAAACAGGAGATTCGAGTTTGGGGCATAAATTGCCTTCAAAATCTTGGTTTCTAATGACTGGAATTCATGGAAAAGATTCGTACTGAAATTTGACCTCATCTTCAGTGAGGTGTTTCTCCCACGGTGGGATAATAGATTTGATACCACTCTACCATTCTGATGTTCGCCGGATTTGCGGTTATATAAGGTAAGGTATAAGACTGGAGATGGTCTAGAAACCTACCGAAGATGGTACCCTGTTCAATTATAGTCATTTGACAGTTGTTAAGCAAAGTTTCTGGGATTGTTGAAGCTATTATTCCAACTTTAAAACTTATTTTAATGCGATCTGTGGCAGTGCTTGCTAGGCATAGAAGGACATGCCTCAGAAGGGGAAACCTCAGAGCCATTCACAACGGATCTCTTTTTCGTCCACAGGGGAATTTGACTTTTATTCTGTTCTCCTTAACTCCTGGTCGGCGTGGAGTTAATCGAGAAAGGTGTGGCGGTTTCTTAACAAAAAGTGTCCCTTTGCCACTTTTTGGACCGATAAGGTATCGTCCTCATCCGCACTGGGGATGTAGAGGAGTTCTTCGGATAAACCAATCGCCATGGCAGTTGATTCATTAAGAGCTGCATCTTCGGATTGTTTGTTTCAATGTTTTTGTTCCCGCGAGAAGCTAAGTAAGGCGAGTATACTGAAAACAGAGCCCCCACATCCCAAGTGCAGAGACGCAATATTTTCCCAACAGTAGGGACTCGCGGTGAGTAGTATGTCGGCTTTTTCATATACCTATGGACTGCTGTAGGAGGGAGACGATTTGACATATCTGCTCCTCTTATTCCTTACATATCCCCAAAGGTTTACTACAAGTAAACTACCCATCAGTACTACCAAATTACAAAATTCTTATTTCACAGCTTGATACTAAGGTTACAAAACAAAATATACCCAGCTTAGCAGTTTATTTTTTCCATGAAATTAACATTTAAAGTTAGTTTCAATAGAACCTTTAAAAATACAAACAAATTAAAATATCACACACAACTGAAAGATAAACAATTCATTATGGGCATTGTGTCGATAATGTGCACTTAAGTAAAGAAAATAACTACATATTGCTTTCAGCAATTAATGTCAAACGAGATGTGTAAGTCGTAAAAACCAATTAATGCCACCCCGGTATTAGCATATTTATCACTTCGTTTCATTAAACAAAAAGAAACCAGATTAAGATGCCAACAC
The DNA here is from genome assembly GCA_963583995.1 of Xylota segnis. NCBI lineage: Eukaryota > Metazoa > Arthropoda > Insecta > Diptera > Syrphidae > Xylota > Xylota segnis. The sequence continues at coordinate 81,387,283 of OY757237.1, forward strand.
CGATATCGCTAAACGCCCACTTTCGCGTCAGCGTAAAACAAAATTTAAACCCCCATAAATAATAAACCCCGGGACTTGTATTGCAAATAAAAATTAACATTGACATGCAATATCTCTGTATAACTTATACTAACTGTCTGCTTAGAAATTGCTTATTATCGATATCTGGATGAAATATACATTTGCATTTAAGTTGGAAATTTATTGCACTGCGATGATCGCCGCAGTCGCTGCCGCCACCGATCGATTCTACGCTCAACGCCATACCATCTCGCCATACCGCGAAATGCTTGCGGTGCTTTTTTGAAAATGATACTTTATTTTCGGTTTGGAATTTCCAAAGTTATTAAAGGCATAAATTATAATAAGGCACGTGGGTTGCTGTGATCATCGTGGAATATGATCGAGAGATCTCTACTTAGATATCCGGATTTAGAAAAAAAAAATAAAACTTTCGAAAGTTTTCTTATTTATTGTCGATGGAATTGAAAAGTGTAATTTGAAGCCGGCCGCTGAGAGAGGATTTGGAATGACAACATGTCGAGCGGAATATTCATATTTCCATCTCAGTGTTTCGAAAGTGACAAAATATGGGAACGGCTATTCATAAATTTCCTCGAGTTTTTTAATGAAGGGCAAACACAAATTTGGAATTATCGTTGCTTACGGGTATGGTGTTAGGTAGGATGTGACAGTACGTATGGGGATTGCTATAGCCATTTCAATACATTCTTCGTAGCTTATTTATCTTTAAAAAAAATATCTTCCAAGAACTTCTAATTTGTTTTCGTTCCTTTGGCAGTTTCTACCTAGCTTAACAACAAATGTCCCTCTGTTTAAGTTTCATTAAATTGATAGATTCCATCTGATCCTTGAGTATTCACTTTATTACATTGTTCTCTGTTAATAACCTTCGCTTATCAGACGACGGAAGGTTAATATTTATTTCGTTGAAAATTGTTTAAACGCACAAGTAATTTTTTTTTATGTTAATAAAAGCAAAAAAGAAAGTAAGCACTGTAGAATCCTTTTTTCTATAAATTCAGTACACAATTAAAATGTGTTATTTAAAAAGTTATTGTGTTCCGCATGTATTCGAAACTTAAACTTGGTGCACTAGCCAATCTTCTCTTTGACCATTGACAAATAGCACAAATCCTTTTTCTTATTGTTCTCTGTACTTGGTTCTTACTTGCTGCTTAAAACCTTTATAATTGCACTCTTTATTTATTAACTGTCGTGCTTTGAGGTACACAAACGATTTGCTAACCTGAGGCAGACCAGAAGTGATTTAGTCTAGTGGTTAGACACCTTGCTGTCAGGAGAACAAGGAGTAAGATAGAAGTGTGTCTATCGATTATCGGAGGGTGATGCTTTATTGGATATAAATAGAACTAGGCTCAAGACATTGCTATATGCCTTCTTCATAAGATGAGTATATTCAGAAAGAAGCCGTGATCACAACATTTGTATACTTTGTCACAAGTATAAACGGTGCCTAAAGTCTACTCTACTACTACTACTTAAATAAAGTGCACGACTGGGTCGTACGTACTTGCACCGTAATGCTATAAGTGTATAATTTTATCAGGATTAAAGTCCAAGTCTTGCTCTTCCCAGTAAAGTAGGCGTGGCATTCCGCGTTTCGATGGAATAATAGTCATAACATTGTAGGAGTTTACTCAATGTTTTGTTTTTATAAAAATGCCCATAGAAAGTGGGTGGCCAGATAGGGTGTTTGAGTGAATTATAGAGAATTTGAAGGTATATTACTTTGCTTAAATAATTTTTTCTCAATTTCTAGTAAAAATTTTTAAAAAAATAAGTTTTATAAAAGTGGGCGTGGCATTCCAAAATTTGGTATGCCATTATTTTGCACTTGTCCTATAACCTACAAATAATAATTTTTAGCCCAATCGCCGAACAAATACCCGAGAAACAGCTGATTTTCAATATTACCGTTATTCGAATTTTTCGTGAAAAACGTGGTATGCCACCTCATAGCATATGCCCAAACTAACCCACACATCAAATTTTATCGAAATCGTTAGAGCCGTTTTTCAGAAAATCCATTTTAACTGAAATCGGCCTTAAGTAAACTACCCTTAATTTTGAGGTTAGAATGAAAATTCAAATTTCGCCTCTAGGGAATATCCCACAGACCCTATATATGAAGTTTGAAGTAAATCCGTTCAGCCGTTTAGGCTGTAGTCGAATATACAGACAGACAGACAGACAGACAGACAGACAGACTGACAGACAGACAGACAGACAGACAGACAGACGGCATTGGCGGATCTACTTTTTTGGACTTCTCTATTATACTAGTAGTAATGTCAAGTTTGATTAAAATCTCGAGTTCCAAATTTTGCACGAATACAATACTTGCCCTATAGGTATAGGTGCAAGTAAAAATTTAAATTATTACAAGAGTTGTTACATTGTTATTCAAAATGAGATGTTGTGAGTGAGAATATAAAATGAAATACATTCTCTAAGAGTGAAGAATAGTTTAGAGTTTAAAAACGTAGATTGTTATATAAAAAAAAATATATTTTGGCCAGAAATTGAGGATGAGATAATTATGGTGAGTATGCACATGAAAAACAAAAAATAAATATTTTTGACTCAACAGGTCCTTGAAACCCAGGGCCTAGCCTCTCACAACCATTCGTGCTGTGCGTGTTATAGTCTTTACACGATTGTCCGAAGAGCAATTCGAGATTCGAGAGCCGTTCTCATGACAGTTATACTCTCGGATGTTTGTCAAAAGTCAGGCTGAGTAGGGGACTGACTCAATCAGCCCTAATGTCGGGTTGACCGGAAATATATGAAGTGCAAACAAGTACGGGGGGTGACTGATTCAATCCTGATGGTATAGAGTAATGGAGTGCGTAAGGGTAACAGAGCTAACTGACTAAGTCTACCTTTGGTACTGCAAAGCAATTATGAAGGTTGTTTATTCCTTGCTGCTAACCTAGAACCAAATTGATTTTGATATAGTATGTATGTACATATACCTAGATGGACTTAAAATCTCTATGGTAGATTGGTCACTTAGATCTTCGAAGAAATATTCAGCTAGCATTCGCTTTCTCAGAAGAGCTAGTGCTAGTGCATTTGTTTCAAAAACAAAAATTTGTAGTGGCCCCACAATAAAAGGCGTCTGCTAAACTCCCAAGGCAAACTCACAAACTTAGAAGAGTTTGCCAGTTATCCTTTAAGAAACCAATATTCATGTCGAGCATCAGTCAGTTTCAGACCTGGGCCCTAATTGTTTAGATACCGATCGTTTTAAAAGTTAAGTCGTGAGCACTTTGACTGGTTCTTAGCCAGTACAGCTCCCGCTCAGCTTTGACTAATATTGTTTGCTTGTATTCAGACCAATACGTTGTAGAGTGGTTAGCCCCGCCATATTGGTCTACGCTTGGACATTGGTTTACTCTTTCCGCTTTATCGACTTCAGTGTAATTTTGTATCTTCGATTTTTAGGAACGACCCTCATTTCACCCTTACACTTCTCACCTGTATTATGGGTAAGAACTTTATTGGGGCCTGATGATCACTTGTAGCCACAGCATCGATTGTGTCTGCCACTGAACCAAGAGAAAGTTCAATCTCATTTTTCTTACGGGATTCTTACTTTGTTTATTGAGAAATTAAAATATACTAAATTGCCTGTCCACCTTTACCTTCAACTTTTCTTGGTTAAGCACTGGAACTTATTTGAAGTTCAATCACGTTCGAAAAGTATGAAAAGTACGTTTAAAGAAAGCAGAGTGGGCGCTTTATTTATGAAGACTATCCTGATACGAGTAAAAGGAGTACACGAAATTGGAGCGTTTGATACGTAGGAAAGACTCTAGTGGAGGACGCAGAAAGTAGCTACAGACTAATCGGACATCTTTATCCTAGAAATCCCAGAAAGGACCTACGTAGCTACAGATTATAAGACTTCATTCTTTGAGACGTCTTTGACGAGTTATTAGAGATCTTTATCCTATAAATCCCAGCTTGACCTGAGACCTAAACAACAGTAACAGAACTCAGTCTTGTGTACAAATTCACAGAGTTCTTTCAATCATACATAATCTGACTTCTTCATGTTTTCTTCAGGATGGCCCAAAAACATTTACCCGATCTTGTTTTACCTTATCTTTAAAATGAAACGAAATAATTTCATTATTTTTTATTTATTCATTTAGATTCTTTCCATTACTTTTTGAAGATAATATCAGTCTATTTGGATACTCTCTGTTGGTCCCCAGGACATAAGGATATATCAGGTAATGAGAATGCCGAAGAATTGGCTAGAAGAGGTATGTGAACATTCCGACTTCCCCATAAAAGCTGGAAGTAAGCATTAAACTTCTAAAGAAGAGAAAAAGCAGATGGTTCGAGAAACTTGTGGGATCAGAAGAAGAATGTGTGTTTCATAATAGAGAGGATACGCAGGGCTATGTAAAAGTATACAAAATTCGTTCCTACCTCGTCGAAAGTTGTCAATACTATGCCCTTAGCAGGTAAGTACTTATTTTCAGTTTTTTTTAGAAGTTTTCTAGTAAAAGTTACAAGGCACCTTAAAGGTGCATGATCTCCCAATATCTTCCAGAAGCATACTTCCCGTGCTTACTTACGACCAGTGCATGTTTTTCTTCTTCTTTTTTTCGACTTTGTAGCCAAGTTCTTTCCTTGGGTGGGTCAAGTTAGTGTTGGCCGTGTAGATGTTAAACACTTTGACATCTAGAATATGATTGGCCGTTTCATAACTATAAATCACCATGTCTCCTTGTAGATATTGACTTATGGGAAACATATGCTTGTGTTGTTACATTTCCTTGTCAATATAAGTATTCAATTAAATTAAGTACACTTTCAAGCGTGATAACCATTCTATTTTGGAATTAAAATCGTCAATCTCTTTGTGGGAAAAACTGTTTGAAGACATCGCACATAATGTGTTATCCTACTGTCAGGATTTTTAGGACAAAAAGAGTCATGCTAGTAGTCCACATACGGGGTGCGAATGGAACTTTTATAGTTAAGTATACGTATTTGGAAATACATTACAGTACCAAAATATTCATTCATCAGGCGTGACTTTATTGTAGCTAAGACATTATTGGTTTTACGTGCGCATATGTACCTAAATACACTTGTTCTGTGGGCTAGGAAAACACTCATCTGCATAAGGTATCAAGGTATTTAGAATACCTTTTTAGCATTAGAAGAGAGTAAGCCCCATACACCGTTGTTGGTACGAATTAACGTACAAATATAATTTATAAAAACAAAGTGTGTACATACATCTCATTAACCATTCCTGTAACACGTACGTATTTACAATCTGATGGCTAGGGTGACCGAAATATTTCATTCAAAATTCAAGACAGACCTGTCTGCTTATTATTCTATAATTATTTTCATTTTCGAAAGTCTACAGTGCAAGGAACTTTAAACAGGGCCACACATTTCTCTGAACGCAAAAAAATGGCCCTGAGTTATAATTGTCACCCACTGGTAGTTGATTTTACAAACTTTGGACAACTGTACAAACAAAAACACATTATTCTACATAAATTATATGAACAAGAATACATAAAGCAGAAGTCATAAATATTGTCAATCACAATGCCAAATTGGTGGAGGAGCGTTTATGGCCGTGCTTGTCTGCGCTTGTGGCAATGTAGGGTCATCAAATAACCATCAAATGTTAAATAATAAACGAAACAATGGCAGTTCCATGAATTTCGGTACGTGTTTGCGTTTTTTTATACTCCTCTGCGAGCACAAGTGACGAACAAGCCACTTGTCGCCGATTAAAACTCAAAAAGGCTTGGAGAACGGAAATCGAGAGTCGCGTCCTCATGATATGTCACACCGCTGGGACATGCCGCAACTAATTGATTACAAATTGATCAATGTGAATAAAACACACAAATATTCACGAATTTAAATGTTCAGCGTTATGACAGGTCGTTTGACGTATGTATCTCTTTCCCATGTATCGCATGCATAAGTAATGCGGGCTTGACGGGGGGTGGTGCTCGGGCCCGATTTCATCGAAATGAGGGAGTTATTGGTTCTGATCCCACTCGGGAATATTGTTTCGTTTTTATAGCAGTTCGCATTCATATTTTATTACTTTTGGGGATTTGGACGATAGATTCATGTATGCTTGCGCTTGTATTGCTTGATGACGCCTGGTTTCTCTGATGATGATGATGATGATGATGATGGTGGTGGGTATCGGTTGATTTCTTGCAGCCGAGGCATGTCATCGGAATGATGATGATGGCTTCGATGATTGCCGTAATGGATATGGTGGAAGTGGTGGGGTTTCTAGTCCGTGGTTTGGTGGCAATTATCCTAATAGCATGGACGTGATGTAAACTTTCAAACACTTTGCTTTCAATAATGAGTTTGTTCAGTGGGGGGTTTCATGCATCCCTGGGGGTTATTTGCATTCTGTGGTTAGCAATGGGCATTAACTGCGGTTGCTCTCTGTATAGACAGTGTAGTCTGTCATATGTTCCAGGGAATTGTTATAACATGTCCCTGTCACACCCTGAATGGTTTAATTTCAAAGTAACTGAAGGATTTTTTTTATAAAGAATAATTATTAACTTCAAAAATATCTCTGAAATATTTGTGTCTCATGTTATAAGTGCAATTAAGTGCTATTCCTACATGCATACATATGTACGTATGTTGCTAATTATGACCATCTACTTTTATGAAATGTTTACCTTTTTTGATTTAAATGAAAATTCCAGATTTTGGTGTGGTCATCCGTGAATGTCTGGCTACAGAAGTAGGTACACTGTGAAAAACTCTCCAGTGCTGACCTTGCGCAATCACCATCCCGGAACAACTTCACTTTCTCAGCTATTAATCCCGTGTCCTTAGGGCTTATTGATTATTCAGGATAGTACATTCTTGTTTAACACCGAGTTTACCAATCTGAATTCTCGAAGGTTACGTATTCCAATCCTGGAAACAGATTCCAGTAGTTCTTAGCCCGAAAGTAAAGTAGAGTCCGTGAAATATAGAATGCATTTTACAAATCCTGTTTGGCGTAACAGATATATACGTATAATATACGTCTTACCGCCTAGCTTCTCGCATTTCTATTCAGCCTTAAATGTTTTTGTCTACGGATTACGCGTTCGGAATAACGATTACTATATGTATTTTGAAAATGAAGAACAGACAATTTTACAACAATTTTAGATCATTCAAAAAGACGGGTCAATTTAAATTAAAAAAAAAATGCAATATTTGATGGAATAAAATATCTGCCAAATAGGCATTACTTCGATAGTATGTATTTAATTTTGTGTAAAAAATCATGATCTTGTTTACTCATTTTCACGGAGTTATACTTGGTCTGCTAGAATCAATCCTAGCGTCAATTGGACATTATACGCATACATATACATATGTCAAGATATTATGCGAAAGGGGGGGCCGTGATCGTCCTGAGATGGAAACAACGTTATGGTAACGATATTTTTAACAACCTTTCAAGACTAACCAATGCGAAACGTTCAATGCTAATTATTACATTCGCTAAAGACCAAAGGCAATATGATTACTTCACGCCAGATTTTCACTGATTTTGTAGTAAATTTCTACTATTTCAACACGTTGCGCGAGTGTGTGTCCATCAATATTTAATAACCTCCTATTTTTTAGTTATCAAAAATCATCGCAATGAATCGTGACAGCTCAACAATAGCGTGAAATTTTAAATGACACTTCTTGTTGGATGATGTGAATGTTTAAACTTTACTCCTACACAATGTATAATATCATTGTATACACAGACATAATCAAAGTTAGCTAATTAGTCAAATACAATTAACGAGAAGGACCCCCGTCCAATAAATCATCTGTTATTTGGAAATTGATGTTCCAAGCCACTGCCTATGATGTACGACTTGTCTAACAAACGAAATATAAAACAAATTTCAAATAAAACTAAACATCTTATCTTACGAAAATTTCACAAAAATTATCCCAAATAGTGTCGTAAAAAAGAATAAACTACTGGGTAATGTTTCCACCACTCATTCCCTTCGAAGAAATTAATTCTTTATCACCCCATTAAACTATTTTATCATCGTCAAACATCAACCGAAATAACCTCGTCGTCGTAATAATTATGATACTACAGCGATGAATCAACCGCGAACGAAAGTGGCCCCAGGAATAACCTCATCTACATCACCAATCTCTCTATAACGAGGCCTAATAGCGTGCCATTAATTTACGAAAATAGCATTTTTTATGATTCCTCCCACCATTACTGCGCCGCCGTCCTCGTGAATTTATTTCATATAAATCTTTCAGCAAAGTGAATTATCGCACTAAGCCCTGTGCGTTTCAAGTTCCAAAACACGCAGACGATTTTCGAAACAAGAATCATTTGCCAAACACTACTACCACGACATTGCACATTTAACGCAAAAGAAATATAAACATATGTATATGAAAGTTTTAAATTAAATAAATATGTATAATCTCTCTTCTGTTTGTTTTAAAACGAGGAGGAGTGACAAAAAAGAATGTCCAATTAAATTTTTTAAGACAAAAAAAAACAAAAATGAAAAAATAACAGAAAAATTCCACGACAACTCTCAGGGATGTGTAATCGCCTCTATAAAGTCTAATTTATTGGCAGACGATTAATTCAGCTATCTCGCGTTTGAATCAAGATTTAGGACCCCCGCCTCCACCACCCGCACACTCCGTGACTGTTGGTAAACGATGACATCGACCATTGTCTGTTTCATTTGAAAACAAAAACCACTTAGAAAGGAAAAACTAAATCTCTCTGTCCGTCTGTTGTCGGCTGTCACTTGCCATAATGTTATGGCAGTCTTGGGTGACAGGTGGACGCGCATTGTGTAAATGTAGCCTCCATAGTGCGGCGGTAATAAATTCTCCCCCGTGAACAATCGACGCTGTGACAGGTTTCGTATTTTTTAATATGCGCGCCATTATTTAATGATGTTGTTAGGTTAATTTTATGTTCCACCTAAAATGTACGGAAAGTGGGTTTTTAATGGGCATGGCGTGATTTAAATGGCGTTAGCAGAAAATTGTGGAGAGATATTAGTTAAGTGGTGATTTGACATTATTTGGCGTCTCTAATTGATTGCTCGGCTCAAGGTTTCCCCGTATGGGTGTTATAAATTAGAAACTGAAGCGGAGTTGTAAAACGCGCTGAATACAAATTCCACAACTATGACACTGACAATGGTGACTCAGGTGGTGCACAGCTGTAAATGCCAAAGTAAATGGCAATGAGACGTTGCTGACAGCGCAATGCTGTTGGTGTTATTTGACGAACTTTCGAAATAGTTTTTTCTATTATTATACTTGAGAATTTTCCCAACAAAGTCTGAATAGATTTAGATTATTAGTCATGAAATTTCGAGACCAAAGTTGAAATGTACATTTGAAATGATCTATGATTTTGCTGCTAGTTACCTGAACTCGTAATCATTGTCAAATGTATGTACATAATTATACAAAGACAAACAGTTGACCTTAAAACTAGTTATTGTAGTTGTGGAAATAATTATCAGGATGAATTGTGTGTCAAGGTATATACAATTTTGTGAAACCTGAATTGGAATACATAGGGAAACTGCGGTTCAGTACCACAAGTTCTTCATTTCCAGGCTTCAGTTCCAGGCTCTAAAGAATTCTCTTTCGCACAAAGAACGCGAAGTTACTCTGTCTCATGCAGCTAGTCCCAATTATCACACGGATGAAGAAGAGCTGGCACGCGAAACAAATTGTGTAGAAAAGAAAAGACCCAGTAAAAAGCGAAGAGCCGGTTCTTCACCCGAAATCAAGCCACGGAAACAAAACAAAGAAAACGAGCCGAAGAAAAAACAAGCTCAGGATAAATTACGTCCTCCGCCTGCAATAAACGAAGTCGGGATTACGGAGTACAATGAACTACATCGCCTTCTCAAAGGAACTGTGACGTCGGAGTTTAAGGTAACGTCATTCCGAAACAATGCTTGGAAAATTAACGTAGCTGACCCCGAAGGCTACCGAGCCATATCCAAGAAGTTAAACGCGGAAAAGATCCAATGGTACACTTATGAAAATAAGTCAGAAAGACCACTACGTGTCATAGCAAGGGGTCTCCACCCTTCGTGCACTAAAGACGACGTTATAACAGATCTTAAAGCGAAAGGTTTGAAAATTATCGACGCAGTTAATATACTAAAAAAAACAAAGCAGAAAACAAAACAAGGCCAGGAAATTTTGGCCAAGCATGGACTCCCGCTCTTTATGCTCACTTTCGATAGGAGTGAAAATGTAGACGTTATTTACAACATTAAAACAATTTTAAATATCGTAGTTAAAATCGAAACAATGCGTACGAACACAAGATCGATACCACAGTGCAAACGCTGCCAAGGTTTCAATCACACCCAAGCATATTGCCAAAAAGACCCAAAATGCGTAAAATGTGCTGGTAACCACCTATCAGAAAGATGTGACCTTAATAGGCAAGCCCCGGCGACGTGCATAAACTGCAAAGGTAACCACCCAGCAAACTATAGAGGTTGTGAAGTAGCTAAAGAGCTCCAAAAACGACGCGATACATTCAAGAATACTTTAGTCAAAAACGCACAGCTGATTAAAGAAAGACGAGTAACTATTAAGGAAAAGGTTATGAACGAAATTAAACCCACTAAAACTAAGACGAAAGGAGACCAAACCAAAGTTCCTCTAACAAAAAATAATGAAAAGCCAAAATCTCCAAGAGTGCAATCATATGCTCAAACCGTATCACAAGCAAACAAACCGCCTAGTGTTACGGTAGACCCAATCTCGCAAGTCTTCTCTATTATTCTCGCAAAACTTGAGGAGCAAACCAAGATTAACAAGACCATATTTGACAAATTGAGCAAGCTCGAGTTTAAACCACGAACAAAAAGAACTCCCACATGATCATGAAACGGTTATTAAAAATTTTAACATGGAACGCAAACGGCCTCCAACAAAAATCACCGAACTAGAGGTATTCCTGCGAGACGACAATATTGACATATGCTTGATATCTGAAACTCATTTGACAAAAAAATCTGAGGTAAAATAAGAGGATTTCGTGCGTATCACGCTTATCATCCTTCTGGGAGAGCCAGAGGCGGATCCTCCCTATTCATCAAAGACTGCATTAAGCACTCCATGAATACAACGATTGAACTTGACATTATGCAAGCAACTTCAGTTCGTGTTAAAAACAAGAACTCATACTACAACATCGCGTCCATTTATTGTCCCCCACGATGCACAATTAAAAGTAACGACTTTGTAGATCTCTTCAACTCGTTTGGAACGAATTTCATTATTGGTGGTGACTTTAATGCAAAACACACCTTTTGGGGTTCAAGATATGTATAACTCGCCAAAAGGTAGACTCCTATACGAAGTTGGTATGCAATTCGGGGTTGACTTCTATTCGACAGGGCAACCGACATATTGGCCCTCCGATGCTGCAAAAACACCTGACCTGATAGACTTCTTCATAACAAAGGGAGTATCTCCAAGTTTTGCAAAAGTAGAGGAAAGTTTTGATCTCTCCTCAGATCACTCACCGGTAATCTTAACAATAAGTGACCAACTAATGAAAGTAGAAGGCGTGCCTAGATTAACTAACAACAAAACCAACTGGAACGGCTTTAAAAATGATTGCGAAGAAAATATTATCTTAAACGTGTCACTAAAAACACCACTCGAAATAGACGACGAACTCGATAAATTTATTGAATCTATTCAGTATACCGCATGGAAAAATACTCCATTAAGGAGAAGAGTAGTCAAACGCAGCGAAGTTAATTATCCGCCCGATATAAAAGAACTCATTCGTGAAAAGAGAAGAGCACGTAAAGTATGGCAACGAACCCGTGCCCCCCAACATAAGACATACTCAAATTACTTAAGTAATAAACTTAAAAAAGAGATTCAAGAGTTAAAAAATAGCGAGACCACTGTTTGAAAAGAGTACAAACTATTCGCTCTGGAAAGCTATAAAAGCGCAAAAAAACCACAAATGCAATCAGCACCAATCAGAAAAGACAATGGCGATGACAAAGAAAAGGCCGACCTTTTTGCCAAACATCTGGAGGAAACGTTTAAACCATTTGATGGTCAAATATTAATAGAGGATCACAGAAGTATGACAATGACATCTGACAGCTTTAGAATAAAAAGAGTGTCACTAACCGAACTTTACAAAGAAATAAAACAACTGAAAAATAACAAAGCCCCAGGTTTTGATTTAATAACCGGACAAATCCTTAAGCAATTACCACAAAAAGCACTAATGAATCTGCTGCATTTAATAAACGCTTCGCTTAGATTGCTACACGTTCCAGATGCGTGGAAGGTAGCAGAAGTGATTTTGGTTCCGAAACCGGGAAAATCTCCTAATGACAAAAAATCGTACAGACCAATATCGCTCCTTCCAATAATATCGAAGGTATTTGAAAGGCTCCTATTGAAACGCATACAACCAGTTATTGAAGAAAGACGACTTATACATGATCATCAATTCGGGTTTAGAATCAAGCATTCCACAATCGACCAGGTTTACAGAATAACCGATGAAATTGAAAAAGCCCTAGAAGGACGAAAGATTTGCTCTAGCGCTTTTCTTGACGTCTCCCAGGCCTTTGACAAGGTTTGGCACGATGGCCTGAAATACAAACTAAGACAGGTCCTGCCGGAACACCTAAATAAGATCTTAGAATCCCACCTTGAAAATAGACTATTTCGTGTTAAACACGGAACTGAATACTCCGAGTTCAAGGAAATAGCAGCCGGAGTTCCTCAAGGAAGTGTCCTTGGTCCAATTTTATTTTTGCTGTATACTCGAGACATACCCCAAACTGAAGGCACCGTAGTAGCTACGTTTGCGGACGATACGGCAATTTTAGCAACGGATAGTTCAATTGAGTCAGCAACTGATAAACTCCAACAAGCTTTGGATAAAATCTGTGACTGGACAAAACAATGGCGCATTGTTCTTAACGAGACTAAATCGACGCATGTGAACTTTACATACAAGAAAATAAACAATCTACCCGTTTTTATTAACTCGGTACAAATACCACATGCAAATGAAGCTAAATATCTAGGGATGACACTAGATGCGAAGCTCAAGTGGAAAATGCACGTTAAAAAAAAACGCGATGAGCTTGAAAATCGTTTTAGAGAAATGTATTGGCTCCTTGGAAGATATTCCAAGCTAAGTGTACACAACAAACTGCTTATATACAAGCAAGTGCTTAAGCCTATATAGATATACGGCATACAACTCTGGGGTTGTACTAAAGCAAGGAATAGAGAATTTATTCAATCATTCCAAAATAAAGTGATAAGACGAATCGTGAATGCTCCCTGGTATATTAGAAACAATGATATACAAAGAGACTTATGGATCGTAACTGTGAACGACGAAATAACAAACTTCGCTAGGAAGCTCCATCTTCGCCTTCATAGTCACTGTAACCATGCTATACTCCAAATATTGGACGTGAGAAACCTTATGCGCCGACTTCAAAGAACGAAACCGTTCGATCTAGCGCAATAAGAAGCAACCGCATATAATGACGGCATTAGCAGATGATTTTGCTGAAAATCTACCTGCCTCACGCGAATATTATTGAAGCTTAAACTACTTGTTAAGGAAACTTAGTTGTAGTAAACAAAAATAATAAAAGGGAAGGGTGTGTTTAGTCAGTAAAAATCTGACACTACTATGAGTCCACGGTGTCTCATAGTGTCTTTTGAAGATGCTCACCAACCCACGGAAAAAAAAAAAAAAACAAGTTCTTCATTTAATGTGTTTGCTTTACCATCTTCTATTGGTCTTCTAATAAAACTTTCGATAAATTTGTAGATTTTACAAGAAACCACCAATGTTGGGAGTCAATCCAGATTAAGAGACAAATTGCTGCTTAAATGCTACTTTTAGGAAAGCAGCATCTAGACAATTTTCATATCCCTGACAGATACTATTGTACTTCCATGACGACAAGGCGTCCAGATTTCAAAAAGGTAATGTCCATAGGTTTAAGGAATAGTTTCTGTAGCAAAGACTAACAACTGCAATCGAAATAAATGTTATGAAAGAAATCATTTAAAAGAAAATAATGATTTTGAAATTTGTTTTGAAACACTTGAGTTTTATTTGAGAATTTCTAAATTGGTGTTGAATTACTTCACATAACCCGCCATTTGGAAGTAGAAAATATGTTTTGAGATGAAAACATGATGACATGACATGACGAACCGCTGGAATAGAATTTGCCGAGGCAACCAGCTTCAAATACTTTCAATGATTGAATATCAGAAGTAGTTTATTAGAAATTGTTTTTGTCGAGAAATTGTAAGATTTTTAAAGTTAAAAAAGGTTTAAAAGAACTAATGAATATACTAATCTCAGTTTCAGCCGAATGTAGTAGTTGTTTTCATGAAATGAAGGTGTCTTTCGAATACCGAGGAGTGGCCAACGTGATAACTAGACTACTGTATTTATATGGTATTTATATTGGCCCAACAGTTGAGAGCAAAATTACTAAATAGATACTATCGTGAACTGTTTAAAATAAAATAAAGTGACCTGGCTTACTAGGTTTAACAGAGACACAAGGTAAGCCCACCAATCGTAGACAAGCTGAACAATACTTACATACGTAAATGTCACTATAAATATCTTTAAGATGATACTGAGGTAACGATTCCTTTTAAATTTTATATCTAAAAACTTGTAACAAAGTCGTCAGATTTCAAAAAATTGTGCACTTACATATATTGCTTCATATACCGCTTATACATGAAATATCATTTTGGTTTGATTTGGTTGAAGCAGTTACCAGTACATAACATCACCACACTTAGACCTTAGGTCCATTGTGCTCCTCTCTACATACTTTTCAGATCACTTAAGTTGCTAAAGAAGAGTCCTCCTAGATGAAGCTTCCTAATGCGAGAGAGAGCAGGGCAGAAATAATGGTTTCTTCCTCTTTTTATCTACGCAGCTTCTGCAAGGTCTAGCCTTGTGACATGCTTGCCTATAAGACAGTCACCCGTATGACACCTATTGTAATGCCTATGTGCAGTCTATAAATCGTTTCAAATCCAGCATTACCCAAATTAGTTTTATCCCCAGACAAGTTAGTCCACTTGTCCACATAAGATTCGTGTTCTCAATAGCTTCTATTTTATAGCGGTTTGTCATCAGCCTTACACTTCCCTGGAATGTCCCTATGCCCCGGCATCCAACAAAGGTAAATGTTGAGCCGCTAAGTCAACTCCACGAACGCTAGTTTAGAGATATTATAGAATTGATAGACATATGTTGATTCCAAGCATTTAATAGCAGCTTGGCGATCAACGAAGGTACGGATATCCTGAACAGATATTATATTTTTCTTATGCAGAGATAAGACTTCTTTAATTGAAATAATGCCCATCTGCAGGACGCTACAGTTATTTGGAAGACGGAAGGAGAGCCAAAGATTAAGACTGTTAGAAAAAAGACCACCACCAATACAGTCCTTAGTTTTTGAGCCGTTAGTATAGAAGTGAATCGACGCACCTGCTAAAGGTGAATTCTCCTTCTTGAGTGATCTGGAGGAGATGGTAACGGTGAAATTCCTACCAGGTGCAGCAAAATGTCCACAACCGCAGAGAGTCGTACTCAAAGACCCGCCTATGTACAGACCCACATTGAATCTTACTTAGATACCTATTCTCGATTAGAAGCTTCTTTTAAGACCGCCCACCAGACAATTACTCCGTATGTACATAAGTATCGGTCTTGTGAGCGAGATGTAGAGCCATTGTATAATTTGAGGTTCTAGACCCTCTTTATTACTAATAGCTTTTTGTAGAAGAAAAGTGCCATTGGGGCTTTCTGAACCCTGTCTTGAATATTAGGTTTCGGCTTTAGCTTCTTACCTAGGATGAGAAAAAAATATTTTACCTTAGAAGTATAATTTCCCCTTAAGCGGGAAATTTCTTCAAATAGACTTTATTTATTTAAAATTTGTTTTCGAATAATAAGAATTTCCTTTTGTCCAAAAGTCAAACATACTTATTTCTGTATCCATTTCATGTCATTTCAAGACCAAAAATCGCCTCAAAAAAGAAATTTCCCACAACCTTGGAGCACTATCGGGTACAATAAAGCATCTTCCCTTCAATTTTGGAAGAATTGGGAGAAGAAATTTGAAAAAAAATACTTGCAGAAGAAAAGGATCACTACGAACTTCCTCATTTAGATGTACTTACATATGTATATTTATGTATGTATGAACCATGAAATTGCATTTATTTTAATAATTGCATACTAAACTCTTGCTTATTGTGTAAACACAGTCTGAATTTATTTTTCGCCCATAAAAGGAAAAAACAACAAAATAAATCCATTCCTCTGCACAGTTCGCCTTGCACAAAAATTAATAAAATATGGTCACGGAAATCGCGAATTTTACTTTTAAATGCAATTTCGTAAGCACGAGGCAAAAACCTCACAAAAAGCCAAATAAAACCAAGGAGGACTGCACAAAGAACAACGAGAAAAAAAAAGAACATCATCAGCAATAAACGTTAATATCGTGGGCATTAAATATCGCCATATTTTGTCTGGTTACGTGAAACGACACAAGAGAGAGCGAGGACAAACGCCGCAAAATGAAGAAGGAAACACAACCCACCCGCCAGAGAAGGAGTATAATAAAAGACGACATGAATGAAAATTGCTTCTTCTCCGATAAGGATCAGGATCCGTACGTGTGCGCATATGTATGTATGTGGTAATGTGTGCACCGCCGAAGACGGGTATTGTTTTGCCTTTCGGGACTTTATTTATTAATGCGATCCTGATAAGAGACACAAAGAAGCATGAGTTGTCCGCGCCACGATCAGCGTGAACTTGAACCGAAGCGCACGACATTACACTCATATCTGTCGGTTGGTATCTATGGTGGCCAACTGGAACCACCGCAAACCAACGAATGTGTATTCCACATGGAAAAAAACAAAAAATGCGAATTAGAGTAGATGCATAGGTGACACTCATGCACATTATAGATTTATTGCAAATGAAAGTGAAAAAAATGTGATTTCCAATGAATGAAACTGATTGTGTCTAGCACAGAAACTTGGAACAGTAAATTCGACATGTATAGTATTGTTAGTTCATCTTTAAGTTATCATTTTCCCCATAAAATAATCACAAAGCCGCCTCCAATTCTCTCACTTTTTGTTCATCGCTGTGGGCCTTCGTATCTGATTCCAAGTAAAGCGATAATTAACCATATCCAGGAACGGAAGTCGAAACGTACATTGCTTAAAATAAGTAAGAAAGCTTACATAACTACATGTATGCCCACATAGTTCGATATAAGGCTTAGTGTAGAGATTGGATGCTTAATAGATAGATCCGTTTTTTTAAATGACAAGATTGCGTAAATATTCGAGTGCTCACTTGCCCAAAATCTGAATATTACCTATCCATAGCCCAAAAAAGCCTTGAGACATTTTTGGCGGACAATTCATTTTTATTTGGCGATTGTTAATTTTTTATTTGAATAATAAAAGTGAAAATATGTATAGTCAAAAGTTTGTGCGAATAATCGCTGAAGACAAAATTACCCAAAAGACTTTTAAGAAAAATCGCTCAAAAATTGAAACCTACTATTTGAATCTACTTGAGGAGGCAGCGAGGCTCAAGTAGTTGGTGCGTTGGATTATGGAACAAGAAGTTTCAGGTAACACCTTAAATTTCTATCACGGCCCCAGCTCTCGAATGTCTGACATACATACAACTGTCCTGAAATAGCTTCTGAAATGACAAGTTGCGCTTCAAACAAGTCATTAAATCGTAGGACCCTTACTTTCGTGTAAGCATTAGGCCCGTGTCGCATAAACCCGTCCCGCCAAACATTTATTAACATTTATTAGAGTTTGGAAAGTCCTCATGAGAATCATAGGAGACGGATGCATGTGCAAGCAGTTGTTGTTTGGTGAAAATCGGGTTACTCTCATCCATGTATTATTATACCATTCTACAGAATATTTTTTTAAACTTTAATTCGAAGACCGTGAATAAATCTTATTTTAACAATATGGTGCTAAATGTCGTACAGCAGAAATTATGGCTCTACGGGCAGAGCAGTTATCACAATATTTTCTCCTAGGATTGTTGGAGGTCAAATGGAAGGTCAGATCTTTGGGTTTGGCTCGACCAATGGCTTCATTTTCTACATTTTTCTTAAAGGAGCATACTGCAGCGCCTCTTCTTTTTGTTGAAGCTCATCAGCCCTATTGTCTACTACGATATCTATATACCCTGGTACCCAGCAAAGGGTCACATATTGGCTCTGGATACATCAAAAGTAATTTGCAGATGTCTTCAAGCTTCGATCTAATTACCGCAGAGGCCAGAGCTTTAACGGCTGCCTTTCGGATAGATGTAGGCGCTTGGTTATAAGTCTGTCATAGCATGAACAGAGTTTATTGATTTTTTGATCTTTTATTAGATTTGTTTGTTTGTCGCGAAACCTTTGTCGCGAAACCCTGAACATCCTATTTCGGAAGGACTTATATTTTCTGATAACAAAAAGTACCCCTTTATCATTTGAAAGGAAAAAAGAAGTTCCTTATCTATTCTTACCATGTATGTATGTACATATGTACTATTTGGTCCCAAATCCTTTAATAGATTTTAAAAACTTTTTCAGAGGCGATATGGTGATTCCTGCCATATACATCATATACATTTGTACATAGCGTATTAAATAATATTTAATTTATTTAAATCTTGGTGTACTTGATGAATGCAAGAGGAGTCACCCTAGAGTCCCTATCTTCCGGCCAGTCCATTTCACAAAACTCCACCTTACGCCAGACCATTTGATGTAGTCGATTTCCGACCGATTGGTTCTCCCGTTTACCAGGAAATATATCCCATAAAAATCTCCATCGGCACACATTAGTGAAACTCCGCACCACATATCCCACACACAAAAATGTTTCGCAGTTCCTGGAAGATGTTACACCGCTCTACACCGTCTACTCTACCCCATGTTATACGGCAGATTCACGATCGACTTCGATGCGTATTCGTATTTTAGAAGCCATTTCGTAAAATAAAATTTATTCCCTCTCGTGTAACGACTAAGACAACAGCAACAACACAATGGTCAAGTTGTCCTTTTGTCTTGTGATTTCTTCTCACGAAGGATAATTTATCGTTTATTGTATCCATCGTGACATTAAGACCAAGATACTAATCTACAATCGTAACATAATCAAACCCCAATACACGTTCAAATATCCGCGAGCGCGTATTTTACGGGGCAACATTGTTCGAAGGGACACTCTGGCTTGTGTTCCCCAACCGATCTCGCATTGCAAATGTAATTTATTTTAATGGTACTTGCGCAATCCGAGTGACATTCGTGGGGAGCCAAGGGATCAATTAACTTGTCATAAAGAGACTCATGAAAAAGATATTCATCTTATTTGGGTTGGCAGCTCCTCAGTACTTTACATGAGACAAGAGAGTGTACACCAGCGGTTTTCGCATGTTGCAGTTGCCCGTGTTGGTGTGATTAATCAAATTCCGAGATGAATTTTAAAATGACTCGAGTCAACCCCTTTCTCTCGGTTTTTGTGCAACAAACTCGTTGGTGGGATGGATAGACAGCAATGACGACAACGACGACAACGACAACCACGAAGAAGACGACTCTGTTAGCTGTACGCAATATCCTGAGAACGCAAATCTGTCATAACTTAATTTGATATCTGGCATTTCTGCGTTTTCATTTCCTGCTCATGACAGCGCAGTGTCGTAAATAAGGAAGGAGGATGTTTAGATGTTACGCTGCTGTTTCTCTGTTTCTGTGCTTTGGTTTTGGTCGTACTTTATCATGCTGTGTGGTGAATTGGTTAGTACGCCATTTGAAAGAAGACCGACCAACGTCTATGAATGTGTAGGAAGTGACAAAACAAAGTGGCAGATACGATAAGGCTATTTAACACGCCTTACGGGGAAGTCCTTGGTGAGTTCGTGTATAAATTCGAAGGCTTAGACTGCAAGTCAAGGGTATGTTAAAGTGGCGAGTAGACATTTGACATTTGTGAATAGTTAGATCAGAACTTTCATCAATTAGTTATTAGAATATGATGCTGGTTTTGCACGCAAAATCATCTTTATTGATGAAGATCATTTCACCTTCAAGCGGCTGATAATCAAGTTTTAGACCTTGCTGCAAACCCTGTTATAAAACAAACTAAATGTGAACCTTATGGTGGCAGGTTCCAGGCAACCCAGGTGCATTTTTTTTTTAGTAATTTGCTTGGCTTAAAGGGTTATGATTACACTTAAAATCTAAAGACACAATTAAAGCGGAAGTTGTTGACTTACGACTAAGAGAAAGCAGGGCATGAGTTTTGAAACACAGGCAACGGAAAGTTTCAGTATTTGCTTCAGCGAGGAATTGGTTGAGACTTTTTCCATTCTTTCTAGTTCACAGTGATTTTTTGGAGTAGGCAGGTTTATAAACAAAGATGGCTCACAATTCTTTATGAAATAAAATGTAAGCATTTCTAAGTAATAAAATTAAAAAATTCCTTTTGCAAAAATAAATGAAACTCCATCAATCTGAAGAGCTTTGTTAGTCAGATCTTCTATGCATTTTGCTAGGTATACCTGTGTTATTATTGATAAAACTTACTCCTTTCGAAAATTAATTAAAAACTCTCTACGGGTTGTCTAAGGCATCCAGTACATTGTTTTGGTTTTCATGCACTCGTGTGCTACATTCTTCTTTAACAACTTGCTTTTGTTAATAGGAAGCCTATCCACAGGCTCTTTTATCAGGACTTACCGGTCGATTCTCTTTGAAAATTTGCAATAAAATAAACATATATCCCTACCCATACTCATGGTCACAACCAATTGCAAACTATCGTACTACTCTGGGTAGTAAGTGGTGTATGGCATCCCACATAGAGGAGTATCTATCCACTCTCACTACATTGCCCTAGTGGCATGATATTTCATATGTGGCAGAGCTGCAACAGTGCATACCTTCGAACCATTCATAACTCTCTATGAAATATGCAACAGCAGGAGCTGATACAATTCTGTTGTGTCCTTCTCCTCCTACTACCTACCTATACCACCACCATCAGCAGATGATTCAATGCTGTGCCCTGATTTATGACCGCATCTTGTGTGCATCTATCTCGTTCATAATTTAAATAAAACTCCTGTTGTAATGGTTGACTTAGACTCTCGCAGACATTTCATTTGTTATTTATGAGTGAATTCCCATTTGCTGTGAGTTGCTTCCCAATGTGGCTGGCGGAGGAGCGGCGTGTTGAGACTGCCACATTTGGAACATGATCCTCCGCCGCTTTTGTGTTACTACTTCCTCTGGCATACAATGTTGTCTATCTTTCCAACAGAGCGATGCCAGTCATGTGCACATTTATTTTGTGTCCAATTCAGGTTCACCAGTAGAAGTACACATCGCATGGCTGGCATCATTGCTGGAAATGTTAGATGGTAGATGGTAGATGGATGATTCTTGTGGGACTATAGCGGGAGTCCTGATGATGACGATGATGATATGCTGGCGGTGGTTTACTTGTACACTCAGTGCATGTGTGTGTTTGTTTTGCGAAAATTGGGGCGGCTTAGATCTATTGAAGGGAGATGGAAGGATAAATCACATCCAGAGGATTGTATGTCATTCACAGTGTGACCGAAGAACAGAGTTAGGAAGAAGTATTTCATATGTCATTGGATGAGGTTAAATCTAACATGGGAATATAGCTCTGCATTTGGCTAGGTACACTGAATAAAATTGTGCTAGAACTCTGCGAAATTTCTAAAAATAGTTTCTATCTTTTCCTCGATAGTTTAACAACTCTTTCCTTACGTATGACATGCAAATATCCTCTGGAATCCATGGAGTCAACTTCTTAATACATATCTGATACCACGTTCAGGTGGCGCATAAAGAGTTATGCCAGCTTTGTTTCAACCTAACTATAGGTTAGGTTAGGTAAGTGGGTGCCATTGTTGGCAAAAAAAAAAACAAATAAAGAGACATTTTGTCAGCGGCTCACTTACACAATAAATGAGTTCATTATAGCTGAACAAAACCGCCCAGATAAGTGCATAAATCTCAGGAGTTTGTTCACCTCCATGTTTCAGAGATCGTTAGGTTCCGCAAAGAAGTAGCTCCCAAGAGTGTTTTTACTTGCAAGTATTGGTTTCGTGAAAAGACTCAAACTTGAGATTTTAATCAAACTTGACATTACTATGATGAAGAAGTATTAAGGTGCAAGTACATGCTATCTACCCAGTCGTGCACTTTATTTTCTTTTGGTGGAAAGTATTGGGCATTTGTACAGCAAATAACGAAGGGATTCTATTTTCTTTTCAGTTCCCCTCACTTCGGGAGTGGGGGTATGGGGCTGCATGATTGCCTCTTTCAGAGTGTCCACAGTGCAAAAGCTGTCCGAATAATCCTGGGACTGAGTTTTATGAGAACTGAAGATGGCTTTTTGTAGTAGACTGGTTATAACGATTTAGCTGTAGCGGCTGTATGTCCTAGATACTATTCTCTGATACTTCTCTCGTTAGAAAACACAAAAGTAGAAACTTTCGATATATTCCTGAAAACTCATTTTTCTCGTAACCAGATTTGCCGTAACCCAGTTTACCCCGTCTCTGCAGGTTTGATCAATGTGGCAAAATTAATTGTAGTTGGTACTGCATTGACCGTGGTAATAGATGAGGCTATCAAACGGTAGCATCCCCTTAGTGCTGATGGAGTGTACTAAATTTTGATGCAAGGTTGCTGCCAACGCCTTTTATACCAAACATTGAAGAAAACGACTCCTTCGCTAAAAGTTTCATACCTATAAGTCTCCCTTTCTTCTTGTTAATAAGCGACACGTCGGGATCTTTATGCGCAGGTGTCCACTATCTAAGATATCCATACTAACGTGGAAAATTCTGTGAAATCACGCTTCAAAATCTAGTTGCTACAATTGAGTCTTCGCTTAGGGATATGCCATGGGGTAGATGAGACATTGGTGTAGTTTATTGATTTGGAAGTGACTTTTGCATAAGTACTTTAGTTCTTTCTGGCCAAAACTTCAAAGAACAGCCTAATTCTGCTTTACGGTTTCTTTTTCGAGTACAGCTTTAGACGCTTTGTTTGATTTAACTCCTTTTAATACTTTTATCATGAACTGTATTATCAGAATAATCTACTATCTTGAGCGGAGTTGGTTTTGTTATCATACCGAGTCGCACAGCGCGAGGTCTGATTCAATAACACTGGAACTTCAGCTGCTGTCCATATTTAGAATAACCTTTCCTGTCGTTTAGGACTGATGCTAGGTCAGCTGCTGATCTCTTCTTGGAGATTGAGAATACTCGTCGGAGACTTCAATACTCGTTAGAAGTCTAATGTGCTTAACCTAATGACTGTCGGTTATATGGTTAATAATAAGTGATTCGAACTCTTAGAATTCGGCCCCAAGGTTGGACTCTTTGAACCACCATTAGGTATTCCGCTGTCCTCTGTCATTGACAATTGTGTCTTCTGCGAATACAATTGTGTGTGGCATGGCTGTCCAGGATGCAGACAGACTAAAGTTATACCTCTGAACGTCTGTAAAAATCAGTGGCATACTTGCCGCCCCCAGCAGAAGGACTGTAGAAAACTTATGGGCGTTTTCACGAAAAACTTTACTTTTGCTATGACTCTTAGTGTACTATGCTTAAGAGACGTTTCTGTCTGCGACGCTTGTGGAGCCAGCGACGTTACTCCGCATCAATTCCTATAATCCTGCCTCTGCTTGGATGAGAGAGCAGATTTTAGTTCCTGGTAATACAATGAACCAGTAGCGTCAAAAAAAAAATTATATCATTTGCTAATGCAATTAAAATATTCAAATTGTATAAAATACCCATGTAATGTAAAACTGACAAATATCCTCTAGTGTTAATTAGTCTATATACAATATACACTAAACAAATTGCGTCATCATTGGTTAGACTTCTGCTGGAGACACATACAATTCGAGAAACTTTTTCTCTAAGTGCATCGAATGTTAATCCCACTACTTCAGTGAAATTTCATTCTCCATTCCGACATATGCACAAGACTCATCTCGGTTTTGCCAAGGACACAACCCCAGAATGTTGTTTGTAAGCACATGAAAATGTCATAATTCTTAACTGCCAACGAGCATAATAAAGAGGTGGTGGGCGGTTGGCCAACATCCAGCCAGGAAGACAAACAGACAGAAAGACACACGAAGAGAAACAGCCGCACATCGGGGAGGTCTCCTTCTGCTGTCATCTACATATCCATCCATCCCTGGTCAACAAGAAAACAAAAACAAATCGTACTATGATACATACAGAAAACGTTGCAAGAACATAGGACTCAGCCTAGTGACAGCTTCAATATGCATGCGAATGCATGGTGTACCCCCAACGTTACATAGGGATCCATCCTTCTCTGTCACTGAATGGCACTTCTCTGTACATTGTGCGAGTCCCTGCTGCGTTCTACATTCAGAATGAGTATGAAAATATTTACAGCAATTAACCCGTGTGACAGCTGCTGTTGCTGCCCATTCGTGGAAGCGCCTCGAAATTGATTTTCACCTCAGTACCGCACCTTAGCACAAGACTGTTACTGGTTTTCTATCTGACCTATCATCAGGTACACCGCGCCACTGCCATTTTCATGGAAAATTAATTTATCGTCGGACTCATCAGGCGAAGAGAAAAGTTGTGATGGATCTCCTGAAGGCGAATCACGAAAAGAAAAAGAGGCCGGTGCGAATTCACCGCCGACAGACAGTCAAACAACAACCATGGTCGACAAACAGACAGGCCAACAGACATGCAGACAGAAAAGGAAATCACTGACAGAAGTTATGCCGATGACAAATGGCAACCTCGTCTGTCATATTGCTGGGCTTCGGTGGAAAACCGTGTTGGAACTTGTACACTGAGGACAGTCTCGTTGGAAAGTAAAGACATGAAGCTTATTCTAAATATTATAGATTTTCTGAATAATTTAAATCTTTTTTAAGAGTTCCTAGACTAAGATATTTATGCTATACACAGACTTTAATGTGTATATTTGGAAGGAAAGGGGACCCAGGGCCTAGATCCGCAGTTTTTCTTATTTTATTTTAATTATAGTTATAAGAACCAATGCGAAAAGGATATCACCCTTCTAGTTAGATGTTCAACAATAGTTGCATATGTTAATCGAAAATGACAAGTGGCCATATATACTATGTAAGTACATCCAGAGAATGTCGATATCCTCGACATTCCTAGAGTCGAATGTCTGCGAAATCACTCTCTACAGTATTTCTTACTTAGATTGCGCTATAGTTCGGGACCTTGATCAACAAGTCTCTTCATTTAGTCCGATACTGAGCTAACTGCCTCCAGTTGCGCACTCCTAAGGTGACTCTCTACTGCATTGATTCGAAGACATTCAAGAATATATTCATCCGCCTTCGATTAAGTCCATTCATTAGCACCATAAAGTGGAATAGGGTTGGTTTAGGTCGAATGTAGTATGTCCTCATTTCTTTGGAATAGGCCCCTTCTGCGTTCTTACCTTTTCAACCGAAAGAAACAGAGACTGGTAAGAAGTTTTCTTCATTTTATTTCTGTTAAGGTGTTATTGTCAGAATTATTAACTAAACAAAGGTAAACAAAGAACCTTAATGCCTTAATAAATTATATTTGTCGATTGTTACGCTCTGTCCAACTCTTCGAGGTTGTGTGTCCTTCATATGAAGTCACATGACAGTGTGTCTTTTCTAAATACTTGTTTGACGGACCTGAATAGAGCAGTGACTCTATTGTTATTCTTCTTAAACGGACGAGTTTGTGCAGGGATTTATTA
The DNA here is from genome assembly GCA_963583995.1 of Xylota segnis. Lineage (NCBI taxonomy): Eukaryota > Metazoa > Arthropoda > Insecta > Diptera > Syrphidae > Xylota > Xylota segnis. Next base: position 81,413,301 of record OY757237.1, read on the forward strand.
CAATTAGATATAATTAGAGCTAACTCTAGAATTAGAGCTAACTCTGTTACCATACATGGTGTAATATGCGGCATTAAAATCGATGAAATTACTGCGGAATTCTCTGGTCTGAAACCGTACTAAGGCGCCATTCAGGATATTGACGAAGGTTTTTAGACATTCTTACGCACGATGTTAAAAGACTGATACATCTGTAATTGGTTCGGGCAAACGATACTTAGATTTCTTTCACTAGTCATACGCCCGTCTTACAAATTCTGCTTTGTGATAGTTCGGGTATTAACCCGGCTGGTTCAGCAGCCTTGTTGAATATAAACTTTGATATTGCTTTCCTTACTTCGTTTTGTCCAGGAAAAGCTTGGGTATCATCGTCTAGTTTGATTGGTTTATTGCGTCTGACAGTGATATGTTGGTCTTCGTCACCGTAGTAGAGAATAAGTGTTTCCTTTAGCATCGTATTCCTCCTATGTGTCCGTAAGGGTCCTGTTGCCTGGAGTTTAATCTGTCAATATTTTGGATCGTGTGTTTCTCGTGTTCTTTTTTTCTTATGGAAAACCCAATATTCTTCTAGAGTCATTGCTCCTAGAGCTCATGGTTGGATTTCTTGTTGGTGGTATATTGGTATGCTGACTCTTTGGACTTCCACAATACAGTAGGCGTGGCTTGCTTCGATCGCAATATGATCAATTTGGTTAATCACTTTATAATGAGGTCGCTATGTCCCTTTGTGTTGTATCTTTTGCTATGCTGCAAAGTTCAGTGTCGGAAGTGGTGTCGTGGAGACTATCCTTGCCAACTATCGTACTTAAGATCCATATCGTCCTTTTCTTTTTAGACGTTAAAATCAGTTAGTACGATATTAATGTCATTCTTTGGTTTACTCATTCTTGACCTCTGTGGGGATGTGAGCTTTGGTACAGATTGTCATTATGATGTTCGTCTACGTTTTGACTTCAAATCGAAAGTTTACTTCCCATACCGCAGGATTTTTATAAAATAGTGAATTCGTTTTTTTTCATCAGGACGTTGTTAGAGTAGAGAAATATGAGTTAGAATAAAGAGAATAGAGAAATATAACAGAAAATCTTGGTAAATAGTAGTAAAAGGTAACACTCCACGAAAACAGCTGAAACAGAAATGATTCTTACGTAAGTGTTCAATGTCTTAGTTATCATGTTAAAGAAATGCTTCCTTCAAATGATTTTTGAACGCAATGCGCCTACTTTGAAATTGTTTATACTTTGGCCTGTTGGCTTATAACACACTTAAACACTATGACCTATGTATATACTTTGGTAAGATCAGGTAATATGGACATCCCTTTTTAAAATTCAGGACATCAACCTTCCTTTCATCATTCTTCATGGGAAGTATTTTTTGATAGGGTACAAAGATCTGCACATTCTCCGTTAATGTAAACCAGTACAGCCATTGGCTACCTGGCTGACCCATTTGGAATTATCTTTCATCGGCATGTAGAGTAGTTCCGGAACAATTAATTCACGACACCCATGACGAAAGAAAAATCCAGTTCAATAAAGTCTTAACTGTTAATAATTGCAGACTCTAAAGGGATATCGCAACTTAACCATTTATCACAGATCCAAAACAATAAATTTGCGTTTGCTTCTCATACTGTACTCCTACAGTATCCTTCATACATTATATATGTTTGTATGTGCAATACTGCAGGTACGACTTGACAGTAGTGCTCGTTGTAGAATTGGACTTTCTCCCATCGCATCGTAGGAACAACACACCGTCTACTACGAGTACCTCTTGCTGGAGGCTATCATTTTAATATTCTCAAAGCGATTAATTACTTGGCATTTCCGCTCCTTTGGGAGCCCTCATAACCCTCATACTCACCAGCAGCGTCGCATTTATAATCATCATCATCTGCATACATATACGCATTCATAGCCTATGCTAAGGTGAAAGAGAGAGACATGGTCACCTCCTCCCAGTGGGATTATCTATACTTGCTTGCGACGAACTACCGCGACGAAAACCGACGTGGAAAGAGGATTTATTAATTTTGCATAAAATATGATGGCGCTGCAGTTTAAATGTTTTAATGGCATACCAAGCCATTGGGTAGAGTCAACCCGCTCTGATGTATTATTCACAAGTGCTTATTTAAATTTTTCACCAACTGACGTTGTTTGGTGGGGGGTCCTTGATTGCATAGCACCCTGAAATATGGAACTGTTAGCGGAGAGCGACAGAGCGAGACGTATGAACACTTAACAAGTTGAGTCCTGTGCGATGGGAATAATTGAATTCTAGATTTGTTGCTGTCGTAACTGTTGATGGATGTTGTGATATGCTTTATGATGAGTGTCTGTTATGGATGGATGGATTCATTTAAGCCTAGTGTTGGTAAACTCTCATCTTGTCGTCTTGCCAATTATGAGTACGATTAATTAAATTTCAAATTAGCATTGCAAAATCGTATGGTATGTTGGAGACTATGACGTCACCAGTCTGGCTTGGATGGATCTACTCCGTAAAAACTGCAAGAATGCACTTGCCAGATGAAGAAGAAACATTTCGAGTACTTATCATTACGAAAAAACTGAACAATTAACTATTATATAAAATCTAAGGTAAGGGTGTTTTATTAATCCTGGATGCAATTCATTCTCTCACACAGACAGCAGGGTAAATGATTCAATTAAGTTGTTATAATATGTAAACATATAATAAACAAACATAATATAATAATAAACAAACATAGTATAAACAAAAAAAATTAATGTATCTGTATACAGCCTTAGATCGACAACAAAGGCCTAAGGATATTTAGAACAAGTATCATCGATCCTTACATCGACACCTCTTTTAGCTTGTTGTCTTACTCAAAGCAAGAGCCTTGTGTAGTTCACGAACGAACTTGTTCAGAAAGAGCTCTAACAAATGAGCTAAGTGAACTAGTTCTCAATGTACTTTTATTTTAGTTTTAGTTCAGCAGTTCAATATGTAGTTCATTTCATAGCTCAATAGTTTACCTTGTTCAGTAGTTTACTTAGTTCAGCAATAGAAGAAACTCGACTATACTATGCATACTTGTAGTTCAGTACGAACAGTTGAGTCAAACAGTTAAACTTCTTTATAATGAACCTCCAAGGGATAAATAAGTTTGTTCGTTATAAAGAAGTTTAGGACATATGTCGGTATATAGGAACTTTTAAGTATTAAAGTGAAGGAGGAAGGAAAGGGACAAAGTTCGTACCAAAGAAGTTTGACTAAATAACGTTTTTGCGTTATATGTGGATATTTCCAAGATCTTATAAGGGTTGTTTTTGTTTAATCCATGACACAGCAATGATCTTTAGATAGCAAAACATAAGACAGGACAATCTTCACGTACACGCCGTCACTTGGTCAGAAACGAGAAAAGGATTTTATTGCAATCACATTGAAATAATGTTTTTGTATAGAATTTTTACTGAAAACGCCACACTCGTATATCAAGGTAGAAAGGGATTTCATATTCTTTTGCATAATTTTGTCGGTTCAAAATTTGTCGAAACAAGGCCATAAACTTCTTGTGATGTCTACGGAGGACTATCTACTGTTACCCTTTCTACGGGTCTTAATTTCTGCTTCTAGCTTCAGTATACAAAGCGGGATGAACACCGAGGTTTCGACCTGTTCTGATAAATATTCAGAACTTCTTCTGGCCAGTTCGTCGGCTTTCTCATTACCTGGTATATGTTCATGTCCAGGAACCCAGCAGAGGGCAAGCTTGTGCTGTGTTTCAAGCACCTTAAGCTCTTCTCTACAGCACTTTCAAAGCTTCGATTTTATTTCAATAGAATGAATTGCTTTTATTGTTGGATGGATGTCGATGGAAAAAGTGATATCTTCTATACGGGTTGGAAGATTTAGATATACCCGGCGGTTCAGACAATCTAGGTAGGGAGTAAAGCAATATGTGGTATCTACATTTTCTAGATATTTTTCCAGGATCATGGAAGTATCCGTTGTATTATATCTTCAACTATCTGACTGAAATGTAAATATTTCAAGTACATGATTCAAGTTAAAACTACTATTTAATGGAACTCTACATGATCTAATAAATAAATAAAATAGCATATTTAATAGAAGAATCTTTTAAAGTCCGCTTAAAGGGAAAGACGTCTCAATCAACTTTTCAACTTGGTGAACGAGACTGAAAACACCTCCATAATGATCTCTCTGTGTATCTTCAGTCAGACTTTTCCTCGAGGCCTGTTTGCTTAAGCCCCCAGAGCCCAGACTGTGTAAGTATTAGAGTAAGACACTATGGCAAACTATGGTATTTCCTAGTCATAAACTAAACGTCGCTGTCGCATAGCCATAAAAATAGAATATATAAAAAAAATCAATATAACTAAACTCCATTTAAACTACTTTCCAAACTACGTTTGCCATATTAGGAAACCAAAACCACGCAATCTTCATTAGAAGCTAATTGCAAAAGTGTGCAACCCGTAAAATTTTATGATATTGCCATTTTTCAGCATACACACGCACGCAATCTGACCACTCTCCTTCCATTCAAATAACTTAATTGACTGAAATTTCCGTTCCCAGTTGATATTCCTACCATCATCTGCGCCAGAGTCCATGTCCTTCGCCATTCTATCATAAACATCTAGAATTGCAACGACTTCCTCGATAAGCAAAATAGCAGAGAGAAAAAAATAACATTAGCCGCTCTTAAAACAAGAAATATCACCTTAATGAAAATCTCATGTTGTCGTGGCCGTCACAGAACCACTCAAGTCATTCAATCGTAATAATTTACGACCAATCACTGTTCACAAACAGTCAAAACTCATTAGTGGCAAATAATTTATGTTAATTGCGTGAAAAAGTGTCAGCGTCTCTGCGTCCTACCTCGCCGCCGCAACGCCAAGCGGCAACCCACCTGCCTGGCCTAATCTGATATATTATTGCCCAACCCGCAGTGTTGTTCACTGCAATGGGAATGCCATTCGGAGACAGAGAGATATTAATTATTATTGTCTACCGCCACATGTTTTGGGGATAAATTTCCTTTATTTATCGCAGAAATTAAATTCCAAAAGAAATTAATTCCGTAATCTCGATAAGAATCAGTTAAAACGATAAAGCGATAAAAACGAAACAAAATTAACAATTCACAGAGCAGTGAAATTAAAACATTCCAATTTGTCACTGGGGCATTGTTGCCCGCAGTGTCTTGTATTTAAATTAATAAGCCTGGTCGAGATATCGATCTCAACTGCGAGCCACAGGGGAAACCAAAAATGTATTATACCACTGTGACTTGATGTCAAAATTATAAATATTCATATACTTGATGCTATAGTTATTAAACCTTTTCAAAAACAATTTTACAACAAACTGGCTTGTCGCATAGTAAAGCTCTTGCTCACCACCTCCTTACGAGTAGATACAGTTTTTAATTAAGCCTTCATATTCCTAAACCTCTGAATTACATTTGTAATACAAAAAGTTTATTGTAAGCCGTGCTTTTGTATGGGAGTTATCTTTATAGATAAGTGAGGGGTTTAGTGATAAGTTGCAATAGGTCATCCTGACTGGAACATCTAGTGTTAAACTATCTCACTAGAAATGTCTTTTCTTAGAATTGTAATATTCGAACTACCATACCTAACTTTTATCTTCTCTTGCTTCGTGGAGTACAGCCGTTAAAGTCATCCCGTCTCGTGTTTTCTCCTTAGTGTTTCTCCTACTTAGGCAGTGGAAAATTTGTTCGAAAGCATTTGTTTAGTTTACTTTCTTTTACTCCACGCCACTTAAAATTCTGTCCATAAAAACCCAATTATCAATGGCAGTCCTGAGCTTATAGGTAGATTCTCGATTAGAAGGTAAGCTACTCGGTTCACTTCTTTGAGTCTTGTTTATTAATATCATCGTATCTCGTTTACCGTGATCGCAACATGATCTGAGACCCAAAGAAGAATCATATGATCTGAGACCCAAAGAAGATTCAAAGAATTCAGCCTTAGGCCTAAATTAAGTTCTGAAAGGTAAAGTAAGACTCTAACAGAAGTTTACATTGTAGCCATAGATTTTAGTAAGGCTTTTAATAAAATACTGCCCCAACTTATCCTCAAATTGAAAGCCTTTGGTTTTCAGCCACTATTCATCTCATGGATCAATTCATACCCAGATATACAAAGTCCGTTTTAGACACTCCAATCTTCTTGTTTATGCCGATGACGTAAAAATCTTATATCATCCGCTGGTGATTCCTATCCTTTTCAGGACGATCTAAACAGTTTCTCCATCTGGTGTGACAAAAATGTATTAGAACTTAGCTTCAATAAATTTCACTCCATTTCCTATTCCCGCAACCGTCTCTCACCACCTTCTAGGGTGGTCTACCTCATTCGTGATGATCCTATACCCCGTGTAACGTCAGCATGTGATCTGGCTGTTATCTGCGATAACAGAGTTAACTCAGCACTCAGCTTTGTGGAACGTTGATCAAAAGAGTTTTCTGCCCTATACGTCATTAAATCCCTCTATGTCTTGGGTGGATCGTCTGGAGCGACGTGGATCGACGTGGATGGTCTTCGACTAATCAATCTTTAGTCCCTAGAATAACGTCGTGACGTAGCTGACATACTTTTTATACATCAACGGTTATCCGGTAACATTGACTGTGACGCCTTGTTTCAAGCAATTTCTCTACAAGGAAACGAACTGGCGGACGAATTAGCAAGAAAGGGGTCTAAACAGAACCTGTCAATGATCAATGCCTGTGCTCTAAGGCCCCAGCTCTTGTTAAACGCAATATAGAGAAAACCTTCTTGACACAAGCTAACGAGAGATGGAAAGCACTGCCAAATAGTCGTGTCTCCAGAAAACGAAGTATAATATCGCCAAAACCAAACAAATCCTTCCGCTTAACAGACACAACTTAGCGCTCTTCACGGGGATTATTACCGGCCAACCGTAGTCGAATGCGAAGAGAAACTGATGACCTGATGATGGCCAAGGCTGTGACGACACAGATGCAGTAGAATGTACTTTTCACTCCTTCTGCGAATGCCCACGCCTATGCAGAACTGGAAAACCGGCCCTCAGTGAATGTGAATACCTATTCGGAGAACTGAGTAATCTGTCAGAAAAACTGCCATCAACCAATTTTTAACAACTTCGGTTAGTTAAGGGAGCACATGCAGCGACCTAAAGCTAACAAGCAACCTTGTATTTATTTTTCAGGTAAACCCACGACAGAGGATCACAATGGATTCACTAGTGATCCGAGAACTGGCTGCACACGTACCCACCCTGCTCTACCTTTGTACCTAAAACAACTCTTAAAAAAAGCTCTAAATGGTGTTATGTCACAGCCCGACCTTAAAAAATTAATATAAGCAATATCCTCGGTGACTAAAATTAGATGGCAGCCAACGAAGGTTTGTTCATTGCAACCAATGAAGCTTTTAATTGTCTCACAATTGTCTTATAATTGTACAACGTATGTACATATAAACGGTAGACCATCTAGTGGTTTCTTTTTAAATCATAGGTTATACACATTGACAGCTGTTCCCCACTCGAAATCGAGGAAGCGCTTTTTCATATCGGTGGCTACGTTAACATACAAAATCCCCGCATCTGGGACTCGGAAAACCCGCACGTAATTGTCGAGAGCCCGATGCATCCACAGAGAGTGACAGTTTGGTGGGGATTGTGGAGTGGTGGCATCATTGGACAATTTTTCTTCGAAAATAAAGTTGGGAACAACGTTTTGGTCAACGGTGGGCATTATAGAGCCGTCTTAACCGAATTTTGTTTACTAAAATTGAAGATATGAATTTCGACGTCCTCTGTGGTTCATGCAGGATGGCGCGCCATGCTACACAGCCCATGCCATGAAATCGTGTTATCAATCGTCTTGACGATGTTAATTGGCCGCCTTGGAGCTGCGATTTGACCCCTTTGCAATTCAAGATCTTAAGGCCAATATCATCCAAGCAATCCGTGAGCTACAGCTCGGAACCATCAACAAAGTCTTGGAAAATTGTAGTGACAGAATGCGCTACTGCGAAGCCAGCCGAGGAAGTACTTAAACAAAGTTGTATTCCATAATTAATGGGAATCTTTGCTCTTACTAACGAAGACACAATACATGGATACAATTTAATTTTGTTCATTTCATTGCATTTTTAAAAAGAAACTTGTATTTGGCCCACCCTATATGTACCTACTTTTAAATTCTCACCACCGGATTGTAGATTTTATTTCAGAATAATGATTGTAGTAGATTTTTGGTGTACTGTTGAGGTAAGACAGTTGATGCTTAAGTTGTTATAAATGATTGAATGGTGACAATATTTCGCTGTTCTTGGGGTATCCTTCTTTACATTTATTTATTTAGGCATTAGGCTGTTTCCACAATGCTAACCGTGTTGGCGATTCTCGAAACCGACTGCAGAACCAGTGTTCGGTCAAGAATCTACAAGTCCTGTGGTAGCGGCACCCCAACAGAAAGATTGGCCCTATTGTATTGGACTGAAATCCAATCTACTGGCGCATAGCACCAGTTCGTCTTTGATAATTCCATATTCTCAGTCGCAGCGCTCCTGGACACACACCACCATATTTATGCAACATTGTAAAACGTCACTTCGTGCAACGGTGACTCAGTGCCAACCCTATTTCCTCTTAACAACAACATACTCCAGTCCATTACTAAGTACACGAGTACTAGTATACCGCATTCAAAAATCGGATACCGCTCTAACGAACCAGAAAACATGTAAATCAGGTTTTGATTTCAATCACCGGGCAGCAACTACCAACTTCACACTTACGCAAGTAGTTTCGTGTCGCCCGCAGGTTAAGCATCTACATATGTGCAATTTTCAAACCCATTCAACATCCAGGTCCAGGTGCCAAAAGTAACAGCCAGAAAAATGAAATGTTCTCACCTCCAGGCATCAGACCACAGACGCAAGTCCAACCGATCCCAACGCGATATACCGCAAGTTTCTACATCTAACGTGACAACGACCACTAAACCACATGCCACATTGATGCCTGTCTGCCTGTCGTAATAGATCATTGTTCTTGGCCTGTTGTTGACTTTAAATTGACAGGGAATGTTCCCGCGTCGAGAGTACATCAAGCGTCGTTAATCATTTGTATGAAAATGTTTTCCAGATTTCTTGTCCCACTACCCCCTCTTTGGTAGATCAATCAAGCTTTAGAACTTAGATTGGTCTGTTCAGACATCATTCTCCGTGTCCATTCCGTATCTGTCTGTCTCAATAACCGGCTACACAATCGTTAAGCGTCAAATGATTAATTCATTCGCTCGATTAACATGAGATGCAGTTCTTGTTGTTGTTGTTGTTTTTGCTATTGCTATTGCACACTTGAGTTTATTGCAACGCGAAACGTCGCGCGTTGTGGTCGTGAGCGACAACAACGATGGCCATCGATCCACTGTGCAGCCCGTTTAGGGAACTAATGGCAAACGAAATGGTAATGGTAATAATGACAACAACCACAGAGCATGTGTCACCTTATGTTCTCAACGACCATAATTAAATGCCCCAACGGCCAAATGGACAAGTTGTAATAGACTGGCGGTAATTTATAGAGCGGTTTCGTGCACTTTTGCGGAATATTAAACGAGGACACTGAAAGAAATGTTAAGGTTTTAAGAAATGTGCTTTAAATAGCGACTGCTAATGCTTTGTCAGGCTCAATTGTATTTTTACTAGCACTTATACATACTTATATACTTTCATATATGTAAGTTCTGAAATATTTAAAAATCGAGGTTTTAATCAAACCTGACATTAGTTTGGAGAAGAAGTCCAAAAAGTGGGTTCACCAATTCTGTATGTCTGAAGGGAATGGTGTGACAGATTTGCTTCTTTCTGGGATCTGTGGAGTTTTAGATACAATTTGATATTTTGCGCATAAATTACTGACACTATAAAAGAAGTCATTTTGGAAACATTTTTCGACAAAATTTGACATACAAACCAATCGTGCACTTTATTTCTTGTAGCATCTTATAGAGAAATTAAAACACTGTCTCTCAACCTAAAACATATTGAAGCCACCAACCGAAATGTTTTAGGACCCATGAATTCGGCTTTAAATAGTTAAATAGTTTAAAGACGCATACATTATATGAACGACGGGTATTCATACATCAATAAAAGTAGTAGTACGAGATATAAACTATGGAGTATACAAGTATGTAGGAGATCAACAACTTTCAGCAAAAGGGTCGAAAGAACTTAATATAGTTTTCCAAATATACGTGTATACCGAATTGTAAAATTTACTATTTTCGATGTACAGCAAGATTCCTCCACTTTCCAACCCAACAACGTAACCAACATTTGATTCGATGAACTAGTATTTCATTTAAACTACTCGCTCTCATTCTCATTCTTTAAGGATAGGTCACAAACAAACCAGAGTCAGAGTTTTCTCAAGTGATCTAGGCATTACCCTATACTTTAACCTATTAATTCCATCCAAGTGGAGACCATCTGTCACCTCCTATGCACATGCCCTGCACTTGCCAACATCAGAAAGGCCACACTAGGTAAATAGCGTTTCACCGATCTAAATGATGTGTAATCTTCTAAAGATACCAGCAACCCGGGCTACTGGCATGCACGATTCGCAAACCTGAATACTCGATGCCAGGAATACGCCTACGTACTAACCCACACCCTACACACTTCAACCACTCTCCCCGCGGAACTACCGTTAAGTATTACTTCGCGGGGCTGGTTAGCACTTTATGCTCTTCTTAACCTGTTCGACGTTTCTTGTTCTGAGGGGGCATCCATTTGGGTTTGGTTGCTCTCCCTGAGCCTTTCCAGCCGCCGAAGTTCCTTTATGATCACCGCTGCTGTTTGTTTCACAGTATTCCATACTGCGGTCGATGTCAGCATATGGTTTACGATGTTCTCCGGAGTTGGTATTTCTCCAATTATTTCCTCAAGACCTCTGCGTTCCAAGCGAAAATGTGGGCACTGAAAGAGCACATGCTCTGCATCTTCTCTGGCCTCTCCACAGTTTGAGCAATTTGGAGATTCATCAAGCCCGAACCTGTGCCCGAAGCTCTGAAGCAGCCGTGTCCGGTTAAGAACTGGGTGAGATAAAAATCCACTTCTCCGTGATGTCGGTCCATCCATTTATGTATGTCCGGTATAAGTCGATGGGTCCATCTTCCCTTCGTTGACTGATTCATGCTTCGCTGTCTTTCTGCCAGCTTAATATCTTTGACTGGAGCAATGGGTTCCTGGATTTTGGCGTCGTAGGTCCTCTATAGCTCAATAGCCAAGATATCCGCTGGTAGCTTTCCCGCAATAACACATATAGCATCGTCGGATACCGTCCGAAAAGTGCAACACACTCTCAGCGCGCGCAGTCTGTTGACGGAATCAACTCTTCTTGAGTGGGACTTAATTTTAACTGCCTTTGCCCATATTGGTGCCGCATACATTATTATTGACTGCGCCACTCTTGACAAAATTAGTCTCCTTGGTTGTCTGGGTCCTCCAAGGTTTGTCATTATTCTGGATAAGGCAGTACACACCCGAGCAGCTTTGTCGCACGTTATTTCAAGGTGTTCCTTGTAAGCTAGCCTAGCGTTAATCATCACACCTAAGTATCTGATCACCGGTTTTGACGTTATATTTTGGTTGCCTACCCTGATGGTGATTGCTTCTCTTTTCTTGCGGCTGCTTACTAGTACTGCTTCCGTTTTATGTTCAGCGAGTTCTAAACCGACTGCTGCCATCCACCGTCTCACTTTTCGGATACATTCATTTCCAATGTCCTCTATTTCTTATAGGTGTTTTGCCGTCACTACGATTGCGATGTCATCGGCAAAGCCTATGATTTTTGCCTCGTTGGGGATTTCAAGCCTCAGTACCCTATCATACATAAGATTCCACAAGACAGGACCTAGTACCGATCCTTGTGGTACTAGACCAGATATGTGGTACTGTCTTACTCCATCGTCGGTATCGTAAAACAGGTACCGTTTCTCGAAATAATTTAATATTATTTTGATGAGGAACCCTGGCACCATCATTTCTCTAAGTGAGCTCAAAATATGTCCCCAATTTGCAGAATTGAACGCATTTTTGACGTCCAGTGTTATTACAGCACCGTATTTCTTTGCGCCTCCTCTCCATCTTCTTCCAAGATTGTGGTTACCCTCCGTATAGCATCGATTGTAGAACGGGTTTGTCTAAATCCATACTGTTCGTTTGAAAGTCCCCCGGCTTCATATATTGCCACCTCCAGCAGTTTGCATATAATTTTCTCCAATATTTTACCCATTGTGTCTAACAGGCATATGGGACGGTATGACGAGGGCTCATCTGGCGGTTTTTTCCCTTTGAGCAGCAGCACCAGACGTTGTTTCTTCCACTGGTCTGGAAAGACCCCTTCGGTTAGACACTTATTATACATTTCTAGAAATGGTTCCGTGTTTGTTTTTTGGCTAACTTAAGGCCTTATTGTCATCGAACCGTTTGCACACTTCCAAAAATTCCGTTTGCGTGACGGTTGTAATTTCATGTTAATCCTGAGGTGCTGCTATACGCTCTGCAGTTCTCTGCGGTGGAAATAAGCCCGATACTATTTTTTGCATTAGCAAAGGGCATGAGGGCGAGGGTGCCCTAGTGGTGCCCTTGAGTTTTGCCATGACTGCCTTATAGGCTGTACCCCAGGGATTTACATCTGCTTGCTGACAGAGTTCTTTAAAGTTGTCACTTTTGCTTCTCCGGATTGCTAATTTCAGGTCTCTACGCCTATCTTTGTATTGCACCTGCAGGTTCTGGTGGGAGGGCAAACCTCTGGATCGCTGGAACAGTCTTCTCGCTTTATGGCACTTGCTGCGTAGCTCTGCTATCTCTTGGTTCCACCAATATACTGGTGACCGGCGATTTGTTGACGTTTTCCGGACCATAGATGCATCGCATGCTCTCATTACATGTTTCGTAATCTCAGCAGCCATAGCATTTGCTGTTCCTGGCCTTATTGTAGATTCTCTAAAGGTGAAAGTAAAAGAATCCTCGTCTAATGTGCTTATTTTCCACCCCATTCGTTGTGCCTTCTTTGGTGGGAGTTCCTGGTTGGATCTTTTATGGTCTATTTCAAACAGGATGGTCAGGTGGTCGCTGTGGGTGTACTGTTTACTTACTCTCCACTTGGCGCCTCTCGTTAGGGAACTAATTACGAAGGTGATGTCAACTACGGAACCTACGTCGTTTCTGCTAAAGGTATTCTCGCTTCCCGTATTAAGTAGCATGACATCTAGTGACGATACCGCTTCGAGTAGTGCCTCGACTCTTCTGTTGATCGAGTGCTGCCCCAATCAGTGGCCCATGCGTTGAAATCCCCAGCCATGATGATTGGGCTACGGCCTCTAGCTGTTTTGGGATGCATGTATACCCTTGACTTTGGCTCGAACGAATCCAGGTTGGGGTGTCTTCATTTTTTCTTCGAAGGCGTACTCTCCATAGGTCCAAATAGCAGCTCTTTTTGAGTAATCAGCTACCCAGACTTTTTCGTCGAGATTCTTGTACTGTTCTGATAATATGGCAACATCTATTTTTGACTCACGAATGGATTGTGTTAGGAGGTCCTGTGCCGTTTCGCAGTGATTTAAATTAAATTGCAGCACTTTCATATTCTTCTTGCGGTTTTTTTAGCTTCCTGGTATACTGCGCTTCCTGCCGCGTGTTTGAAGTTGGTGCTCCCCTTTTTTCGCAGAGCACGCACCTTGCATCATTGGTGCAGTTCTTAGAAACATGGCCTTTCTGTCCACACTTGACGCAATCCTCACTTCTGTCCGCCGTATTTGAACACGCCTTTGCTAGATGCCCGAAGTTAAGTCACCTAAAGTATTGCAGCGGCACCACTTTCTCCCGTATTCGGCATATCGTCCATCCGATTTTAACTCTCCCAACCTCCAGAACTTTTTTTGGCAGCGTTTATCGGGAGGCTAATGTTCCTCCACTCACCTTACTAAACGGCCGCACAATGGAGCTTCTCTGGTCTAAGTGCATCATCATCGAGAGCCGGTCTAAACCAACCAACCAACCAAAATATTAATTCATTCCGGTTCCAGCGTCTTATAAGTCACTCCCTGTACCTTATACTCCACCTTTTGCTAAGTACCAAATCAATATGATATTCTTAGGAATTGCAAGTATTTCTACAACCTCAATGTGACATCAAGGACTCCTCCACGAAATCATATATTATCATTTAATCTCCTAATATTCAGTAGCGTTCTTGTTCATTATAGATCTTAATGCACCTCTAATGCTCCAATGGGAGTTATATACATTCCTTGCACAATCTAACACATGAATTTCAAGATCATCTCTGGTATACTGTAAAACCATAGGGATCTAAGAATCACCTAAAGATAAATGCCGAATCTGACTGACTAAAACCAATAATGACTAATTTTCCTTGTCTCCTGTTAGACCGATATTACATCCTACGTCCTGCCTCCCCATCGGTGTTGTTGTTGTTTATAATAAATGGGACTAAGCGTGTTGAAAACACTTGCATTCCAGTTCTCTTCGAATCTGAAACAAGAAAAGAATTTGTCGAAACCTACATATGTGTTTAAGTAAGCCTTAAAACAGCTTTGGCCTGGTTACAAATAAGATCAAATACAAATGTAACTCCCTTTCATTGAACTCTTTCGTTGAGGTTGAGAATTTCTTTTTGATCTAAGCCCTGATATCATATTATGTCTAGAAACGTATACCGCGATATTTTGACAATATTCGGATCTGAAAATCCTTTTTGCATGATATGTACTCGTATATATGTAGTTGAACGTTCTAAATTTGTAAGTCTGAAACGTCCGTCATACTCTTTACATTGAAAAGGACCTTGGCCTTTCAACGCGTTTCTGTCATCTGTTCAGGTTTCAGGTCCTCCAACGTCTCTGAATATGGAGGGGAAACTTAGGAGGTTTTTACACTCTCGCTAAATAAAAACTTTGAACAAAAGAGACACCTAAATAATCTTAATACTGAAAATTGAAGCATAACTATGTGATAGTTCCAATTTTTAAAACGAAAGTGGTTAATCAGACAACTGAAAATTGTATGATAGCCTGTCTTCGAAACGTATGCGTATAGTGCTGTAGACGTTAATTTAATGGCAAATGCTGATATCTTTTTAGTACTTTTAAGTTTGTCTACAAACTTGATATCATAGCATAGGAATTTTTCCATAAAACACGCAAATTATTTCTTCCAGTGTAGCCTTTCCTTAAACAGGTTTGGCATGGATCTACTCCAAGCGCGCACAAACCGAGGTTTAGTACGCACAAGATGAATTCGACCGTCCAAACACGTCCATTGACTGATTTATTGACATAACATGATTTTTAATTAGTTGTCACTTTTTTCCTCGAAGCAATCCCGCGGCGCGCACGAATTAAACGTTTTACGCAACACGACCGCTATTAACCTGGGTACGTTGGTGGCGGCGTCGAGGCCCGACCTCACAGTGCCCCTACATCACTGCGAAACACCATTAAGATATTGTTTGTGGAAAATTATAAATAATTTATCATCGATGCTAATAATATTATTAACGATCCGCGTTTGTGGTGGCGTAGGCTGGTAGCTGGGGAACGTTGTTGTTGGCTGACAGGCAGCGTAGCACAGACGATGCGTTTTCACATCGACAGGTCTCTCCTCCACTTTATGGATTCAATGATGAATGGAGCAGTAGAAAAATAGAAAATCGAATAAAAATATGCGCGGGTCGACAGAGGACAGACGGATGGACCGAACACGCCAATTCCTAATCACAGCATCCAAAGGTGATTTATAATAATTTTCCCCAGCTTTACCCCTGTTCCGTCGCGAGTGAACCAAGACATGTGGTAGAGTTTTGTAATATCTCGCAACACGGATTAATAACTTAAGCAGGTAAGTTAGTCAGGGTAGATAGAGGTGGGCTGGTGGTTCTCTGCTGATTGTGGCATCCATCATGGTCGCCGTTGTCGATATTTTTGCCGTGTTTAGTGTCGGCAGATAGATTTATTATCGCTTTATCGGCCTGTTATGCGCCGACACTGGCTCTTTTACTGTGTGCGCCGAAACGGTGTCGTTAATTCATTCATAAATTGCCAGTTGTCGCTCATTAATATTGGTTAAGCTGTCAGATTTACTTTATTCATGGTGTCATGTTAATTCTTAATTATGTCGTAGTATCGCTTTTTCTTAATCCACCATCCTGCCGGGCTGCTCCAGTCCAAGTACACACTCGGGAGAGAAATATCTGTCGATTTAGTTCACATGGAGATTTATTGCAAATTTAAAGGCCAGCTAATTGTTTACATTATTCAGGCTGTTGACTGCTGGGTAATATAATTTATTGTTTAGTTCAGAATGTGGTTTTTAATTGGTATCTTTCCACGAAATAAATATAAAGATTAAAAGTGATTTTCTTAATTTATATGCTAATTCACGTGGTTGTTGTGTGTGGTGTAATTTAGGGTTTGGCGAGATGAGTTATGGCGTTGTTAACTATGGAACTCTGACGGGCGAGTGATAATTCTCCTCTTGTTCCAATTCCTGCTAAATATTGCTAATTATATACGACTTTTAATAGTTTCTTGTTTCTTGCCATAAATTACTTGAATGTTTCGTTTCATTAGGCAAATTAGAATTCGAATTAGTTGTGACGGCGTAAAAAAGTTGGTGCAAACAAATATGCTTAGTATGCGATTTTTTTTAACAGCCAATAAATACATGCATACCTACATAGTTCGATTAAAATGTATTTTATTTATGGACTTGGCTTTTTGGAGTTGATTGAGAAACCTGTGCATAAAGTGGGATTAGTTTTAATTAATGGATATCTGGTTAATGATTTGACATTTGAAACAAAATGTCTTTCGTGAAAATCGCAAAAGTTCTAACATACTTCTCCTGATAATACATAAAATGGTGACAGATATGATCTAAAATTAAGCCTATTGATTAGTTTCGAACAATGGTATGAAGAATAAAAGATATTATTTTGCGCATCTATATTTACATCTCACCCGTTGACAAAAAAGTTGACATTCGGTCGGGAAGTTTATTTTGTGTTTTGGAATTTTACACAAATTATTTGAAAATAAATATTTAATGCTGTATCCGAAAGGCAATTTGTTATTTGAGAACTTTCTCCTGACGGTTGTACTCTCGGATGTTTTTCAGACCAATTTCGTGAAACCAAATGTCGGGGTTTAAGCAAAATAAATGCCAAGTGAAGTTTTCTATTATGAGAGACAACAGGGCAATTGCAGAAAATGCGCAGAACAGATTTCTCCTCAATTGGTCTTTACACCAAACCAAAATGTCCGATCAGCTTTTAAATAGATGATTTCGGTTTATGGCCTTATCTAAGTCAGTCCATTAGACGACCACCCCTTGCGACATACGTACATACGTACATACCTAAATATCACTGGCGTACGGTTCATACAAGCCGATTCCTTCCAGCTTCCCTTTTCAAATTTCAAATATATTTCTTCTTGACCACTTGTCTTTATAAAGTGTAACATAGGGGTCTTAGAATCCATATCTTACTTCTGAGCTTCGAATAAACACCAGTGGTAGGTGTTGAATTAAAAACTACTTTAAACTTTTTACGGCTTCCCTCTCTTAAAATTTAACCGCACGCCACTGCTAAGTATCAGTAGTATAATCGAGATATAAAGCCAATGAGTTATACGAGGTTGCAAGCCACCTTTCTTGAGAAAAGTGCAACAGTAGTCTTTTTCACTAATTTACGAAAAAGCTCAAATATCTCAGTTCATTAGTTCAATATACCAAATAACGAAGTTTTATATGTCTTAATGAAGAGTTCATTTTCATGGGGGAGGAGTTCTTTTCGAGTTTTCAGATATTTAACTTGCTACATATAGCAACATCAACAGTATAAGTGATCACTGTTCATCCCTCCCCTTCAAGCATTATTAAACACCAAATTCCTGTGACAGTTGTGAATTGCCTCTACTAACATGTCTTTTTGCAGACAACTCATACAATTCTGAGTTTAAAATCCAACCATCCAACTGCGATTGCCGAAGTGTTGACACTTTTTAAAGCACTTGTTATTCTTTATACCATCAATTCCAACCGGTACGAAACTAAGGTCACTTCTGTACGAATTTCATACATCTTTTATACCAGCCCCGAAATGCTCTTGCAATATCATTTAATTCGGGATGAGCAATCGATCTCGAACTGTTTTCAAACTAGTGTCTTCTTTGTAGGCATATTGAAAAAATTATACATATTGAAAGAGTTCAAGTGTTTTATTTAAGGAGTTTTTAAATGAAAATTATGCTGTCGGATGTTTGTTAGATGAAAATCAGGACTTTAGCTAGAACGAGTAAAATCTAGTATGAAGAAAAAACCATTGGATAAAATCTAGAAAATACAAATATCTCAAATGACCAAATCTCAAAACAGTTTTTCAGAAGGGGTCGGTAAGATGTCCCTATATTATAGTGAGTGTGATCGTTCTTTGTTCCTGGATTAAGATACAATGAATGTACATACAAATACAAATTTTTGGCGCAAAGAGCAACTTGTTATTTAAAATTTTTTATATTTTATATTACATCCAAAAAAATGTCACAAATACTATTGAATGAGCAACTATTCAAAAACTAGTCCCACTTCATTTGTCTACTACTACATCAAAAAGTGCGAAGGATAAACAATCAACTTAACCCTAGCCGTTGAGGGTCCAGTACAAATTTAAACCAAATTTTACGGTGTATATTGTTCTAATGCTAATGACCCATGACGTTCTTGTATGTATATATAGTAGTAATCCCAAGTTTAATCGAAACCTGCAGGTTTTCACAAAACTGATTCTTATGCTGTAGTTATAGTTGCAAATAAATATATTCTGTGCATCAGACTCTTATAAGAACGAATTTAAAAATATTACGTATTCGCCACAGTGTAATATTTTATATAATAAATTGATAAATTATGTAATGTATGTGTTTAATTTATGTTAAGCTAAATTGCTTAGCAGAGCTATACTTACATATACTGTATGTAACTTATATGTACACATGTACTTACGTATGTATGTATGCAAAGTTAAAGCAGTACTGTGCTGTAGTTTCACTTGACGTTAAAAATGCGTTTAACTCGGCTAGCTGCAACTGCATTATGAGAGCGCTGAGGGATATTCGAGTACGAAGAATTAAAAGCTATTTTGAAGACAGAATAGTATTAGACAACTGTACTATGATACAAGTGAAGGGCCAAAAAGATATAGAGTTTCAGGAGGGGTCCCACATGCATTAGTTCTAGGTCCTGTCCTGTGGAACATTATGTATGACGAAGTGCTACGTATCCGGAGACCAAGAGGGGTGGACATAATCGGATATGCCGATGACATCGCTGTGGTAGTAGTAGTCAAAACCAAAGAGGAGTTGACGCAAAATTGCAGCAACACCATCGAAGACGTGAAGATATGGCTTCGCTCAACTGGTCTAGAGTTAGCGGACCACATAACTGAAGCTGTACTCATAAGTAGCCGAAAAAAAGTTGAGCGTATGGTAATACGAGTGGGACAACACTCCATTGAATCAAAACTATACATAAAGTACATGGGTGTACTGCTTGCCCATAGAGAGAGTTTAGAGAGCACTTAGCTTACACAAGCGCGAAAGCTATATCCAGGTTAATGCTGAATATTGTAGGACCCATAAAATCAGTAAGAAACCTGCTCGCAATGGTGTGTAAATTAATTTTAATGTACGCACCTCCTATATGGGCACCGGCAACAACTATAAACTCGTACATGAGAAGTATAAACTCGGTCCATAGAAGAGCATCGCTCAGAGTATGCGGCGTATATAGAACGGTATCAGGGCATGCAATAAATGTGATAGCGACGCGAATGCCTATAGAGTTGGAGGTCAAAGTAGCAGCGGTAATATACAATGGCGAAAACATAGCCACGTAAACATGCAGGAGCATGGAGTCTGGCATAACTTATAGCACGGGCTACTAAGTATCCATACAGGATTTCACCCCTCCAGCGCATCAAAAAAGAAAATGAATGTAAAGTTCCTTACAATAGTATTTGTTTATCACATTATTTTATGCCTTTTTAGGACTAAAATTAATACTAAGACCTGCACTAACTACAACTCTTTTTTATCTTGTAAAATTTTGAAGGTAATTATGTGTAAGACTTTTATATGTACATCGAATGGAAAAGTTCAAAAAATTCTTAACAGTTCATATAGACTTCTATACAACCCAAGGAAATCCAAATTTTTCTGCATTTTCAACACCTTATAGTATTTTTATTATCAATTAATATCATCCCCTCATAGTTAAGAGAAGATCGTCTTTTATAGAACGGTGCTAGCTGATGTCTATTTGTATCGAATCTTATTATAGATAAATAATCTCTTATCATTTGAAAAGTTTAAAAGTACTTGCTGTCTTACTTACTGTCTTTGAAATTAGAGTCCATTGAAGATTTTGCAATTGAGTTGGTGTAAAGCTGTGTGTTCCATCGTTTTAAGAAGAAGTTCTAATTGATATTTCATGGGGCATATAGTCTTATTTGTTTCATTATAGTTTCGTAAGGACACAATTTTTTGTTTGGCTTCCTAAACATTCCCCAGCAATACCTAATACTAATTTTTTTAAACATACATTTCTTTGGTTAGTGGCGATGGTAAACCTGGTGGAGAACGCGTATATTACATTTGTGTCTTACATCAGAATCTTAGCCTTTCCTCATATGTGTTCAAAATCAGGTTATGGTTTAAGATCTCCTGCTACCATTTGTGCTCTGTAAAGTAAAAACTTATTCTCAGATATGTTTCTGAACGAAATGAAATTGTAAAATTATTCACTGTTAGCGAGAGATTATTTCCTTAACAGACGATAATGTCCCTTTTTGAATTTATTTGAAATCTAAATTTGTTGAAAAAATTTTCTATCGTTGATTGCGAGTATAACACCCAAGAATCTCACATCTGTGCTAGTCCTTGTCTTGATTTTGTTTACAAATCAATTAAACTCCCAACCACGTTAAAAGGCGTCAACAAAATGTCACCTGTCATCATATTCGATATGCAAAAACTGAAAAAACGGTAGAAACTTACGGCTTTACATGCCATAACCTTAACAACTGTCAACTGTCAGTTGAAGTAATTTTCCTACACTACAGTTGAAGTACCAGCATGCACACAAACACATACACACACAGAGCAAATTAATTCCAACAATTGTGTCACGGTTCGGCTTGACCAAAAAGCCGTGTACGTCGTCATCCGCCGAGCCGAAGTTGAATGCCGAAAGCCATTTTGATTAGGTTATTCGCAATTTTCAATTCGAAATCAATGACATTTCGATTACTCTCGGAAATACATTTGTTCAGCGTTCGCCCCATCGTCGTTGTCCCAATCGGTTGGTCCGCTAGCGTATTAATGGAGTCCCTCGTGTTTATTACCATAAATAATCGTGCGCCCCCATCCTTGTGACACGCTGCAGGAGTCGAGGGGCTCCTTCGTTGCATGCATCCACTACCACTAGCACTACCACCATTGCCCGTCGTCGCACACTCTCGTCGTCGTTCGCCATTATTTATCTGCGGAGCTACACGAAATAGCGCCTTCGGACAAACAACCATAAAATGTTGACATAAATTCAATTTGATTTATGATTGCATTTAAAACGCAATCAATGAGATAAAAGTCCTCAAGAATGCAAATGAATAATGTGTCTCTGGGTCCCTGTCTCTCTTGTGCTGCACGCTGCTGCATTGGTATTGCAGCTCGGTCAGGCAGGCAGGCAGGCAGGCAGCCAGCATGCCCACGTCCGTCCGGCAAAAGATAAAAATGTTCAACTTGAGAAAGTAGTCACAGAGAAGTGACTTGTGCGACGATGTGGTGTGGTGTAGCAAGCGGCAACGGCAGCGGTCGATTTAGTTAGCGCACATGATGGTGGACCGAACTGAGTTTGCGCATGCAGCCAGTGGCGGACATGGACCGGATTTTGCATCAAGGGAATATGGAGTGAACCGAACAGTATGACAGGCTAAAAGGATCATGCATCGCTAAGAGGTCTTTGTTTACTTCGGCATTGCATGCTGTTGACATGGGGGTCCAACTGATTGAACCTTGGGATCTGTTTACATACATCAATTGGCTACCGCTGCAAGGCGAGTGTTCTGAGTGTGTTTATTTAGATTTCAACAAGATAATCGTTTGATAAATTATTACTAAGATGGTGGCGTTAGGATCTTACACATTGGATGTGTATACTATACTGGGATGTTTAACTTTATTAAAGAATCCCTTCGAGGGCCAATCTTCCCTAAAATTCCTCTGTTAGAAAAGTCGACCAGAAAAGGGTTATATTGCAAATTAATAATCACGGCACGCGGCTGCAATTCGTCGTTGGTGGACGAGACAAGAATATCTACCTGGGAGAATATTTTCCGAAGGTACTCTTCCTTTGATCTAGACGCAGAGGCAGAGTACTTCAAATGGAATGTATATTTCCTCCTAGTTAGTGCATACCTATTTTCATTTATTTTTAGCTCAAATATACAGGTGTGTGTAGATAATTATTTAATATTAGAGCTACCAGTCAGGTTGAAATCCTACACATGAGCAGGAGGATGGGATAACAATATAATCGTCTTCATCATTATTGAAGAAGTTTAATTTAAAATGTCTAAAAAATGTCTAAACTACTACATACATACATATGTATGAATGCAAAAGCGTTTACTCCGGTGCAACACGTAATCCTATTCAGAATTTATTTTACAATATACTGTATAATTTACAGTGTACAATAGTTTCACTAATCGAGAGCGAGTAAGTCCATGGTTCGTTAAGTCCGTTTTCGCTAAGGATTTTTACTTGCACCTACATATGTATGTACATATGTACATTGAGTTTCTCTCGTAACTACTGTTTTTTTACGTGATAGGGAAGTAACCCCGACAGCACAACCCCCAACCTGGAGGGCCAGTTCCTTTTGGTGAAACCCCTTCGAAAGAAAAATTCTTCGTCGAATTTTCGGTCCCGTATGCGAGGAGGGCGAATGGAGCAGAAGATATAACCGCGAACTCTATGAGCTGTACCAAGATGTGGATGTAGTCCAAAAAGCCAAAATATATCGACTACACTGGCTCGGCCACATCGAGCAAATGGACAATAATGCTCCAGCAAAGAGGATCTTCGACTCACAGCCCCCAGGTTCGAGACGAAAAGGAAGACCGAACCTCCGTTTTAAAGACCAAGCTATCGCGGATGCCAGAGCGCTTGGTCTGGACAACTGGAAGCAGCGTGTCCGGGATCAAATGGAATGGAAGGCTACCCTGTCTCAGACAGGGACTCTTCACGGGTCAGGAGCCCGTTAAGTACATATGTACATACATTGTATCTACGAGTATAGGGCAACTATTGGATTCTTTAAATTGTTCGAAAACGAGATTTTAATAAAACTTGACATTACTATGATAGAGAAGTTTAAAAAGGTGAGTCCGCCAATTCTGCCAGTCTGCACGCTCGACTGTAGCATAAATGGTTGGACGGGGTCGCGTCAAACTTCATACCTGGAGTCTGTGATTGAGATAAAATTAAGGACATTTTGCTTAGGGCCGATTTTACTTTAAATGGATTATCTTAATAACGGTTCCAACGATTTTGAAAATATTTGATATTTGGGTTATTTAGGCTCAGACATACCATGTTTTTCCATAAAAATAACAATAACGGTATTGAAATAAATTGACAATTTTTCCAGAAATTGGGCTTAAAGTTAATATTTGATAGTTATACAAAGTTATACAAAGTAAAAGGGTACACAGTTTTGGAATTGCCAGGCTTACTTTTTAAAAAATGTATTTTTTTGCAAAATTTTTACTAGAAATCGAAAAAATGGTTAATGCCAAATTTAGAGGCCTCGAAGTTCTCTATAATTCGCCTGAGGACCATATATGGTCACGCCCACTTTTTTAGAGTATTGTATAAAAAAAGACCAAAAAATGTTATTAGAACCCAGTTCCTACCTTCTCTCATTTATTCGTGCTGTTTGTGCTATATTTTCCACACGAATGGAACAATAAGGTCTATTGTTTACTGGCCTCTCCAAATGACACTTTTCATGAGTAGTTTTCGGTAAATCAAGCTTCAGCGGGAAAACTTAATTCATTTTGAATTTCCCGGTAGATTGGGTCCAATAATTAATTGAACTCTGGTTCTTTACTATAAATAGTTATAAGACTACGAAAAATTCTCAGAACAGATTCAAAAGGAGCGGGCTTTTCAGAAACTCATCCTGTTGACACCTTTTCATTCTGTAGTATGGGCAATGAAACGACACTTTTAGCATATTTCACTGTTAATACATCTTTTGAAGAGTTTGATACAATTTCCAATACTTAATACTTCATGAATATGCAGTTGATACATTGACGGTTCCTTTTTAAACTAAGTGTTATATTTGTAAGCACACCTTTAAGTTTTTCAATGAACGCGTCTACAATTAACATTTGAGTGGTGTATTTATAAATGTCATAAGTGCATATTTATATTTTATCGATAGAAAATACAAAAAAAAATGTCACATCTACTGTAGCACTCCCACAACAGCATTTGAAAAACACCATCCACCCACCAGAAAGAGTGTAAACTTTATCACCTCTTCATATATTTCCATCTCCAGATTGAACACCCCTAACTGCACACCCACCTACACCCACTGGTGTACATATTGTACCTCTATTGACATCTCTATGATGGATAACATTCACACAGAATTGACAACTTGTGCTTATGTGTCATAGACACGTGAATAATGGGCGTCTAGGCACGGTCCGACGACGATACCAGGCAATGCGGTGTTGTGCTGTGCTTTGCCATTATTCGCATTCGTCAACAATGCATTGTTTAGTTTGGTGTAGCCCCTCAGGGCGGGACAGTACGAGGTGTTGTGCACTTTAGTTTCTCACTGTTTCAGGTGGCCTGATTGTGTCTGCAGGCGTTTTCGTGTGATTGAAAGGTGTTATGTAGCGCGCACACGTTTCTAACCTATGCAGAGGTTGACTTTTCCATGCGAACAAAGTGACATTCTGTTTTCAACGAAACGAACACCCAGAATTTATGACAGTCGATGTGCCATACTGTCATGTCGTTTGGCCGACAGTGAACAAAATATATCTGACACATTTTCAGGGGTAAGGGTGTGTCAACTGCAAAATGAAATTTATTATGAGACATCGTTTTGATGTGACGTCTGAGGAAGGATTTGTGGAGGGTACAATACATTTTCTATACATATATGGACATATATATTTATGTATATGCTCAAACGTATAAGATTATTTTTCTTTGTGGATTTTAAAGCCGAGATATTTCCATCAATCAAGGACATATAGCACACATATTCGCACACATATATGAATATGTTAAATCTATGCAAGAATTAATGCGATCGGATGTAGTACTACTATACTATTATATTTAAAAACAAAAAATTCCGAAAGTTGGAGGAACATATTACCATATTACTAATGACGCACGAAATCGCAACATACTGACCTGGTGTGATTAAAGCATTTTGAAGGTCAAAATCTAAACTGGAATACAATTCATCAAGACAGACAAAATATTTCTATGCTCCAAAACCTACGTTCAGTTCGAATGTTGCAACGAAATCATAATCCAGAACATTTTAAGATAATGCCCAATACTCTATGCTGATTTAAATGAAAATAATGGAATTTCCCTTTTGACTCCTGTCTCACTTTGTTATTCTTGTATACCCTTAGGGTACATTCATTTTGATACATAGTTTGTAACGTAGAGCAATATTCGAGATAGACCCTATAAAGTATATACATACATATATATGTACATAGCAACATAATTATGTATATTCAGGATCAGTATCAATAGCGAAAACGAATGAGCCTGGTCCACCCATCCGTTCGTCCGTAATATGACCAGTTCTGGGCCTTAAAGGAGCTTTGAGCCTTGGGAATGAAATATGATATCTGGACTTCCCAGAAATAGAATCAGTACAAGTGTAAACATTTTGAAATCCGCCTACTGCAACGCCCACTTTTTGAATTTCACTATTTTCTGGGAAATCGAAAAAAACTTTATTAAGACAAAATATCTATATATTCGAGTTCTCAACAATTCGTCCGTACATTAGTTTTAGCCAGGCCCACTTTTTGGAAGCGTTTTCATAAAAAAAATGATTTTGATGAAATTTTGCATAATATATCAACATTCGAAAATATCGTTGTAATCTGACAAAAAAATTGGTAAATAGTACCTCGATATGCTCTGCATAAAGAATGTATGTATGTACACATATGCATATGTATATGTACAGTGTCGGAAAAAGTTTGGAAACATAGTCTAGAGATTTACAATTTCAGTTCTAACATAAAATCCCTTATACTTACGTTGATGAAACTTGGTATAAAAATACATTTTAATATTCTTCTTCAAATTTTAAAAGAACATTGGTGTACGGCAACTGGAAAAAAATATTTACCAAGAATTGAGACAAGACCTCGTAAAACGTACGGAAATTTTTTTTTTTTTTTTTATTTTTTTTTTTTTTTGTTGCGCCTGGAGGTGAGGAATCTTCAAAAGATACCAATGGTCCGTACCATTGGTGATGCCCGATTCATATAACTGACCTGTCCATGTCATTAGTGTCAGTCAGTATATGCCTACGGGCTAAACCTCACCCCTCAGAGAGGCACTATGAGAAACCGGTCGCGCGTGCTCATAGTAGTACAGCTTTAATCCTCTCATTTCTTCATTGTTTCATGACTACGACTAAGTTCCCTTAACAAGTAGTTTATGCTTCTGTAGTATTAATCGCGTTAGGTAGGTAGCCTTCCAGCGAAGGCACCTACTAATACCGTCATTAAATGCGGTTTTCCTTACGGCGCTAGGTCGAACGGTCTTGTTCTTTGTAGTCGGCGCTCGATGTTTGTCACGTCTATAGTACGGATTATTTCATTATTGCAATGAGCGTAAAGACGAGTACGAAGTTTGCGAGCAAAGTTCATTACTTCGTCATTCACAGTAGCAATTCCTAGATCTCTGTGAATATCACTATTCCTTATATACCACGGAGCATTAACGATTGCTCGTAGAGCTTTGTTTTGAAATGTTTGCAGTATAGCCAAATTGCTTGGTTTCGTACAACCCCAAAGTTGTATTCCATATGTCAAAGACGGTTTTAACACTTGCTTATACAGAAGCAGTTTGTTATATACGCTTAGCTTCGAGTATCTTCCGAGTAGCCAATGCATGTCTCTTAGTCTGATTTCTAGCTCGTCGCGCTTTTTTTTAACGTGTGACTTCCCCTTAAGTTTTGCGTCTAGGGTCATTCCTAGATATTTTGCCTCGTTTGCGTATGGTATTTGTACCGAGTTAATGGAAATAGGTAAGTGGTTTACCTTTTTGTACGTAAAATTGACATGCGTTGACTTGGTCTCGTTAAGGACGATTCGCCAGGCCTTTGTCCATTCACATACTTTGTTTAGAGCCCGTTGTAGTTTACCCGTTGATGATTCAACTGACTCGTCCGTTGCGAGGATAGCCGTATCATCTGCGAACGTTGCTACGACGGTTCCTTCATCTTGTGGCATGTCTCTTGTGTAGAGCAGGAATAGCATTGGACCAAGTACGCTTCCTTGCGGATTTCCTTAAATTCTGAGTATTCGGTACCGTGTCTAACCCAAAAGAGCCTGCTTTCAAGGTAAGATCCCAGTATTCTACACAATTTTTTCGGTAGGATTAGCCTTAGCTTATACCTTAGACCTTCGTGCCATACCTTGTCGAAGGCTTGCGATACGTCGAGAAAAGCGCTAGAACATATCTTTTTCACTTCTAGAGCTTCTTCGATTTCATTCGTTATACGATACACCTGATCGATTGTGGAATGTTTGACCCGAAAGCCGAACTGATGATCCGGGATCAAGTGTCTTTCTTCAATTACTGGTTGTAATCGTTTAATCAGAAGTTTCTCAAAGACCTTAGATGTTATCGGCAGAAGCGAAATGGGTCTATATGATTTCTTATCGTTTGCGCATTTTTCCGGTTTCTGGACCATAATGACTTCGGCGACTTTCCATTGCCTTGGAACATATAAAAGTCTCAAAGAGGCGTTTATAATGTAGAGCAGCTTAACTAATGCCTTTGTTGGTAGCTCCTTCAAAATTTCGCCAGTGATTAAATCATATCCTGGAGCCCTGTTATTTTTCAGCCTTCCTATTGTCATTCGAAGTTCGGACAGAGATACGGTTTGTACTTTGAAGTTGTCGGGTGCCGTGTTAACATTCGGGTCGTCGATAAATGGTTGTCCATCGAACGGTTTGAGCGTTACTTCTAAATGGCAAATAATTCCGCTTTCTCCTTGTCTTCTTTTGCCCATTCGCCGTTAATTTTCCTTATTGGCGGCGAGTGCATTACGGGTTTTCTTACGGACTTCAAAGTTTTCCATAGTGAATAGTTCGAGCTCTTTTCAGCAGTCAAGCCCTCGAGGTAAGTACAAGTCTCGCGATTTCTTAAATCCTGCAGCTCATTTTTCAATTTGTTGCAAAGACGGTTCAGATAAGTTTTATCTGTGGGCGCGCGGGATTGTTGCCATCTCTTGCGCGCCCTCCTCTTTTCTCGTATGAGGTCTTCAATTTCCGGCTGGAATTTAACTTTGTTGTTCTGCGTTACTGTCTTCCGGAAAGGAGTGTTTTTCCACGCTGCACTCTGAATGACTTCCACAAGTTTGTCAATTTCGTCTTCTATTTCGGTCGGTGTTTTTAGCGGCACGTTTAAAGCAACATTTTCTGTGCAGTCTTTTCTAAAGGCGTCCCAGTTAGTTTTGTTACTAGTTAACCTGGGCGGTCCTTCTTTCGTATCTAGGTTTCCACCTATTTTTAGAGTGACTGCTGAGTGATCTGAGCATAGATCATAGCATTCTTCGACTTCCGTCAGATCTTTAGCTAGCCCTTTTGCGATAAAGAAGTCGACGAGGTCAGGGATTTTATTTTTGTCAGTTGGCCAATACGTTGGCTTTCCCGTCGAAAAAAACTTCACACCACGCTTCATACTGACTTTGTACAGTAGCCTCCCTTTCGTTGAATTACATCTTGAACCCCAGAAGGTGTGTTTCGCGTTAAAGTCACCACCGATGATAAAATTAGGCCCGAGTGATTCAAAGAGGCGAACGAGGTCGTCGTCTACTAGCCTATATCCCGGAGGAAAGTAACTAGATCCGATGTGGTAGTCTAAGTGGTTTATTTTTACGGAGACTGAACTTATTTGCATAGAGTCGAGTTCTATTTTTATGTTTTCGGAGTGCTTGATGCAGTCTTTGATGTAAAGAGAAGATCCGCCTCTCGCATTTTCCGAAGGATGATGTGCGTGATAATCACTGTATCCTTTTATTTTGGGTCCAGGTCCCTTTTTTAGGTGGGTTTCTGATATCAGGCATATATCAATACCGTTTTTCCGTAGAAATACTTCTAGTTCGTCAATTTTTTTCAGAAGGCCGTTTGCGTTCCATGTTAGTATCTTGAGTAACTGTTTCATATTCATGTTTTGTCGTTTGTCTTGCGAGGTTTAATTTCGAGCTTGCTCAATTTGTCAAATATGACTTGATTTATCTTAGTTTGCTCCTCAAGTTTTTCCAATATCACGGATAATAGTTGGCAGACCGGATCTATTGTGGCTGGTCTTGAATTGGGTTCATGTGATGCGACTTGCGCGTACGATCTCGCGCCTACCAGAGGCGGTTTCTCCATTGTACTTTGACCAGCGCCACTTTCTTTGGCAATTTTTTTATTGTCCTTTATTGGTCTCGTCTTTTTGACTGGCCTAACAATCTTAGGCTTATCGGTTTTAGGATATTTTAGGCTAGTATTCGGGAGTTCCGGTTTCTTGAGAGTATCGCCTCTTTTTTGGAGTTCTTTGGCGACTTCACAACCTCGATAATTCGCTGGGTGGTTTCTCTTGCAATTGGCGCAAACCGCTGGGACCTGTTTATTTTCTTTGCACTCTCCCGAGAGATGTGTACCAGCACATTTTACGCACCGTTGTTCTTTCTGGCAGTATGCCTGAGTGTGGTAAAAATATGGAAACATGTAGTTTTTCATAAAAATAATGTTTATTTCTCAGTAATAACAAGTGTTTTTGTTAATATTTAGTGCTTCCCCCTTTTGCTTTGAGAACTACTCTGCATCTCCTTTTTCCACCAATTTGTCACAAAATAAAACTGGGATGTTCTGCCATTCATGTAGAATTTCTTCATAAAGCGCATTCTTATTAAACATTTTTTTGGCTCGAACTTATCTCCCACAAGTGTTCTATAGGCTTAAGATCCGGGGATTGAGATAGCCATTCTAAAATATTTAGTTTTTCCTGTCGGAACCAATCTTTTACCAACCTAGAAGAATACTTCGGATCGTTGTCTTGCTGAAAAATCCACTTAATTGGCATTTCATCTTCAGCATATGGAAGCATAATGTTTTGTAGTATTCCCAAGTAACGATACCGATCCATTATTCCATCTATCCAAAGAATTGGTCCAACTCCAGATCGGGATAAACATGCGCAGACCATAACCGAACCTCCACCATGCTTTACGGTTGGTAATTGATACTTACATTGTATCTTTCACCCTTTTGTCGCCTCACATAATGTTTTCCATCGCTTCCAAATAGTTGGCCAACTATTTAAAAGCCAAGTCCGCACAATTGCTGCGAAAGCAAACACTTGCACATATATATACACTCCCATGCACTTGAATAGGGACAAGATTCTTCAAGCATTTTATTCTGTTTTTCTCTTTCTCTTCAGTGACTATCGGCATTTGTTTTCTGGTTTTTTTTAGTACATAGTAATAGACAACTTTTAGGAACAAAAGGAAATTCAAACAAATTTACCGTTATGTGTTATCGTAGTTTAGCTTTGACCATACAAAAAATAAGTGTTTTTCTTGCAGCACTTAAATAGGGACAAGGGCAATTGTTTAGTGTGGATTAACTCATCGAAGCTAAAAATAATTTTTTGTTATCTCCGGTGAATTTTAAACTTTTTTAAAACAAATGAGTAGGGGTAAAGTTTTGACAGCAGAAGAAAAAGGCAAAATTATTGCCTATAAAGAGTGTAATCTTACCTACAGGTCTATTGCCAAAAAAATTGGAAGAAGCAAGTCGGTGGTTTGTAACTTTCTTAAAAATAAATCAAACTATGGAAACAACATGAAAGGACGGACCAAAAAAGCGACCACATCTACTGAAGACAGACGGATTGTCAGAGAAGCCTCAAATTCTCACTGTTCTGCATCACAAATTCGATCAAATTTGGAAATCACTGCGAGTGTTGACACGGTTAGGCGAGTATTATGAGGAGCTCAACATCTGAAACGATTGAAATTGAAAAAAAACCCCCACTTACTCCGGCTCGTAAGGAGGCTCGCCAGCATTTTGCTCGTAATTGTATGACATGGAATAGCGAGTGGCATCGCTTTTTCGGACGAAAAGCAATTTGATTTAGATGGGCCTGATGGTTACAATTACTATTTTCATGACATACGCAAAGAAAAACACTATTTGTCTCGTCACCATAGCCGTGAGGGCGGTGTAATGGTGTGGGGTGTGATCTCTTATTATGGCCAATGTGAATTGCAGTTTCTATCATCAAGAATGAATGCGAATCATTATAAGGATGTGCTGGAGAAGGCTTTCCCTTACTACAACAATATTTTTGGACCCGTGTCATGGACTTTCCAACACGATAACGCCCCAATTCATACTGGACGCGTGGTAAAAGAGTGGATTCATAACCAAAATGTGCCTGTACTGCAGTGACCACCATATTCGCCTGATCTTAATATTATTGAGAATGTGTTGGGATGGTTGTCACGGAAAGTTTACGAGTCCGGTAGACAATTTTCAGACATTAACTCCTTAAAAGAAGCCATCAATGAAGCCTGGTGCGACATTTCTTTGAGCTACCTTACATCTCTTTATGATTCCCTTCCCAAGCGCGTTTATGAAATCATTTCTAACAAAGGCGGGTATACACATTATTAACTAAGCTTTAAAGAATATAGAGAAATGAAGTTAAACTAAGTTCTTGCAATATTTTGTTAATTATCCTTATTTTCAGTTGCTGTCCCTATTCAAGTGCAGCAAGAAAAATGTACAATTTTTTTGTAACACTTTCAAAATCATTTGTGTAAAAATAACGGGAAAAGTTAGAAGTCTAAATTTTTTTTCTCTAATAAAAAATTGAATTCCAAATATTAAAAAAATAAATTCCCGTACATATGTTTTACTCTTTTATTGGAATACTGCAAAAGTTAAGCAGAATATTTTGTCCCTATTCAAGTGCATGGGAGTGTATATGTATATGTATTTTATACACTTGTACTGTCATAAGGTTATACTAAAATTTCAATTGAAAGAAATCAATTTTTTCATCAAGTCAATCAAGTTTTTATAAAAACTCTGAGTTTGATAATATTTTGCTACTAATATCACATAGATACATTTGTTATCATTACATCTCATTCCAGATATATAGAACGATATGCCGAGGTCCTAACACACTTAAAAGTTTTGTCACGGCCCCATCTCTCGCGAGTGTCTTAAAAACATCCGTGAGTACATGTACATGTATATGTAACTGTCATGAAATAGCTACTCAAATACCAAACTGTCCTACGGACCCGGCATTAGATACTAAGCCCCTTCCATTCATGTAGAGAATATAACACTCACTAAACCAATTGTTGTGAGAAGCTAGACCCTGGACCCCATGAGCCCCTATTTGTATTTTTATACATATGTACCAATGGTGAGGGTCATAGGTGCAAAACTCAATTGGGGACTTATGTCTGCTGCCTAGAAGTCCTTTAGCTTTTTTGAAGAAATTAGGCGACTAAATTCACAAAAAAAGTCTACAGCCTTAGGAGAATGAGTCTTTAATAAATTTTGAGTCAGATTTTACAATCAACTTTCTAAAATTATGAATTTAAATCCTGTTGTAATCCAATTAACGCTAACAACCACACTCAGTTTAAGCTTATACCGGCAAAAATATTCTAAAACTAATCTCGACCACAATAGCATACCACGTCGTCGTTTATTCCACAATCGAATTCATATGTCCAAGCTGCTCCAGTAATTAATATATCATTACGCGAAATGCAATTCATTTGCTATCCGTGAACATACCTTAAGACCATACTACCTCGAGACGTCAACAACGTCGACAGCGCACAGCGCTATTTTCATTTTAAATGCCTATCAACGCCATCTGTGCAACAACAGTCTGTTAAGAGGCGACGTAAAGAGCTCCGACGCGATACTGCCACGATAAGTGTGCAATCGATACAATTTCCAATTGGAGAACATATGCGAATGCCACAGAACGCAATTTGTATCGTTTCCCACCATCGCCATCGCCAACACCACATGCCAAGGGGGCATGACCAACTACAGCAGTAGCAACACCGCGCCGCCGCTGCCGACACCGACAACGACGTCGAGTGTGATAAATGTCCACCGCCTGCGACTGGAGGCAAATTTCGTGAACTCGCTGCTCCGTTGAAACTTATTAATTAATCTTTGCAGGACCACAAGCGCAAAGTATCAATGTTTAACACGCTTGCCGTTTGCCTCCTCCTCAGAGTGCTACGGTAGAAGTAGAAGGAGAAAAAAAAAACTCAATCGAATCGAGGCAGATCGAACGAATCTAAACCAGGCAAGTGAAACAGTGCGAGCGAGAGAGTGGGAGAGAGACACCACAACGGGACGTGGCAAGAGCGACTAAAATTATGGCCAACATTTAATTTACGCCAGTGACGGGTCATAAATTAATCGACCAACAAGTGGCCGACAGGAACGCATTACGTAAAAAATACGACTGACAGCCGGACTCGGAGTTGCCTCTGAGGGGGTGGTGTAGCAATGCAGCGGTCAGACTAGACTGCGACAGCCATCTCCCGTCGTTAAGTGCCGCCATTTACAAGCTGCAATTCAATACCAAGCTGCGAATAACTTTGTTAGATTGTGGCGTGCATATGGGGAGGCCGAAAAAATACATAGCCGCATTCGCCTCCACAACTCCAACAGGCTAGAGGACTACAAGGTTTGCGCCTACCCTTTGTGCGAAGCGAGAGCGTTGGACAGACACGGGCATTGTGCTAAACTTTGGCACTTAGCGTAATAAATCCCACTCAGAGATGTGTGAATGGCGATTTGGAGTGCAGACCGGAACCTATAAACTTGCACGAGCATTGATTCATCGAAATACATGTGCAATGCGGTCATGGATCTTAAATGGCAGACAATTAATTTTTTTCTCCAAATGATCCTGCCACGTAAAATGACACTATGCTGATTTTATGATGCAATAGTTGGAGTTTTAAAGTTTGTTTACTGTACATCCCTTGATCTTTATTTTAGTGAATGTTGTTGTTTGATAGGTTTGATGAAGTCTACTGGCGATGAAGCGCAGTAATCAGAAGATACATACATACATGTATGTATTTCCCATCATTGTTTTGTGAAAATTTGTAATTTAATCGAAGTATTTTTAATTAATTTATTAACATAAAACCAGACGTCTTGTATGGAATTGAATCCAATATGTGCGGCGTTATTCTGGCAATAGCGTTTCGAATGTTGGCCTCTAGCTCGTCCGAAGTGTGGCTAAGGATTTGACGTAGCCCCAGAGCAAATAATCGAGTGGTGTCAAGTCGCATGATCGCGGCAGCCAATTGTCGGATGATGCCGCCATGCCATGAATCGCACCTAACAGTTAATTTTACATTGATTGACAGCCATTCTGGTTGTTGACATAGCCACTGAGCCAAAAATGGGCCTTGTCCGAGAAGATAATTTTTTGGTCAAAATCCGGGTCTCCGTCAAACATTTCAGCTGCCTAATTAGCGAACTCACGGCGTTGTCTATAGTCGTCCGGCTTCAATTCTTGCATCAGCACTATCTTATACTGATGTAGGCCCAAATCTAACCGCAAAATAAACCGGTTGACTCTCTGGTGATGCCCTTTTTTTTTAAAGTTTTTTGTGATATTTCGTTCATTTGACCCAGACGTCAGCTGATCGGCGCCGAATCGACATTTCTGGGTCTTATTCGATACTGGCCTCTACAGCGGCTATATTTTGTTCAATTCGAATCAATCTGTATCTAGGTAGTTGGTGCCTTAAGAGCCAGAAGAGTGTACTCATGCTAAAACTTCTCCACGAGGCGACGAATTGCCTGTAAACTAAAGCCATGATGACGACGGTTCGGCAAACGTGAAGGATGCATGATGTAATAACAAACCTTACTAAACATTTTAAAACCTGAATTAACAGCTTCTGAAACATAACAATTGGAAAATGTATCATTACTATCTGGTCACCCTTATAAAAATAAATTTCTTATCTCTGACTTAATTATAAGCATAAGCTTTCAATCACTCACTAAACAGGTACATCACATTGGTGAAACGGGTTACAGACAGTTGATTATTTGTTTCAAATCGACATAACAAGCTTTCAAAGGTGAGTGTTACGAAAAGTCATAACTTATAAACAAATATTTGACGGGGTAAGTCCATGGTACTTACTCTGGGCCTAGCTTCTCACAATCATTGGAGTCTTCTAACTAATGGCAGGACTACTGTCGCCATGTTATCTGATGAACAATTTTCCTTTTCAAAAGCTTTTTCATAAGCTATACCTACCTATAGGGCAAGTATTGCAATCGTGAAAAAAATCGAACTCGAGATTTTAATCAAACTTGACATTACTATGATGGAGAAGTCCAAAAAAGTAGGTCCGGCAATTCCGTCTGTCTGTTTGTCTGTCAGTCTGCCTGTCTGTCTGTCTGTCTGTATACTCGACTACAGCCTAAACGGCTCGACGGATTTACCTCAAACTTCATATGTAGGGTCTGTGGGATATTCCCTAGAGGCGAAATTTGAATTTTCATTCTAACCTCAAAATTAAGGGTAGTTTACTTAAGGCCGATTTCAGTTAAAATGGATTTTCTCGAAAACGGCTCTAACGATTTCGATAAAATTTGATGTATGCGTTAGTTTGGGCATATGCTATGAGGTGGCATACCACGTTTTTTACGAAAAATTCGAAAAACGGTAATATTGAAAGTCAGCTGTTTCTCGGGTATTTGTTCGGCGATTGGGTTAAAAACTTTGTAAGTAATAGGACAATTGCAAAATAATAGCATACCAAATTTTGCAATGCCACGCCCACTTTTATAAAACTTATTTTTTTCAAAATTTTTACTGGAAATTGAGAAAAAATTATTTGAGCAAAGTAATAGGCCTTCAAATTTTCTATAATTTACCCAATGGTCCCATATAGCCCCGCCCACTTTTTAAGGGCGTTTTTATAAAAACAAAATCTTATGAAAACTCCTACAATGTTAGGACTATTATTCCATCGAAACGCGAAATGCGACGCCTACTTCCACATCCTGTACGAAGTGTAGTGTCTGCGAACTAAATATGTCAGGTCCTTAGTTATGAAACTGTGTGTATCATAAAAACAACTATAACAACACTCAAAATACACCTCGTCCTCCATGTAGTTAGTAGCCCTACTCTTAAAATAAGGCATTTAAACAAGTCCTAGAACAAACAAGGCACTGAAAGACTGATCAACAGTACGTTAAATTATCACTGCACTGAAGTCCTTATAATTGGTGAATGGTTCGTTAACTTGTTTGCACAAATTTTGATACTAAGCAAACTCCTTTAGAAATACAGTCGCTGTTGACCATGTCATGATGGCGGTACTATGAGGACCGTTGGTTAGAGTACTCAACTCTCTCAACTTAGCTCTCAACTGGACTGATTTTGTTCCCGCACATGTTAAGTATTTACAAGCTCGTTGCTTTAGTTTGTGTTATGAACGCGTATTTATTGAGATTGAAGTGTCATCAGTCCTACCATCAATCTTGCCTGTACTCACTTTAGAGTTGTTACAATGAAGATTTACTAGACTGAAAATGAACATATGTAGTTAGCAAACCAATATTCTAGAGACCATGATCTCGTCGGCATTAGACTGAAACTTTGAACTTGATAGTACAGGACGTGCACAAATTTATTATCATTCTCGGCAACTGACCTTATTGATAGTTATAACTGTGCCTAATATTTTGTATTCTTCATCTTTTTCAAAATTTCATCATTAACCGGGTGTCCACCACGAGGATGGTTTTCCAGTGAATGGACAAGCCAGTATTTAAAAAGAAAAGCGATTTGTTCTTCCTTCTTTTTTTGTGACAAATTTTATTTAATTTGATATTATATCGACAACATTCCAATTAAGAACTTGTCTAACTTTCTACGTTAACACAGCACATACAAATATAATCAAAAATGAAGCCAGTTCAGATTTAAGGTTATCCCACATTCCTAAATCAAAACCTTCTTTCATTCCTTAACCATCATGAACTTATGCATCAAAGAACGTTGGGATTTTTTTTTATTTTAAATAAGGGGAAGAATCAATCCCTCTTCATTCCAATGCAAAGTCATGAGAAAAACAAGTGTTGTGATTAATGGCAGGACATTACAAGGACATCCGTTCTTTTTGAACATTTTCCAACGGAAAAAAACACCAGCGAACAAGATGTGAATTGATTGTTTCGTGTCAAAGATTTCCGTTCGTCCGTTTTCCTTCGGTTCGTTCTTTTCATCCCTCCACAGTACTCAACCCTGTTTCCGCTCGTTCGCGCCCAGCCATGTCCTTGCAATCTTTCTTCATCCTACTGCCAACCAGCTAGCACAGCAGCGAAATAACAAATGAGCGAAATATAGCAACGACATTGTAATGAAAATGGCTAAGATGGATATCAATAACATGGCAAACAAACAATACATCTGGCAATGGGTTCTTTCCAGTGAAAAATGACACCGTTCCCTGGCTGGGACTGGGACTTCTGGCATAGAGCTAGACAACAACCGAACTAGATAGGCAGCGAGAGAAAGTTGCTCCTTGAGACGAGGACAAACGTGCATGTTGTACTCCGGGTATACAGCAACACCGATGCCCTCCGTTTGGCAAACTATCTGGGAGATATAAATTCGAAGCAATTTGTTTGTTTGAGAGCAGGATATTTGTATCCTTTTGTTGGCATTTCAGCACAGCACAGTGCTAGTTGTCAGGGGGAACATAACTCTTTTTCTTCCTCGCTGTCTCGGTCGGCAGGACGAGGGACGCGTAACAAAGAGGTCCTATTTCTTTTCTTGATTTGTAGCCAACACTTGACAACTTTAACGATGGGCGATGATGGGAGTGTTTATTTTTCCATGACTTTTCCATTTGTTTTTTCGTGTTTTTTTCTCCCCGCAAACACAGAAGTTATTTGCTGAAGGGTGGATGATCATCCCTTTTCTTTGCTTGTCTCTGTTGATAGTGTCCTGTTTCAGAGTGGCAATTATAAGGATATCCTTTTCCTTCTGGCACAGTGCTGGCTAGGATTATTGATTGTTTGTCGTTTCAGAGTGACAAATTCGAGTCATCTTTGTGGATATTAAGAAAATCAATGGGCACTCCAAAGACTTTTGGGGTGAAAAGTGGATTTGCTTTAACACATTGTAGGATTGTTCTCCTGATGTTACCAAATCTTGAAATTGATAAAATACTGTATTCAGTGAAGCTGATCTAATATTGAGGTAATCACAAATCTTTATACGTCAGTTAAGGGTAATGTAGTCTTTTTAGTTAGGTTGCTTACTAAAATAATTTAAGACAATTGCGGTTCTACTCTTAATATTCATGATCAGACAATATAGGAAATGTTTAAATGGAAACTGAAATTTTCTCAGTGATTGTTGAAACGTCCTGGAGACGTATAAATAAATAAATGATACATGCATTTACACACTTATACAAATACTGATTCCATTACAGATCCACGCATGCAAACACACATATGTAGATGGCGTCATTCAACAATATATTAAGGATGGAGGAGGTCAAGCTTGAATTGCCTCAATGTGAATTACTTAATTATATACTACTTATCGGGCATTCAACCTGTAGCTCGTTTCTGCATAACACCTTGTAACCTCTCATCCACTTCGATCCATTGCACTCCGGTATTAGTTTGTCAAACCAAGCATCGTGATATTCCCCTTTCCTTGATCCTTATAACGGAGGTTCAGTCTTCTCTGACATCTAGAACATGGAGACAGGTATTCAAAGCTTTTCTTCGGTTAGACTGTTGCCTTCCATTCATTATCGTAGTTGACATGTTTTGACTTTCCCAAATCTTGGTTCAGCTAGGTTCAGACTAGCGGCATCAACCTTCTGTGGATCATAACTTCGATTCTCGTGTTATAAGATTAAACAAAGTTATTTTGTCAAATCGAAGTAACACTGCACTAAGGCATCGTAAGTTGAGTTGACCTTTCACATGGAGCCGTTTGTTTGTTTATGGACAGCAAACTTTTGATTTTATCCTCGTTGACCCTCAGATCAATACCTCTTCCGAAGAACATGATTGACTTATGAAAGGTAGTACCTTCAGAGTTAACAGCAGTTCTTCCAGGTTCAATTTCCAAACTTCTTTATACACCGAGTGTTTTCCAGCATAACGCATCAGTTATTTTTTCGGGATTTCTTAATTAATATTTAGCAGGAATATCACTTTCTAGTTGTCACTGACACTGAAGTTTTTAGGCATGATTTCGACCTCCGAAATCTCAGATCTCCGGAAAATGTTTATAATAAAATTTAAACTCCTAACTAAAATGAATTATAGACATGAAAAGCAATCTAACAAGGCCTTTAAAAGTGATTCTATAATAAAAACAAAAGCCTAATCCACTTTTGACTGAGGTCAATTTCAAATTATAGCACAGGACATCTTATCGTCCGATTCCAAATTGTATTAAATCCCAATGTGTTGTGTCCCCTGTCACCCACGACAAAATGTAACCGGTTCAATGAACTCCGATGCCTTTTGTCCTACCTAAGATAGGTACACGATAATAATAAGGACAAACACTGTACGACCTATAATACACTCTGGTACATTATTTACGAGCGAAACAATTTGGTTATCATTTCTGATTCAATTCCATGTTTGTATGTGGCAACAACAATTGATTCTGTATCTATGGTTTCTATGCCAAGTAGAGCGGAATTTAACCCCAAGATAGCACAGGAAACCACCGCAAATCTAATGAATCCGATTAACTGATGGTACTTGGAACGTAAGTTCCATACGTGAGATATGTGCAAAAGGTTCTCGGCCCTCTGGGGTGAGTTTGACCCGAAAATCTTCTCAAATAAATTAAGTGACTATAATGTCTTCACGTTTCATTTGTGTGTGGTAGGGTGTGGTGTGCACCAGTATTGTGACGATATCGTAGAGGAAGTAGCTCCATGGTTTAGTTGGTTTCCGTTACACAGCCCTTGATTGTAGTAGCCTTTGGGTTTCAGTACATTAACACAAAATTTATGTTATCCTGCAATAATATTTCATTTGGTATTGTGTGCACTTTCTTGCGAATTCTATTGGGCGGTGAAAGTACTGCGCAAAATAGGTCGTAGAGTTATTGCTTTTGTAAATGGGTATGGGCACAAGATAACGTATTATGGTGGAGTGTAAATCTTTATAAATTGTGTCAATTAATCGATATAATCGTTTTTGAACCTAAGTATCTATACATATGTAGACTCATAGATTCTGTAGACTTATGCATTAATATTTTACTAAATGGAGAGCAGTTTTGTAAATAATTCATATGGGTGGGTCAGTTGGATGTAAAGTTAGTGTAGATATCCTTAGCAAGTGCCGTCAGTTACTTTCTGCTCATCAACTTAAAACAAACCCTGTAAAGGTATTAGAATAAGAACGTAATACCGGAATTTAGACACAATCACCACTTTTTGGGCCTTAAATGTTGAGCAAGGAGGGTGAAATTGAATACCTTGGTTTTTAAGAAAAAGATGCATTATAAGTAGAGAAAAATAATTGCATTTTTACCAGTGATTCGATGAACATTCTTCAGTAACGCCCATTTTTTGAGAATCTTTCCATATGTATGTAGAAAAAAAAAACAATTTTTATGACATTTTCCTAGTAACGTACTCAAAGTGATACTAATCATTCAATAAAAAAAATAAGTATTCCATGTATCAGGTTTACATAAAATAAAAATAAATTGAAAAATTGGTGAGCATTTTGATAGAGGCAGGGGTTGCAAACGACTAGTTTACCTTCCATAGGCTAAAAGGGGTAAAAAAAAAAGCTCTTTCCCGCAATTTAATACTTACATATATACATACATATGTACATATTTAGATCGCCGTTTTTATAAGTAAATCCCATAAACAGTCAAATATGTATGAGAAGACATGCTGCGTTCTTGCAACCCCTCTGCTTGGGGTCACTGTTGGGTTTGGAGTAGATACAAATTTAGTAGGCGCAAATTAATTGCTCGAAAAATCCAAAATTAACTGTTTGATTTGGGATGTTTGCGATCCCTACATACATATG
Organism: Xylota segnis; assembly: GCA_963583995.1. NCBI lineage: Eukaryota > Metazoa > Arthropoda > Insecta > Diptera > Syrphidae > Xylota > Xylota segnis. The sequence goes on from OY757237.1 coordinate 81,454,917, forward strand.
AGATATACACACATATCAAAATGCCAAAAAATTTCATGAAAGTTGACTTCTTGGTTATATTTACTTAAAATATAACAATTTTGCGTTTAAATAAATCAAAGAGTAACTGATATACCTGGCTTAGCTATATTTCAGCTGCATATATTGAATTTAAGTATGATATTCGGTCTCGTTTATAGGGACGTTTGCAGGGATCGCTTCTTTGCAATCCATTTTCTACCACATCACATGTATCCGCTTGTAACATTGACAATTTTGCGTATGATCTAACGTAATCCCATAAAAAGAAATCCAAACCTCCTTTAATCGGATGAACGAGTTGACCATTCGATCGTACTATTTCTCGAGATCACACGATTACCGAACTTGCCCTTCAATGGAGCAGCTATGCAGCATGTGGCACCATTTTGTCCAATCCAATACTGGCCAAAACTAGTTTTCCAACATAGCTTGATAGCCATTGACCGTAACATGGTGATCATTTTCATCGACGAAAACATATGGAAACCCACGCCACAGGGTCACTTTTTGTGGATGGAATCTCTTGAAGCACATGTGGGTTTCCTGATATCTAATAATGCATTTATGCTAAAAATTACCTTCATCGCTGAAGAAGATCGACGAAATTCAGGATTTGCTACAAACTTTTGCAGAACAGAGGACAAGTTTGAGAGCTCCAAATGTTCAAGATGCTCTTGTCCTTGATTTAATTTGATTGTCAATTGGTATAGTTAGAGATCTTTACGCAAAATTCGCCTCAATTCTTCTCAATTCGAAACCGCTCTTCACTCAAAACCGTGATGACATGAATATTTTCTCAATATTACTAATATATACTAATATATATATTATGTTAGATACATTTTTTTGTGTTGTTTATAATTAAAATCTTTTTTGATTTAACCCCCAGTATCGTCTTGTTCCAATTTTTGGCAACATATATTTCCAATTTAACAATTTATACATAAGGATTTTATTGCTTGCCGATAGTTTTAAGTCTCACCACAAGTTCTATACAGTCTCTAAATAACAAATAAACTATTTAGTCTAAACGATAATTGCCAAAACTTCTGTTCGGTGGATTAAAATACAGCTCAATTATCAACTCATTTCAATGATTCTGTTAAACGAATTTTGGTCTGATAAATCGAATATCAGCATTTATTTTGTGAACTAAGTATATGTAGACCAATATCTTTAATGAATATTTCCAACACCTAAAACCATTTTTCAGTACAGTTTCAGAAAAGTGGAATGCAGAATCGATCACAGCTTTACATTCTAACTGAAAAAAACAGAAAACTCCAGGATGGCAAATCAACACTCATCTTAACTTCTGAATTTTAAGTGTACCCCCTGTCTAGGTCTGAGTTCTTTGCCAAAACTTAGCCGCATTACCATGACGATTACTTGCTATTTCAGCAAAGTCGGTAACTTCAGTATTGAAAAGCATTTAAACAAAGTGGCGATCTATCATACCACGTTTTAAATATCATATACATAAACTTTAAGTAACCGTGCAAAAGTCACAAAATCATTATATGTCTATTGACCTAATCGCCCAAAACCGGCTAACTGTCACGCTAATATTGAAAAAGAAGGTTTTAAATTAGGTTTAGCGATAAATGAGATCACAGTAAGCAAGATTGATGAATTTAAGAGAGCGTCACAGTATTTTGTCTCCATATCAGCTGTGACTTCACTTACGACGGCCATCGTTCGACGATATCGTTTTGAGATAGATTTGCTTCACGTAAAATAAAAAATCATTTAGGTGATATCGTCTTGACCAATCAACTTTTGCTTTAAAACAAACTACAGATGACAGCGTCCGTTACTATCGATGTGGCGGTCCAGAGCTGAATTCAATTGATGAATCACTCGTGCAATTGATATCACGAAAACCAAAGGAAGTTATCGTCATCTTATGTTTTTCGGTTCTGAATCACTGACAGGAGCCAGCCAAATGATTTTTCAATGTTCATTGCATCGTTTGATTGTTCTACCTATTGAGTATGTACTATTGGGTCAGAAAATCCTTATGACGAAAGTTTACAGTGCTGCACTTTGGTTTACTAATTGAGTGAAATCATCCTGTACACATCATTACGATGACTGGATCAATATCGGATTTCAACTTAACTGTATGGTACTTCCAATAAAACATTGGTAGTCGCACAAGGTTTATAGTTAGAACATTGAATGTAACATAATATTGTAAAATGTGAATCCAGGCGGTAAGTTTGTAGGTAAGGAATGGAGTGTTCAAGAAAATAATCCATTGTCGATCACATGCGACTCTGGTCGAATATACATATGTACATACTTAGAAAATAGAAATCAACTCTCCAGTCCGGAAGGCCTATGCATAAATTCCGGGTTTCTAATAACAAACCCCACTAATCCCAATGGATCAACACAAATGTCTTCATTACAATCGACAACAGGCTAGAATATATTTCCAATGAACCAGCTTAAAAACGCATTCAGCACCACCCACATCCACCACTTTGTAGATAAATTAAACCATTTCCTAGTGCGAGTCCTGTGATGGTAGGAAATCGCAAGCATCCAACCCATAAAGACATAAGTTACCCATAGATAAAATTGCCATTACTTAGGACAGATGAACGACCAACCAACCGTCTGACGACAAAAAGTCCCAACCAACTATCAACAAGAACATAAACACACAGGATAATCACAGCCAGAAAGCGAAGGAAAGTCTGTGCTCTGCTCGGAGTACTTACAGATACGTGCTGGGTCTAATTTAACGGATGTCTGCAATAAAAGGATTTCTCTCCCAGGATCTTTACGATTATACACCCTAACTTTGGCCCCACATGGAATTGGATGAGAATACGGCGAAAGACAGGAAGTGGAAGATGTAACGTTAAACGCTTGGCCAACGGATCATGCATGAGGATGAGTCTGTGGGCCACCACCATATGCAATTTATCCATTTCAATGAAAACATATAGGGGACACATACTCGTACTCGGTACCAGTAAATATATTTTACTTGAAGCAGAGGAGCACAGACCAAACGTGCAATAGTTTCAACCACTCCCATTCACTTGTATGGTAGGTAAAATGTCATTTGTGGGTTGGAGAACGTTTGAAGAAGGACATGAACATGCAGAAGAGGACATGTGGTTGAAATAACTAAACACTCACACACCACAAGAGTGGCACTGTGTTAAATGGGTCGGGGTTAATATTTTCTTATTTCGTCCTTATTGCCATCGGACATAACCGACTTTATCTGTTCTACAACTCTTTGTGTCATGTGTGGTTTATTTGTGAACTTATATGAACTTTTCCTGAACAAAAGGTGTTGGGTGTGGACGAAACCTGGGCAAAGCCACTAAAAAGGCCATGAATTTGTAGATCACATTTGCAATGTTGGCAAGGATAACCTTTAGTGTTGATGCAATTAAATTAAGATATATTCGGCACCTGCACAATTGGATGAAAGGATAAGTCAGTTGTGAATGTGTTAGCGTTATAATTTTTTTTTACAAAAGTAGCAAAGAGAAAGTATGTAGTTTTGTTTTACATAGAAATTTAGAAAGACCTACTGTACTAATTTCACAGCTACTGGGCGCCGTGACACAGTTTCCCAGACGTTACAAATTTTTTCAAAGCCCTGTCTTTCGCAAACCCCTTACAAACATTCAAGACTATAATTGATTAGTTTCCATCTTCGGTTGCGTTTATTAGGTGTTTATCGACTATTCGATCGGCACTAATGCCAAATTCTTTTTACTTCGAACTTTATACATACATATGTACATACAAAACAACTGTACGGATTTGTTTTAAAATTCAAAGTTGTAAGTTCACATAACTAATTTAGAATTTCCATTCTAATAAAAAATTAAGGGTAGTTTCAATGAAGATCGATATTCGCGATAAAGCTCAAACGGTTGTGATCAAATTTAATATTAGGAGATTTTCTGTTTTTAATTCATAGTAGAACTCTGAACCCTCTGATTTATTTAAAAAAAATTATTGAGCATTAAGTTCTCTTATAGCAGGCACATACATCAAATATGCATGCTCTATAACACATAAATAGTGTTTATTAATGATTAATTAAACAAGACCTTGAACGTAATTCAATTGTTTTCGATTTTGTTTTTCCACTGCTTTATCAAACCTAAAATTTTCCTTGCTTGGTTTTTCTCAGTCAATTCATCCTGAACCGAGCGCTCCGAACATACTCCGACCGAAAACAAACAACACTCGCTCGGTGCTCTAAACGCTCTGATCTGAACAAAAACAGTTACACCAACATTTTCTTGAGCAATCAGGCTCTACTCTGGACAGAAAAAACACCTATTGGGACTAGTACTCGAATTTTTCATAATCCCCTCATATAGTCTATGAAAAGGACCCCTCTCAAATTGTAAGTACGTTTCTTGAATCCATTTAAAATCGCGACAGTCCCCTTAAAGACAATCCTGCGTTACTACGTTCCATGAATAAGAAAATGGATGGAATTGCATATCTCTCTTTTTACACTATTAATTTAAACTATTCTACTTAAACTCTTATCTTGAATAAATCAAACATTTTCAACATTAATGACCCAGTTGTTTTATTTTTAAATAAAGTGTACGACTGGGTCGTACGTACTTGCACCGTAATGCTATAAGTGTAAAATTTTATCAGGATTGAGGTCCAAGTCTTGCTCCTCCCAGTAAAGTGGGCGTGGTATTTCGCGTTTGGTTTGAATAATAGTCATAACATTGATGGAGTTTACACAATGTTTTGTTTTCAAAAAACTCCTTTAAAAAGTGGGCGTGGCCAGATAGAGCGTTTGAGTGAATTATAGAAAATTTTAAGGCCTATTACTTTGCTTAAATAATTTTTTCTCATTTTCTAGTAAAAAATTTGAAAAAATTAGTTTTATAAAAATGGGCGTGGTAATTCCAAAATTTGGTACGCCATTATTTTGCCTTTGTCTTATAACCTACAAATATTAATTTTTAGCCCAATCGCCGAATAAATACCCGAGAAACAGCTGATTTTCAATATTACCGTTATTTTCGTGAAAAACGTGGTATACCACCTCATAGCATATACCCAAAATAACCGACATATTAAATTTTATAGAAATCGTTACAGCCGTTTTCGAGAAAATTCATTTTAACTGAAATCGGCCTTAAGTAAACTACCCTTAATTTTGAGGTTAGAATGAGAATTCCAATTTCGCCTCTAGGGATTATTCCACAGACCCTACATATGAAGTTTGAAGCAAATCCGTTCATGAAGTCGCATGTACAGACAGACAGACAGACAGACAGACGGAATTGCCGGACATACTTTTTTTACTTGCACCTATACCCATGTTAATGTGAGTTTATTGTGTACATACCTATATTTAGTTATAGGAGGGATTGAAGACACACTCTGAGACAAAGCTCGATCGCTCCTTGGAATTTAGTGTCCTAATGATGGGGATCCTACCAGCTCCTTTCCAACACCACTTATATATAAAACTTATATTCCTTACAGAAATAACGACGGGAACACAACGAACCCAATAGAGGTCTGAGTGAGAATAAATGACTCACCTTCTCAAACCGACCAACGACGCAGATAAGTTTAAGTTGGGGCTGAAAGGTTCGACATTTGACAGTTTGGAAACGTCAGATTGGTTTCAATTAAAGGACGTAAGGCTTATCCCCATAACTTTGTTTTCGGATTGACAGCTTAAAAGGGACGCTAGAGAAATATAGAGATTGAATCTTTTCGGGATTTACTCTGAGATACGTACTGCTGATGGTGGTGCCGAAGTTATATCAGAGGTTAAGCTTGAAGGTGCGTAACGCCGCAGTCTTTATAACACTTATACATATACATGTAGAGATGAAACGTCCAAATGGACTTTCATAATAGCAATCGGACAGATATGCGTCGCAACCGTAATGCCTACTGTAGAGCTTAGCGGAGCTATTTCCCACTAGACGCATAATACGTATGTTATTATTTTGGTGATGATGGTGAGATATGTAATTCACTGAATTAACTTTTGATAACCAGAAACCTTAAGTCATTCTTTCAGTGGTTCTGTGCCGTATATATGTATTCTTGACTTACTTCCAGATATTTTTATGAAGATCGAACATTTTTTCAATTCCCTTGGTGAAACTTAAAGTCTATACGATGTAAACTTGCAATTTGCGCAATTGCATTCGCTGGAATATATAGAACCAACCACCGTATACCCTACATGAAACAACTTAGTCAAACCTACCGGCCTGGAGTACAGCGCGGTGAAATTGAAAACACGTATGCGTGATTATATTCAATATTTAACACTTGCCATGAAGGCCCCATCGTCCATTGCGACAAACAGTAACCATTGCTTCTACCAACACTACACAATCACCATCATTATCATCGTTGCTAACCGACTGCGCATATCAGCTTAATGGGATAATTTCAACCAGGAATGTCCATTAAATTCTGGACACATCTCCTTTTCAAACCAATCAGAGACAAGGAGTCCAAGAGTCGACTATGAAATTATGATAAAATTGATATGTTCCTTCAAATTGGCACCACTGACGGACATGGTTGGATTATAAGTGTAGCCACTCGATGCGGGCTCCTTCAGCCTGCTCGTGTTCTGTGAACTCACGCGAACTGAGAGAGGCTTAAACAGCTGGCGTGCGTGCATCCGGAATAGTCGCTAAGACTTGCATTGGTGTTGTCATCCACTTCTAATGGACCAAGCTGTTTAATCCGCCGCGTCCCCATTTATTATTTCTGTTAACGCCACAATTTATAGCTATCCGTTACTTTGGCAGCTACTTTCGAGTGGGCTGTTGATCGGATAAGATCCGACTACAGACCGAGAGGACTGTGAGTAATTTGACGCACGTATCATAGATGCGAACCACTGATTCAAATAAAATTTTAACACGAACTGCTTAACCGCAGCAAATGATAAAAATATTAATCGACGATATAATTGACATGTCGGTTAGCGGAAACGCTAAGCGACACCTAGCTGCGTGCGTTTGGTATGTCGTCGTCATCGTGGGCATCGACATCGACATCGACATCATTGGTGTTAGTGTAATTGGAGATCCTGATTCGTCTTCGAAGTTGGTGGAATGTTAGTCACTGTTGCAGTGTGTTGCAGCGGGGATGTTGCTTGCGTTACCATCGTGTATGGTGATTCTGGCAGAGCAGCGCGCGGTAAAAATGCAGATGTGTGCATCACGCAATATTTAATTTGACATTCGAATGGGGGCACACGCAACGCATTTCTGGGGCTTCATGAGAGAGTAAGATTGGAATCTTGTTCTCCCGAACATGATTAAGGAGATTGCACTTTTTCTTACTTGTGGGGTGTACATACATATGTACATATATGTATACACATATAACTGCTAAATGGGAGGAAAGGACAAAAAGGTGTGTTCTGAATTTTTAAATTTTTGTGCCCCATAATTGGGTCAGGATTTTTGTTGGCCTCTGTTAATTAAAACCACTCTGTTTCCTAATACGAGTAGTTAAAGACATCTTTATTTTCCAAGTAAAATAATGGAGAAATAAGAATTTATTTGACTTTGTCCCCATTGGAAAATACGTGACGCGATTCGGAGAGAGCTTACTAAATAATTTCAAATTCAAACTGGTTTTTGGTACTGTGTTGTAATTTTTACAAGGTAGTGCTAAAGCAAGCAGTACGCAAAGTAAATTTTAATATGTGATACACTTCCTTTCTGGTGTTTTCATAACTCTCCCAGACATTTACAAAAGGAGTGGTCATGAAAAAACGTTTGGTGTTCTCTGAAATTGCAGCCTTAAACCCCCAGTTCTGTAGTTCGACGAACTATCCACTGAACCAACGACAATAAGTAGGTATAGGTAACCAGAGTAGATATGAACTCTTCTGAACTTTTTGTGGGTGCCGTGGCTCAGTGGTTAGTGCGTTGGACTACGGAGCCAGGGGTTCGAGGTTCGTGTCCCAGTCGGAACACCTAAACATTTTTTTTATTTTCTGAGATACTTTAGCTGATATTAGGTTCCGTGTCATGAATCAATGAGAAGAGGTGACCACTAAGTAGATTTTTTGTATAAATGGTATGCGAATGTAGTCTTCTTTGGTGCTGAACTATGCAAGTGTCTGACATGGAAATTGATTGTTGGCAGACACATGGTTCTAAATTGCTAACAAAACGACTCACTTAGATTAACAACAAATCCAGTGTCCACAATGAGGACCTAACCTGAGGACCTAATTTTGGTCTTTGACGGCGGAACTATAACCCAAAAGATCAGCTCAATGATCTTAAACCCTGGCCTTCACTGGCAAAGAAAACATAACTCGTTGTGGGGCCTAATAACGTGCCGCATGATTATCTATCACACAGTGTCCTGTCACGACACAAGCACGACTTGCCATTACAATTTCCCTGATGCGGATGTAGATATGGACGTACATATTAGGTACCGTCGTCTGTTATCCTCCTCGTTGAATATTTTTCGAATCACGGCCAATTCCTATATCCATTTTGGATCCATTGATAGCTCACTTATTCTCGGTACAGGTTATAACTTCATCCCAATCGTCCCTATTAGGAGGTCTGATAACGAATCTACAACTACAGTTTGACCCTTAAGGTAGGTAGGAACTTAGTAATGTACAGAATAGTCCCGGGTCTATAATATTCGATTAAGTATGGTTTGAACTAACTCTATTATGCAGCTGGCTTTCAACAAATAGGATATAAGAATTGTACCAATGGTTACGAATGCATCCGTAACACAAATGTACGTGTTTGTATGTACACACGTACATATGTACATAATTTCGTTGAGAATTTTCAATAAAGATCCCCCCTTTTATTTTGGAATAGATCAATTTAAAAATTAGGTGTAGGTTCAGACCACTAATATGTAACTGCAGTCTTTATTAGTTTTACGTCTAGACGCAGTTGCTCCAGAAATGCTGGCAGCGCCGCAGAATTCTTTTCTTCGGACTGAAACTATTAAGACTCAGTTTGACCAGCTTTCAACCATTTCGTTAAATTTATTTATCTTCTGCCTAAATTTGAAAGGCATTACACTATTAATGGATAAGCATCAACACAGTATCCACAGCCATAGTGGCTGTACTCGCCTAATGGTTGTTAGTAGGAAAATATGTAAGAGCCAAATAAGATATGTATATGTACATATTACTGGTATATGCTAGACATAAACGTATTTATGGGGCTTATTTCTATGCCACTGGTGCACATACTATGTACAATTTTCGAACCCTTTACAGACTAACCTAACAAAGAACCTAGACTTAATTACCGCAACAGTGTTACAAACATGTCATCACATTTTTTTAATGAACAGGTAATAATCATCCTACGAACCGTCAAAATGCTTAACATAGTGTTTTCATCTTTTGAAGCGAAAAGCAATCATTGTTATAATAAGAACCGTCGGTCGCGCTCATCCAAAATTAAATCCTCTGTGCAGCCCTCCAGAGTATGTAATTCAGGTCAATTAATTATGTGTGCAAACAAACTACATACAAGCACTTTCAATTTCACAAAAATACGCCACGTCACGAAATTCAGAAATTAAAATAAATGTCCCTTCGACATGCCATAATTTGAAGCGAGTGCATCTTATCATTGTCCAATAATTCCAACATTATAATTTCCATCCCCTCCCCTTTCATGCGGATTCAACATGAAAATAACTCATTTCAGGAGTCTCGTCACAGCAGTAATTGCAGTCCCTTAGAGGGCGAAGCGAAAAAAAAGAAAACAATTTGTACACAGAGGACTTAAGGAACGCTCGTCCATCCGTCCAGCCAAACCGTAGCCCCTATATTCACCTGCCTCAATCATGGTCATTAATTTCAATGAAGGCCCCAGCTGGGCTCTCTTCGAGCTCTCCGCAATCATTATAATGTAAATGTTGAGCGATAACGAAATTATGAAGCCATTAATTCCACTAATTGAATGGTAGCGTAGCGAGGCAAAGCAGAGGTCGTTCGTGTCCGTCCAGCGGTCGGTCCATCCATGGTGACCGCATAGTAAGACAAAGTTGGAGTATTATTCGCGTTCTTTTGCACGGGACAGGCATAAAAATTAATTTAATAATTATATGCAGCAGCAGAGGACAGCGGAATGAGATCGAATGTAATCGAATGGATGTTTCGATTGCGATGCGACCATAGTGCTTTTGGCCGCAAGAATGCGCCGCTGCCTCACGCCATTCTGTTGGATGGAGTATGTGGTTATAAATTAATTTATGGTGAGCACCTCTTAAATAAAATTATTGAAGTGCTCGTTGACCAGCGTTAAGATGAGGACCTATCTGCAACGCAGGCACAGCTAACAGAAGCAATGTTGCACATTCATACATGGTAATCGATGACAATGATTGCGACGGTAATTTCTTTTTCCGGGAAAAATTAAGAGAAACTACAGCACAGAGACGATTTGGTGTAATTACAAACTCGAATGCAGGGTATTTTCAGGGCTAGAATTATTGGGTGATTATCTACAGAGAAATAAATTTTACGTTAATTTAATAAAAATAATATTTACAAACGTCATTGTGCCTGTACCTCTAGTAAACTCTGTAAAAACAAACTGTTACCAGTTTTTGAATTTCAAACTCTCATCAGGACTCACTATTGGTGTGTTAGATATCGGAAAGCTTGTTACCATCGCGGCCCACATGTTCTATATATCTTTTCATCGTAAATTTGACGTCTGGGTTCAGAAAATGTTTGGAAGCATAGTTACCCATATGTCATGGTCAGCATGTCTACAGAGCGGGAAAATCCACAGAGACTACTCTGTATCAGTTTCCTGAAACTGTTAGTATTGTGCGCCTTTTCAGAGGGTGCGTTATACGAGTTCTGGGGAAAAGGAGTAAATTATACGAATCTTTGACCAAAAATCGACAGAGGCTCAGATACATCAAAAAGTAACATCAAGGTCAGAACAGTAAGAGGATGCGCACATTTTATATCTTTCTTAAAATCGTGACGAACTTGAAAAGTTGACAAAGCCTGAACTGACTCTTAAGCATTTGCTGATGATATAGTCATTATTGTTAGTCGTAAATTTGAAGAAACTGTATGTGATATCACAAAATGGAGAGTTATAATAACTCGAGAATGGTGCTTAACGGCAAATAAGGTGCAAAGACTGACATGCTTCTGTATTACCGATCCATAATAATTGCCCAACTGCAGCCATGTAGGTACTACCAGAACTAATTTCTCTGAACCTTGTGGTTGAAGAATGTGCAAGCAAACAGAAGGTTTAGAGAGATGTAAGTGCATTGTATCGAAGCAATTCGATGCACTATCCTAGACACGACATTATTAGAAGGTTCAACTTCCAGAAAAATCTCTTTATCAAGCTCAGCAATAAACAGAATTGAAGCAATAAATTTACATTCATCAGACTGATTGCTCAGTCTTAACGAAGTGGTACTCAGATGGGTCAAGAACTGACAAAGGAATTGGACCAGGATAATTTGGTTCTAGGAAAAATACGATGAATCAAATGGAACCAAAATCTTTCCGACTGAAATCTATGATGCGTCTTGACAGAAGCAATGCCAACTGTGATATAAGTTCATAGCCAAGCGACTTGGGCCAATAGTTTGTCTTTACTGAAGATGTGTAGGTTTAAGACAATTATCTTCCTCTGGAAATGCTGTAAGATATTCAGAAATAATTGTTTGGCTACGCCCACATTTTTCCATAGACTACAACTCATCAGTTCTCAAAAGTGAAATGATTATGCTTCCTTCTCCCCGCTAGATTCTACCCCCAGAGCAGGTTCTCATCTAGGCTCGTATCTAGTGACATACAGGTCACTAACCATAACGAATATAAACCAACAAAAATTCTTGGTAATCAGTTTTTAGCAAGATATCCGTCAATAAAAGAATGAGTGCATGAAGTCCTATTTGATTTTTATGTAGACCAAATATATGCAATAAATTTTGCGTTACCTTTTAGCTTGATGCTTGAAAGCTATCTCATTGACCTGTGACATACAGTGTTGTGCAAAACAAATGCAACAAATTTAGTTCGCACAAATAAATGTAAATATTTTTTTTTCGATGCACTGTCTGAAAAACTAGAAATGCACATTTATTTAATAAGAAACAGGAAGATTATAATGTATTTTCAGAAGCAATAATAATTTATTCATAAGAAAGTCATAACAAAAACAGCAACATTTTATTTATGGGACTGTGCAAAACTAACGCAACAAATCTAGTACTTGGTATAGGAGCCTCTGTTTTTAAGAACTTCAGCACATCTGCATAGCATTGAAGATATTAAGTTTTAGGTATATTTTTCCATTCTTAATGCTTGGAACAGCTCTCGCTTATTTTTGAAACGTTGACCTGCAACTCGTCGAGGAGTTAGGATTTCTCCCTTCCGACTTCTAACTGTACCATCTGAATTGACCAAATTATACTTGGTTTTCCATATTCTATGGATCAAATCAGATGCGTTTTTGCGAAATTGAACTTAATGATTAAAAAAAAGTTGCTTTGTTTAGGTTTTGTACTTTTAAAACGAAATATTTGAAAAATATTTTTCAGTTTTTTCGGAAGACACAAATGAATTTTTTTTATTAAATGACAAAGTCTTCTATCGTTCTTCTCCAACGTTTTTCGAGGTCGACCACCCAAATGTACTGTACTTATATTTCTCGTTGTTTCATACTCTTTAATTAAAAATCTACTATTACATTTTTATTTGATTACTACCATTAAGACCATTGGAAAAAAAAAATTTTCGAGCTAAATTTGTTGCGTTTGTTTTGCACAACACTGTACATTAAAAGAAAAGACCTAGCTCCGCATCATAAAAGCATTGGCTCTTCACACGATTTTCTCGGCGAATGTTTTGTTAAGCTGATTTCACATTCAAAATTTTCCCTATTTTTATGAGTTCTACTTGGAGGTTTTTAGGTATCTCCACTCCATTTAACCTGTAACCTGTAAAATGAAAAAAGTCTTTCATTGTTGAGCTGAATTAGTTTAATCTCTTGAATCACAGGGGATCTCATTTGACCTAACTTTTAAATATCTGTTTAATTGGTTGAGGTAGCTCAGCTATGCAGTATAGACTTCATCAATTCCACTACTGTAAGCAGTTGAAAGTACTTCAAAGTAACCAGTACACCCTTTTAGTAGTGCTTCACACTTTTTTAAAACATTGCATGTTCAGTTTATAAATTTTTGAATTTGTCAAGTTCTTATTTGTTAACCGGAGGAATGCTGCACAGAATGCATCTTTGTCTTCTCCCATCCAACAAAGTTGTGTACAAAACTTTAGATGATCGATTGAAAAATGACTAATCCCAAAACGTATTACATTATCAAATTCGCAAACCAATTTCAAATGAAATTTACTGTTTGTTCAATAAATCGAATTCAACAAAACAATAAACAACTAATCAGTATCAGTATCCATATCCATAACACTCGTACTTCAAAGCAAAAGAACAACAAACAAAAACATAAAACCCGCTAAAAACAAGATACCATCGACATCAACAAATCCTCCAGCCACGAAACAGAAAAAGAGAAAAAACCTTTCCGACAAATTAAATTTGACAGCCGGCAAAATATTTCGAATGTAAGCTGTAAAACTCCGACAGCAACCACTAGATAATCCGCCTGTCAATCCAAAACGACTTTGTTATTAACTTTTTGTTAGGACTGTGTAGTATGGTGGTTGCGTGGGGTGCAGTAATACTGCAATCGACTGTGTTATATGGAGGAGATTCACTGATGCTCCTAATCTCTGATCATCCTTCCTTTCACCGTGGAGAATCGAACATTCGGCTACCTGGATCCCACACAACCATGCGTGGTTAAGTCGAATCCTTTTGGTGAAAACTTCAGACTTTACTGCTACGCAAAAATCGATGAAGCGCGAAATTGCGGTACGGAATTAGTGTCGGCTTTTGTGTTGATACACAAAACCTGCCGGTCCGATGGTGGTCTCCTCTAATTATGTATGAGATGCGATGGTGGTGCTAGAATTAAATGAAATGAAATATCCTTAATCGGTTCCTAATTTTCGGCTCGTTCACTTGAAACAAAGGCATAACGTAGTGGGGGTAGCAATAGGAATTTCAGAGAAAATCAGCTAAAGGTAGTGATTTCGAATTGGCAGTCATTTTAATTCGTAAACAAGATTTCACACACATCACTACGGTCCAGTAAGTTTAGTTAAATCCGTCTGTCACATATATGTATGTATGTACATATGTACATACCTATATGTAAGTGTGTTTATGCCGGATTACTGATGGGTGGTATAAGAGAATCGAAAAGCCTGGAAAAGAGGGTTAAAAAAGGAAGAAAATTTGAAAGTTCAAAAGAAAATTCAGTTGTCTTCCCAATATGTTTATTTGTTCAGGTTCTAGAGAATAACATCGAGGTGTTCCTTCTCAATCACACCCAAATTTCTTCTGAGATTTTGATGTCTCCACCCTCAGCAAACAAGCCATAAGCCTCCACAAACTTCTGGTTAGTAAATAAACGATTATCACAGCAATGGACTCTGGAAGAATTGTTGATTTCTTTTTCGAAAATGTATTCTTTGGATCTTTTCCTTTCCAAAGAGCTAAAGAACTAAGTATGGAAGGTTTGGCCTTGAATAGGGAATCTCTACCATTCTTTAAAAGAAAAACTAAAGAAATGGGCCGATATTGTATTAGTAAAGAAGAAGACCATAAATATGATGGAAGTGATGCAGATAAACTTGCATCACAGTAAGGCTTCAATGCCGTGCTGGACTAACTACACAATCTATCATGACGTGTGAACTCTATTGGTACAAGACCCCTGGATTAATAACAAGAGCCGCATTCAGGGGTTCAACATAAGAAACTATCTGTTATTCTGTAGAGACGAAAGTATGATCAGGTCATGTACATATATTACTTAAAATCAACATAAAGGCTTTTTTTTTTAAATAATATCACTGATGAAGACTTAGTACCAGTACCCTTTGTATCAGATGGCAAGAAACTACTATGCCTGGTCATCCTAGGACATCCTATCTAACAATATGAAGGTAAACAGTGATAGAAATGCTAGGAAAGAAGGTTTTTTTGACGTTATTTTGTCCACAAAGTTGACCATAAGTAGCAAAGGCAATGCCCAACTCTTGCACTGATTATCTAACAATAGAGGAATGGAGATTTTTAAGTGAGGTATTCCTATCGAATCACAAGTGGATACACTTTCAGCTCAGTTTCCAACCCCGGGCCAATTAATAATAACTACAGGAATCCTAGGAAAGTCGACTGGGCCAATTAAAAAGACGTAACGGGACAAAATCTTAGGGATAGGAAATCCGTTGCGGTAAGCCCCAAAACATAGACAATGAAATAGTAAACGAAAGGGTCTACCCAGTCAGAAGGAATTCCAAGAGCTCCCAACAACCATGGGAGCATTCGGAGCTAATCTCTATAAGGAAACAAGTTGGGCACTTTTACAATATGGAAAACTTAGTAGGGGATGAGTTGGCGTAAATGAGGATATAGAGTGCACGAAAAAGTTCAAATACTTATTTGGGTAATATCAGAGAAAATTCTTTAAGCAATTCTGGGAGTCAATTGTCAATTCTCCAGAAGATGCTCGCCAAAGCAATCTGAAAGTAGCATTAAATTATTGAAAACTTTAGTTGGAACTTACTTTCTACTCTGCAGTAGAAAATACAAAATGCCACCCTTCAATATACCGAATACCGAAACTAGTTGGGGTAGAGCTGCGGATCACGCATTGTACTGGACAAGAGCTAGACTGGAAACTTAACATATAGGAAAGAGATTCGAGGCTCAGATCAATAAAAATTGTTCAAAACTGAGGCAGAGTACTGAGAGGAATGGCGGAGGAACCCTTAATGGGCTATTAGCAACTTTCTCATTTTCTGGGGTTATTGACACCCCAGTAAAACAGTTGCTTGTCCAAGGGGCTATGTCCAAGAACTTGGCTACAGATTAAGTGTTGTGCATCGGGGTAGCTTCAATACCATGGAAAAACCAATTAATTACAAAGCAAACACAAACAACTATCTTCGATAACCACACCATAAGTAAACCGAAAGAAAACATTACCAGGTAATGTTTCTTTGGGCTGAGAAGGCAATTGAGTAGCAACACCCTATCTAACAACTAAGGAGACTAGAAACGACAAAATATTTGAAAAAATGTTTGTTTAAGCTGCGCAACAGGACGCAGTTAGCTAAGGACTGGAGGACGAGAGGAGGCCTAGTTGTTTCAGGCCTAGGTTTACCCCTCACCATTGCTGCACCAAGTTAGTCAGTAGACATAGGCATGCAGTTCCCTACTAAAACCTATTATCAATCATAACTGCATTACCAGGATAAATAGATCTTTTCTTTGTCCACAGATTTAATACTATCTACGAATCTCTTTCTAATAGCCAATAACCCATCAAACGGAAACACGGACGGAAATACACAACCTTGGCAGCCTTGTTCCAGTTTACTTCAAGGAAGCTTTCGTTAAACGGACCAAAGAACACAAAACATTGGATTTTTATAAAAATACATGTTCGAGATATGGGAAAGTTGTAATAAATTGTTTCCTGTTCAACATACGGTCTCCAGTCTGCACTTCTCCACACAAACACACATGCATTCGAAAACACATAAACTACACACGACGAACCACGATACCGCCCTCTGTGGATAATAAATAATATTTTTTCGCATAAAATATGTTATCCGATTTTCATGGCATGCCGAATAGCTGTAATATTTCATTTTTTATTACCTTTGCCACCTAGCTACCACTCGCATATACTGTCATGCATACATATGTACGTGTAAGAGTTTCTGTCTGATAGGGTTGAAGAGTGGCTGTTCCAACTAACCCCCCTTAAATCCATAAAATAAAAACGAAACCATAGATATGTTAACTTTCTCTGTTATGAAGTTATCCATCCCTTGGCGGTGGTGTTACGTTCCCACACCCACCGCACCCCTTAAACTCTTCAGGCAACACACATAAATAAAAGGTAACAAATCATTTTGACTTCCCTGTCGTGTCCTGGAATGATACGGTACGGTTGAGTTCGTTTTCCACCGAATGAGCTTCTCTCTTTTGGCAGCTGAACTGTGTCTTTTCAGGTGCTGATCACAATTGACACTTGAATCGCTTTTAATTTGTGCCGTCGTCGACGAAAATCCCTTCTAATCTTGGTTGAAAGTGTCCAACCTCATTTTTGGCGCAGGAAAGGATGTGTGGTTGGATCTTTTTTTTTCTCTCTCTCTACTCGGCTTTGCTTTGTCGGTGGTATTTTTTTGGGATGATGATTTCTTCTTCGTTCTCTTCCATTTGAAGAGAACGGAAGGGAATTCATGAGAAAGGTCCTTAATCTGGTGAAGGGTGTCAGTTTACATTAAACCTGCTACCGTTTGATTTAGTTCGCTTCTCGTTGCGGTTAGAGCAACTGAATTAATGTTGTTGAAATGGATTTTCCATTCCTGTTGGTTGATTCATCTTGACGTTCGTTTCTGTTCGCTTCATGTGTACTACCATCATCTTCTTTCTCTCCAGCGGCTATTGGACTCATGTTTCAACCACTTTACCTTTGCCACTATGCAGGAACTGAACTCAATTCACCTGAATGCCGGATTTTATTGGGTCGAACGAAGCGAAAGGGATGTCTGTCAGTTCGGTAGGTATAGCAAAACGTTGGTTTGTATTAAGGACGTTGGGCGGAAAATACATGGTTTCCTAATTTATGGAAAATATTTTTCATTGAAGTAAATAATTTGGTTTCACTAAGAATAGTATAAACTAATGAGGCTAGCGAATCATTGATTAAATTATTTGACAGTGTCCAATAATTGTTTTGGAGTAACGAACTTCAAAATGAAAGTATGAAAGTAATTAGTTTTTTTTTTATTTTGCTTTTTGATAAGAGCAAGAAAGACATATGTATGTATGTAACTAATACCAGTTTTCCAGGATGAGGATGAAAGAATTTCACTCTCAAAATGAGTGAATAGAAAAAGGTGAATTTAAGTCGTTCCCAGACCATAGTTATAGTTAATTTGAAAAACGTCAGGCTACCTTAGTTACAAGTTATTTCTCAACGAGTAATTTTGGTCTGACATTCCGTCCCTTCGCAATCTCGTATACACTGCTTTTTGTCTTCCACTTATTTTTGATTAACTCTTTCTGAATCTGAGGACTATAATTAATTCGAAGATCCTTTCCTAACTTCTCCTTCATATGTTCATTTCGAATTAATGCCTGAGCTTCCGCTTGTAGTCTAATATTCAGTGACTTAAACTTTTGTTTTCTATTTGTATATTGAACCCAGATAAAAGTGGAATTCAATTATACCGACAAACGTATGTACGTACATTTATTAATAATACTATTCAAATGTAGGTAGTAAATGGTAATCCATTCCCTGTCCGCAAATGGGTGTTGGTGAATGTAACATCGGTTAATCCCTTTTGGTTTGGTATGTAATCCCAGCACACTTGGACCAGAAGTAGGTCCATTGTGGTAACACTTGCCAAAGGTGAAAATTTCTCTCTCTCGTGAAAACCAGTTCGAACTTTTAATTAAGCGTAAGAGACTATTGATGTCCATGTTTTTCAGACCAATTACGTCATTTAAAAATAATGTTATTTCTAATTCGAAAGAGAGCTGGACAGAAACAAAGAAGGTAGGGTATGGTTTCCTGTTTTTTTCATTCATGTACTTTCTGCAAAAACTATTCGCTAAAAGTGAGTCTGCTAAAAGTGAAAGTCTGTTAAGAAAGAGCAACTGAATTAATGTTGTTGAAATGGATTTTCCATTCCTGTTGGTTGATTCATCTTGACGTTCGTTTCTGTTCGCTTCATGTGTACTACCATCATCTTCTTTCTCTCCAGCGGCTATTGGACTCATGTTTCAACCACTTTACCTTTGCCACTATGCAGGAACTGAACTCAATTCACCTGAATGCCGGATTTTATTGGGTCGAACGAAGCGAAAGGGATGTCTGTCAGTTCGGTAGGTATAGCAAAACGTTGGTTTGTATTAAGGACGTTGGGCGGAAAATACATGGTTTCCTAATTTATGGAAAATATTTTTCATTGAAGTAAATAATTTGGTTTCACTAAGAATAGTATAAACTAATGAGGCTAGCGAATCATTGATTAAATTATTTGACAGTGTCCAATAATTGTTTTGGAGTAACGAACTTCAAAATGAAAGTATGAAAGTAATTAGTTTTTTTTTTATTTTGCTTTTTGATAAGAGCAAGAAAGACATATGTATGTATGTAACTAATACCAGTTTTCCAGGATGAGGATGAAAGAATTTCACTCTCAAAATGAGTGAATAGAAAAAGGTGAATTTAAGTCGTTCCCAGACCATAGTTATAGTTAATTTGAAAAACGTCAGGCTACCTTAGTTACAAGTTATTTCTCAACGAGTAATTTTGGTCTGACATTCCGTCCCTTCGCAATCTCGTATACACTGCTTTTTGTCTTCCACTTATTTTTGATTAACTCTTTCTGAATCTGAGGACTATAATTAATTCGAAGATCCTTTCCTAACTTCTCCTTCATATGTTCATTTCGAATTAATGCCTGAGCTTCCGCTTGTAGTCTAATATTCAGTGACTTAAACTTTTGTTTTCTATTTGTATATTGAACCCAGATAAAAGTGGAATTCAATTATACCGACAAACGTATGTACGTACATTTATTAATAATACTATTCAAATGTAGGTAGTAAATGGTAATCCATTCCCTGTCCGCAAATGGGTGTTGGTGAATGTAACATCGGTTAATCCCTTTTGGTTTGGTATGTAATCCCAGCACACTTGGACCAGAAGTAGGTCCATTGTGGTAACACTTGCCAAAGGTGAAAATTTCTCTCTCTCGTGAAAACCAGTTCGAACTTTTAATTAAGCGTAAGAGACTATTGATGTCCATGTTTTTCAGACCAATTACGTCATTTAAAAATAATGTTATTTCTAATTCGAAAGAGAGCTGGACAGAAACAAAGAAGGTAGGGTATGGTTTCCTGTTTTTTTCATTCATGTACTTTCTGCAAAACTATTCGCTAAAAGTGAGTCTGCTAAAAGTGAAAGTCTGTTAAGAAAGATCAAATTCTTAGAGTGTTTCAAATCTAGCATTAGTAAATCTTGTTTTGTTTACAGACAAGTTGGTACCGCCTGCCCACCGAAGATTTGTTAAATTATAATTTCCGTGTAGCGATGCGAATATCCTTACCAGATATCACTTTTTCCTTCAGCCAAGATAAGAATTCTTTAATGAACATAATTTCCGCCTGGACCACCCTGCAATAAGTTGAAACGCTAGAGTTGAGATTGTCTGAGAAAACATTACCATCAACACCTCCCTAGGTTTTTGAGCCGTCAGTGTAAAGTAGATCGACTCCTTTTCTAATGGTGTATCCCTACTTAAATAATTTAAAGAAATCAGAATTTTAATAATGGATTTGTATATTTGAATTTATATGAAATAAAAATCTAATCTGAAAAATCTGAAATCTAACAATCGCGAATAGTAGCTTTTTCTTAGATCGTCCACCAGACATATAGCCCGTGTAAGGTTGCGGTTCCGGTGCGAGCGAA
Source organism: Xylota segnis (assembly GCA_963583995.1). Classification (NCBI taxonomy): domain Eukaryota; kingdom Metazoa; phylum Arthropoda; class Insecta; order Diptera; family Syrphidae; genus Xylota; species Xylota segnis. The sequence continues at coordinate 81,475,578 of OY757237.1, forward strand.
TTTTACTCGCACGAAACTTAGCGAATGTAAGCGAATAAACTCGAGCACATTCGCGCGAACAGAGTGGTTCCGATGCAAGCGAGTTTACTCAAGCGAATTAAGCGAATTTATTTATCCAAATAGTCGTATGTAGTGAAACGAAACATTTATCTGCAGGAAGTACTGTTAAGTAGTCGGGTTTTGAAGTGTTCTGATTTGGGAAAGTTTTATCATGTCATTGTCGCTTTGTGAAGAACAATATTTGTTAGAAAATAGCTTCTTAAAGTACAAATGCATTAGAAAGCGTAGTGGAACTAATATTGTTTTTAGGAAAAGACTAGAATGTGGAGAATTTCACAATCTACACAATTCATTGATCAAAGATGTGCAATTTTTTTTTTAATATTATAGAATGACTCCAGATACAATTCACTATAAGTCTCATCTGTTCATCCTCCATAAAGGTGATCGATTTCTAACTTCATAGATTAATTTTCCGAATCCATTTTTGCACAAAAATTAGTACACAACTAAGCAGAAAGCACAGATCCTACTTAAAAACATACATATCTTGAATTTGCTTTGCTCGCGCGAGTAAAATAGAAATGAAACTATCGAAAATTTTACTCGCTTAAATTTTCTAAGGTGGCGCGAGTAATTTTTGCCCTCTCGAACCACATGGGAACATGGGAAATGCGTACTTTTGAATTATTTCAGCGAACTTTGCGAATTCGCGCTCGCAACGGAACCGCAGCCTAAGTATCGGTCTTATGACTGAGATGTAGAACTGGGGCTGTAGACATCTGCTACTAATAACTTTTTTGGAGAAAAAAAGTGGCACTATGGCTTAGTCTAGTTAGTTTTTTTAAGCGTTTTGCAAAAGCCCTGTCGAAGCATGTGCAGTACAAAAACGACATCATAAGATTAATGATAGAAAAATTAAGTTAAACTTAATAGTATTGAAAGACCAAATATTTTATTAATTTCCCACAGCTCTTGATTTCGAGTAAAAGTACGTAGTTAGAAAACTGCACTATGGCAGTGCAAGAATTTCAAAATTGTTTACACTTGGATTCAATCCTTTTCTCTAAGTTTGGAAATGAAATATATGTTTTCGTAGCAATTTTGAACTGCTTTCGCAATTGATAGCTAGTGATCAAGGATATGCTTGTTTTCTCTATTGATACTGATCACGAATATACATATATATGTGTATACTTTAAACGGTCGATCTCGATTATTTCTCTATTTTACGAACTATGTGGTATGTCATCTCATAACATATATATACCCAAACTAACCCAAATTCAGTATTCCCATTAGCTCATAAAATGAAATAAAATAAGTTATAACTCAGTCTTTTCTATTCTTTTACACATTATCGATGTTAACCAAAATAAATTTATATATACATACATACCTACTATATATATGTAAATATTTAAATGCTTAATGTATTAAGATTAATAGAACCTTAGTATAGAGCCAAATAATAATGAACCGTAAGTTGATGAATTAAATTGTTGTGAGAGAAAGTGATACCGAAACCGAAGTTAAAACAGACTTCAAGACTTCACACATTTCTTATCTTACTATCAGAAATTTGTGTAAATAAGTAATTCCATGTTCACAGTTCAAACATTTTCGTACAAATTTTTGACGCGGTCCTCTGATCTTTTACAATTTTTCAACAACAATATTAGTTTCTGAAAATTTCGACTTCCAAATGGAGAAGTCCAAATAAATCTGTAAGTATTTCTGCTCATATAAAGATATGCTGCAGGCTTAATATCTTGAGTCTTTGTGCTCAAAATTTACTTCAAAATATTTTTTAACTGTACTCGATAACGTACTAGTTAGTGTACTCGCAAAAGCTGGAGCCAATTTGCTTCCTACAAAGTAAAAAAAGTTCCAGATCGGGACGAGGCGAAGCAAGAGGAAACAACCTGGGCGGCTTAATGAAGAATTTCTTACCAAGTTCAATTACGGCGTTATGAAAGACGAAACTTAGATACTGATTTTGGACGATTCCCAGGGAACGAGTATTACGTCGCAGCATTGTGATGCGAATCCAAATTCCCAAAAAAAATTCGTGTTTGGCATGACAATAAACGCCGATTCGTTTTTATTCAAACTCATGAACAGGCGGTACTGCTTTGGCTTGATTTGACGACATCTCAATATGCCAAAAGAACCTTCCTTCAACTAATCTATTCGCCCTTAATTCCCTCGGTTGGGCGATCGTTTCGAGTGGATGGTTTCGAAGGGTGTATTTAAATTGATTCTAAAGGGCATGAAATTAGGACAATATGTTTGTATGTTTGTATGTAAGTATACTACTGGTAGTATATTCGAGTAAGTTTGTTTGAACGTTTTGATGTTTCAGCGCTATCGTTGTACGCATCCCACTCGCCTTTTCCCATCATTAATTCAGACGGATTTGGTAACCTTTTCTGTGATTCTTTTTAGATGAGGGTTTCGAGTAAACTTTCGAACTAAGGTTCACTCTCGCAAATAGAATCTTTTCTGTTGGCTTTCCTTCCGCAAATTATTGTTACTAATTCTTGTTACAGCTATGCTGCTTAACAATATTTAAAATGAAGTGTTACACACATCGGTGTATAAGATACGAGTACACATAAATATTAGGTTTAGAGAATTGTCAAAACGCAGTGACCTGAATATGAAGTTAACGCCCTCATTAGTCACCAGCACACGTAATCTGCTAACCTTACAAAAATATATACCAGCATGAACTCCGCTTTTAGAATTCCGTGATAAGAAATGCAAGCATTATTACAACTCCACTATAACAAATATCCCATGCCTCTATAAAGCCTTGCATTCGAGATAAAACCTGCACCCATTTATCACGGAACCAAGTGCCGCGAAAACTTTCACATACCACTTGAATGCGGCAAAATTAAACGCCGCCGCCACTATATCTTCACTCCATCTAATTAATAAAATTGTTTATCAACATCGTCGTCGTCGCTCGATGTTGCTGGAATGCGATTATACCCGGAGACACTTAGGACCACATTGACGTCCTATTAATTCCAGCCAGTCACCTCCTCACACCTCGCCATAATGCAAAACTACAATTTAACCTTAAACAACTTTGCATTAATAATCCTGCACATTTCTCACCATCAGTCTGCGGGCCAACCGCCACAGCAGCGCGGTAACCATTCGAATCCTAGAAACGCCATAAATTAACAACATTTCCGTTCGCGCAAACGCAGTCATCTCAGGGGCCTTTGCTGGCCGGAGAACTGGCACGGTGCTGCTGCTGTTGCTGCTGCTGCTGCCGCGGCTTGTTCAACGCCACTCTTATATTCTACGCTTTTTTGTAAATTTATCTACCATTCAATCTTAAATCTCTTAATAATGAGATCTCACTAGAGATACAAGGCTCTGACTGTTTGTGCACACCACGATAGTCCGGACAGACAAAATCTAGTTTCTGTGAGTGAGCGCTGGCGCGCGTGACTCCATGTTATCCACCTAAAGAAACCTCGGCAAACACTGTCTGTCAGTCGGACAAGTTGCAGGCGGTTTAAGGCTGCTGCAACTACTGACAGTAAGACAGTGGGACAGTCCATTTAACTGTCGTTGCCAGGTTAAGACTGGGAGAGAAGGCGCGCCCGCTGCTGCTACTTTTCAAATGTCTCTCTATCATCGAATCTACATCACAACACACAACACTCTCTGACAGCTCGCGCTGGACATGTAACAAGCGATCAAAATTTATGGCAACTAATGATCGTAATTAATATGTCAAAATTGCCAAACACGACCCCAGTAATTCGCAATAAGATTGCGGTGAATTGCGATTCGAAGTTTTTTTTTCCTGGTAAGTGAATGGTTGTTTAGTCAACCAATTTATAGCAATGCAGAGAAAACGAATGCAGAGAAGTTGTGCCCTGTTTACTCATTAAACTAACTTACCGTATGTTAGACTTAATAACACATTTATATAATCAAGGGCATGATTAGTCCCTAACGACTATGAGAGTTACTTACAGAATCATGTTAGCTTTCGCGCAAAACTCGTTCGGTTATGAAAGATTACAATGGTGAATAGAAACTTTTGATGTTAAGAAATCATTGAACTAACTCAACGCGTCTTGTCATATACTTGTCTTATTTGCATCTTTTACCGCGACACGACAAGTAAGATGGTCAAATTACTATCCGTACAGTTCAGAGCTTCATCAAGTTTTCATACGTTCTCAAGTGCCCACAGAAAAATACTCTATTGTCAAAAAAAACAACTTCTTAGAAAGCCACATAATTTTTACCGAAGTGTTACATAAACCACATAATACCCTACTAACTCCAAGCCACAAGCCGCAACAATTAAAATGACGCGAAGAGAAAAAAAACCGTTCTGTCCAACAACCGGCTACATAAATTCACTTAACTGCTGCCACGGTGTACACATTTATGATTGATGGCAGTTTATGTGCCGCACGTCATAAACGCAAACCCCAGCTCACGGCACGGCGGCGATAGAGTGGGCAATGTGCAGTTGTCAACCACGTTTCCCCATCTCACTTCGCCTCATATCACCGCCACCATCCTTCCGTCAGTCCGCCACCACTCCAGTCAGCCAACTCGAGTGAGTGGACGACAATAATGGCGATAACGTGGCCAACCATATTGCCATTATGTGATTTTCATAAACTTTTCAAGCCAACTGGGTAATTTATTGGCCTGTCAGTGGGTTTCGCGTTGTGCGTTCATTTGCAATTGATTGCCGCTGCAAGCGCACAGTCCATGTGTTAGGACCGCTGGCTAACTGCCTGACTGGCCGCATGCAAGGAAGGGGTTCTGTGGAGCGACATGTCAAGTTGACATAAAGAAATGAAATTCAGTTAATATACATGATTTTGACAGAGTTGTCGGTGGTGGCATGGCCCTGTGTATCATGCGACGGACACATTATTAATGGTCAATATTTAATTACAACAATGCGCGGGCGGTTGTTAACTTTGTGCTTGTTAATCGGTATTAGTCCACTTTCAAGAGAGTGTCATTAATAATCATTGAAGGAGTAGGTATGTAATACAAGTACGTATAGCATAGTTGTGCACTTTGTGGACGTAGGAAGACTGCAACTGTTTTGAATACTGGCACACAATGACGACTTAATTGATTATAGATATTGGCCTAATTTGAAGTAATTGATCTGTCATTTGCATATATGCATATTTGTAGTTGCGTTCTCTCTTAATTTACCAACTTTTGAATGCTTGCTTGCATAGTCAATACTTTCATTTTATATGCCAATTAGAAGTCGTTTTTAGGCTAAAATGTTCTTGTAAATAAATGCCTTGTGCATCGGGATAAAAAAAGGTTACAATTTGCTTTATACAATGACACTCTACTAATATTCATATGGTCTGTTCTGACAGTCGGTTGAATTGATGATGTGCATGAGCGCTTTAAACGTTATTCTTCATCGGTTCTTACACGATCAATAATAATGTCATTACAGTATTGACATTACAGATAGATTGCATTCATCATTACATTACTTGCTTTAGTATTAAAAACTACGTGTTAATCGATAACACTGGGCAAAGAAAAATTATTGGCGTTTTAGCTACTTTCAGTACCGTAAGTTTTTTTTTTTTTGCCAGATCGTGGTATGCCGTCTTATTGGACGTTTTTGTACTACTCCAAATGTTAAATTTGAACAAATTCGTTGAAGCTGTAAGTATCGTTATAACCAATTAGTAAGCAACACTATATCACCTGATTGTGATTGCACAAACCATATCAAAAATCAAATTTAATTAAAATCGATGGAGTTGTTGTCGAGAAAATGTTTTTTTTTATTTTTAATTAGCCTTAAGGAAAGTACTGTTAATATTAGAGCTACAACAAAATTCCACAGACTTTAGATATTAAATTTGATGGAAATTAGTCCACCCGCTAGACAGGGTTGGCCACGTTCAAAATTATAGGCACTAGATAGTCAAACGTTCCTGATTGGTAGAGAGATTCAAATTAGACTCAAAAGTAAGGCAATTGTTTTGAGGTAGTGGGCTGTATTCGAACGCAAGAAAATTCTATCTACCTTTTAAGTCAGTTTTTTAAATGTGAAGAATCAACTGATCCGTTAGTATTTTATGTATTGTTCGGCTATGCTTTATAATTTGAATGAATTGCAGTGAAGTGGTCTACGATTTGATACCATCAGAGGATATGATTATTTGATCAATAATCATTTGTTTTACATTAAAATAAGAGTCCAAGGTTTTAAGTGAAGCACAAATTTTTAAAAGAAAAGAGACCTTTTTTTCCTTATCGTCTATTTTCGTCCTTTTTTCCAGTAAAATGCTTTGAGAAGCACAGTCCACACCTTATCCAAAGTCAAAACTGGAAGAGAGGATGCGAGGTCTGACATATAAAATTTCACTTACCTTTTCAGTCACTTTGTCGCTCCATATGTTAGGGCTTACTTCAAAAGGTAGGCCTAGAATCCAAAACGCACACATTGGTCTGACTTTTTTCGACTTCTCTGATATAGTAATGTCAAATATGATTAGAAAGCAAGTTCGAAATTTTTCACAAACACAATACTATGCCTATGCAAGGTGCAAGGTGGAAGCTGCAAGTATAAAATTGGCACATATTTTTGGAAGGTATAAGCACAAACTACCGAGTTTGGAAGAGGGCTCCTCAAACTCTTCGAAGGTTCAATCAACTTTTTCCTTCAATGACTTCAAAATGCAAACCTTAACAAGCACACTTGGAATTAATTACCATCCACGACATGATACCACCTGCGCACCATTGCACGAACTCAGCATCCATAGCAAGAAACAATTAATTCTCCATTTACCATTCTCGCCAGCATTGAAGAATAATGCGCCTCCACGCATCTGGAAGCGTTCTAATTAAAAGTTTCAGTATTGCAGTCCAAATACCAAACATAGCACTTGCACAATTCGTGTGTGTACCACCATGCTCCGTTCTTCGCGCAATCTTGAACAAGTGTTAATCACTCAATAAAGCGAACATCATAAATCGACAGCAGATGGATGTCGATCGATAGACGTGCCAATAGATCAATAAGCCAACTACAAGCCACGATACACTCAGCTCGTGAGTGAATGAGGATACCCCCCGCATGAGTATCCGCCAACGTTCTATGTCACCACTTTGGCGTGCATTAGCACGAACAGCATGCGCAGCCGGTTGCAATTTACAAAATGCATCATTTAGCAAAGGGTTCGTCTCGTCTTTGGCCATTGGCATCTAGTAGTCGAATGCAGAAATAGATTCTTTCGCAGTCCAACTCCGCCAACCAAGCACCTCACTTGGCTGTGCGGTCTAGCCTAGCCACAGTCGCGTCGTCGCCCCTACAATTGCCGAGAGAAATCGGTAGCTGTTAAGTATGTTGTATGTTGTGCACTTAAGGTGAAATTAAACGCTGCTGCAGCGGCAACAGCTCGGTCTACGAGTATGCTGTGCTTCGAGTAGTCGATAGATAGGTAGGTAGCATACTCTTTGCAATGCTGAGTTTAATTGAACAATTTGCTGGATGCGTGTATTATCGATGGACGTGCGCGGGCATTTGTTGGGGTAATTTATTAATCTAACCACTTGAGTATATGATGGCAATGTGCAATTAGCTCTTACAATTGAGATATTAGAGGTTCATGGAGCAATGGACATAGATCTTTAACAGAAAATGTTGTTCAATGTATGCTTAAGGTTTAAGATACCGAAAAGAATATGATCTGAATCATTTTAGTAGTGGGTTGTTCTAGACAACAAGCACCTTAGATACTATCGATTAACGTTCTTTATTATGATACATTCCAGACAAATATGTATGTACATATACGAAATTTCAGGCACACATATGTATGTACGTTTCAAAGGCGTTTGTTTAGGAAAGTGACTGTCTAGAATGTTAGACAATAAATTTAAGTCCGTTAAGAACCTCTGCTGTTTATAAACTCGGTTGTCTTGAAATTCTTACTCTCACCTCTATGTGGTGATCTCCGAGAGCTGAGACTAGTGCCTCAATTGAAGATTAGGTTCGAATCAAAAGGAGATTAATTCACAGACCGGTTTTTTAGAGTGTACCTATACATCAGTCCGTTGCACTGAAGCGCTGCATCTATTGAACTGGAAGTACGAGGTTCGAATCAAATGACAAATTTCAAAAAAAAAAGCTTCTCAAATACTAATTATCCTTCGGACATTGCTATCAGCCCTAGGGCCCTTCCGTTCGTGTAAGGATTATATACAACATGCACAATACGAATGGTTGTGTTCCCTGCCCCTTATGGTCTTATGCACCAAATATGCTTCAGGTCTATAGTATGGGACCTAACGGTGTTTTTTGCTTGATGTATAAACATGCTAAATCATTCGAAATCCCTTCCAATAATGTTCACACCCTATACAAGTATGTGTTCAACGATCCACACTATTTTCCATTAATTGGCGAACTTATACTATAAACCTACTTCAATTACTGTCTTATTCCATCTGTCCAAACAAAACAACTTTTAGTAAAAGTGTACTTTTATGTCTTGGCAACACTTTCAAATATAGCTATGTAGTATCACTAAGCTTTAAAAGGATGCGTTCAATGGTTATACAATGCACAGTTTATCATCAAAATAACCAAATAATTACAATGATTTTAGAAGAAAGGATAAAATCATTCACCTTAGTTACATGTGGTCGAAGAAGTAGGAGAAATGTGCTAGGTCTGTTACTCTGAAACGCAATTAGTAACACAAGAAGCAACTCTCGTGTGCTCTATGCAGGAATACGGGGCACACCGCTAACTATCGGGGTTGCCCTAAGTTCCAATTCATAAAGAAAATAAATCTGGTTCGTCAGCAGAAGATCGAGGTGAAACGTCCACCTGGTCCCGCTCTAATCTCCCAAGCCGTCACACCCCAGTTGACCTACGCCCAAATGGCGTCGGGTCAGGGCAAGACGCAAAAACAACTGCCAAAGGCTGCTCCAAAGGAGTCAGTGCCTAAAGCACCTGAGGCTCAAACTGATCGGATGGCTATCTTGCTCTCAATTCAAGGGCAGATGGGTCAACTTCAACGTCAGATACAAGAGCAGGCGACGCGGGTGGACCAAATCTACGCGCTTCTGCCGGGCCTAGCGCACCTCCAGTCGTAATGGGTACCATGGCGGAGACTCCCTTAAAGATCCTTGCGGTGAATGTGAATTCACTGATAAGGATAGAACGTAGAAACTCACTTTTTAAGTTGTTAGACGATAAAAATCCTGATTTGCTAGCGAAACTAAGCTAACTCAGAGACATAAATTAAGGAACAACAAATATAATATAATAAGAAAAGACCGGCCCAACTCCACCCAAGGAGGTGGTGTCGCGATATTCGTACGTAAAGAGCTACATTACAAGACAGTGTACAGTGGTGAAGTGCGAAGGTACCAGGTGCTGGAAGCGTATATCGTGTGCATCTCTCTCCATAGTGGAAAGAAGATGTACGTGGTCTCGGTCTATGCACCTGAAGCTACTCAACCTTCCTTATTTATTTCAGAGCTCGAATCACTTTTTCGAATCCTAAGGCTGGAGCCGGATGAGAACTATTATCTCATGGCCGGAGATTTAAATGCGAAGCATGGGGATTGGGGAAATAACACACCAAATCCTAGAGGGAACCTACTATTTAATTGGTGGGGTCAGCACAATGTCGAGCTTAGACTTGATGTGAAAGCATCGGATATTCCGTCTTTTCCCAGTGGCGGCTCTTATCTGGATCTCATGCTGTTCGACATACGGCTACAACTGGCCGACACGGACCGACAAACGATGAACTGTTTGCACACTTTTGTGTACGACAGTGACCATTGCGGACTTAGTGCCGAAATAACAATTCCCAACGAAATTGCGGAACTGGAAGAGTTTGTTCAAACGCACACCTACAACTATAGTAGGACACGCTGGACTCGCTTCTCCCGAGTTCTGACTAGAGCACTCTCCTCGATCTCGCTCTACCCACCGTCCAACAGGAGCCTGTCAAACGAGGAGATTGACAGATACCTGAAACAATTGAACGAGACAATCAAACGAACGATGGACAGTACGATACCTCGGTATCAACATACTGACAACGTCGACATATTCCGCAACGCGACAATCGACGCACTACACCGACAGAAAAGTAGACTCCTGTCAAGATTAAAAACCTTGTACAGGCAGTTTGCTGACAGACACAACTCGGAGGTTAGGACACTGAAGTCGTTGATCAAAAATCTCCAAAAATTGATCAAAGAGAACTATAGAATGACGGTTAATGCGCATTGGAACGGGAAGATTTCGGCCATAAGAGCCAATAATCCAAGTATGTTCCCGCAGATCAATAAGGTGTTTCGGAGAAAGAACATCAACGACCTTCCGTATCTTAAAATACCCCGAACAACGAACAACGAACGAATACTTACAACAGCAGGCATAGATCTAGATAACGCTGTCGAGGATGACGACTTCTTTGTGATAGAAGATCCGCAGGAGAAAGTAGAGGCTATAAGAGCACTTTCCTGGAAATGTACAGACGTAGAACGGCAGCACCAAAAGTTTTAGTGGCTTTACGAAGAGGGAACTCCCTCGTCGATCCTTCGTCGATCCCTCTTAATCTTGGCTAGCCCTTGTAGGGCATGCTGGCCTTTTCATTTTTTTTTTTTTTAATATTTAGTTCTAAGGTAGTCGTAGGTCTAGGTTGTAGGTGTTGTAGTCATAAGTTTTATTAATATAATTATAGCCAACACAGCAGTCGGCTAAAATGAAAGGAAAAAAAAATAAAGTGCACGACTGGGTCGTACGTACTTGCACCGTAATGCTATAAGTGTAAAATTTCATCAGGATTAAGGTCCAAGTCTTGCTCTTTCCAGTAAAGTAGGCGTGGCATTCCGCGTTTCGATGGATTAATAGTCCTAACATTGTAGGAGTTTCATAAGACTTTGTTTTTATAAAAACGCCCTTAAAAAGTGGGCGTGGCCATATAGCACCTTTGGGTGAATTGTAGAAAATTTTAAGGCCTATTACTTTCCTTAAATAATTCTTTCTCATTTTCAAATTTTGAAAAAAAAAATTATAAAAGTGGGCGTGGCAATTCCAAAATTTGGTATGCCATTTTTTTCCCTTTGTCTTATTACCTAGAAATATTAATTTTTAGCCCAATCGCCGAACAAATACCCGAGAAACAGCTGATTTTCAATATTACCGTTATTCGAATTTTTCGTGAGAAACGTGGTATGCCACCTCATAGCATATGCCCCAACTAACCCACACATCAAATTTTATCGAAATCGTTAGAGCCGTTTTCGAGAAAATCCATTTTAACTGAAATCGGCCTTAAGTAAACTACCCTTAATTTTGAGGTTAGAATGAAAATCCAAATTTCACCTCTAGGGAATATCTCACAGACCCTATATATGTAGTTTGAAGTAAATCCGTCCAGCCGTTTAGGCTGTAGTCGAATATACAGACAGACAGACTGACAGACGGACAGACATACAGACACACAGACAGACAGACATACAGACAGACAGACAGACATACAGACAGACAGACAGACGGACGGATTTGCCGGACCTACTTTTTTGGACTTCTCCATCATAGTAATGTCAAGTTTGATTAAAATCTCGAGTTCGATTTTTTTCACAATTGCAATACTTGCACTATAGGTAGGTGCAAGTAAAAATAGAAGCAGTCGGCTAACAAAAAAAAAAATAAAAAAATTCAAAAAAAAAGAGCGTATTTAATTACGTTTTTAGCATAAGTAGGTTAAGTAGATTTAAATTTATTTTAAGGTAGACTTAAGGTTTTATATAAAAGCAAAAAATAAAAGTTCGTATACAAAGTTTTTAAGAAAAACCAAGAATCACATCGACGATTGTAACTTCTGTCTAATTAGTTAGAAGGAGTTTCAGAAGTATCTTCAGTATCAAATCCGCTGCTGGTAGTTCGATACTGCATTTAATCCGGCAATGAGGAAAGTTGGAAAGCAGCTCCAGATTGAAGCAATGGAAATTACAACGTACCATAAGTAACACAATTCACAATTCATTATGACAGTTGTATATTATAAATCTAATTGTAATACTCAGTGACAAGACTTTTACCAAATAAGTGGTGTTCTTACCTCAATTTCACAGGTTCGGAAATCCTACCAACCTTAACTATAAATCTACCACGTTTTGCACAAAACTGGAAGGGGTGGTCTCTTCATTGACTGGTCGTGGGTTCTCTTTTGCCCAATCACTGTCTGTACTTGATGTCCATTAAGTAGCAGCTGGAAATGCTCCTTAAATACATCTACTATTCCTCGTACATGGTGACTAGGTTTCCTTCACGTTTTCTAAGAGCCTGCGTTCCGGGCTTAAAGCGAGCTGCAAGTTGCTTGGCTTTCCTAAAGACAAACACGTGTTGCAACTTTTGTAAGACTCTTCTATACCCTGGAACTGTGAGACTTCCTGGGCTCTTTTCTCCCTGGCCAGGATCTTTTTCTCCTCTCTTCTTTTGGCTCGATACTCGCTGCAGCATTTGTAGGTGTGGATTTTCTGTCATCTTTCTCCAACGTACGCATTCATCATCAGCAGGTGTTCACAATACTGCTTCCACAGATTGTTGGCATTTGTGGATGGTGAATGTGCATTCACCATTCGGAGAGTCTCTCACTGTCTGAAGATTCTGGCTACTCCAGTCGTGCTAAGGCTTCCAATGTTGAATTTCTTTTTCTGTGGATTTCGTCTAAGCTTTTCGTTTAACAGTCGAGCTCTAAATTATGCTGGATGCTTGAATTAACACGTAGTCGATTTGGTTAACTGTTCGTACAAACCTGGAGATAGCCAGGTTGCTGTGTGGATACGTAGTTTTGGAAACCTATTGCTACTTATCTCCGTATTACGAGCTGCCGTAAAGTCGATTAGTCGGAAGCAGTTGTCTATTGTCGTACCGTGGAGGCTGTGTGTTCCGATTAATCTGCGGAAGATGTTTTTCTGTCGTATTTAAAGTGCTTCAATTTTCTCTTGTTCAACACTCGCGCTTTTAAGTAAGTCGCGTCCGCATGGAAATCAAGCAGTACCCTATGGCTACCACTTGGAGGTAAAATAAGCATAGTTGATGTGTATTGTGATATCACTTGTCAGAAACGATTACAGAGCAATTGCTAGAACCAAATGTTTCCCTCGGAAGTGCATTTGAAGTTAGGAATTACCCAGAATATTATTCGAATTCACGAATTCGTCACAGAATAAAGAGTAGAAAATGACTCCTGAAAAAATAGTTTCCTTACCAATTGATATTATTTTGCACTTTACTTGTGTGCACTTTATTTGTACAAAATTTCTCCTTTTACTTGAAAAGTAAACCCAATAAGCGATATTAACTATACTCGTATGTATCCACTAATTTTTTACAGAGTAATGTGTTCAACACAAAGATGTCGCCGTCGTCGCAAGAGAACTTTAGCATCGAAATGTCAAACCAAGCGGCACTGTCAACATATGTATCCAAAACAAATCTCTAGAATTTCACAACGAAATTTAAATTACTTTCAAAACGTTATAAGGACTTCATTTGATTTTGTATTCAAATGGCTGCAAATAAGGTGAATTATTATATAATATTTCACAAACCTTTATAACCAGGTCCCTTCACAGGAATCAGTTGTAATTATCGTTGATGTTGGTATTGGAGCCGAGGAACTCACGAAGCAAGCCGAAGAATGTTGCCTGAAATTTATCCAGCATAAGGTTTTTCCAGCAATTTCTACCTGTGTAAACGTTTTTTTATATAGTTTTTAATTCAGCTTTTTAATCACAAACTCGACATGCTGTCGTTTTTGCTCTTACGCACAGAACGCACTGAAAACGGAGCCAACAATGAAGAACCGGACCAATATCTTAATATTTCCCAGGTTCTACCTGGTTCCCAAATACCAACTTGGTACATGGCCAAGGAGTTCATAAAAGCCTTGGAAACGCAAAAGAGCAAAAATGGCGATTGGGTAGATGCATTGATTGTAGCTATTGGAATTATAACTGAAGACGCTGCGTAGGTTTAAATGTGTTTTACCAAAAGCTTCTTTTAATATATTTTTTTTTTTCAGACTTCATAAAGCTCGTCTCTCTAAAATTGTGATATTTCATAATTTTAATTCAAATCCGTCGTCCTTAGATGAGGCTATAGTTGCCAAACTTAATGAAATGAAACTAAAGTTAATCATTGTGTGAGTGCGCATATTCTCTATTACTTATTTAGACTTAATGCTGACCATTTCAGGTCTAATAATATTCATTATATTTCTGATTCTGATGGCAATCTGAGTCCGCAATTCAAAGCCGTAATTGGCAAGAGTCCTTCCCAAGCGAAGAACGAAGAGTTGGCAATAAAATTGCTTAAAATGTATCCATCAACGACATTGTGTAACTTTACCGATGCTCTTTCCTTCATCCTTCGGAAAGAACTCACACGGCCCTGGTCGTGGAATTCAACTTTCGCTATCGGATCAAGGATTGTGATTCACATATCTGGCGTAATTGCAATTAAAGAAGAAGTGAAAGTTCCAAAATTCGAGAAAAAATCTAAAGACCCAAACGAGATCATTACTCGGGAGAAAAAGTACTTCTCTGGTATTGACGAACTCGCTGATAACACGCAAACGGATCGAATAACCGGATACATGTTGGGAGACACTCCAATGCCTTATGATCCAAGTTTAGGTCCAGAAAAACAGACTAATACGAAGAAAGGCATTCACTTCATCGGATTTGTACAATCGCAAATTATACCGCAGGAGCATTTCTCGGGTGAATCGACTTATGTGTTATTTCCGCAAAAAGGCAAACGAGTATCTGCAAAAATTATGGACTCCATGGTAAGAGTCATGGTGGCGAATGATTTATGTATTTTAGTGTGGAAGATCTACAACAATGGAAGCAATCCAAAGCTATCAGTGTTACTGCCAACTTTAGAACATGAGGTGGCTGGTTTGTCTATGATTGAGTTGTCCTATCACTCCCAACACCGTTTCTGGGATTTTCCCAAATTAAATACAAAAAAAAGTCAACCAACGAACGATCAATTGGCTGCCGTGGATGAACTGATAGCTGCAATGGATCTTTCGCCAAAACAAGAACTGAATGGAAATCAAAAGCCTTTTGATTCCCTCAGTAGCGATCAACTGCCCTTTGATTTTCTTCCCAATATTCGTCAGCAGCATCTGATTGATTTCCTTTCCAGCTCTGTATTAAATATTTCAAACGGTGGAACTTCAGCAGATTTGGTCAAAGTGCCAAATAATTTACAGGAAAACGCTTCAAATGCTGCTGAGAAGATTAAGTCACTCTTTAAGCTGGAAAAAACTGAAAATCCGACAAAGGAAAAACTAAAAAAACTCTTCGACAATGGCAATAATCAAGAGGGCCAAGTGTCTAGTGATGCTGAAACAAGTACTGCTGCTCTTGAAAAGGAGTTCAAGTTGACCCACGTGGGAACTGTAACACCTGACGAGGACTTTACATCTCTCATCTCACATGTAATAAATCGAATGCCAACCGGAGCTGAACGATCTGCTAAATTTCATCAGTACGCTTGTCAGATGCGTTCAGTCATCTGGGATTTGCTCTTTAAATCGATGACAAAGCAGAATGAGAAAGTCGAGAAGGCATTGGTGGTATATCGGAAGCTTACAATAGCTGCAAACAGTTCCTATGACTACAACGATTGGATGAAGCAGACCCGGTTAAAGGTGATTGAACGAAAAATGTATGACTTTTGGGAGGAAGTGATTGTCAAACAGAAACTCGGACTTTGTTTGGAAGACGACCCACAAGCAGAAGAAGATTTTTACAATATTTCCAAGGAAGTCGTTGCAACTACAAATGTGGACACAAATGTGGGTGACGACGAATCAGTCGAGGATCTTTTTGGTAATATGTAAGAGAATTTTGTTTGTAAAGTTTTGTATTCCAGTATTTTATTAAGTGTGTATCTTTATTAGCGAAGTAAATTTTGCCCGTTTTATAAAAACAATTGTACTCTATACGAAACGATTTTTGTCGAAAATTTTTAAAATGCTAAACTGAAATGACTGTAGTGAACACATCCGTTTTTTTCATTTAGGATTAACGAGTTCCCGACAAAAAAATACTGTCAAGTTGAGCAAAAGAAGAGAATATAAACCTTTTTCATCTTTTAAGCGCAGATTTTAAAGCTCCGCCTAGTACTTACAAGTTGTATGAAGTTGTTGAATGCAAATGTATGGACCAGCTGACTAATTTCTTATCCACTTTGGGAAAAACAAAAAAGAAATCTTCCCATACCGGGAATCGAACCCGGGCCTCCTGGGTGAGAGCCAGGTATCCTAACCACTAGACAATATGGGATATAAGGAAATGTATTCCAAATTGCAATGGGCTTGCACAGAAGTGAATTCTAAAATATGAACACAACATTGTGTGAAATAGAGATATGCTAATAATAATGCTCTTCGTAAATACACATTATTGGCGGAACTTCGTATTCCCTCAAATACAACGTTTCTCAAACCGTTCTGAACAATGAACTTGACCTCCATAAATTATCTAAGATACCGACTTCGCATACGCCCTCGTAAAATAACGTCTGGACCTATAGCGCATCTTATCTAATCCAAAATTCCCAACCACAACGAATTACTACACCTACGTAATTCCGATTACGTACTAGGAAAGTAACATACCTTTCTGATATTGCAGATTACTTCAAATAACAAATGAGAAGAGTATGGTTACTGGACGAACCCTATCTCAGATAAAGCAACCTTCCCACGTCTTTATACTGCAGGTTCGGTTGGAACAACGTTGGTCTAAATATTCTGACCTTTCCCATGCTCCCAAATATCGAAGAGGAAAGAATTGTCTGAAAGATCCAAATGTCCCAGTATTTCAAACTAAATAGTAAATCTAGCATTATTAATAGTCTGCAGAAAATGCATTTTGTCTATTTCGATCAGAACCTTAGCCGATAGTGTACGGTGAAATCTCTTATGCCCCAGAAATAAGTGCCGAAGACTAGTGGCAACGCTGCCAACATCACATCGGAAGTGCCAAACTGACCAAAAAACTCCTGGTTTGACAAGATGACTTGGTAAAGAACATACACCAGCTCATCGTTTGCCCGATCCACAAAGAAGGAGACCCCCTAAACTGCGCCACTTACAGAGGTATTAGTCTCTTGACTCGCATACAAGATCTTCGCCAACTTCGTCTGATCCTCTCCCAGGGCGGTTACAGGCCAGAAAAGCTCACATGTTTAAGGAATTAAAACTCTCCAAGCGCGCCTCAAGAACTTTGACTCCCTTTGCGTATAAAAGAACATGAAAATGTTTAGTTACTAAGAGACAATAAAAATGCACAAATTAAAAATAAACAACTGCACATATTTTATTATTTTCAGAGGGAATCCGAAACAAAATGCAGATAACTTTAATCCTCCCATACGATGGTTGGATCCGTATCCTTTATTTTGTAGAATTGTGCTGGCTCCGGATCGTCCATGTCGTCAAAGTAATCCGAATCTCGTGCCCATATCAATCCCAATTTCTTTGGTACAAATTCTTTTTGCCAGAAATCCGACATCCCCCGCTTGATGATCTCATCCTTTACAGTGCGTATCCACTCATTGTATGCAAACGGGTTCATATATGCCGCGTCCGGACGTTCAACCATTAGCAATGAAATGGCTCTAGCTTGTGTCTCTTCGTTAGCTCCTGGTCCGAATAGCAAGTTCCAAATGAGTTTATAAAATTTATTGAAAACTTTTTCCCTCTCGTCGTGGTCTTCCAACATGCACAGTCGATCTGACCAGGTTTTTTCGTATTCATCAGCCGTGAATTGGGGGGTAAGTTTGAAGTCATCACTTACCAATTCGGGAGCATCATCGCCAGACATTTTATTTTATTCAAATTAAGCGAAATTTCACAAACAGCACAAGTAATCTGGATATGGAGGAATGCAATTTGTTTTGTTGTTAAATGATGTCAGATGCTGATCAGGCGTTTTCTTTTAGGTGTGTAAAGAGTCATCTGTATTTCAGATTGCTTTGATTTAGGAAATTTAAAATGATTTTCCAACAGAGGACTCTATATTAACAGTTATTGTTAATCGATTTGAGATTAAGCATACAAAAACGATTTCGATTTTTTTTTTTTTAAATAAGGAGACACTCCTCTTGGGTTATATGCACCTTCGTAAACCTATCCAAATACTGTACGTACGTATAAATAGGAAATAATCAGCAATAATTTAATTATTTCATAACACACTTTATTTGTAAAAAAAAATGATTCAAAGATTGTCAGTGTCTGGAAAATAAAGGCATTCAATAAGACGTTTGCTTCTACTTTTGTTCGAGGTCCATTCCATGTAGTTCTAGCAATAACGTATCACCCCACTCGTCGTTATACAAGCAATTCCCTTTTATGCCTAAACGTATCACCTGACGTTCGTATTTAAGAGGCCTCTACCCAAACTGTCGAACTCATATTCGAACATACACTTATTTAGTGAACAACCTAATTGGTTAAAACATAAGATATACAATTTATTTTTCGAAACTAAAATATGTGAAATATTCTATTCAAAATTATTTTTAAGTATTTGCCTTAGTGGCATACTGACTGGTCATAGAAGGGTGTAGTTCAATATTCAATTTTTTTTTATATTTACGTTGCTGGGCAACAATATAAGTAGAGTAGTAGTGTAGGGATATATAGATAGCTTTCCTTGGTTGTATAGGACGAGTTTTAATTGTGTATGTTATTTTGATTTTGCCTTACAGAAAAATATGAAAAATTGAATTTTTGTATTTTTATGAAAAATTTTATATTTTGGGAATCTGGTTCGACCGTTAAACAACTGCAGAATACTACAGTAGAAACGTTTTCTTTTGTAACGTATTTTCAGGTTTTCAAACAGGTTGGAAATCTAATAAGAAACGTTAACATTTTTTAATTGATATAATGGCAGTTGTAAAAATCGAATCCTGCGATGGTACTCATTTGGTTTTTTCTTGTTCCTTATATCAATTTACCTTTCTACCTTTTATAAGAGAAATTATTTATCATTGATAAGCAATTTTCTGTAAAGTGCGTGCGATAAGAAAAAAACAATTTAAAGACGTAACAAAATTGTACATATGCATGTGAATATGTATGTGTAGATGTACGTTCTTTTATTTTTATGTTAAATATTAAACTTTCAGGAAATACATAGAGGGCAGGTATTGGATCTTCGAACTCAAAAATCATTATATACAGAAGTTAAGAAAACTATATCTGCCAATACTATCTGTCTGTTTAAACGTTTTTCTTGAAGGCAAAATTTAAGTTTCTTACTTAGACTTAATTTTCGATAAAGAAGGTATTCCCCATATTAGATCTAACGATTTCATAACTTATAACAGTGCTTTATACACACAAGACGTTCTTTGTAGAGGACCTCGCTGCTTCACACTACGAATAAAGAGGTTCCGTGTTCCATAACACCTAGAGAACACCTTTTCGAAATTCTAAAAAAACAGCCTAGACTAAAGCCAAGATTAAAGATTAGCCTTCAGATATGACATAAATCATAGACCCTTTTGATTCGTTTAAGTAATACAACACGTACAACAAAAATAGTTATGAGAAGCTAAGCCCTGGGTCCCATAGAACTACTGCGCCAAATATTAATGTTTATTTTTTTGCTATAATTCTACAAGAGGGTATTGGGAAAAAATATACATATACATGTATGTAAAAGGAAATTAAAATTTCTTCAATCATAATTCAACTTACTTTTTCTTCATAATTTCACAGCGAATAGATTTTACTTTTTTTACTGATAAACTTTTATACTGTATTTTACGTTTTCCCATTTCAAAGCACTACCACTTGAACTTTTATTTTGAGGTATGTATGTAAAGTCCTAGTCCACTCAAATATTAGACCCAAGCTAAATATCTGCTTATCGCGAGTAGTTCTTTCTAATATCTTACAACAATTTCAATGCTACAACGAACGTAAAAAAGGTTTTACTACATACTCCACGAAACGAAAATAGGAAAGGTGTTAAAATGCACAGTAAATATAATGATTCATTTTCCTATTCGGATATATTATTGTTTCTGAGCATAATGATTTGATTAAAGATCAAGATACGTACATATGTAGATATAAACAGACAATTAAATCACCAAGTAAGGGCATACTGGTAGAAAACATAATTTGGTTAACATCGAAATAAAATCAGTCATACAGCCTTACAATTTCGTGAATTGTTTAGAGTTAAATATTTAAGTACATAGTACATAGTACAAATAAATCCATTGATTTGAGGTCTTATTGTCTGATCTTTAGATCAAAAATTAACTTCTCACCAAAATACCCTCAAGTTTGTCAACTCTTTCAAACATTTCATTGAAATATAACATGAAATCTAAAATTCATAAGGAAAAAAAACTTTTCATGAGAGTTCAAATATTTTCTCAATAAATACACACGCATATGTATGTGAAGACATAATACTTACTTTCGCACCAAACAACAAAGTATAATAATCTGAAATACATTCACATAGTCATATTTGTCACAATCAACCAAACCCTTATAAAATATTTTCGAAATCGAAAATAATATTTTTCTTAAATAAGCGCCCTTAGTGATATAAATTTGAATCAAAAACTGAATATTTCGCTAAAAAATTTAAATCTACGTTAAAAAAGAGTGTTATAAAATGCAGTGGTTATCATTAACTACAGAGTAAATGCTGTGTTTTTCACCTTTATCAGATACATGAAATGTGCTTTTAACATGTTACTGAAAATTTAGTTTAAAAATATTGGCATCATTACACGAAAATCATGGCTTAATTTGACAAATTTTATCAATTTTCAAGCACTAATATCTCGAAAAAGAAGAAAAATCTAAGATCTATTCATTAGCTTTCCAAAGAGTCTAATTTCATATTACACCAACGATGTTTTCTTATAGTAAAATGGGAAACCGATTCACAATTTTGTGCAAAAAAACGAAAGTTGGCTGCGAAATATTCAAATATTACAGCAACAAAAACCTTATTCAAAAGTCTGCTCTACCACATTGCAGATAAAACTCTATTCTTTGAAATGTGATAAATACCATTCAAATCGGTTCAGAATTCGCCGAATGGCATGGGAAACCGATTGCTAATTTTTCGGTTTTTTCGTGTTTTTTGGGTAGAGGCCTCTTAATATGAAATTCAGCATGGTACCGCAATACTTGACGATAAAGGGATGCTCAACCATATAACCTAAATTCAAGCTACGATTTTCGAAGTTTAAAATCATAAAATGAACTTCCTAAAGACATAAAGAACGAAACTGTTTCATGGAGATTTAAAAAAAATTGTTAATGTAACGTGTACACAGATAAAATATCTTAAAACTAATTACTTTATTTTAATTAAAGTACTTATTAAACTGTAATGGTATTTGATACTCAATAAATGAATATAATTATATGTACATACATATGCATAGTAAAAATATTAAAGCTATTTAAAAAAAAATTCGATTTCAACGTGTACAATGATGGGCGATATCTTACCACTTAACACTCATCAAATCCAAATACAAGCCAAAGAGGTACCTTCATACTACCAAAAGAAAAAACAAACTTTTTCCTTCTCTTACGTTACTTACAGGGATTCACAATGGATCCGTTGATGACCAAAGTGTTAGCTCCATATGCAGTCGTCCCTTTTACCTAACTTACTGCAATTTCAGAACACTGAATTCTACCACCCATATGTACATTCGTATGTATACATAATGGTAGCTAAATCCAACTAGTAGCAAAGATAAGGCATTTTAAAAATTCAATATTTTGACTAGAAATAAAAATAAAAATTATTATAGATTATTTCTATATGGTAAGTACATACTTAGTATTAATCTTTCTTACCTACTCCGCTTATTTCATATCCAAATATTGTCTAAATGGCGAAAATTCCTTTGTGGTTTTTCGCCTAATATATGCAATTAGTTCATAAATCATTCAACCCATTACATTAAAATGGTGAATTACTGAAACTCATAATAAAAATAAAGAATTTAAAAAAAAAAACCAACTGCACATATTTTATTAATTTCAGAGGGAATCCGAAACAAAATGAAGTTAACTTTAATCCTTCCATACGATGGTCGGATCCGTATCTTTTATTTTGTAGAATTGTGCTGGTTCCGGATCGTCCATGTCGTCAAAGTAATCCGAATCTCGTGCCCATATCAATCCCAGTTCCTTTGGTACGAACTCTTTTTGCCAGAAATCCGACATTCCTCGTTTGATGATCTCATCTTTAACCGTCCGTATCCAATCATTGTATGCAAAGGGGTTCAGAAATGACGCATCGGGGCGTTGAACCATTAGCAATGCAATAGCTCTAGCTTGTGTCTCTTCGTTTGCTCCTGGTCCAAATAGCAAGTTCCAAATGTATTTATAAAGTTTATTGTAAGCTTTATTCCTCTCATTTTCGTTTTGCAACACGCAGAGTCTGTCTGACCAGGTTTTTTCGTATTCATCAGCCGTAAAATCGGGGGTGAGTTCGAAGTCCTCACTTACCCTTTTGGAGGCAGAGTTGTCTGACATTTTATTTCATTCGAATTAAAATATAACAAGTTGACAATAAATTCATTAAACGAAGTGAAATTATCCAAGTAAGGCAAGTAATTTGGAGGAATGCAATTTGTTTTGTTATTAATTGATGTCAGGTCAGCTGTTTTCTTTTAGCTTTGTAAAGAGACATCTGTATTTCAGATTTGGGATTTTAACGGTTACTATTAATCAATTTAAGATTGCATATCGACGTATAAATCATTATCAAAAAGAATTTTTGGATTTAATCTGAAACAGGGTCGTTGGTGGTTTAAGGAGGTGCCTTTGATATACCAAACACCCAACGACAGAGGGTTTACAATCGATCCATTGGTGAGTATTATATGAGTATTCATATGCAACCATCGCTAATACCTACCTTACTGCGATCTGACAACATAATCGAATTCAGATCGAACTAGCTGCGTAGGTGTCTTTTTTAAACTTTCAATATTTTGACTAGAAATCAACAGAAATTCACAAATTCAATAATTTGACTTGTGTTTTTCTAAGACTACGGAGTTGACTTGGAGTCATGCAAAAGAAAATTAAATTTAATTAGTTGTGATATTCCACGGTATTAAGTTTTTCGTATGTGCTATTTCAATCGCAAATGTGAATTCATTTCGTAGACAATTACAGTGCCATCTCTTGCCTAATTCTGCATTACAAAAAGCTTTCTGAATAGCTTTCCCGACATAATACTACAAATCAAAAACATATCTGCATCTGTACACCCGTTACCAATCAGCTGAGCGAAATGACATAGAAACGTCAAGCGCACAACGATTACCGCAATCCCACCAACAAGCAAGAAAATACATCGGAAATTGTTCAGTTTTGTGAACGATTCTAGGGGTGAGAGAAAAATCGCTCCGCAAACCGCGAAATACCCCAGCACTGCAACCCCTTGCAGTAAAGTGTAACAAAACGCGAAAATTCAATTAACCCGTATTCGTGTCTCAATGTTAAACGTTGTCCAACCTCTAACGCTCGCGGTTGATATGAATTTTCAATCTAAAACAGTCCTCGCTGTGTCCAGTACGACGATTCCAGAGAAGTCATTCAGCTCTAGTCACTAGTCTAGTCTAATTTAATACGTGTGATAATGAACAACCAAAGTGAATTAGTAAATTTCTTAGATAATTTTAAGTAAAAATATCATCATAAGGGAAATAAAAGTTCAAGGAGCATAGTGCATTAGAACAAAATCTTTTTTTTTATTATTAAAAGCTTTCCGCTCGTATTATCCTGCTCTCACCCTTGGTTGCCTGCGCGTTTTCGCACCACTCAATCAACTCAAAGAAGAAAACGAAAATCTGAAAAATGCTTAATATTCCGCGTTTGCGAAACGTCCTCAAGAAGCTCGAGACAAGCAGCGATCTTGCCAAGTTTCTAATACAGCGAGCGACCGCTTTTGCAGGCACCATCAACAAAGAGTATGGTGCCGCTGCTGCTGCAATAGAGAAGCCCCCCTATGTGACATCATCGTCGACTACAATTGTGACGTCACTGTCGAAATCTTTGCCCCCTCCAACTACTACGGCAACCCACACATTCACAAAAACCAGCACCGAATCCGAACTCATGTACGCTGAACAGGAGAAGCAGCAGAAAACAATCACAGCAGCGATAGCTACTGTCAGTCTATTTTCGAGTACAGAGAGTATCGGTGGTTCTGCTAAAGTAGCAGCAGGTGGTAGTAATTTACGGGAACAAAGTGTATTTCAGATACACCAAGATATTCAAGAATCAGCAAAACAAGATCAAACGAGTTACAAAATGTCTGACGCGAAGGTAAAGGAGGTAACACCACAACAACAAGCTGGCGAAGCAATTTCACAACAACAGCAGCTAGAGGAAAAGACCACATGCAATGGTACATCTTGTGGATCTGGAGCTGACAAACAGCATCATAATAATAGCGCCAAGGAGAAACCGTGCTTCACAAGCAGCCTAGCAGATATACTTCGATTTATGGAGCTTGTTGGTAATCTAAAGGTGAGTGTAAAATACAATGAATACCGTTTTAGACTGAATTTTCCATATATTTCCTATTGATTTTCCATCCTTGAAGTGATTTTTTTCTCTGCCCCGAGGAAAGAATGTATTCTCTCATTTGTCGGTTCATGTGATTATTTTATATACTTATGGCTTACATAAGCTTTTCCAATTTATTTTCTTTTTTTTTAATCGCTTTGGACACGTGAAATGTGCACATAAATAATTTAGTTTATCAGTAAGTATTTTATTCACTATATTACTCATCATAAGTACATACATATGTATGTATATATATATCTATTTAGTATCCTCATTGAATCTGATTGTTCATTGAAATCCCAAGGTTAAGATCTGGGCCGAACGAAGCACAAAGCAAAATTCAAAATAAATTATGAAACACAAAAAAAAAAAACCAAAATCTCAAAATATTTATATACATTCATACATATGGATGTTTGTATGAACGAAAATATTTTTTTTGCTAATTCGCTAACTTTTCAACTGTTCCCATGACCGACCAACAGTGACAGTTATTACAATTCATACGTTTAGATATAATCGGAACGCATTTGAAGGTTTCTTTTTGGGATCTTAGGTAATTATTTGTCTAAAAATATTTAACGAGAGTAGGTCCCAGGAATCACGGTGGGCCCACTATGTTGCTTAGTGCCTTATGATAAAATCATAACCCTACACTAGGTTTAGTATCTTACAATTAGGATACTTTGTATGTATGCACATGCATGTTTTCGAGATTGAAAAGTGACAGAGTCATGTAAGTACTTGTGTGCGTTGTTACAAAATTAGTGAAGTTAGTTTTTAACTTGTCCTACAGAATACTTTAAAAAACGGTTGATGTTAGTTTACACTTGCACCCAATTCTATATACATACCTACATATACATATAAGTACATAATGTATAAATATGTAGGTATACAACTCTCTTCAGTATTGTCTTTTGACGAACTTATGACCAAGTTGTTAAAAGTCACTGCTAACCCGAAAGCCTTAGCAGCTAGTGTAAGGTTTATTAAATTAAGCTGTAATTAAAATTTCTTTAAGATAAACCAGTCTGTTTCATTATGCTTTTATTTAACACATTAATTTTATTGATCAGATAAATGCCCACTATCTTTACAATAAGTGATGCTCTCTATATTAATCAGTTATCACCCATAAACATAGAATTGCAAATAACCAGAAGTAGGTAGATTTATTATGTGATTTTTTTTTATCGCATCGAGTGTTAAATATCGTTTATTATTGATATATGTATGTATAACGAAGGGTGCAAGAGAATGGAATGTGTTTCTATTAAATTTTGTGTACTTATGTACATATGTACTATGAATGTATGTATATAATGTGAAGTCGTGGCCGTGCGTAGCATCGATATGATCGTATTCCTTATTTATCCATCTGTTCCAATAATTTAATTTACGACTGTAAATTAATAGTAGCAGTAAATATACGTTCAAACTTGGTCTTTTGGTCTATACACTGGATTCTAGTTTCAAATGGTTATTTAGTTGCATCTACAATAATATTATGTAAAGAGATTATTTATGTTGGTAAGTTCGACGCAAAACGGACACAAATAAAAATTAACTAAAACTCACGTGAATGTCTGTCGTCATTTGGTATAATCTATTTTGAAATATTTCTATTGTTTTCATATACCTATACCTACTATGGTTCAACATACATAATTAGTTTGCACATTTGACACCTTCAATGATTGACATTAGATTGATCATCATTAAAACAATAGCACCAGCCTAAGCTTCAAAATCGATTCCGAAATCATCCAATCAGCAGGTGTTTGGCTAATCTTTGCTGTTTTCCCTAATTACATTTCTTTATCAATATTTCTGTTAATACAGTACATTTGCCGTCCTTCTATTATATTACTCGGTATCAATGTTAAAAGATTGCTTAACTTAATGAGCCAGACGTCGTAAAGTGACAGCAGATTTGTGGAAACAGCACGAGCATGTTCGTTTTAGTAGACACTAGAAATAATGAAGCTTACAAATACATAGTTAAAGACGCGCGTGGTACTTTTTTTTGGCAGTCTTAGGTGAGTGCTCAGGTGGGCGATTGAATATCGAAACCAATTGATATTTATACCTCTGTCTTTCAAATTTGAAATTCTTTTTGTTAAGAGATATCTGGGTCAAACCGGTGTGTTTTTTTTTACAATAATTAAATATCCCACTTTGGTAGTTTGTGAAAAGCGGTACCTTATTTAGATTTGGCTTAGTGGATCAAATAGGTCAGCGTTATATCACGTAAGTGATTAAAGTAAAATTAGGGAGCCAATGTAATTTGTACACTTTTCAATAGTACAAAAATCTGTTTATAACATTAGTCTTCCATTAGGCATAATGCTAATGGAAATTTGGTAAGACCTTCTAAAGTTGCAACAAATATAAAACTACTACATACTACATACTTAGTCGGAGTTAGAAATAAGATGAAATAAATTGAATTTTGATATAGGTCACCGATTTACACGTTGTAAATGATGAACGGTTGTCATTGAATTTGGACCTTCTTGCATTCGCTCGTTTGCAAAGGCGACGTTCTCTGCAGTACGGATGTCGGTTTGGCTACGTAAAGAACTAAATATCGTATTTTTCGATTCTAATCCTAAGAGTGATCAGACAAAATATTTTACAATTTTTCTTTGATCAAATTGTTGCATCTTTCGGAATGGCATATTGACTTGCTTCCGTACTGGAAGCATATTATTCTATTACATATGTATTTATCTAACGGTTCTATGTACGTCATTCGAATTCCAATATAATGCAAATAGCCAGGGTGTTATTTGATAATGAATTACTCATCCACACATTACGAGTATCTCACACATTGTTGCTCTTTGATTAATGTACGTTATTATGGCATTTAGAAATTATTAAATGGAGACTAGAGATAAACATATATGTATAGTGTCAATATTAGTTTTAAGCCAAATTCCTTCTCTCTAAATAAATACACATTACTGAAATCTCGTCGAGGTTGTAACTTTAGCTAAGCTTGATGAAATAATTTTTAAAATAATTTTTTTACATAAGATAGTGTATACAATGTAACAGAAGTAACTTCATTTTTAAGTGCATTTATGGCTTATCGTGCAATAGCAACAAAATCAGTGATATTATATGTATTCGCCCGTCCGTATAACTAGGTTGAACAAGTTTAAGGAACGCAAGTTTTGCATTATTAGCGTCTGCTAGATTTCGTTTTACTAAGGCGTTGATGATGTGTAAGTATGTATTTGGTTGTCCTAACAAATCCTTCAAATTTTTACGCATTGTATGTATGCGTTAGCTAACCTTCTAATCTTCATTTCAAAATCGAATTGCACTACTACCTGTCCTTTGTTGTGTGCCAAGCACCATGGGGACAACTAAACAATTAAGCGAACACTTAAACAAATTATTAAGTCATCACAAACAAATTATTAAACATTTTGCCAATCATCTGCTCATTAGACAGCTAAAATTCATGCATGTGCTCCCACATACTGGTAGCAACAAGATTGTTCAACTTAAGTCTGCTAAAAAGACCTTGTGTTTACGTCGTATTACAGTCAAGAAAATAGCACTTACTAATCAGTAATGAGTCTATTCGCGGACTTCAAAGAATATAAGTGCGAACATATAAATATTATGTCGATGGTTTGTCACATTATGCTTTATCGTGCACTTGTTTGATTGTTTGGTTAATCAATATCGATATCTAACGCTAAGCATAATTCAAATTGGTTTCATGAAGTGGAGAGTTTTTAGTGCGTTTTGTTGAGGTGATATGTACGATTGTCATACGTAAAAGGGTAACTGTCTGTACCGGTAAGGATGCAGGCTTAAAAAGTATGTAACAAAATGCATTTAAAGTTTTAAGCCTTTATACAATAATAGTTTTTATAAGAGTGTTGTCTTGAGTTTGGCATCAACGTGCGGAGAATAGGCTCCACTAAGCGTTCAGAAACGGTGCCGTTCTGAGTAGCAAAGATGTGATCAATAGAGAAGAACATCAAACTCGATAAGTTGCCATTCTCCAAGGATAAATACATCGGTGGTTTTTGGATAAGGGCGAAGTCCTATCTTTGGGTTGATTAGCTTCATGTGGACGAACGAACGTCTGTAAAACATTCATTGTTTGGCTTCTCAAACAAAGATTATTCTGAATAAACAGTAAACCCCTTCTGTTCGTGTGAAGTATATCATATGTACAACGCTAATGATTGTAAGAAGACAGAACCTTAATTGGTTGTCGCAAATTCCACAATCATCTTCAAGTCCGGTCGGTTGGGCGGAAAAATTTTAACCAGCATACTCTTTTCTTTGCCACCAGCTCATTCCAGCTAGACACTTTTGGTATGAATATTTTTCTCCGATTCTCTTCCAGCTCTTCATACATAGAATGACTATGAACTTCCCCTTGGTCTCGGGTAACTTGCGTCCCGACTCAGCATCCCTTGAGTTTGTAGGCTGATGCGGCATTAAATTGAATTTTCGACTTTCCCTTAGCCAATACTTAATGAAAATAAAACGTACAAATAACGTACAGAAACAAAGAATAAGAACTTAGTGGTACAAGAAATAGAACTTGTATTTCTCCATATTATCTTGACTACATTATCAGATATGAGAGCTACACCCAGCAACACAATGCAAATATTTCAATATGATTTAACAAATTAGCTCCACCGCGTCTGATAATAATAAGCACTGCTCACGACTTTTTCACGCCACCAAAGTGACATGTTTACCCACAAACAAATACAAAAATCACATCGAAAATTTGAGAATCTTGTCGATCCCTATTTTACTATTACGACCATGTAGTGTATGTATATACTATATATGTACATATGCAATTTATTTGTCGGCGAAATAACAACGTAATCACAACTAGACTTAGAGACATACTATAATTGTTATACAATAGCCTTTTTTGTCAGCGAAAACAAAACAAAAGGTTGGTATGCTTGTGGTTGATATAAAATGTCACTACGAAAGTTATTCTGAGTTTTATGCGGTACAGTATCACGTAGTTAGTTTCATTTGCTATTTGTCGAGCAATGTATGACAGGGCATTCAAATAGTTTCACGTAAAGCGATGATATATGGTTTGCTTATTTGGATTTATTAAAGCGGACATAACCAAGCGCATTTGGCAAATAAATAAATTGAAAATAAAATAAAATAGTTACAGTGACCATACAATTGCGTTTATAAAAATTCACTGAAGTGTGTCTATGGATTTTAATTGCGTATCTTATCCCTTTGAAATTTTAATTTCAAATCACCCAACCGAGTTTTATAGGTACATATATTTAGCTGGTGTTAACAGACATGGGTGTTCAGTAAATTGGTGCAAATAAATTTTTAATGAATATTTTCTCAGAAGTACATACTTATGACACTGTATTTATTTACATTGATGATTTTCCTCATTTACCTCATTTATACATTTGCATTGGTCTTGCGAAAAAAATTCTAGAATTGGGTGTGCCAGCTATGTCTGTGCCAAATTTATTTCAAACTTCATATCAGGAGTCTTTAAAATTAAAATTAATTTTCTCGAAAACATGCTTCTACTTTCTTGTACCGACCACTCAAAGAAGTAACCCTATATATTTAATTATTATAAGCCGTCAAGCTCTCTATTATTCACTCTCATTATATAGAGTCATGCCCACAGCTTGAGGTCATATTGAACATTTTTGTTTGAGAAATCAGATTAATATCTTTATAACTCTACTAAAAATTTGGAATATCACGCCCACTTTATTAGGGTTCATATTACAATATGAATATGACTGGATTTTCAAGGATCAATTTCTTAAAGACTGATTTAAGTAGCTTCTCAATTTTTTATCAAAAATAGAAAAATAAAAATTTACTAATTAAATTATTCGTATTTCTTACTAAGTTTCATTGATAAAAAGTCTTACAAACTGGTGGTTATAGGTGTGTATCCAATATAATGGGGAAAGGAAAAAGTTATGAAATGCGTCCCAAAGTGTACACCTAGACTTCAACGTATAGATCGAGAAAAAGTTGCAGGATTTTCAAACGCAAATCTGCCATTTATCATCACCAAAAGAAATCAGCGATCAAGAGGACCTACTTTAAATGTTGCAATACATATGATCACCTTCAATTCTTATTTTTTCATAGTCCCACTAGCGCGAATGCTTAATAAATATCTAACAGTATAACTATCATACAAAGCAGTGAAAATTCACTTTTTTAGGAGGGTAAGTGAAAAGAGCGTGAATCTACAAACTACAAAAAATTCAGTCCCCTGACGATATTATTTCATGGTAAATGTGTTTTACCTACATAACTTCTCGATTTATATATGTATATATTTCTTGTTGTTGTGGGTCTCCATCGGAATTAGTTAAAAAAAATTAACATTTTAAATTCCATCTTTTGAACTTGAACTTGTGTACACGCAATAATCGCATCGCATTTTGTCGTCATATTGCAAGGATTTCTTCTAAACCTTCAAAGTTTAACTACTTCTAACAATTTCAATGCACATTTGGTTCTGTTTGAATCTCCCAACAATTTTAATGCACATTTGTTTGTGTTTGGACGTCCTTCCATTTGACAGAATGTTGTACATGTGCAGCTATTGAAGTTGTAGGTCCTTCGTTGTAAGGCCTCTTTAATTGAATTCAACAACAAAAAAGTGGATTTTTTTTATTTTTATTTATTTACATTTTGCTCAGAGCAATTACGTGCAACTATCCAATATATGCTACTACACTAACCTTCCGTAAAGTTTTTCCTTGAATACGCCCTTGAAATTATATTCTACACCTCTGCTCGAAAGGCTAAGGAAATATTTGATCAATAAAGGAAGAATAGGTTTCCCCATTGCCAATATTGTTGTTATTCCACAGAATCCTAAAATATATCAACGATAAGATGGTGCGTGCATACCACAATGGTGTGGGCGTTGCTTGGAGTAATAAAAATAGGATTCGCCACACAATTGTATTGTTTACGCACAATGAATGCTAATTGTTTTGGTTAAGTTAACATCCGACCCCAACTGCGAAGGAAGTTTTCAGTAATATATGTAAGCTTGCTTTTGCAATAAAAAACTGTGTGACGACAATTGCATATTCAATCAAATATTGATCTGTAATAAATTATATTTGCTGCACGGTGTTAAACCCCAAAAGCAATAAACAAATGAAGACAATTACTTGTGATAGCGCGCTTCAAAATCTGTGCAGTCATTTAATTTGCTAATTTCATATATTTTTATGTCAACCTGCTTTATGACAACCTATATTTTTTAACTTACAGTTCACTGATTTTTTTACACACTAAGCGCTATAATAACCCATCGCGATTCATGTGTAACTTTTATAAAAGGGATCTACAGAAAGGCATCCAAAATTTATGATCTAAATTCAAGGGATATCTTCTTCCTTATAGCTAAGAATAACACCCATAACTAAGTGGTCTCAGTGGTTTTGATATCCATATTGGACTCTCTCCAATTTTATGTTTGGCGTAATGGAAGACACAAGTTCTGTGTGGAGGTGTTATCCTAACAGAGGCTACATATCCGTAAAAGTGCGTATTGTCCTCCACATTAATTTATTCAAGTATGTAAGCACAGTCTCTAATCTGTGTAAATTGCATCTAGTCAATTTCACCCACTTCCAATTAAAAAAATCACGTCAATTTTCAATTCCTCTCCTTAAATGTCTACTTTACCTCTAATTTTATCAATTTGTCAATTCCAAAGTATGTATTTACTTTGTTCTGCGAATCCATTAAATATTTAAATCTCTAACAATTGTTCTATTTTTGTATCCTCCCTCATTAGCACACAAAACGAACCGGCTGGGTGCTACGCGATATCAACGACTGTGAATCAATTTCTGGTCACATGTACCGCATGAGCATGATGACATTCCTACTCGATGGCAGCGAAGGTCTAAATCAAATTCGTTGCATGGAATTGGCGTTGGTCCACGATTTAGCTGAAAGTCTTGTTGGTGATCTCACTCCATTCTGCGGCGTTGCCAAAGAAGATAAAAAAGCAATGGAACTCAAAGCTATGGAAGACATATGCAAATTAATTGAACCACGAGGTAAACGCATCATGGAATTGTTTGAGGTAAGTTTTGAGAAACAGATTTTCTAGACGTTTCGTAATAATGGAAATTTATTTTTTCTTCTATTAGGAATATGAAGGAGCCGAAAGTGCCGAATCTAAATTTGTTAAAGATCTAGATCGACTAGATATGGTTATGCAGGCGTTTGAATATGAGAAACGTGATAACTGTCTAATGAAACATCAGGAATTCTTCGATTCAACGGAGGGTAAATTCCAACATCCGTTCGTACAAAAACTGGTTAAAGAGATTTACGATCAGCGAAAAGCACTCGCTGAGGCCAAAATAGTTAGCAATGGTAATTTGAAGCTGAAGACTGTCACACCCAATTGTCCGCCGTGCTTAGAGCACAAGAACGAAAGAAGCTGATGAGGAGGGCAAAAGCAAGGCGTTTAAATCACCCTCATCGTGCATACACCCACCGATTAACGGCGGACATAATTAACAAAAAAAAAGTTTTATTTCATTCATTTTCTAAATAATTATTAACAATTGCAAATAGCGTAAACAATTTATCGAAGAATAGGAGGTACAAGTTGTGAAAGCTAGAGGATGCGTCGAAGAAGGGCTTTCAATAATTTTATTTTTCTTTTCTAACTTATTCAACACGTAGATACACAAACACTAACAAGAGACACTTAAAGAGTTATTATTACGCACCTTCGTGTGTATGTTTTTTTTTTTGTAATCTTTACCCTACCTCAAGTTAAATGCGGCTGTGTTCTTTTTATTTTTATTAGTTTTCATGTACAAGAGTCGTCTAAAACAAATTGTAGGTAGACTATTGCGGGGATAATTCGATTCACTAGATAGTTTGTAGATTTTTCTCTCTTTTTCCTTCTATTTGCTGTAATTGAATTGAACTATACACCTATAATTAAACATCAATGTGAAAGCTCAGCAATAGTAGCTGTTTTGTTTTATATACGAATAGCTTATTCGAACACGTCGTTGTTTGAAAACAAACAAGCAAGAAGAACAAAAATTACAACAATTGTAGCTAATTCTATTTATAAATAAATTGAAAATGACAGAACGTTAACACACATGTGTACATGTGTGTCGAAGGATCATGTACGGACGTATATATTATTGAATAGAAGAAACATTTATTTATTTTTATTTTTAATTCCAATTGAACACACATACACCAAATAAAATAAAAATTATAAAACAACAAACTAGAGCGTGGTATGTTTTGTTATTTTTTTTTTTACAGGATTGAATACAAAATAATACAAATTTATGCATTAATCGATTGTGGGTAGGTATTACTCTACAGATATATACATATGTAGATGGGTGAAAAGTATAACGGTATAGGTTTTAAGATATCAACGTTTGGTTAAAAGCGAATATGTTATGCAGTTAATTGCTGCAAAGACAACAATAAGTCAAGCAGATGATGCCATTGGCTCGGAAATTTATTTAAATGCACTCATTATTCTCTTACTTAGAACAAAAATGTATGAAATAAGGCCGTATTCTGAAAATATATAATAATCTACTCTCAAGGCCCTTTTATCAGTAGCGAATAATTCGAAACTGTGGAGCAATATAAAGAACATTACCATTTCGCTCCTGAATTATAAGATTTGATACCAAGCTTTTCCTGTGTTCTAGAGCTTTACCTCTTCTGAACAGAGTAAGTATTTATATTGTACGGCATCATAAGTTCGAATGTTCGAATTCACAGAATTCACAAATAAAACCTGGGCTCCCATCACCCAGCCAACGACCCCAATTCTTGGCATAACTTGAAGACAAAGTTGATTCGTCAAAGCAATATCGACTAAACGATTGTCGTCGTTCGTGATAAGGGCCCTGAAGTGGAATTCTTCAAGGTGATTGCTTATAGTCACACTTTCGATAGTTAAAGTTGTCCAATGTAATGATTTCACTGATGATCACCTTAGAGAGAGCAAAAAGGATCATTATGATTGTCAACAATCAACTATCATTTTAGAGGATTCCACTCCAGAGTTATACATATATAGTAAAAGATGTCCATGCTTGTATAAGTGAATGTTAAATTACAAAAATCACATCACAACCTCGACTTTTTAAAATTTTTCGTCCATCTAAGTATGTACTATACAAGAGAGTGGGTTCTGTTCCCAGTTATGCCGATCTTGGAATGTGACTGAAGTTAAACTTTTGTAAGCAGTTGTCCGTTATTGTAATCCCAAGTAGTTCATTTTTAATTAATTCAATGGCATTGTCTGGAAGGCCTAGCTTGGAGTTGTCATATGCAAATATGAGAATAAAGGCGTCAATTATACCTTCTTTCTTTATCTAAAGGTGAAGAGGTGGAATGTTAAATATGACTTCCAGCGCTGCAGTAGGAATCGTTCTCATTGCACCCGTAGTGCATGCACAAGCTGGTTTTCGAAATTTTGTGTGCCTGCTCTGTATAGGCTTTTGCATCATTTTTTGGCACAATACCGGTGCTGGGTATGTACCACTGCATATTCCTGGGGTTTATTCTCCACCTACGAATAATTAGACTTCTGCCAGATCGTGACTTTATTTATGGTTTTCGTAAGCAAAAGTTGAAAGTGAGTTTTTTTTATCTAGGCTTAGGTCCAGGATTTTCAACTCTTTCATAGAACTACTGTTCTATGTAGTCCAATGATACATATGTATGTGGAGAGTCTTGAGACCTGGATCTCTGTGAAGTTCACATTTGCATGTATTGCTCTAAGGCAATCAACTTCGAACTTTATGTTTATTTATGTACATACATTCAATGTAATGGTTTGAAGGTATTCCTATTATAATACTTTTACATAATTTAAATAGCATAAGTAACTAAACTCTGCTTGGACATTCAAATCCTAATAAAAGTTCACACAATAATTATTAAAATGATTATTGAGGATCCATTTAGAAATGTCTTTTCCAATACACAGATTTTGCACTAAATAGATATAATACAAGTTTGCACTTTCATTTGTGTGCAGTTGTCGGAATACTGATTGTAAACAAGTCATAAAAATTAAAACCATTACTTTATAAATAGGTTAAACAAATTACAAGTCATCACCATTTCTGGGAAAGCTATGAGATAAATTTAGTTACCGTATGCCGACTAAAATTCACTTTACAACCCTTCTCCCCACCTATAGTCTAACAATCACTTTGCATTCAATGCCAACACGAATGTCATAACAAAAAGTGCAAAGAAGCAACAACAACAAACAAGTTCAACTGCTGTACAACTGTGCCTGCAACAAATTAGAAGAAGAAAACGTAAAGAACAAATACACAAAAATATACACAAACGGAAGTCCTTGAACTTGCCACTGCGCCATTAACCCCTATGCCACACACGATACCGTCGCATCTAACCTTCGCGGAACGGGTGTAAGTGGTGTTGCACCCCAAAGTGTTTCCGCGTTTGGCATCTCACCAGTCTTTTATGACGATTCATTGTTACATCGTTACTCGGTTACAACAACTAAGTCCATTGATTTGCTTTTCTATTAATAGTCCCAATTGAATTGCATTGGTTGGCCTGAGCTTTCATGATGACTACACTACAAGTATAGTGATGGACAATATTTTGGTCACGAGTTCTGTTTAGCCTTTGATTTTGCTTTGGTTTACTTCGCGGTAGGATGGGAATTTATTTGGGTCTCCGCCAGGAAATTTCGTTTATACGCATTTTTGAATAGCAGGGAGAGGTATTTACATACATATGTATATAGATTGTTTATTTATGTTATTGAGACAAGTATACAAGAATGATATGTATAAGTGGCATATGTATGTTTGCCCAAGTGGAATTCGCAAATTGTTTACACTTTGTACCTGTCGTACCTGTTTGGTTTCAATTGTAATGTAATGTACATATTTAGCTTAAATCCGATTGCATTTCGAAGGATGTTAAAGTAAATACAATGTTGCGTATACGCCATGTGACTTTTGTGTTCGCTCGCTAAAATTGTAGTTTCATTGAAAGAATATAATTAAATGATTCATATGTTAGTTGGGTTACGAATTGTTAATTTGGTACTTACCGAAAACCATAACCTTTAGATCCAAATATAATTTATCAGGGTCGATTTCGCCCATTATAAATTTGATTTCTTATCGCCGCTTTGGTGGATACTTCTGACGCTTGCCTCTGATGACAAGAAATCTGATGATACGAACATTCATATGTATGTACGTAAGGAGAAATACTTAGAATGTACTTAGACCAGAAAAGGACCATTGAGCTGCCGTTTAGTAAGGTGGGTGGGTCACCCTCTTACTCCTGGAACTATCCGCTCCTTTTTATGAAAGAGCCAATTCTAGCCGTGCAGGCGGTGTTCAGATCATTGAGATCGGTGAAGAGGTATGTACCTAGTGTGGCCTTTCTGATGTTCGCAAGTGCAGGGCATGTCCATAGGAAATGATAGATGGTCTCCTCTTCTTCCTCATCCCTACAGCTTCTGCAAAGAATTATTTAAACATTAGTTTTTGATAAAACGGATGGACTTAAGAAGTTCAACGAGTCCCTGACTAAAGAAATTAAAGAGGCCATATGCCTGATGAATTCCGGCAATTACAAAGGGATTAGTCTCTTGAATATCGCACACAAGATCTTATTTCTCAATCTGTGTGAACGCCTAGAACGCTTCGTCAATACTCTGATCGGTTTCCATCAGTTTGGCTTCAGGCCAGGAAAGTGCTCAATCGATCAATTTTTTAACACTTCGACAGATCCTTGCAAACAATCAAGAAATTCAAATAGATACCCACCACCTGGCGCACACAAGTGAAAGGAGACGTCAGCCGACTTGAATTGCGCTAACTGGAGACGATTCTTAATGGGGGCCAGATTCACCCAGAACTATAACGCCACCTACATAAGTTAGAAATCAAATGGGAGTTGGTTTTATCGGCCTTTAGGTAGATGGTGATATATCTGTAGTATTGCAAAGGAACAAAGGCCGGGCTAACTGGAGACGATTCTTAATGGGGGCCAGATTCACCCAGAACTATAACGCCACCTACATAAGTTAGAAATCAAATGGGAGTTGGTTTTATCGGCCTTTAGGTAGATGGTGATATATCTGTAGTATTGCAAAGGAACTTCTTTGGTATAGACAACCACCAGACACCACTCTAACGTAAACTTACTTTGTTTTGAATCGGCAATATGCTAATTATACTTAAGACATACATATGTACGTAACAGATATACATATGTACATAGCACAGAGTTGAGCTTAAAGTTATTTGTCCTTGAAACCTTCTTAAGAACCATCATCTTACAAGATCATGCGAAATGTTTCCTAGGATATATTTCGTATTTCAACTCAAAAGTTTTAAGTTCTTTGCTTTGATTTTGAGTATTAATTTCTTGTGCTGTCTAACAATGCTAGATATTCGATAAACATTGAATGTAATTTTATTTCAAATACAAACCACGTTTGTCCAATGTCCTTTCACATGCCCTTTGATTGTATTAACCTAAAATGAGTATGAGAAACACGGCTACGTAGGGTACAGTATATTCTGGGATGTTGTCAAAGGTGTGCGCTCATTGTGATAAGTCTAAGTCATCCAAAGTATTTCAAGAAAAGATTGAACCCACGAAATATAAAAAACTATATCATAAAACATTTTACGTCACATAACACAACCCTTGGATGTATCTCTACTTAATTATATTAGACGGTTACAAATAGTCTTTCAATCATACCAATTATTGGCTAACACTTTCTGCAACAATCGATTAAATCAATCAATAACATTGGTCAGAAACCCACAGCTGTTGAGCTCACCGTATTTTTAAGTCAATTATGCAAACCGAGTATGTATTTATTTCCCTTTTTTTCGTCTCGACGATTGTCTCCATAATATTGCATTTACCTCTATATAATTTATGTAATTATTTGCATTATGTTTGTTTTTTTACTTTTCATACTAGAAACGAAAAGATTGGATTATTTAAAATTGGATGACTTCTTCACTTTTGTATCATATTATACCTATTTACAAGTATGAGTTAGGTTATTTATGTTGTAGAACTTTTTTCAGGAACAGTATTTCTTGACTTGAAATTGGATTTTACTCAGCCCAAAAGAAAATACAGGATTTGTATGTTCTTCAGGTTTTGTGTCTCATTTGGTAGCTGTTAAATTTTATATAATTAATTTCATTGTTTCGCCACAATTTCAAAGGGCGTTTTAGCAAGTCGAGGTTTTTATCAAACTTGCTTGAAACTTCGAAATAATTCTAGCACATACGTATATGCATGTGTGGGATCAACATAATCTGAGTAAACGCATTAGGGAAGTTCTCGTTGTGGGTCGTCAAGAGAACATAACATTTTTCAATTTTGAATGTGTATGTTTTCGATGAGCGCCATGGCTCAAGTAATTAGTGGGTTGGACTACGAAGAAAGGGGTTCTAGGTTTAATCACTAGACAAGACCTAAAATTTTCTTTCCGGTCCCACTCCTCACGAGCATCTGATAAATCCGGGAGCACAACTCTCATGAGAAAGAAAACTTCTCAAATAACAAATTACACTTCGGATACGGCATTAAACATCCATGCGTGTAAAGAATATAACACGAATGGTTCTGAGAACTTAAGCCTTTGGTCCTGTACACCTGTAGCGCCAAATATTATGCAAACAGTTTGAAATAGAAGTCACGAATGGAATCCTCTAAGGTGAAAGTTGATGGTAGCACTTTGTTAGCTCTCTGTAAAAGGATCGCGCTATCACACAAAAACAATTGCAAAAATGTGATATTGATAAATCTGATGGTTACCAACTATTACCTCTGAGGATGGAGGATGGCGCGCCATGCCACACAGCCCATGACACAATCGATGTTTTGCGCACCAAATTCCCAATTCTTGTTATCAGCCGTTATTGGCCGCCTCGGAGCTGCGATTTGACCCCTTTGGAGTTCGTGCGGAACCGTGAAGAACCGATGTTATGCCAACAATCCGGAAACGATTCAAGCACTTAAAGTCAATATCATCCAAACAATCCGTGAGTTACAGCCCGAAACCATCAACATATTCGTGGAAAATTTGAGTGACAGAATGCGCAACTGTGCAGCCAGCCGAGGCAGCCACTTGAACGACGTGTTATTTCATAATTAATGGGAATGTTTGCTCTTACTAATAAAGCCATAATACATGGAAAAAAGTTAATTTTGTTCATTTCATTGTATTTTTAAAAAGAAACTTGTATTTGGCCCACTCTTCACACATAACTTTTAAATGTGTAACTTTCGGCTAGCAAGTCATTAATTGTACTGAACATATTCTATAATTTCATTTTAAGATAGAATATAAACTTGGTAGAAAAACAAATCTTAATAAAGTGCACGACTGGGCCGTACAAACTTGCACCTATGTATGTATATCTCAAATTCTTGTGTGTATTTGAGGTAAAAAGAAATAGACGAATATATACATAGGTATGCATATGTAAGTTGAATATAAGTAAGCCATCGTTCTAAGCAGATTGGCCAAAAACGTTAGATATCATCTGTAGGATTTGATAAAGCTCTTGAAAATCAAGCAACGTCGTTACTATGTCATTTTCCTTCAGTTTCACTCATAAATTCATTGCCTTTGAACTCCGGTGAATATACGAAAACCCAAAGTAAGTCCCTAAAAATGTAACAATATTTTCTTTCTCTCTCTTTCTCTGTCTTTTAACCAATAAAAATGAAATTCGGACAAATCCAGTATCACGTGCGCACCAATCAAAACTGTATAGTAAGGAAACAAAAAACGTTTCCATGACAACAGCTGTATTCTAGAGTATTGCCAAGTAATAGATACGTATCAAAAGTGATTATTAATTTAGATGTGATGCTTCGTTTTCTTAAAAATGGCTATGTAGATAGTTTAAGTTTCGACAACAGATGCCATAAAAGAGCATCTTTATAACAATTTCCAACTTTTTGATTCTGCAGCATAGTTGCACTGCCTTTGGGATATATTTTGTTAGTAATAATGACAATATTATACAGAATTTGTATTTTGATACTTTAGGTACGTCTTTCCTTTCTGGTGAAATTTTTTTCTCAAGCCTTTGCAGCAACACTGCGGTGTGATGGTGCAAGAAGTCAAATACAATGCATACATATTGTTTGGTTCACTATAGTGTGCGTGTACTTCCGTAAATGCACATGTATTGACTTATCTTTAAAAAGCTATTGTACCATTGTTATCAATTTGGCCTTAAACTATAAAATAAGGAGCATCTGTGAGGAAAAGCTTTTGCAATGGCGTATATAATTTTGAAAATCGGTTCAGTAGAAAGAAGTTGGGATACAATTCATGTTTGCCTATTAATATGATATGAAAATCGTGTTTTTGTTAAGCTGGTTGTAAGGAAAGTGGAATTTTAGGCAGTTTTAACCAAAAACGCGGTATGCCATCTTATAGAGTTTTGTAAAAGAAGCCTAGATATGATAATAAAACAGTAACGATCGAGAAAAGTTTTCGCGACAAGCGTATTTTTATGAAGATGGCTATAAGTAAAGTACCTTTCAAAACAGTTTTGGTCAAAAACGTTGTATGCCATCTCATAGGGTTTGAAAAGGCTTACTCTAATATAAAATTTAATAAAAATCGTTGAAGCCGTTTTCGAATAAATTGGCTCCAATTGCTCGATTTCGCGAAAAATACCGTTATACTAACTTTTGGCCAAAAATATGATACAGTTCCGGATAGGAACATACAACGTTTTTGACCAAAACTGTTTTGAAAGGTACTTTACTTATAGCTATCTTCATAAAAATACGCTTTTCTCGAAAACTTTTCTTGATCGTTACTGTTTTATTTTCATATCTTCTTTTACAAAACTCTATAATATGGCATACCACGTTTTTGATTAAAACGGCCTAAAATTCTACTTTCCTTGCAGCCAGTTTAACAAAAAAAACGCTTTTCATGTCATATTAATACGCAAACATGAATTTTGTCCCTCCTTCTTCGATTTTCAAAATTATATACCATTGCAAAAGATTTTCCTAGAACACAGGTGTTGTCATGGAAACGTTTTTTTTTTCCTTACGATACAGTTTTGATTGGTGCGCATGTGCTACTGGATTTGTCCGAATTTCATTTTCATTGGTTAAAAGACAGAGAGAGAGAAAGAAAATATTGTTACATTTTTAGGGACTTACTTTGGGTTTTCGCATATTCGCCGGAGTTCAAAGGCAATGAATTTATGAGTGAAATTGAAGGAAAAGTAACGACGATGCTTAATTTTCAAGAGCTTTATCAAATCCTACAGATGATATATGACGTTTTTGGCCAATCTGCTTAGAACGATGGTTTACTTATAGTCAACTTACATATGCTTACCTACTTACTTATGTATATACTCGTTTATTTATTTTTACCTCAAATACACACAAGAATTTGAGATATAGGTGCAAGTTTGTACGGCCCAGTCGTGCACTTTATTTTTCCTGAGTTTATCTTTACTTCTCAGAGCATAGCTGAAACGTACCTATCCCGAAGGGATTAGGCTCAGATGGAACATAAATTTTGTTCTAACCCTTAAGATTATTATCGCACCTAGTTTATTAAACCAATTAGCAATTTTTTCCTGATAATAGTATTTTGAAAATTGAAGAAACAAACCTTTTTTTGTCGGTTACCTTTTTCTTTTAACAATATTAATCACTTTTTTCTTGTGATCATGCTACATATGTATGTATGTATGTTTCTTTTATTATCTATTATCTAGCTAGTTCAAAGGGTATTGTTCTTCGTAATCTCCTAGTCAGATTGGCAGCATTAAATAGTTGCGTCATTTCTAAATTAACATGGTTGAGAAGCCTAAGTTTATGCCTATTAGCTACTTTTTTTGACTTCCTCTTCAATCATGTCAATTTCTAGATCTCTATGCAGATCAGAGTTTTTTATGTACCATGGTGCATTTAACGTAGGTATTTATGTCTTGCTTTCTTTCTTGTCTTCAAAGTGCAAGGCGAGGCTAAGTCAACTAGTATTAAATATGTATGTAAGAAGGGTTCTTTCCATAATTAGTATAACTTGTTAAAATGTGATATGATGCAGGAAAATAAGCCTGCATAACATTGACAATGAGCTATATTAATCTATCTCACTTTCTACTACAATACAAACATTTATCACAACCTTTCTTTGTAACGATTTATTCATCTAAATAATTGATATAATGTATCACTAAAATAAATAAAACAGTTTTATAGTTATGGTGCCTGAGTACTGGGACACCTTTACTCGATAAAATGTCTGCAAAAGTATTTGATTAGAATCGTGTTAAACTTTAGCATATTATTAACTAACCTTCTATAAGAACGAGTTCATTTTCCATTATACTGGTTTGTTGAAGTTGACGCGAGTCCTTTTTCGATTTATCTGTAAAATTGAATTAAGCTTATGACAGTAATACTTAAATCGCTTGTTAATCTTACGATAAATATTGATTATCCTTTCAGTCTCTCCCAACAAGTTTTTCGCAATACATTTGTATTCCCCAAAATCTTTCGGCTTCACTGGCCGCACTGTGAGGCGCATTGCGATTTTAAACAC
The DNA here is from genome assembly GCA_963583995.1 of Xylota segnis. Taxonomy (NCBI): domain Eukaryota; kingdom Metazoa; phylum Arthropoda; class Insecta; order Diptera; family Syrphidae; genus Xylota; species Xylota segnis. Next base: position 81,518,952 of record OY757237.1, read on the forward strand.
ATTGTCTAAAGTAAGCGATTCATAAGTTCCACCCTGAATAAACTCTTTATCCTTGAGCCAAAAGTTTATCGACGTAGGATGAGATTCAGACACGCATTCTAGGGTAACTTTTTGACCAATTCCAGCATAGATTGTATCATACCGCGACCAAAGAGTTGGAGCAACTACATTTATAAAAAATTGTTTATTTAAATGTAGAACCGCTTTGACACGTTGGTGTATACTTACAGTTGACAATAAGTAAAACCCTTTTACTGACAGTTGGTGGCACTCCATTTGAAGCGATGCATAAATATGCACCCATGTGGTAACGATTTACATGATACAAAGTTAGATTGGGACCTTCAACACTATAGACTTCTCTACTGCCAGAAGATATTAGAGGTGCGTCTTTCTCTCGCCGCCACGTAATGACCGGCGATGGAAGTCCCGATGCTGTGCACGTAAGACTTACATTGTGGCCCTCTTGTACAGCTGTATCGTGACTTGTTTGATAGTCAATGATGTCAGGTGGTACGACGACATCTAGATATCCAACTTGGCTTTTCATTGGGTCTGTATTGATTTGGCACATGTACCATCCGCGATCCAACTCACGTACTTCACGAATACGCAACTGCCATATTCGATGCTCTGTATGACTTATACCGATGCGATGGTTCTTTGTGATAACGTGGTTTTGAATGCTGAGAATCGTCTGTGTGTCAACTCGCAGCCACGCAACCTATAAAAGATTGAAGCTATACTGTCGTGCATTACTAGATACTTCTTCAAACAATAGAAAACATACAATATCCTTGGAGGACAATCAAGTATGAAAAGTAAATCTAAAAAAAAAGTAACATTTGGTAACATAAACGTTAAGTAATCGAGAAAATAGTTTGAGTATGACAATATGACAAACCCTCATCGAAACGCAAGCGTAAAGATCAAGTCAAGGATCGCCTTAAATGGAAGGTGGAATCATATAATCTTGTTATAAAGTTAAACACATCCAGGCAGCCCCTGTATAATACATGCACACCTTACCGTACCCAAACCTAACTTAAATTAAATAAGTATGTACATATGTATGTACTTGCAATTTTAGTATAGTGCTGTCCGTATGGACCAATGACATGCCCTAAGATTGTCTTTTGTGAAGGGTAATTCATATGTCGTATGCAGTAAAATTTATTTACACTAAACAGACGGGACAACTTACCTTATAGGACACTAAGTCATGTACCAGACAGGTAAGAATCGCATCCCTTCCTACTGGCACGGTCACGTTCGTAATCGGAGCGCTAAATTTAGGATCAGCTGGAAGTAGACAAACAAATTGGGAGCTGTTATCAATTTGCTAGAAATATGCGGGAAAAAAATCAGAAAACATTAGATACAAGACATTTGTCCCATTATCGCGTTAAATTATCCGAGGAAACCCAAAACAATCTCAAAAACAACCCTCTTCGGCCCATCATCATCCCCAGTTTGCCACATAATTTGCAAACTTTTCGTCTCATTATTCGCGTGTGTGAACGTGTGCCACGTGTCCGCAGGGAATCACAAGCACAACCCTCAAATGCTACGGCGTGACATTCAAATCGAAGGTGGAAATTTTATGTGGCGGAAAAGTCGTACGCTTTCGATCCAACTTGTCTTGTTGCCACCGGAATTATGTTGGGGGTCCAATTTACCGCGTCTACCTTTGAAACAGACCCAATTAGGAAATGATTACTCTACTCCGAGTATGAGTCAATCACTAAAACCTTTCCGCCAACTATGTAATAAGCAGACGGCATGCATTCTTTTGTCCTGACCGATACAGCAATTTCCTTGCTCCTCTGTTAACGCTGCATAACACGTCAGGATGTTGTAGGTAATATGTAAAAACAACCTGCTTCCTGGAAAATATCCTCCAACCAAAAGCGGCACATTGAATTCAATGTCTGTCCGCTGTTTAAAAATGCAATTTTCATCCCAGACATACCTTCATATCTGTATGAGGGGAAGTAAAGGATAATAAAATATATTTTGCAGACATTGCGTGTTTTTGGTAGATTCCACAGAAAAATCGACAGGACTTCGCAGCCCACACTACTCTTAAAAGTCTTCGCACGCCAATGTCAGACTATGAAGTGAGTGCCGCTACAAATCAAATTCCCCCGGAAATCATATTAATTATTGGGAAGAGCTAGGCGCTTCCTTTCGGGAGTCTATTTGCTGTTTTTTTATATTTTTATTTTCTTGGCTGGCTTTATTCCTTAAAATTGGCGGGACACTTGGAAACAATGCGATGATTTTTGCGGACATGTGTAAATTTTGCATTTTTTCCGCTTTTGGCGCCACAACTCACCGCCCGATGATTTTAGTCTAGCTGCAGGTTTCCAACGCGAAGCAAACTAATTCTAAGTCTGGGTACGTGGGAGAGCCGAGGGGCTAAACGGTGCCTAACGCCAGGCTATTATTTGGGATAATGTAATTTATTTATTGCATGACGGTGGCAAATTGAAAACTTCTGGCTTTTTGACGAGAATATGTGGGATTCGGCAGTTGTATCTCTGTGGATAGGTGCTTTCTTGTTTAGATTTCGTAATTGAAGGCATTTGTTTCTTTTAAGTTAATATTATGAGTCATGGGATCTGTTTAATTTTCATTATCTGCACCATAAGTACATATCGAATGATTTAATGGAGAAGTGTCATGGTATGTGAGTCAGTGGCGTCAGTCAGGAAAGTTTATTTTTTATACAACCATATGTACATATATTTACGATTAGACATGCTTAGTCATTTTTGCTATGGCTTTTTAAACTCATATCCCTTTCTTAGTCAGAAGTTCGAAAAAAAGGTAGTAACTTCAGGTACTATCGCTATGAATTTGTTAATGTTCACTGCAAAACAAGGTCTTAGCGGATAGTATTTTCTTTATCTCACAATATCCTATATATATAATTTCATTCGTATCATTTCCCAATCGGAATAAAAATATCTATAAGGGCTGTCTCCCATGTGCCAACGTACGTTGGGTCGTATTTAGGTAGGTATGTGGGTCGGCGACTAGAACACGTCGCCACACTCAGGTCAATACAGACCCATTGTGATGATGGGTCGTATTTAGTGGATGTTCTTGTTAATCCCGACTTTGGAATCAAGATGATGAATCGCCTTGTTGGAGCCGATCATTTGATGCACTATTGCTTCTGGAAAGAAGATTCATTTTTAAGTTCATTAGATTGAAATTTCAATAAGAAATACTATATTACATATAGTATAGTGATAAACACTATCATGATGTTTGAGAAGTTAAGAAGCTATTTAAGTACTGACATTAAAAAACAAACGAAAGGGATTCTAGCAATGATTAAATATGACGCTAAGAATGTGACGGACTTTCTATCTGGTCACTGCTCTTTCAACTATCACCTCATAAAAAGTGGTTTCCAATCGGACACGTGCGGAATCTGCCTCGATGACACTCAAAACCACCAAACATATTTCATGCGAATGTCGCGCCATTGCCCGGGCTTGGCTCAAACACTTCCACAAAGTCTTTACCTTCCCTTCTAATATCACCTTTTCCTCAACTCAAACACTCCTAAGCTTCATTGATGAACTTGTTTTTAGCTAGCAGGCAAATTCGCTCAGCTGCTGTAAGAAGAAAGCGAAAGAGATCTTAATGAGATCGCAATGCTTCTTGAGGGTACCCCAATCACCCCAATCACCCAATTATTCTAAAAAAAAAAGTACTGACATTGGCAAATTTAAACATGTTGTTCGTTGATGAGAAGAAACACATTAAGTGATTTTTAAGAAAGTGCTTTTCCCAATAACCTTATTACATCTTATTAGAAGCCTTTAACATTAGTTACAAGCTTGTTATTTATCTCCAGTCAGTCGTGTGTTTGGTGCAAATTAATTATTGCATGTTGTACATTTTTTAGGCTTACGTCATTTAATTGGCGTCGAGATATGTTCGTCTATCTATAAACTGTAAAAAATATAATTTTGCCAAAACAAAATAAATACTGGCACTTAACAGACACAACTTATATAACTCATGGCGGTCCACCGTAGTCGAATGCGAGTAGAGACTGATGACCTCTGCCGAGGGTGTGTCGACACGGATGCAGTAGAATGTATGTTTCACTTTCTCTGCAAATGTCCAAGCTTATGCAGAACTAGAAAAGCGGCTCTCGGACGACCTATCAGGAAAGCCACCATGAAAGATCCTGAATTTTAAAATAACTTCGGGGTGGTTCAGGGAGGGCATGCAGCGACTGCAAAGCTAACAAACAACCTTGTATTTGGTATTGACTCACAATGGATCCACTAGTGATCTGAGTGTTGGCTCCGTACGTAGCCAACCCATTCTCCTGCCTACCATCACCTGTAAAAAAAAAACCCAAATATTTAAGAATATGTTTGGTTGAATCCAAAAACCTGAATTTTACCAATAAAACTGCTTGGAACTCGTCGATATGCCAAAAAAATTCCTGCATAATTTATAACCCTACAAAAATAATGGTTGTCATTCTTTGTCGACATTGGCTTCTGAGGAGAGATACTGCAGTGACTCTCACTTCACGGAGGACATCACACATCTACTCTGCGACAGACAGGGCATAGCTCGAAGTAGCTATTTTTCTTTGACAACTTAAACGAAGTTGGGTCTGCGCTTCGAAGATAGCAACATTTTACAAGGATATCAAAGGCATGAAAGAGATGGCTGAGGTTTGTTACCGTAACAGTTCCTTAGAGATTGGTATGGGCTCACTATGGTGCCTCATGCTTTATGATAATCTCATAACCCTGCACTTACCACCTACCTATAGCTACCTATCCTTAAGTTTGTTTCTAGTCTTTTCAATTATTAGAACTTGGCGGTCTTCTCTTTGACTATGGAATGGTCATTTTAATTTAATTTGTTCTTTTGTGATCCACAACTCGTTCAAGTATTCCATTCATGTTGGACTCTTTTTTTGAATTCTTTTATCAGTACACAAAATGGGTGCACATATACTATTACACAAAAACGATAGAAGTTAAAAAAATATTATTAGTAAAATATAAAACGCAGAACCTGTGACCCGCATTATGCGTCCTTAAAATAATCGTACACACTTTAATTCACTTAAAATTAGAACATTTTATTAATTAAATTCTGAAATTTCACAAAGACATCTTTGTGGCTGCAATCATGCAACCGGAACGTTTTATGGTGCTAAACAACAGTATCTAACCCCGTAATTATTTAGAGAATTATCCTCAAAACGAGGCGAGGTGGCAGATAAACGCCTAATCTTGAAGAAGTGTGTTTTTTTTCTTATTTTTTTTAATACGAATATTTTTTTTCTCTTAACTCCTAGTAAATGTAATTTAAAAAATTAAAAAAAAATCATTTACTATTAACATCTGGTGGGTGTTTTAGGCTGATATTGACTCAATGTAATAAAATGAGATTAAGCAGACCTTTGAGCAGCATAAAATTAATTGAGGGATGAAAATATTTAATTTCTGCTTATCAAATACCTTATAAATATAAAGATATACACGTTTTTTTTGTATACGTGGTAAACAGTAATTATTGTACCCAAAGGAAGTAGTTATTAGAATTTCTTTGCCTTAAAGTAAGGGGGTATCGACAAATACATAAATATCGGTATAATATAATATATTCATGCAAAATGTTCTGAAAACGATTAAAGGCTCGAAATCCCACGATTCTCTTTATTATTATCAGCGTTAGTGTTTTAAGGCGGGCTCCAAACTGTTTTCGCCATTAATTTGCAGTACTTAATTACTTCAAACTTTCACTATCATTCCGTCACCAAAGGGGGACGATTGGATTTATGGAAGAATCTCATCATTCATTGCTAGTAAAAGATGTAACCAAGAGGATAGCGAAGTATACGTAGTGCGATAGAATGCAATAATATTGCTGATATCAACCAAGAAGTTGTATTAAGCCAAAAAAGAAGAAATATATGGTATTAGATGGGATTCCTTTTGACATTATACACATTAGAATGCTGATAACATTATCTGTTTATGAGTCGCACAATTTTTCGAGAATATTTGCAACTACTAACGTATGTCGACGATAATAACATTCTTGGCAGACCTCAACGGACTGTCAACGGTCTGTTCGCTAGAAAGCAAAAGCCTTAGAGCTGAGTAAGCAATTGAGAAGTATAACCCTATCCCAAAGAACTAAGGTGACTCAGGATAAAACTTTGATCATTCCAGTGCTTCTCTATGGTGCTGAAGTTTGTACTCTATCTAAAGCGAAGGATGATATAGTTGGCCGCTTTGAGAGAAAGATTTTTCGTAAAGTATTCAAACTCGTTTGCGTTAACGGGTTTTGAGGGAAGAATAACTATGTATATGTAGAAGCTGTTCAGCGATATTGATCTAGTCTAAGAATTTCGCATCAGTCGTCTAAGATAACTTGAGAAACTTGTAATTGAAACTCAACGAAGTCTAGTTCTGGTATCTTCGTGAAGTAATACATTATATAGTTTTATTACATTAGAAGTATCCGTCTGTTTTCCAAACGGAGACAAAAGGTATCCCAATGGACACATGTACATGCACACATGCTCAAATCTTTAACCCAAATTATTCGATAAAATTGTTGGATAAGACTTAGAGGATATTTCAAATGATCTTAACCTACTTTGGGTTTGTTACGATTCCAGTACCGTGTGAGGTGTGACACGGCTCTGCAGAGTACTGTGCCTACTGTTGGGCTCGACCTCAAGTATTACTTAAATTCAACACTTATATCAAAACTCTTTCCATTGAAAGATCGAAGGCAGGTACTACTACGCCATAAAGACGATTCAAATTTACTAAAATTGGGGAAACTGGGTATTTTTGATTCGTAGTACAATGGACTATCTAAATTTAATTGAAATTATGGTTTGAAAGCGTGAAAAAAACTACGATATGAATATAAAGAGATTATGCAGTTCACCGTATAGTGTAGAGTTTGGTGCGAATACAGTATCTCATATTTAGTGTACCTAAAGCATGAAATATTTAATTATTGATAATATTTCATTCAACTTAAATGCTACAACACTTCAGCATCCATTGCATTTTTTGTTCGCTTATCCATTGAGTAGAAATTGATCAAACCTCTTTTGTTATATTTTACTACCACTCGATTTTATGCTAGGCCATACCATTATGGTGGCGAAAATAAAGCAAAGGTATATAAAGGTGAGAATAGAACCACGAAAAGATCTTCGCTAGAGTTAAGAAAAACGGCATTCCGTAACAATAAGATAGCCAGCAGAATATTACAAACAATGACGACAGTACGTGTCGACTGCCAGAGAGATACCCTTTGGTTTATCTCGTAAGCCATCGATAAATCTTTGCCGATAACGTTCTTCTTCGGTTCTTCATGAATCTTAATAGTGAAGTGACAAGCAAGACGGGAATATGTGTTTAGGGTAAGGGAAGTTAGTTTTGACATAGCTTAGATTTAGTTTAAGATTTATTTAAAGTTCTTAGGCTTAGTTAAGAGGAGGAAGTGAGGAATTGTTAGGCTAGTTCGCGTATCGTTTCCCCAATTTCTCCAGAATATAGGCTAAGTTCTTGGCTACTACTACTTCTATCCTTTCTTGTAAGTCCATCCGCAGTCAAGTTAGAAATAAGTTCAGTTTTACAAAATAACATTATTTAATGTAATTATTTTGAGAAGACGAACTGAGCTGAGCAACCCCGATCATGTTTCTACTGCTTTGAATTACCATCAGGACAAGTATCTATTAAAAACTGTACTTTAATTAGACAGTTCAATATATAAAGTTTGGTATACAAACGGATCAAAAGATAAAGGAGTCGGTGGTAACACTAAAACATTCATTAGTTCAACCAGAAGTTTTTACTATAGAACCATGCCTCACAGAAACATACATAGAACCAAAGTCTCACAGAAACAGATCTGTAATAAATAAGAGCATTACCATTAGCTAGCATTATCACCCAGTGGGTGCAAAAATATTGTATTCAAAACTGCTGTATTCATTAACTGCCAAAATGTTAACGACAAATAGCTCCGATACACGGACAAAATAATTCCTAGTACAAATTAGAAGCCAAATGCGGACCGTCGCAGGATCGACTGCCGAGTTAAAAGACACCTCTTGACTATGTAAATAACATGTCCCGCCTTTACCCACCAGTCTCAACCATTTCCATAAAACTTCACTTCACTTCTTGAACTTGAATTCAGCTAGTAAACAAGACCCCGCAACATCCTTAAGGAGGTAGTCTTAGTTAAACTTAGTGCATCTGAAGGCAATTTCAAAGCCCGTCAATCCAATTTATCTTAAAAAGAAAACGGCACGTCACACGGCTAGATCGGCCGAAAGCATTTTTGAATTTATCACGAATCCAGGTATCAAAAGCGGGCTCTCATTGAAGGAAATCACAAGAGGCCAATCGGTGGACGCAGTGATATTATTAAGCATATAATATGAACAGGTATATGTACATATATCATATTATTTCCTTTACAAAACTTTACCATTTCCGCTTTATGAATACGTATATCCTTTATGGACAGCATACAGAATAGAAAATAAAACGAGTTTTAGATGCATTATAGAGGATCATAACTCGGTAGGGTCAAGTTGTTTAGAATATACCTAGAGTAATCTACAATACTGTACGACTCATAGATGAGATACATATGTACATAAATATTTTTCTTTGACTTAATCGGATTTGCGATTACCGACGGTAAAATATTTGCCATTCTTTTTTAATGTAAAAAAGGTACACTTTTTATTCAAAAAACTCAAAATCTAAAATAGTATTAAGTTCGTTTAATTTTCATTTATTTTATTTGTTTAGTTACTTAATTTGTATTAGTAGGATCAATAAATTTTTAAAAAGTCACAAATCAAAGCAATAAATTTTAAATGGAAGAAGGACTTCTTTATAAATAATCCGGAAAATTGTTAAACTTGTCTTTTGGATAGAATGTAAACCCACAAATAGTATCTGAATGGAACTAATCTCACTTTTTGACTTAAAACCATGCACATTTGTGCTTTTGTTTATTACACTCACAATTATTTAATTCCGATGTACTGGCGAATGAATATTGCACAAAAACCAAAAGGCTTATAATTAAACAGATCCAACTATTCATTGTACCATATCTTCATTCCGAAAAACAAGTGACACTAATAATATTAATATGGGCAAGTGAATTTAATCCGATATTTTGTTGAGATTTGAACTACTCAAACGCGATTCTTCATAACGACTGAATGTTTAAAATATAAATTCCCACCGGTCGCCCTCTTGAACAAACAGGATAAGTATTCAAATCCAAACATTTCCCGGCACTTGAGCTACATTGCGCATGCTGATCTGACCGTGGACTCCCTCATTCATAACAATTGTGAAACGTTTTCTATTTGGCAATTCTCACTACAAGAAGGTGGTAAAAGTGGTTACCATTTCTTTACCCATCCTCTCTAAATATAATGCCACATAGTTGATGTAAGTTCCCGTGTGAATTCATGAAATCAATTGGAAGTAAATTCAGTATTTTCGCTGATGCGTTTGTTTTGGGAAAACTTCTTAGCAAGTGTGCTAATTAGATGCGAAGATTTGTGGATATGCTATATATGCGAGGAAATTCCATGCAGTGTTTTCGAAAAGAGCTTACCTCTCAAATTTCACACATGATAATTACGCTGATTTATTGCCTCTTTAGTAAAATATTCTTTATGGATGATATACGACTATGTACACTATATGAGGGCTTTGTCTAAACGTTCTTTTGGTATTCCACACCAATTTAAAATCTGGAAGTACTGATCGAAAGTCGTTACACATGTTGTAAAGGCGAAGACTAGGTGGACAAACTTCTTTACTTACTGAAGCTACAATGAACAAAAATAAGTACATGTGTGTATGGAGGAATCACTTTCCAGTTAGCTCTTTGAGATAACTGCTTAAAATCGAGTGAAGTCCCATTATATTTGTATGCGCCACCTAAGGTTAGGTCTTCCTCTATTGTATTGTCTCTCTGAGTTAGTTTCGCGAAGACTTTGTGGACCGGACCGGAGCGCCGATGTTCATTCACTCTTTACGAAGAGTGAAACTGATACAAATTAATATTGTCCGCCATACCCAGTTAACGACGACTTAGGATATCTTCACACACTATGTACGCATCAGTGCTATAAGACAAAAAGAGATGATTAAGGTTTTCTATGGAATATATTTTGTTGTTCTGATACGATTTATCAAATTAGCTTGACAGGTGGCTTGATAAGCCAACCATCCCAAGTAAATTTGCGTTCACCTTCATCAAATTTAGAATGATCTACTTATGTATTTGATGAAAAATTTAATGAATGTCAAACTCGCTGCTCACACGATGTAGCTGATAAGATCATTTATGCAATGCTGACCAAACTAATGGCTCTATGCCAACATTTGGGTGGAACTCATTTCTTGTGGATAGTTAAAATATTCGCTGTATAAATCATCGCTAGTAGAACGTTCGATCGGTAGGTCTTTGGGACCAGCAGTATCGATTATACATCCGTACATACATTGCAATTGCTTGGACAAAAGGCTTACCCATCCTTCTCTTAGTTGAATGGTTTGCTCTATCTGATAGTGGAATAGATGGTAGAACTATTTCCATATTGTCAGCATCTATTATGATTCTTTTTTAGTTTTAACGGGTTTTGTTGATCTTTCTATTAGTAAAAGTTCGTGTTGTTGATTTTCTTTTCTTTATTGTAGAAGCTGATGTTCTTCCCGTCTCGTTTGTTCCTCTAGTTCAAATTCATATTCCTGCTGCACTTCCATTTTGATTTTTGTAACACCCCAGGCTACCAGAAAATTAAGAAAATAGAAAGGGTCCGTTGCATAATCGTTTACAATTTTTGGGTGTTTTCTTTTCTCATGGTCGTAAGTGTATTCATTTGCTTTTTTATTGTGTTCTTGGAATTATGTACTTCTCTACAAGAGATAAGGGTTTTAGAATCAGAATTTTATTTAAAAAAAAGATTTAAGTCTTAAAAATCTTCTATATCCAGGGACCAAATCACTAGAATGGCAACATTAAGAGTGGACTAGAATTTATATAAATTTTCAGGTAAGGCAATAAAATAAACATTTGTTATCAATTGCGTAATTTATATTTATCATTGTAAACTGTTATACATTGAATAAAATATTATTTATCATTTCCCAACATAACGGTAAGTTTGGAATTTCTCACTGTAAATACTATAATCTTCACACAGCCGGTTCTAGTTCTGGCTTTTGAATATTCGATCCTACATCTGCGGTAGCTGTTGTAGACACACTTCGCTCTGATGTTGATTGTTTCGGTGTTGATACACTAGTGTCAGCACCTAATGAGACATCTTCATAGTTAGCTTCATCATCTGTAGCAGGCAATGGTGGTGGTGTAGTTGATACAGCTGCAGCAGCAACTACTACATCATTAGATTCAAAGAGATTTGCCGCAAGAGGAGCGGCACTTGCAATTGTTGCAGTTGCGTCATTTGGAACTTCCGTACCAGAAGCAGCACCATCAGCTGTCCCCCGCAGCATGTCAGCGGGCTCGTTGCCAGGGAGTTGTGCATATTCTAAGAAAATATTATTAAGTAAATTCAATTTTCAAAATAGGTCACACAAAATTTACCTTGTTGTGGACTCTCCCTCGTAAACAGACCCATTTTGGGATCAATTGCTGGGCGATATTCAGAATCAGGTTCACGATCTGATGTAGATGAAGCACTTAAGCCACTCATATCATTCCTACCGCCCACCAGATGAGTCGGTGCTCGTGGGTTACTCGTCTGGAGTTGCTGATTCTGGGATGATTTACGAGTTTTGTCTGCTTTACGCCAAAGAATTATTTCCTATGAAAAAGATGAAAACCATTTATTAAACAAATAAAAGTCAGCTTACACTAATCAATTCGTAGATGGCAATTCCCTTAAGAAAGAAATTTAGAGGGAGATGGGTGCCATTAAGTCTCAAAATTTTCTCCATTCTCCGCACTTAGCGGAGTTGCAAGTTTTTACATTCATGATAATTGCTTTTCGCACGAGGATACTCTAGATGAACAGCCTTCCATTCAATAAATAAACCCATTAGCACTTAATCGTGACCAAAAGTCTCCTAGGCTATGAGCACAAAACTAACACATCTAAAATAAAGTAGAAAAGAGTAAAGCATGCCCGGAAAGAACCTTAATTTTGACAGTGGAAAAAAGTCAGTATCGTACTCTGCCAGGTAATGAAAAATGAAAGCGTCTTTTCCTTTCAAAACTGACACTAAACTACAGGAGATTATACTCGAGGTCGAGGCACTAATCCGCTCTAAATTATTCGATGAAAACCTCGCCACCCATTCAACGATTCGAGCTTTGGGACAGCTCAACACAAAGAACTCAAATCGAAGAGAATAAAAAACTTTACTATAAACTTTACTTGATAACCATTGTACCTTCCGGAACATCGTGAGGAAAAAAAACTTTCGATTAAATGCACCCACCTGTTGCTTGAAATAACGCCGATCCTCGGTGTCCATCAGAACCAGATTTAAGAAATATTTAACAGAGAATTTCTTGCTGATATCCTTCATTGTGGGTGTTAAACTGTAACCACCCAAAAATACACGTATCGGTATACTTTCACCTGTAACAAAACAAAAATTAACATTCACCGCACTGCACTAGAATCAGAATTTACCCTTAACCGGAGCACCATCCATAATTTCATACTTTGCAATATTTTCGTTCTCCGTAAAAATGTTTGGACCTGAACCCGTTGACTCCCTCTTGATAATAGTAATCTCCATGTGTTTGATTTTAATTCGCACGAGCAAGAAGTAGATTTTACCAACAATCACATCTTTCAAATGATACCTAAGTTCAGCAAAAAACTTATTAGCATCCATGTACATATTCACATACATAAGTGTATACCTACTTGGATTTATTATACTCGAACTCAATGTGCAAACAATCTTCAATACCAACTTCCATCTTAATTGGAATATTAGTATCAGGATAAGTACACAACGTGTGAACAGCTATGTCCACTTCCTTAGCTATGTCACTCAATCTTCGGACGATGGTGGCTCGAAGGAAATATCGCAGCCGGACATTGGATCCCATGTACACCTCAAATGGTTTTTCAACATTTGGAAACTCGAATGGATAACTAGTGTTTTGTATGAGGTCACCTGGCCGTGCTAACTCCTTTACAATCGTCTTGAATTCATGATGATTACCACGATCGTAGAACAATTCAATTTGTCCAATGAATTCGATTTTAATACCTTGGTGTTCCAAACGACTACCCGGTTTCTTCAAAGTAACATTGACCTAAACAAAGAATTTTAAACAATTCAGTATGGACTAGATTAAAGAAAATTACAAACAAACCTTTCCGGAAACAGGCTCTCCGTCGTAGTATAGCAGACACTTTTCCTTTTTGCCTTCTTCTGTTTTTATTTCAACAGTTTTGCGGTTCTCTGCTCCATCGAAGACAATATCAAGTTCGGCTGACTGACCGAAACCAAGGAAATGCATGATTTAAAGTGATATGTCTTCTATCTCGATCTTTGCCTCCAAAGAATCTAAAAAAGAAACCGAATCTTCGATTTTCAGTGAATCTGTTCATAACAACTTTATTTTAAAAAATTTTCTTAAACTTCTTTTTTAGGTCCTCCAATACGGTATATAGTAACACCATATAACGACTTACTCATTTAAACTTTGTTTGTTTTACGAGCAATGAGAGAACTTATATTGTCTTGTTGACGTAGGGGTCATACCTACATATGTCGAAATATTTCCACAGAAATGAAACTCTTTTCGTTTGTAGAGATGCATGGGCAACAATACTAGTAATAGTCTTTGAGCAATGTTCTTCCAGTCTTCAAACGATCTATTCATCTTCGTCATAGTGTACACCAAATTTTACGGGCCTGTGTGGATGATGTACATATGTATGTTCATATGTAAGAACATGTTTAATATTCTCTGTTAGTTCCTTGACAGAGAGAACTACTTTATACATGTACATATTGTCATTAAACAATGAAGCATTTATTAACTGGTCCTGTTGATAACATTAACTTCAGAAAGTTCAGCTCGAACTAAGGGCAAAGCTGTTTGGACTGGCGTTTGGGATCGAAATATTTGGTTTGCAACACAAAGGTAATGCTCTGCAGATCATTGACACAACTAGTTTAACGTGACTATGCCGAATGATGAACGATAAACAATATATGCCGAATGCACATAAGAACACTTTAAATATTTCTTTCACAAATGACCTTAACCTACAATTTAACTAACCACTGAAGAGTGAATAGATCTCCAGCACACAATTTTACCAATAAACGACGCCCCAACTACAACTGTCTGTACCCAATGTAATTGGTGAGACAATTAATTTATCTGACGCAGTTAGTTTCCAAGTATATATTGTTTTCCCCACTCTTAATCAACAAATGCATCAAAATTCACTGAATATTATCACTTTCCCCGATGTAAAGCAAATTCCTTTGACATCAAAGGACAAAGTGCCACTTGTCTCATATTTGTCATACAATTAGGTGCACTGCCGGATTACGACTTTGATATGACGATAGATGCACATTACAATTGCGATGCAATTTAGTTGAAAAGTCGTGATTATTATCAATAAATTGCTTTTTCTTCATGATTGGAACAGAAGGAGCTACTTGTTCATTTCTTCTTGGGTAGATTTTGTCAAGTCTTATCGATCCAAAACTGCAGTGGAACCACTTAAAACACATACCTGAATTTAAGTAAACACTTCAGCTATATGGTGATGCACTTTAACGTTATTTTTACCTTTTCCCTTAATTGGAAAATGTTAAAATTTATAACACACTCGCCGGAAGAGAAAACTTATCAAAACAAAAAAATCTGATAATCTTTTTGTGGGTGTTTCTGTCAGCTGAAGGTAGAATTTCGTTGGTGAGAGAAAAAGGGATGCATATAGATGTTTATGCACCTAAATGTCAAACATTTCTTTGAAATTGATTGAATGCTATTTAGAGTGATGCCAAATTTGTGACATTTAAAGAGTTTAAAGATACAGATTCATCGACATCGATCCTTAACGGTTATTAATTATTTTTTTACGCCGATTTGGGTGTTTTCCCGAACTGAATTTCAAAAACAACAAATGTCAGTTTTGACCTATTCAATAATTATTAATTGTTAGTGAAGGAATCGTACATTTTCTGACTTAAAAATGTATACTTACGAGATATGAACAAATTACCTGAAGTATAATATTTAATTTTTCAACTTAAATGAATACGTTTACCAACAGCAGCTCCTCCAGTCCCTTTAAAAACGGAAAAACTGAAATAAGCCATCTAATCATAGCCTCCGGAATAACATTGGTCATATTCCTTGCAATACGAACTAAGGTCGAACTTTATAATTTACTTGCAAAACGAAACTCCCAAACTCCAATAACTACTTATTATCCAATAACTAGCTTTCTGCCACAAACGAAAAGCACTCAATTTGTATTAAAAGTGACAATTTCTCGAGATTTTAATCAAACTTGACTATGATGGAGAAGTCCACGAGGCTACAGTCTAAACGGATGGACGGATTTTGATCAAACTTCATACATAGGGTCTGTGGGATAATCCCTAGAAATTAAATTAAAAATTTTTGTATTAATTTGTATATTAACGGTACTTTACCTAATACTAATTTCACAAAAGGCGATTTTCTCAAAAGGGGCTCTAACGATTTTGATTAAATTTTATATTCAAGTGAGAGTTGTCAATTGCAATCAAATGGCATACCATTCTTTTTACCAAAAATTGGTAATAACACTTAACGTTTTCACCCCAATTTCATAATTTGATTAGATTTGATAGATTGGAGATGTGTGATAAGATAAGTGGAACGCCATTTGGCCAAAATACGTTATAACAGTACTTACGACCAATATGGCTACAAGCCTATTGGCTCTAACGATTTTGTTTAAATTTTCAGATTAGATTGGAGAACTCGAATTCTATAAAAATGTGTTTAAATATTTGTCCAAAAGTGCGTGTAACGAATCGAGCGGTTAGAGCCACTGAACTTCTTAGAACCTTGAACTTGTAGCTCACATATACTTATGTTTACATACATAAATGTATGTATATTCGTTCCTTGTTTTTACCTCAAATGCACACAAAACTTATAGATGTAGTTGCAAGTTTGTACGACCCAGTCGTGGACTTTATTTGTTTGTTGAGTTGCGCCATGCCTTTGAACCTTTGTGGATGTTGCATGCAAAATTCCATCCAAAGCGGTTTCTTTTATGAAAATGCCCCTTTAAGCGGCCGTATATGATGAATAATGAAATGTAGAGAAATCGAACACCCAATCATTTGGTCTTAATAACAATTTTTGATTGATCTGTTTCGACTGAAACGGTTTAGGAAACAAATCACTGCATCTTTGCCAGCCAACCCAGTCCTTTGCAAGTGCCAGCCCTCCCGCTTGTGAAAGAATACACTAGAGAGGCTACTTCGTATTAAAATAAGCTGGTATTACCACAAATAATAAGAAACAAACCAAAAAAGATTTCTATCCTTCACTTTATTGAGAAATCTAATTTCATTACATGGGTTTAATATGTTCGTTTTTTTATTTAGAACAATACATTTGGAAAAATCTCATGCACTTCAAAAAATAAATAATGCTGATATACAAAATATAGATACATATGTATGTACATATTTTTCTTTTCATTTTGACAAGAGCTGTACATAAAACGCAATCAAAATTGTTATAGTTTTGTTATGCAAACTTGAGAGTTTTTCTTTGCAATAACGAGCATCCTGACAAAAGGGGCGTATACTATAGAAATTTAAGAAAAGTGCAATGAAAATTTACCTTGTACTTGCATGTATCTTATTCCAAGATCTGTCTAATTACATGTATAGAACCAAGTTTAGCACGTTTTAGAGCTGAATCGATAAATTCAAGCTATGAGATGTCCGGAAATCAGTTCTGGCAGATTTCATTGACGTAAATTCCTCTTATTTTCAATTGAATTCTAATTAATTACTGGAAGATTTTTTTCAAATAACAAAAGTTACACAAAAATGTGTAGCTTTTGTTAAAAACTTCTGAACCCGGCTTGTTTGCTTGCACGGAATGTATTTCGGAAAATGTTTTACCAGTTACCAATTCCAGATGCTGTTATGCTACTCCTCTGTTTAGGTCTCCTAAATAAAAATGAGTTCCATAGTTTTGTTTTAACAGAGACTACATTATTTCTTGCTATGAAATAAAAGTAGATTTTTAGTACACACATATGTATAGGAGTAAAAAGCAAGTAGAAGTAGAGTATAACGCAAGTATTTCAAACTCGAGATTTTTATCAAACTTGAGATTCTTATGATGCAGACATCCAAAAATACGGGTTTCGGTAGTTATCTTCTCGTTTGTAGTATCTACTGCTCACTTCAGTAAACATTTTTGAATTTCTCTTGTCTTCTTTTTAGGTTCCAAATTATACTCACCCTATTTGTCGCAGGAGCTTTCTGTAACCATATCTGCATCTCAAGGGTTTGGATATTAATTCTGAAATACAAATACATACTGAGACCATACGTAAGCTATACTCAGTATGTATGTTAAATTACCTTTGCGTTGTTTCTCTATAATAGTCTTAGATTTACACGAGCCCAAGTTTTCTTCTATTTATGAAAATTGTGACAAATGCTCCTTGCAGTTTAAAATGTTGTGCCCCTATGAGTGATAGCGATTTCTTACTGTCTTGCCCGGCACTTTTAGGTAGAAATATGTTAATAATGTGAGAGGGTGGACTATTCTCTTTCAGGTATGCCATCAACTCGACTTCTTTCCAAGCACTTAGCTTGGGCGTTACATTTATAAGCCAATCGGCTGACTCTAAGGTTGCACAAACCACAAGTAGCGTCCCTGATTTAAACTGGATGCCTTTAAATTGGAGCGTGTGCTCCCAATCGAGGGCCATTTCATCTATAATGGTTTCATGGAGCATTGTGAGTTCCTCCGAATGAAGCACAATTTTTAGAAACTCCTTACAATTTTTGTGTGGTTAGGAGATGACTTTGCTCTCTTTCCACCTTCCAGTTGAAATCCCTGCTCGAGGAAGGAAGGAGACCAATTGGTGCTAGTCCCACTCAGGTCCTTCCCACACAGGTCGTCGAGACTACCTGGTTGACTTAAAGGAGGTAATCCCCGGGTGCTGTGAATTTCTCCTCACCAAGTTTTATTTGGGGAGGTTGCATTACCAGTCTGGCCATTTTGGCTACTTCAGTACAATTTTGACTAGGTCCAGCCGTAGTTACATTTACAGAACTGCCCTCCGTTTCCATTGTCATCCTATCTGCCTCTACCTCATCATTCTTGAAAGGGAGGTTATTCTTACGGTCTGTTTCTTTGCACGTTAAGAGCACCTGAAACGTTTCTATCCACTTTCGCCATCCGTCTTGCTTCATCCGGTTCAATGCCCTGATTGAGAAAGCGAAGATATTCTTGAGATTACAGTTTCCATGCCGAGATTCTTGTATGTTGGAAGCACCTAGCTTGGTAATCTTCTCTTTCGCCATCCTTCTAGCTTCGTCCGGCTCAATCCTCTGATCGAGACCACCAGGTTCCCCTTCACGAGGCCTGAAGGGAAGACGATTTCCTTTTTTCCGGTGAGAAGACCCTTCTTTAAAACATCTAGAAGGTATATTGCTGGACTCTTCATTACGTTCCATCATTTGATCTGTGCGACGGTAGTCATCCTCCATATTATTCGCCGCCGTCATCGTATTATGTGAAATATTATATTTTTTTAAATGTATGTTTTGATTTTGCATTTGATCCCACGAGTAGCTAGGGAGACATCTGTCCGCCATGCAAGAGCCCCGCATTACATGGTAAGGCGTCAATTACTCCCTGGTTCGGCCTTGTTCCAGAGAGGCTCCGTTAAAACACAGGCGGTATTGTATCTCCTGACTGCAAACCATTCAATAGGCACGGTCTCGTTTAACACCTTGAATTAGGGGAGTAGGCAGTTCTTAGTTCGTAACTCGTCAACAGTCTATCTGGCAAGGACGACTCCGACTGAAAAGTTAATATCACTGGTCACCACAGCCTGTTGAGTCATTGAAACTTAAGCCCTCGCACCAACGTCAAGGTGACTGCCTCGCGAGGGTTATAATGCAAAATGCATTGGCTTAATGATTTTGGGTTGCAGGCGTAAAACTTTATGCGTCAAGTTTTTTCTTCGGATACAAATCATTATACATACACATATGTCAACGACAAATTCAAGTATGCTTGATGAGGAAGAAAAATAATTATATTCACCGAAACCAAAAGCGTATAACCCGCCACTGGTTAAGGACGAAAATTGTTCATTAAAAATATAGGCTTCCGCGCAAGAAAAAGAAAATAAAGTGCACGACTGGGTCGTATGTACTTGCACCGTAATGCTATAAGTGCATAATTTTATCAGGATTAAAGTCCAAGTCTTGCTCTTCCCAGTAAAGTAGGCGTGGCATTCCGCGTTTCGATGGAAAAATCGAACAAAAAAATCATAACATTGTAGGAGTTTACTCAATGTTTTGTTTTTAGAAAAACACCTTTAAAAAGTGGGCGTAGTCAGATAAGGTGTTTGAGTGAATTATAGAAAATTTTAAGGCCATTACTTTGCTTAAATAATTTTTTCTCATTTTCTAGTAAAAATTTTGAAAAAAAAGTTTTATAAAAGTGGGCCTGGCAATTCCAAAATTTGGTACGCCATTATTTTGCACTTGTCTTATAACCTAGAAATATTAATTTTTAGCCCAATCGCCGAACAAATATCCGAGAAACAGCTGATTTTCAATATTACCGTTATTCGAATTTTTCGTAAAAAATATGGTATCCCACCTCATAGCATATGCCCAAACTAACGCACACATCAAATTTTATCGAAATCGTTAGAGCCGTTTTCGAGAAAATGCATTTTAAATGAAATCGGCCCTAAGTAAACTACCCTTAACTTTGAGATTAGAATGAAAATTCAATTCCTCTAGGGAATATCCCACAGACCCTATATATGAAGTTTGAAGTAAATCCGTCCAGCCGTTTAGGCTGTAGTCGAATATACAGACAGACAGACAGACAGACGGAAATGCCGGACCTACTTTTTTGGACTTCTCCATCATAGTAATGTCAAGTTTGATTAAAATCTCGAGTTCGATTTTTTTCACGATTGCAATACTTGCCCGATAGGTAGGTGCAAGTAAAAAACATGAAAGATGAATCCACTGTAGGGCGATACTATTAAGAAGTAGGTGTGTGCAAAAAATAATTATACTGTATTTAGTATTCGATACATGAAATGACTATCAGTACCAAATAATACTGAAAATAAGTGTTCGCTACTGATTCTCATTTATTCATCCATACATATAGGCTTATAGAAATGCATCTTATTAGAGGAACAGAACAGTTGGTACTAAGAATATAAAAGAAACAAACTGCTAGCTCAGGCAAGTCTCTTTTTCTGCATTCCCACTTGACCCTGCGCAATAAGTATACAGAAAACCAATAGAACTGTTCGCACGAGTCGTCGGTATGGTATTTTAACGAGCGTAGGATGCCATTAGGGGCACTGTTATACATGTATAACCAGGAACACACTAGCCTCCAAATGGTGGTGCATCATTTGAAATTTAGTCTTCCAAAGACAAGGCGAGTTAGTAGTAAATTAGAACAACGATTTTAGAATAGGATAATCAGTCGCATATTCCGTCGTATGGGCAAAATACAGATCCTGTGAGTACAACGACGTTTTTAACAAGACGAGCGGGACCACTTTAAAGCTAGTTTGGCACTGACCTTAAACGAGCGTGGTGACACCAAGATTTCATTCTCCTGCAGGATGATCCTTTAAAAGTAGATAAGGATAACAAAGATAAATGAGAATAATCTACAGTCTAACAAATCAGCATTGACTTGGTTCGATTTATTACCAACAAGACATCTTGAAGGGTAACAGTTGTTCACTAAGTGGATCATATATTATTCAAGCAAAGATCGAGACGCCAGAACGTAACATTAGTTCCGCAAGTTGCATAGAAGATTCACCAATAAAAAGTAGCTTTGTTACTTTTTGGATTTTGAAATTAACCCAAATGAAGAAAGATTTTCCACTAATGACAGGGGAGGGGACAAGGTTGAATGTCTTAGCCATCGTTTATAGGGAACAAATTGCTTTCATAAAATCATAACAACTGATCAATTCTTGTCGCATAAGTTAAGACACGAAACAAAACAGCAGTTCATGCAATGTACATAACTCAGAGTCAACATTTCATGTCGATTTACTTTGTCGTTGGTATTCGTGCAAATTGATCAGGTCGTAACTTATTTCGTCCAGGTCGTCCAGCGTTTATTTCACTGACTTTGAAAACAAAAAAAAAGAACAAATACCAAACTTAAGACTCGAAAAAAAAACTTTTTAAAAACAACGAAGTGGACTTCATATCTTCATATTTGTTCTACAATCCTCTATCGCCATAAGAAAATAATAACCCAATAGTAAAACTGGTTAGCAATCCAGATAGCCACAAACGTAAATTTATCAATGTCCACGGCAAATAAAAAGAAAGAATTGTTCGTTTTCTGTCATAAATAATATTTCATAATATATAATTTTTTTTAATTGTTTTTGATTCATTTTTTGTGTAAAATTTAAAAATACAATAAATAATTTCATATATTCATATACATATAATATATGTGTTGTTACAATTTCGCTTCTTATCTCTTTCTCTCTTTTTCCCATAAAATAATTATTTTAGCCCTACATTCGTCTTTTCGACTTTATAATTTTTTTTCTTATTAAAAAGTTTTTAATTCTTTTTGTTTATTAATTTTTATTTTATAATTTTTTTTTCGAAATGCAGAATAATGGTCTAAGCGCTGTTTATATAGTTTTATATAGGTTATTGATTTAAGAGAAAGAAAAAGAAAAATTGTACTTACTAAGAAATAGATTTGTAAATACGTACAAGTTATCAACAATTATTCGCAACAAATGCGCTCTCTATTTAATGTTTATATTTCTTTCACTTATAGTTTAAATATTGATTTCATTTTTTATTGTTTACATAGATTTGGTAAATGATTTTGCTGATATTGATATTATATTTCTTAAAATAGAAATGCAGCAGTTTTTCAAAGAAGAGAAAATTATAAATTGTTGATGTGTGTCATTGTTGTTATTACATTTTATTTTACTTTAACAGTTCTCGTTGTCTTTTCTTTTGCTGGTTTTTGATAGAAATGCATTATATTTGTTGGTATTGGAAGAAATATAAGACTTAAGTTTATAAACATTCGCCCTCAAGAATTCACAGAACAGTTATTATTGGCTTTAGGAAGCGATTTATATTATGTATATATGTATTTTTTATGATTGCATTTACGTAAGCATTTACAGGCTTTATATCTTAAAGTTCGGAGCAAAACTTAAAAAAAAAATCACTCGTAAAGCTTAAATATTGAATTCTTGAACGCGCTAAGGGTACTTTCACCATCCAATGATTTTCATTAAAATAAACTAATTGATAGAAGTGTTTGTATATAGAGAGGAAAAAAAAACGAAATAATAAAGTACATCAAATAAATCTACGAAACACAACTACTTACTAATCGATATGAATATATTTAAAACTAATGAATAATATTACAAATTAAAAAAAAGAATTTTACAAAATTCAGACCTTAGGTGTAGCGGATTTGATTTACTTTTAAGATTTTAACACCTACCTATTGTGTGCTAACGCTTTAACAAATCTTGTCTTAGAGTTCTCTGGTATTTCATTTTGCAAATGCATACGCTGAGCAAGCAATTGACATTTTATTTCCATTTCGCTAAAAATGCTACTTAAAGTCTCTATAAGAGACTCTGTGATCACTACCTTCGAAACAGAAGCAAAAGGGCCTTATAATAAATTTAATGTACGTTGACATAACATTCAAGAGCGGTTTGTAACATATGCGAAAGTTTATAATACCTTATCAGTTAGAACCGTTCTGGTATGTAGTTATACTAATCTAGTGGGACCATAAGATTTAAACCTAAATCATAATTTTTACTTTCTTTAAAATTGCAGGCGACTGAAATTCCTTTAGCGAAAGCACAGTATTTGCCAAAAAGACCTAGAAACACTGTTAAATTTAATACAAATGTAGACTAATGCAAGTCTTCTGCAAGTAAGATCTTCGACACTTTTCGAAAAAAGGTACTTACATGCAAGCCTATTATAGCCAACAAGTGCAGGTAAAGTTTTACAAGCCTACAAACTTCATTAGAAGGAACCAAATGGTCCGCTTGTTCATTTTATATGTCATCTACAGCTTTGAATAGTAAATTTAAAGGAAACCAAATTGAAACAATTCGCGATTTTACCAAATAAAGGTTTTCTCAGTTGCATACATAATGTTTTGATCAACATTATTAATTAGTTTATTAAAAAAAAACATATATACATCACATGATGTATGGTATATTGTAGAAAATATAAAACTCGAAATATTTGGTCTAAACAACATTTTTAGATTTCCTGTCAAATTGTCAAGTTATGAAAAAAGTAGGAGTGGCAGTGGACGGATTTAAAAAAATGTTATACTTGTACTGCTTCTTCTTTTCAAAACATCATCCTAGATCAAATTTGTAGGTCCAAAAAAGACGACAGGGGGATGGACATGGCTTAGTTGGTTACGTTATTGATAAGGAATACTAATATTTTGTCTATGCTTTATAGTTGCTATCTCCATTATTTCTCTATGTTACAAACGTTCCTTAGGATAGGAAAAAAAAAGTCTAAGACCAATGTCCAATTCAAGGCTTTGTCTGATTTATTATGTCTTTGTTGGTAATGATACCCTTAAAAGAAAGGTTCTTAAAAAAGATCTAATTTTATGCAAATTACCGAATGAAAACGATGCTGGTATTAGCCATTAGAGCTCCGAGCATATTACTATTTTTACTTATATTCCACTACACCTGCATACTCTAGAAGTAAGAATAACGAGGGGACTTCACTTCCACATTCTTAAATAATTATAAAATTAGAATAATAAACAAAAACTTTTGCAACATAAAAAACAAGTTATCTAAATTTAGAATAAAAGCGTTTTTTTTTTCGAAGCGAATTTGGTGTACTTTCTAAGGATACAAAAAAATAATATCTCGATACAAAAATTTTATTTATTTAAACAAATAAAAAAATTAAAATAGAGCAATAATTAAGGGGAAATCAGGAAATTTAATTAAATTAAATTATTATTAATCTGTATTTTAGTTTATATGTATATAGTGAAGAGAATTGTGGAGGCATTCATCTGTAATCAAAACACTCTCCAAGAGTCCAGTAATGGTCAAGTATGTCCTCACTAGTGAATCTTACGTCGGGATCGGATTGAAGCATATTGGCAATCAAGTCGCGGACTCCTTCACCAATATCTGACCAATACGGTTCGGGGAATTCATAAACACCTGAGATGATTGCATCAAAAAGAGGCTCCTGCTGGTTGTCAGGTGACACGAATGGTGGAAAACCACACAACAGAATGTAAAGTATAATGCCAGCTGCCCAGACATCGATCTGTTTGTGATGAAAGTGAAGCGGGTTTTTGCAAAAGATGAGAGTAAAGTTAAATATGTATGACTTACCTTTAATCCGTAGCCGGTTTCCATAAGAATCTCTGGTGCCACATATGTGGGTGTACCACAGACGGCGAACAGAGGTTCTGTTACTTCACAGGCTAAACCAAAGTCAGCTAGTTTAAGCTCGACAACGTTGCCTTTGTCATCCAGTTCAACCTGAAAAGGGATAATAAATATTTAAAGGCGAAGGTGTAGTTTCTAATGTACATTTAATAAAAAGATAACAAGCCAAAACGTTGTCCAAATAAGCCTTGGTGGCCTTAGTGGACCCCTATCTTGTCTAGAGCAATACATAATATTAGTACAGGCTTCGTTTATTTCTGATCTGTCTTAAATAACTTTTGTTGCACATCCTGATTCAAAACTAGATAAAGAGGTTGCATCGCAATTCATAGTTAGCATTGATCGATTTACAACTTCTAGCACGTTGGCAAAAATGTATTATTTTTAAAAGATTTCTTAGAACTGTTATTTTATGCAAAATCCTAACAAACAATCTCCTAAGTAATCAGAGGGAAGAACTTATTTCCGGAAGTTATTATCAGGCAGAATGATACCATTTCAATTTCGAATAATAATTCATTTTAGCATGAACTTTAGGGACCAAAAATGAATTGATTCTTTTTGCTCTGAAAACATGTAAACTCTTGAGAATCTCTATTTGGGATTTGAAAGATTAACTTCGTAAAACAACACAATCGATTAAGATTCATAATTATAATACATAGAAATAAAACTTACCAGCAGATTCTCTGGTTTGATGTCCCTGTGTACTATGCTCATGGAATGTAAATAAGCCATTGCCGCGGCCAAATGCTTAATCATAACTCTCGACTGATCCTCTGAGAACCGTGTTACCCGTGTAATTGCATCAAAGAGATCACCGCCTATATAAACGAAACAAAAATCCATTTCAATTGTACTTAATCTCATCGAATCCCTTTCCCCTGTCAATTAATGAATTCCCATTTAACTTACCGCTAACATACTCCAGCACCAAGTACATGTTGCTCGGTTGATCAACGTCCAATATCAATGAGATTATATGCGGGTGATTCAACTTCTTCATGACTCTCACCTCGGCATCGATGTAGTGCTCCTTTCCCTTGCACTTGCTCTTATCAATAACCTTAAGGGCATATGTCTTAGCCGATTGTCGGTCTTTGACTTTCAGTACAATCGCAAAGTTACCATCGCCGATTATATTGCCCAGAGCGTAACGTTCTCGGATTTCTGTGGGGAGATCTTGTGCTTCAATGCCACTATCGTTGAGTGTCTCTTCGATGCAGTCATATGTGGCATTGTGAATATTTTTACTTTTGACTGGCATCTTTGGCTTAGGACCCTTGCACGCCGCTCCATTCCGAAGGGCCTTACGTGTTTGATTTATGGCTTTATTTTCGTCGGCCTCCAATTTGAAGTCATCTTGGCTAACACGTTCTGTTCCGTAGGCAAAGAACACTTCTTCTTGTCCAAAGAAGTCAGCCAACTGGAGAACAGGAGTGCCAGACACGGTGAAAACTTTTCGGACACAGCCAGTGTCTAGTTTTACAACTTGTGTGATGGCGGTCAGAACGTGATCGTAACTGGGACTATTGCGTTTGTTCAGCAAGAGTCTCATTATCTATAACAATAAGAAAAAAAATTCAAATTTGATCCTTTTATATATAGCTTTATACCATACTTTTCGGGGCTTCGTTCCATTGCGAATAAGGGTAACAATACGTGGATGGACCACCATATCACGTTCGCTGACTTTTAGGACAGGACTACCATTCGTACCATTTTTCAGTGGTGACGACGGCCGATACACTTTCGATAGGCGATTGTTCGTTTTATTTTGAACATTATTGCCACTGTTTTGGGAATTATATTCGACCTTTTTAAAATTTTCATTATTGCAGGAACACACATAACTTTGGCCATCTTCAAGTTCGTCAAGGTTAGAAATCTGCAAGACAAGAAAAATTTATGAATCGAAATGTTATAGTAACTTTTCCAATGCAAAATATTCGGGGTAACTTTTATTTGAGGGCAACATTCAACAAAATTAACCATTTTGGAGTTCCATTTACCTATTACTAGGTAAACAAAGATTGAGTCCTTTTATCACTATTCCTCATCAGTAATATTTTCGCACAACCCTTATGGAAAAAAATTGTGGTATACAATACTTTCTTACGAACCGAAAACTAGATCCCAATACTGTCCTACGCGTGTAGTACGTGAAAGATCATCGCTACTGTTATTCGTTTGCTGTTCGCAACAAGTTCTAGACGAAGACCACGAAAAAAGGTAAATGTGAACGTAAAACTCTCTTTGAGCAAGAAGCTACACAAAACGTTTTTTTCCTTAATTATCTTAATTAATAAAGTGGCCTTTTCCATACCGACAGAAAATTAAAAACAGAATAATAAAGATTTTCACTTACTTTCTTTCCACCCAATGTATAAATAGTTCGTACTGCTCCAGGAATTTTGACATTGTCTTCTAAAAGTCTTGTTAAGTCTTCTGCTAGGCTTTCAAATGATCTGCAATCAAAATAAATAAAGTCTATAGTGCCACTTTAGAATACATTTTTAATTTTTTTTACCTGTATCGTTCATTTGACACTGGAATGGTTATGCCAGGATAAAAACGGTCGCCATTACGATAGAATTTTATCCGTCGTGCTTTTCTAGTCGGTGTACGACTGCTAGAGATACGTTTCTTAACTCCTGTCACACTAGAGATAGTGCTATTCGCTGTACTACCACCACTTGAGGTACCATTACTCTTGTTACTTGCAATACCTGAACTGTTTAAATCTAAATCTTGGAGCTCCTTTTCAATTTCTGAATTGGAGCTGGCCGGACTGTTACTGCGACTAAGGGATGTGATACTGGAATTGTTATTTTGCTGTTGTTGCTGCTGTATTATAGAGGTGTTGTGGAGGTGATTACTGCTGCTGACTTCCATTCTGCAAAAGAAACATAAAACAAAAATAACCGATAATAATGATGAATTTACTAATTAGTATAACTTAAACATATTTTAACAAGTGGTAAAACGTTCTACTTTCTCATCGCCAGGGGAAAAGTGTAAAGAAAGTGATGATTTTCAATTTCATGCGATCTTCTCAACGAAACTAAAATTTCTCTAGAATGCCAAAACATTTAAAACATAAATCATCCGACTTTGTAATCAATTAAGAATTGTTTCTATCGCAAACTATGAAAGATTTACTGCATTTTAAAATCTTCATTTCAACGAATGATTTAATCATAAGCCATCATCTGGACCCACCACTTGCGGGGAGCGACTATAATTGTATTAATGAATCTTGGGATTTTCCCCACAACAATTCAGCAGATGGTTGTATCTAGCGAACGTAGGTAGCCGGCAATGACTTCCCTCAGTTGGTGGTTCCCACTGGAGCGCATCGTCCACGCGCAAGTGGCAAACAGAATTAAGACGATGATAAAGCATAAAACGCTAAAAATGAAAATATTATTTACGTACATATCTAGTTCTCTCGACCCTCACTCGGGGCCAATATCATGAAGTAATTACTTTTTCACTAAGTATCGTATATTCCTAGAATCACAGTTGGGCTTATTAATTCCAGTTGCTGGAGCATGCCACATAGGGCAATTACGACACTGAGAGTTTAAATTTCGTCGATTTCACATTTGAAACTACACCACGACCGCCAGAGCTAAACCACGATGAGGTGATTTAGTGTTAGATAAAATCAAGTTTCCAGCAGATGAGATAGCTGGGAGAGTAGGTCACGTAACGCAGCCAATAGCACAAAGCCAGTGGCAAATAGTTGGGGATCATGACTCATGAAATTATTTAATTTTTTTCTTTCTTTCTTTTTATTTTATAAAAGCCGTTGATCTTCTAGAAACACAAAAAATATAATTAACAAAAAATGGAGAATACGACTGTGATATTTGATAGCGGTAATGTAATCAGCGCGGGGTAGGGTCTTGTTGTTTGCCAAATGAATGTTGTGGTGATGGGTGCGCAATTTACGGCACTGGATTTTGTCGTACAATGACAGGAACTCGCAATCAATTGAAAGCAAATATGTATAATAAAACAATCATAAGCAACGTAAAAAGTTTAAATACAATTGCCAGACTTAGACTTGATGCGATACTTTGTTCTCGTGCGTAACACTAAGGTAAATTATGATTTTTTATGTATTCTGATTTATTGCATTAATTATACATCATATGCTAGTAGTTGTACATCCGGCGGAAATACATTAAATTTCGTCAATTGGTACTCATATTTCACATAATATCTAAACTAATAATAATATTTCGCCCGACAGGTCTATGAGACATAGACCCATTCGTGTTATATTCTTTACACAAAGGGAATGGCCCCAATGTTTAACGCCGTATTGGAAGGACAATTTGTTATTTTGAGAAGCTTTGTCAAGAATTTACTCTCGAATGTTTGTCAGACACTCACGACAAGTGGGGCTGTGAAAGAAACTTTAGGTGTTGTCTACGGATTGAAACTGGAACCCCTTGCTCCGTAGTTCAACGCAACTTGGGCCCACAATATTTAAACTACTGGTAATCAAAGCCGCAAAGCAGAGGAAAGTACTGATGAAAACATGAAAACAACTGAACAACCCATGATGACACAAACATGTTTTGAGGCTGTTCGACTTTACCACAAATTTATGTAAAATTTTGAACTGAATACTGAGAAACAAAATACTTGCCAGAACCAACAAACTTTTTTCTAACCTTTGTTGCATGGAGTAAAATCGAAAATGTGTATTATGTTGTGCTAAATGGTGTGCCGCATTAGGTTGATTGGTTTGATTGGTTTTAAAAGATTGACATCTATTTCAGTAATAGAAACTATACTATAAATCCCATCTTTAGTGATGCTAGCGCCGGGTTGGTAAATGCCTTTACAGTTACTATTGTGAAATGAATGATGAAGCCAAAAATCGAATTTAATCACTTTCATGTGGGCCATCTTGTGGTACGACTACAACAGTGGATGCTAGGTCGAAGCAATACAGAGTGCACCTCTTAGCAACTGTGTTTTCAATCATTGCAATGATATGCATACGTACATAACATTGAATTGGGAGATATGCCCATGCACATCTATCTTTTTTTTTTGTTAAGTCCTGTGGGTCCTAGGGCCTCGACAATGTCTACGCCCCATTGTGCGGTTTCTGCAAATGTGTCTCAGTTCTTCCCAACTCTTTCCCAGTTGACTTGCTTTCTTCTCAACTGTTCTGCGCCATGTACTCCTAAGACCGCCGCGTATCCTGCCATCCTAAGTAAGCGGGTTCCATTGCATCGCGTGGTTAGCTTTGGACCTGTCACCCTTTCGGAGAGTATGTCCAATCCACTGCCACTTTCTTCGTCGTATTGTTGTGCCTCTGGTTCATGGCCCGTTCTCTGATAGGAAATCCTTAAGATATAACGTAGGTACCTATTGACAACGTTTGCAGCTTCCTCGTGATAGTGGCGACCACCCTCACCTACCACATCCATATAGCAGCACGGATTCAACATTGGAACGGAACGGTCGTAGCTTGGAGGTTAAGCGAATCGTATTGCTACGCCAAACTGTGGATAGCATCCCAAACGCAGATTTTGTTTGCCTATTCGTCTGGCTACATTCAGTTCGGTTACGCAATCGGTTGAGACAATACTCCCAAGGTATTGGAAACTCTCAACTCTCTCTACCGTTTGTCCAGCAATGCATACATGAGCTGAAGAGCTCGGTCCTAGGCTGATCATTTTTGTTTCTGCCGAGTTAACAGCGGGTGACAGCAGGCATACATTGCTGGCATAGTCGAGGTGTTTGAGTTCAGATGTAAGAGTCCATCGAATTCCTCTGTTTGCTGTTGAATGGTGCCATCATCTGTGCAATACGTGTGGACCCATTATATGTAGCCTTGACAATTGCTATTAACTTATCAGGAATGCCTCTCCTGCGCAAGGCACGCCAAATAAATTCCCGATTGACGATATCAAACGCCTTTTCAAAATCGATGAACAACATGTGAAGTGCCAATCGATTCCACACATTGCTCGATAATGATCCGCAGGGTGTTGATGTGGTCGACACAGGAGGATCTAGAGCGGAAACCTGCTTGTTCGGCGTCGAGTGTGTCTTCAAGGTGTACTTTGATTCGCTCCAGGATGATTCTAGCAATTATCTTGGCCACAGCAGGCAGCACGCAGATACCGCTCCAGTTTTCGCACTGCATTAGATTGCCGTTTTTATGGAGCTTGACGATCATTCCTTTCTACCACTCATCCGGAAAGCTCTCGGCTTCCCATGTTCTGCACATCTACCTGGTTCTACATGATAATTAATATTGCTTACCTATCTAAGCAATGATTGTAGTAAAATGTAAATTATCTCCCTAACCATAATCACGTGCCACACCACTTTTAGATACTTAAATATTGAATTATATGAGATTGTTCCTTGTGAGCAAAGTATTACAAAATCTCACTTAAAAAATCTCAATACATGTCATATTTATGTGTCACATTGGTAACCGATGAGAGAATTAAAATTTACCTACTATTGAACTTGACCGTCACGTTTGGCAAACTCGCTACAATATACTCTCCAAATCGTGTATGTAATTAATTTTATAATAATCTCCAAATGATTACAATGTGAGTTTTTCCAATTTTTAAACTTTATGTCAATCACCATAGGATAAAACGATATCTGCTCTACTGTCATGTAATTTGGTATTCATTACCTTTAACTGACTCATACGTGAATATCATTCACAATTAAGTAATAATCTGATTCATTTATCAGCACTATTATGCTTTCTCTTCTGAGAAACAGACAATATGAGTTGTAATCAAGGCGAGTTAAGAAAGTTTCGTCTCTCCACTCGAGCGGAGACCTTGTCAATCGTTATTGATCGAATGACCGTCAATCAACGCCGTTTGCGGTTAGTTATGGATACTATTGTGAATCTATACTTCACAAGAGGTAAAAATAACAAATTGAATTCCGCTCGACTTGACAGAAATATAACTGACTATTCTCAGTAGCTAGAAAAAAAAATCACGTTCCAATTGATTGAAGTAGGTGCAATCATCGGTGACAGATGTAAAACTATTATCTTTCCCATATTATTCTAAACTTCAAGTTATTTTTATACACCATCAGCAAAACAATATATGGATGTATAGGCAACAAATAAAAAATGTAATGAGAAATCGGATTTTAAAATCTTTTCAAACGAAATCCCTTCTTATATAATTTATGGTCAAACATGTGTAGACATTTCCGCTAACAGTAAACAATTGTAAAATTAGAAAAACTTTAAATTTTGTTTAGGCAATCAAGTTTTGACAGTTCACTCCGATATTTCATTCAGAACACACTGATGAAATCCTTTTAAAGTTTGGAAGGTGATGACGGAAATATGGCGCCAGTTTCAACTGAAATGGTTAAAAGAATTTTTTTATTTTGAGAAGCGACCTGTTCGGAATTACGAAATCTGCAAACAATGTAGTGGATAATTGTGATTGTTGAATTCTAAATATTAACTGCAGCTATTCTTTTAACTTGAACTAAAGATGGATTGCTAAATGGTACCTACAGCTGTGGACAAAAGTGTAGGAACGACTATATGACTATTTCATGTTGTGCTCCATTAAACCGACTTAAGAGGATAAGTAGCGGTTTCTTTTGACGTTTACATAGCGTTTGATACGGAAATGTAATGTTTATTCATACATAAGACATAAGTTTAAGAACGCTTTGAATTTCTGCAAACTAGAATACCTACCTCATTTTTTTTTTCAAAAGTGCTGGTAAAATTGCGACTCCAACTACGCCAGGTGTTTCTGGAGCTATGAAAGAAAAATATGACCTATAGCGAACTATACAGTGGTATGTAATCCTGTTGACTATTATACGATATATAGGCACCATGAAAACTTTCTAAACTTTGGTACGCCTCTTAAAACTAAGGTGGCAATGGATGGTGGAAGGATTGTACGAAAGTGTTTGCTGGAATCCTTCGTGAAATTAACGGAATAAATGTGTCCTTCAAAACAGTCATAAGGCGTTCGACTGAATTTGGGTTCCGATAGACGTGGTTCACGAAAGAAACAAATAATAACCTTCTAACAAAGGAAGAGCTCCCGCTTTATAGACGGAAAATCAATGATACTACTCTCGAACGATGAAAAGTCAGGGGTTTTGGTTTAAGTATATTATACCCGTAACAAAGTATACTGACGGATCAATAAATGTTTGGGAATATTCTTCTTGGAACTGCATTGGTCCAATTTATAGGATGGTGGAGTACTACAAAAGAAAAATATGTCGATATCTTGAAAAAAGTTATGCCACCGTGGCCAGAAAAAAAATTTGTTAATCGAATGGAAACTTCAACACGATAACGACCCTAAGCACACAACCAAGCTCAAGACTTGTCATCTTCCAGTGCAATCTAAACCCAATAGAACCTCTTTGGGGTGATGTAAAAAAGACGCGACAACTCAAATCATAACTAATTTTAATTATTTATTGAAGAAGAAAGTGGGGCTAAGCAGCGATATTAAACAGTTATGCTTAAAATATGTTTCCTGACCAGATATTAACTGGTTAACTCTATAATGCAATTTATTATACAAGTTTTTATGACGGTCTATCATTCTTGGTTATGACCCAATAAGATTCAGATCCTTTCGTTGTTTTTTTTTCCATTTTTTTCCCTTCGTTTTGCTTTATTTAAGATGGCAAATTGCTGTTAGAATTCCGTCTACTTAAAGAGTTCCTCCACGATGCATACAAGTTAAAAGATTCGTTAAAAAATCACGGCACCCAAAATAAGGACCAAATCTAACGACTATTATCAGCCCAATTTACACTTTGATGTAAGACTTGACTCACAGGGTATCCAATTACAAACAAACAATTTCAGAACGCAATTGTTGCGCAACAAGGCATGAAAAGGTGTATTAATGTCTACCTGTGATAGGAGAAGACAGCATAGTCATAGTTTTGTGTTTCAATTTTGGTTTTAGGTCCCTCCATTCATAATCAAAATGACGACAAAGAATTCTAACAATTCTTTACACACCCTCAATGGCCCATTATATTAAACAAAAACAGAATCCACTTCATGAAAAGCCTGTGGTCATTCCATTTTCTACAGCACCCTTGTCAACTACTTCACTTCTTGTCATGAATGCCCCCGCAACTTATTTAAAGCGAAAAAGAGTCTAGATTTTAATCGAAACTCTAAGAGCATTTTATGTGTTGCATCTACCTCGGCTGACCCCTGCATTTTGGGGTCTTCTCCGATGTGGGCTGTAATAGCAAACCCTACTTATTCTGACCTCTTTTTATTACCTCGGGTATCTACCTACATGGAAAACTACTTCGAAGTAGGTTCATTCTACATAAATTCACAGATTGGGCTTTTCGTTGTTTGTTCTCTGTTGTGGTGCTTAGAGTTTATGACCTAACAACGCCAGGTGAATAACTTATTTCTCATTTCGATGACATAAAAAAAATAACGAAATGTCCCCTAACATAAAAAGTAAGGCAAATTAGGTCTGTCAAATGTCATTTCCTTTTATAGCGACCCCACACAGAGGCACTACGTAATAGCTTCCAAATTTGATTTCTCGTTTAAAATTCCCAATATGTATATACAACTCTTTCATTTTACGTCCTACATCCCTTTAATTACTTTTATTTTCTTGCTTATAACCTCGCCCAACGTTAATAACCTCGGGTTCTGACCAAAAGGACACTCCCACATGCATGGTCTTTAGCATTTTCACCCCACTAGGGAGGGTTGGTTGAAGTAATTTTTCAAAAGTCGCAACTTGATATGTTCAAACAAGGAAAAGGAGAGAAATTTCCAAGGATACACTGCAAATGTAAAAAAAAATAAAAATAATATCCAGTTGGGATTTGAAATAGTCATGCGAATTACTACCGACGACGAACCGAAGAGAGTCGATTTAAGGGATTGGCTACCCTTAGTAACCCAATTTTGGATTTCCTATTAAACAAATCCAGAAACTCACTTTCAGTTAAATAGTCGCCAGGCACAAATTACATAGCAATTTTGTTTATTACACATAAACACGATTTTGTTTGTTTACGTAACAATGTTTCTGTTTCCTATACCCATTCCCTTCGCCTTTTCTATTTGGGTCATGAATTTGATTGTTTTTTTTTCTTGTAGTTTATAAATAAAAAGCACGACTAGAGGAAAAAAAAGAACAAAATTTGCGATTCTAATGGGATTTTTTTTAACGGTGTATGGCTGATCCAGATGATGGAAAGCGAAATGGAAAATGATTCAGTGGACTTGTTTGGCAACAAAACCTGCGAGCCCGCGCGGCACTACCTATAAAATGTAATGAAGTCGTTTTTCATCGATTTAGATTGAACTTTCTCTTTCTTTCGATATGGTGGAGGGGGACAAAGCGGGACGCGGCGTTAATAACTCATAAATAATTCCGTTATTAGTATGTACTTTTTTCATGGTGCTTTTAATAAGATTTTCATTTCAAAAGGCTAACGCGTGACTTACTATGTGTATGTACAATGTACGTTCATAGCGAAACGATTATTACGGACTTTTGGACATTTAATACTTTTGTTCCGGGCCAGTGAAACTGATATGGTCTGGGGTTTATTTGGTTTCATTTTACTGGCTTACAAGACGACACCACATAATAATCGAAAGAAAAACAATCGTAGCCGAAGTATCTCATAAACGGCTCATTTGATTTTAATGGAAATCACGCCGATGTTCCCGCGAATTTCATGGACTTTTGTTGGAAATTTCCTACAACGGTTTTTCAAAGGAAATGTTTCCACACTCTGCATTTATTTTCTCGTATCGAATTAAATAATAAAACGTCATGATCAACGAACGATTGAATTTAAATTGTTATTTGTTTACTGAGAGTAGGAAATTATTATCTGTGGAATATTCCACTGTTATTACAATGGAAGAGGTTGGGCGCCCTGATTCAGTAGA
This sequence comes from Xylota segnis, assembly GCA_963583995.1. Lineage (NCBI taxonomy): Eukaryota > Metazoa > Arthropoda > Insecta > Diptera > Syrphidae > Xylota > Xylota segnis. The sequence continues at coordinate 81,554,717 of OY757237.1, forward strand.
ACTGTGAAGGTTCGAGGTTCGAGGTTCGAGGGAGCATTAGACAAAAACGTCTTTGGGAATAACTGCCATGAAAAAACTTCTGTAATAAAAATTTGTTCTTTAAACAGTTAGTGCAACGTAAAGATCACCGACTTATCCAAAAAAAATAGAAAAGAGCAAGAAAAGTGTGCGATCAAAGATAAAAAGATGATCGCACAATAAGTACGAAGTATGTGTCAAGCCAACAAGACCCACACGAAGGGATAAAGAAGGAGGAAACTTCGTCGTAAAGTCACAGTCGATGCAGTTTGTAGACTGTATAACTGCAACGAAGATCAATATTCTCCTGTCAGCACAATAAACCATTCAATCTAACTTCTGCTTACGCCTCCCAAAACGGTGAGGATTTCAATATTCAAGTTTGGTCCAACAAGGCTACTAGAACTGACGGCCCATGAGCCGAACAAAGGACGTTCGAAATGACTTGGTAGACATTTGATCAGATGAGTGTAGGTATTCCAAATTCTGTAGATCGTGGATCCAAACCTAAGAATTCCAACTCGATACCCACAACCTTTACATCGATTAATAGCGCCAAGTCTAGTTTTACCACCCCATTGCTAAGCTCTCTTTTACACCCACGATCTTTGAATGTATTTTATATGAAGTGTAAGTTTTTTATTTCCACCAGTCAATATGGGTTTCTGACAGGTAGGTTCATCGCCACAAACCTCGTCCAATTTGTTACCATTTTCATCATTAGAAAATTAAAGGTTCTTTTTGTAGGCACCTCTGGTGTCCATTACCGATCTTGATAAACGCTCCCACGTTTCCCCTTAATCCATTTCTTCTTCCCAAAACATCGATATGTTTTCGATCTGGTACTTTAGAGAAAAATTAAGAGCTCAACATCGCCAAATGTCAATCTTTTATCTTCTCCACGCCCAACATATACACATAACGCCCAACATTTTGTGCAACAGGGCACTCAATTTTCGTTTATCACTTGATTTTGTGAAACGATCGTCCATAGAATTATCCAACCGTTACGTAACTAAATCACTCTACACTGCCTTCGTTCGTCCTCCCCGTTTTAGCAAATTCATGTGTCCAGGATTAAGAACATTAAACGTCGTTTTCTTCGTTTTGCCCTTCGAGGTCTCCCTGGAATCATTAACTTAACATCGCGCAAAAACGCAGTCGACGCTTTATTCATCAGTTTAACTGATTTAACATAATAACATAATAACTCCTAGCGTAAAAAGCCTTTGGTCTCCACCATAAAATATCAAGTACTGCATATTTGAAATGTTCTGATGACAGTAGGTACCTTACATATCATGCAAAAATGTCGTTATGATTTCTTTCTAAAGTGTGCACGGGTTAATCCTTGGAAAATCCTTACAGACCACAAACCGTCCAAAATAGTCATATACTGAAAAAAAAGAATAGACGGAGCAGTTGAGAAGGCGCCACATGATAAACTCTATCACGCATTGTCCTGACGGAAACTATTATGACTTTTTTATTCCTAGTATTTTGAAAGCTTGCATGTTTAATTTTACTTACAGTCATGCATTTTTCAAATGAAAATTATATTTATAGACCCTATTTAACCAAAGTGGTATTTCTATTTCTTAGGTTAAAGGTGAAACAACAAAAAAACAAAATGATATCCCTTTTCCCTTTGAAATTCTTTTAAGTACACAAAACCATTTATGCAAGTCAAATTCCTTTCATTCACGACATGAAAATTCGATGGGGGCTAAAAGTAGCCATCACGAAAGTGTTGCAATGACGTCAATCTATTACAACCCTATGAAATGAATTGCAAACAAATCCTGGCAGTGACAAAAAGGAGTAAATCGACTTCACCATTAACTTCCTTTACAACAGTACAATAGAAGCACACATCCTCTTTCCCAAAATAATTCCTAAAAGTAAAAAAAAAAAACACCAGTGCAATTTTCTTTGGGGATTCAAAAACATGCCCAAGGATGCCTCAAGTCTGCATTGTTCATCTCTTTCGCCTGTGATGTATGAGTATACGTGATGCACTTCAAAGCATGCAAAACACTGTTGGCACACATAGTATCTCTAATGAAAATCGCATCCTGCCTACACACACACACACACACAAACCATGTCGCCCTCACAGACTGTACATTCTTTTTGTTTGGCCACTGCGCGCTGACAAAAAGAATCCACTTACCAAGTGACATTGCGACAAGCAGCTCCTTGAACATGTCCTTCATCAAAAACACCAAGAAAAAAAAGAAACCAAATGAAACCAGAAAGTCATCCAGTACATGAATATTGCTGAATTGGTTAAATTTACATTGCGATATACAATACAAGTTCATTGTCGTCGTCATTCACACAACGCTTAACTTTGTACACATACCATTAAAAGTCCGTAATCTCCCTGACGTATCTGATGGATACACCCGAACAGTAATGCAACTTTGAGTTTTATTTGCGATTATTCATCTCTTACCTACACCAGCAAAGTGAATACTGGAAATGGAAAGAAGTTGATTCAAAAGCCAGAGCATACCGTTCTCAGAAGTGAACTGAATAATTACTATATTTGCGAAGCATAGATACCCGTTGCAGATACATGCTGCACTTCTACTAAGCCAGTCATGTGCAGCAACACAATTTGTATTGAGACACATTTCTTTGTGTTCCGGAAATTTACACTGATGGGTTGAAGAGGAAACATTTTCTGCTCCGCGGAAACCAACTTCATCAGCCTCGTAAGGCTTCAGCACCCTTTCATGGGGCCATTACACGAAACTACCAGCAACCCGAAGTAAACCTTTTACGTTCTTTACGAGTACATAGTAGTTGTTCATCGCGTGTGTAAACTTTCTGTACACTTCTCGTAATTAAATTCGATTATAAGTGGGAAAACTCCTCTCGCTCGTCGGCCAAGGAGTAGATGTACATACATAGGTATATTCAAAAACTTTATTTTTAAATTGGCACAGAAATGTTTTCGCTATCTATCTGCACTTACTTCGTCGTTCGTTCTATTCGTATACTTGACGGAGTGTTACAGACAAAATGTGGAACAGAGCAACCTCTACACTTTGCTGTGTGTACGTCACTGGCGTAAAGAAATGCAAAAAATAATAAAAATAACAGAGTTCAGATTAATTTATTCAATTTAATTCAAGTAAGAGGACAGAGGGATGCAAAACGAAATAGTTGGAAAAGAATGGACGACGACGACGCAGAGGAATAGTACTCGTATCTAGGGAATTCTATTTAAAGATTGGAGTTTGCAGTTCAGTAAAAGGCACACAACTGTGGTCTGGGGCAGTTCCATCTTGGGCACATTGTGGTAATCAGAATAGAGTTTCTTGCCTTAATAGATAACCCCTTATAGATTTGTGGATGTAAATTTCTTTCGCAGAAATACAATGGGATGTACATACACTGCACAAGAGCTGAGCCAACAAGATAAAAGTCTTTTGTTGCTTGGGAACGTTTTCTCTAAAGAAATTCGTATTTTACAGTCTAACGCCAAACGAGAAGAGAATTTGTCTTTGAAATTCTATCTCAACCTCATTTAGTACCTGCTGGAGAAAAAAATTCCTCCGTTGACATGCAAAATGAACAGAGCCTGCATAAGATTGAATACGCAACAATAATAGACGATACTTATAAAGAGGCATATATAACTTGAAGCTTATTAATACAAACATGTTCCATTGATGGAACACTCATTAGTAACCTAAACTACGAACTTGCCCCTAAATTTAATTTTTGCTTAGAGTACATTTGACGCAAATAGTGTTGTAACGATTTATGACCTTCGAGTGACAGCCTTGTGTTTTTAAGCAGCTTTCCGTACTTCACAAGTGAAAATGTTTGGACCTTTAAAGAAGAAAGTCATTCGGTTGGAATAATTAGGGTGTGTAAGACGAATGGAAGTGGGTGCAGTGGCTCAGTGGTGGCTAGTGCGTTGGACTATGGAGCAAGGGGTTCGAGATCGAATCCCAGTCGGGGAACACCTAAAAAGTTTTTCACGGTCCCACCTCTCGCGAGCGTCTGACAAACATCCGAGATTACAGTTGTCCTGACAAAGCTTTTCAAATACAAACTGCCCTTCGGATACGGCATTAAACAGTGGGCCCCTTCAATTCGTGTAAAGAATATAACACGCACAACACGAATGGGCCTGGGTCCCATCGACCAGTAGCGCCAAGTATTTTTTTTTTTTTAAAGCGAATGGAAAGTAACACTCCGGTACAAAGGCTCTTCTAAACCAAACCGCTGAGACTATTGTGTAGTTCACGAACGAGCACATTATTGTGTTGGTCTATGTGAAGGGCATTTTAAAAATGCATGTTTCCGAATCGCACAAGACTGACTTTCCTGAGCAGTGAACTATACTGAACTAAATGAACTAGAAAAACGAACTAGTTCAGCAAACAGATTTGAACTAAGCTGAGCGCTCTCTGAACTGTATTAAAAATCACAAATCTAGCTACAACGTAGTAGAGATAGACCTTAAGAGTGCGAATATTAAAATTCCTGGCGGGTGTGGTACTGCATTAATTAAACTAAATTAGTATACAAATTTGTTTTCTTAGTCTCGGATAGATATAACCAGTTTAAAGTTTTTAAGCACTAACCACCAACAAACACACTTTTCCACAGTGGAACAATAGATTTGCGATGTGGACAATCTCCGTTTTGGCATAGTTTTGCAAATTAAAATTCGAAAACAATTCCGTCGGGTATTCCCAATGAAAACAGTTACATGTTGCAAAACAGACGTATGTATAGTATGTCACACTATTCACTTCAAAAGTTTCTATTGTCTATTGTATTTGCAACTGAACTATATAACACGCAGCGGTAGAATATGAATACAGGGTGATGCAAGCTATTGTTATTTACGAACCAAATTATTATGCTTTACTAAAAAATACTTTCAAATGCAAATGTTTTCTAAAATGGTGTATGCTAATGTTCGCGCGAGCACAATTTTTACTTCAACTGATTAATCGATTTACTTATGAATTCATCGACCGTTAGGAGTGAAAGTATTCATTATGCTCCGTATACATTCTCACGCAAGACATATCGTAATAACTCACGGAAGTACTGTGCCTTGCAAAAAAAAAGTAAAAAGAAACTTGCAGACTATTTATTAGCAATTCTTTTTTAACACACACTCGCTGAGTAGCAACACCAGTCGTACATTTACACTGAGTATTCTAAAACTAGCTAAAGATGCATGAAGGAACAAAGGTTTGAACAAAACATCTAAATAAAATTATTAACAAAGAGTCTTTCAATAGGGAAATAACAATTTTTGTATTTTAATACAAATGCACCTTTTACTTTTTTTGATTTGTCAATCTAGAAACGTCAGTCACGGTCAGTCATTTTTATTTTTATTATGAACAAATGGTCGTAACTTTAAGACAGCTTACCCCAATTTTCGGTCGCAATAATCGTCCCACCAGACAGACAGTGGACGAATTCGAGTCAACATACTCACTATTGAATGTCCACACACACCTGTCGAAATACCGAAAATATTGCAGCTGTAAACATCCCTACAAGATCGAATTAACTCAAGAACCTCTTAATCATTTGAAGCGCCGAAACTTCTCCTGAATTTCATAGAAAAACCATCTTGAGCAACAAATTCACATGCAGTTCAAAAGATTCCATTGCATCCACAAAAAGGATTTCATGTCGGGGGTTTGAGTGAACCGTATTGTTCCGTCGATAGAAATGATCAATGGAGTTCGCTATCGTCTCATTATTGACCAGGATGGCCTTGTGCCTTGTGCCTCTAAGTTCGAGAAAGGATCCGGTCGAATGACCACCTTGCTTATGCGATTTAAGGCTTTTGGATTTCTTTTTATGGGATTACATTGAGTACTTGGTTTATGTTAACAAGCCAACAACCGTAGAGGAGCTCAGGAACAATATCAAACATGGCAAATTGGCTCCAAAGAAATTATTGCTGTGAACATCCTCGTGATGGTCATTTAAACGAAATCGAATTTAATTTTTCTTACTACAAATGGTATACAATACTACAAATTCCACATGGGAATTTGTTTACAAACAAATGTTCAGTTTAGTGTACATACCGATAGGTTGATTTACATTTCCTGTTATAATTATGCTGAACTACTGGAGATATTTTCTAATCTAAAATTTTTTTGAACTTCTGACGACTAAGTCTGTGCCTTAGTTCTGGCAGACAACCTAGACATATATATGTATGTACCTTTTCTATAACTCCCCAAGTTTTTTAACCCGAGATCAGATTTGTCAGAAATATCATATCTGTTAACGAGATAGCTGAACAGTATAGATTCACCATTTGCACCAAAGTACAACATAACTGCGCAATAGGTCCATGGGATCCAGGACCTAGCTTCTCACAACAATTCCTGTTGTGCGTGTTATAGACTTTACACGAATGGAAGAGGCCTAGGCCTACTGTTTAATACCGTGTCCGAAAGACAATTTGTGCTCATGACAGTTGTACTCTCGGATGTTTGTTAGAAGCTGGCGAGATCTGAAAAACTTTTCAATTAATGTAGACCTACTTTCATTATTCTGTAAAATTAAAAAAAGTTACAATACTAGAACCATTCTTACATCTAGAAACAACAGAGAAAACAGCTAAGTGAGAGTAGTATTGTAAGCTTTTTGTTTGTAATAAAGCTTTTTCCCATTACGACAACTCATTTTTCGAATCGGGTTTATGGGCCCTGCGTTAAGTTGGCTGCTGTTTAATTGACAATTTAACTTCATTATATTTGCTATTGCAAGTGTACACGCTTTAAGGTTTTAGAAATATCCAATTTATTTTATTACGTGCGAGATTTTCCAATATCCATCAGATTTCATTTACAGTCATGGTTAAGACAAGCATAAGAGTATGTGGTTTAAATAATGCGGCACATCAAGAAACCCTAACCTGAAATTCAGTTCACAATGGACCCAATCCATTGCAATTGGTACTTAAGGCAAATATTTCCAACCTCATCCTGACAAGAGTCCTGGGCCATTGTTTAATTACATAAACCCATTAAATATTAAACTGAGGATGACATTTTTATTTAATCTTTTTCTCGTTATTACAAATTCTCGTACATATATTTTTAGGTCATTGTCGTCTTTCACAAAACAAAAGTTTTGTATTAAGGTACTTTTATACTATCCCAGCATTCCATGGATTCAAAACGAGAATGTTATCTATCTAAAAAGTTTTATATCATCCCTTAGTTGGGACGTTTTCTGAATATTAAACATCTCATCTGTGCTGCTGGAAAACTTTTATTTCTCTTCCCACATTTTCTAACGAAGGTTTTCGTCCTTATGCATGTCTGTCAGCTGCGCTCCATGAATTCTATATTTAGAAGATGGCATATAAATTTGTTTTTTTTGGGGCATTTTTGACACAAATCAACTTAGTATGTGAGGATGTACTTCTGAAGCAGTACTAAAATGCAATTTGACCATTGCGAAGGGGAAAGAGATGATTACTATTTGTGGTAAAATCAGATGACATGTGAAACTTAAAGAGATGATTCTCGAAAAACTTCTATGTAAATGAAAGACGAAACCAATTTACGAATGATACAGGACTGCATAAGTTTTGAAGGTTTAATTATAAGGTTTAGACAAGTATTAAACATTTTACGAAGATGTGCGTGTGAGGATGATTAAATTTTGATTGTAATTCAATACCGTTTTTGAAGGTTAGAAATCAATTTCAGAACAAACCAAATGCAAACAAATGGAAGCATATATGTATGTTTATTTGTATCCGCAGGATAAACCAAAAGAGATTTGTGGGACTAGTCAGTCTATAGTTCAAGGTATAAATAGTCATATTGAATAGTGACAGTGGCAACTTATCATCATAATCTTCACGAAACGAGGAAAACAAATCAGTTTTTACAGATATCCTAAAATCCATTCGATTGAATCCTTGTGTCGTTCGGTCATTTTGGATGAGAATCAACAAAACATCCACCCAGCAAATATGTACATGAACTAATTCATATACGAAACGATGCTAACAAACTAGACACTACGTGCTGACATAAACATAAACAAACAACAGCCTTCAGGACATTTGCAGACAAACACGTGTGAAGAGGAGAAGCTACCGCTGAAGTCATGTATATCATCACATGTATGTACACATATCTCTCGCTATGTTATGGACACTCAAAATCAGTTAACAAACCAAACGGATGTAACCCCGAACAGTAAGAATAGAAAATGGCCAGAGACACTATTTGAGTATCATCCTTTCATACAGTAACATGCAAATGCCATTATTCCATAACAGAAATAGTGAAATGAAGAAGAACAAATAATTTGTCAACAAAAAGTTTAATTTACAAAGAAGAAGCTTTACTTTATCCTTATAACAAGGCTTCCGCGAATTATGCACTCAATTCTTTCCCATTCACCGAAAACTAGGTTAGCCCCAGGGTACTGACTCAACAAGCATTAAATGCTGAGCATCCTGGATATTTTTAGAAACGCTGCAGGAAACCATCTCCCACAGGATAGGCATTAAGCAACCATAACTCACTCAAATCCGTGCAACTTTTTTGCTTAATGCAATTTTCTGCAGAGAGGAAAATTGTTTTCCTTCATTTCCTCGCAAGTTTTGTGTTTTTTTGGAGGAAGGCTTCTCTTTTACAGTGCGTAATCAACTCCTCCACGCAAATATAATTAATTTGACTACCATGTTGCACCGGATGGTTTTCCTGCAGACTAAACAATTTGTGCCCATGAATTGTGCATACCGAAGAATGGGAAATCACAAAATACGAGTAAGTGCAGAGGGAAACGAGGAAATGTTTTGACCCAATTCTTGTAGAAGCATACAGCATACTTAGCTCATGGCATGCACTCACAGTTTGTAGGCTTCAGATGCGCTGCTGAGGAAGAGATTTTTTTTCTATTTATCGCACGAAATAGATTAAAGTGGGCAATTCGGATGCATGCGGCATACAACGAGAATAAGAGCAGATACAGAGTTCTACTCCATACTCTGAGTATTTTAATTGGCATTGTAGAGTTATCTTCTTGGGAGGCCAATAGGAAAAATTTAGAAAGAGGTTTCTTTTAATTTAAAAATTTGCAATTATACTAAGTGGAGCTTTGGGAACAATGAATCAACTTTGGATTTTTTAAGGCCAATCGGTCTTCGACGGTAAAAAGATGATTAACAGTTGAATGATTTTGATCTGTACCGGTTGTTTGCACTTACACAACTTGATTTAAGTTAAGTTCATACTTTGCCTTCCAATTTGTGAAAGAAAGAAGACAAAACAGGAAAGTCAATTACTTATCTACATGGTCATCCAATTCGTGTTCCGCATTTGACATCCCTGTTTCAATTACATATGTAGGTTAAACCGAACTGTCATCCTGTAACTCTAAATGTTTAGTTTAAGGTCTGCCATTTTACAATATGGGTAGTTTACCAATCGCTGAGGTGTTAAAATATAGAAAACATATTCCAAAAATAGTGATTCTGCATATGTATTACGTTTCGGATATCGTAAGGCCATATACATATTTCCTCACATTATTGTATATTCTGCATTTGAGTTTGCATCTACACAGATTTGAAACCAATTGACCAGTTGAATACGTAGAACATACGCTGATTGGGTGCTTTAAAATCTCATTCTTCTCTGATGGATACGTTGAAAATCGCCATGTAACTGTCGAAAATATCCACAAAAATATCAATTTGAGGATGTGGAAGACATGTGGTTTTGACAAGACGATGGCACATCTTATATAACACAACCCGATTTGAATTTACTACAAAAAAAATTCCTGAACGAGTTCTTTCGCGTTTTGGTATGTGAACTGGCTATCAAGACTTCCCTTTGTGTGGCTTTGAAAAAGATCGTGTTTATGCGCACATTCTTCAAACTCTTTGACGAATCTTCGTTAAGTTATGGCCGAGTTATTAGTTGTCAGATTCAAGTCCTACATGAACTGCCAGGGAGGACATTTGAAAGATGTTGTATTATAATAGTAAGATTCAAACGATATATTGAAATAAAAATTTGAAACCTGAATCATAATTGTGTTTTATTTAAATTTACTTTTGGAATCCCAAAAGGTTTGAACTTTTATATGCCTGAGAAAAATAGAGCATCAATGTAGTTATTAGTTTAATATTCTTATTAGGCGGGATCACGTTGGATGATACTGACGAAATTGTGATATTTAACCAAAAGTCTAAACATGAGACTACCAAAACACTACTACTTATGATTTTTCCCGGCAAATGTTTATTGGTCCATTTTTCTTCAAGGATGCAAATGAAACCCCTTTTACTGATTTTTCGCGGCCTCAAATTGAAGAATTGTTAGACCCATAAACAGTCATTACAAACAACCTAAAGTAATTGAAATATTTTAGTGATACGTGCTCCTTTGATGTGATTATCTGTTATACTTTGTCTAAACACAATGTCAACCCACACACAGGAGTCCCAAATACTGAAGTGAAAACTTATGGAGCACGATCCTCATCCCAAACGAACCGTGGAACAATACAACCTATTCAACAACGCACCAACACCATTCACGTCTCAACTCAGTTGTCGTAATCGCTTAACGTAACACTAACCAACCGAGCTGCAGAACAACAGAATAAAAAGCCCCGAAGGTTCTCGCTCTCTTTCCATTGTATCTACTTCTACATACTTGATCCACATTTCAATATTAATGACTTATGGATTCCGTCACTTTTTCCACATTTACATGGCTGAATAATCAAGCAAAGGTTCCTGTCGGGAGAACATCCGTCCTATTGTCATACATTTCGGCCTCACAAAGCATACATACATATGTATGTACATATGTAGTACTGACGGCTGTTAGCTCCGCAACAACGTAAGGACACATCGATGAATTAAATATGAAAAGTTCAAGGATAACTTTTCTTCGGTAAAGAAAAGGTGTCATCATCAGCATCATCACCAAACTGCGCTAAATAACCATGAGGATGACATACACACATACGTATAGGGACAAAAGCGGAAGCGGTGGAATCGTATCGCGCACATCCCTCCTGTTACAAGCTGGTATTCCGTAAGTAATTCGAACTACAACCCACGAATTTTCTCGACTTTTGTCGATTGTCCTCACTTTGCTTTTTATTGCCCTTCAGTGTGCTCTGAACAATTGATTGTCGCCGTTGTCACAGTGGGATGGACTAAACGAGGGAATACTTAATTAGAACATTCTGTCGGGAGGCACCTTCGCAACCACTACCATAACCACTTCCAAGTTCTTAACCTTGTCGAAGAAATTGCTCCCAGAAGCACCAGCAATTAATTACACTGACGTAAGAACGCAATACACAGCAAAAAAAAACCTGTAAACAAGATGTTAAGGTCGCCAGATGGAAAGAGCGCTTCCAAACGCAATTGCATCACGTTCTCAAACGGAAAAGAAAAGTGTCGTCTTGTGTCGTCGGAAAGTTCCGTCCAATTAATTTTTATTGTTCGACTTATTTACTCAAAGCATAGGTGCGAATAGAAATCACGGTTCGATGTGGAATTGGATTTAGGGTTATAGTCTATGTGCGTCCAATTGATGCGAAAATACCGCAATTGAGTGTTGCGTTTTTTTCTTTAATTCGTATCTTATCGCTGGCGATAGCGGAATTGATTTTTCGCATTAACAGATACTGAGTCAACTGTCTATTTCTTGGGGATTTCTACTACCTCGACGTGTTGGTTCAACGTATCAATGCTTTCTAATTATTATTATTTTTTTTCGATATTTTTAGCCACTTTTCTGCTACTAACCGAATGAAACCTGTTGAGCTAAATAGACTCGGCAAATATTTGCAAATCGTGAAGAGTATACTTTGATCGGTATTATGTGCGCATTGGCCGTAGCACGTATGCACAAAGAAAATAAGTTTAATCTCATTACTTTACGACCGTGCAGAAACTTCAATCTGTTTCTTAAACCGATCGTACTGATGGGAGTTGTATATCTTTCTCCTATTCTTAAGCCTACGTGGTTCTATTAGGAGACACCCCAATCTTCAATAAATTCCTTTTAGACTTCGGTCTGGACGATCAAAAAAGAACTTTGAACTATTCACGAGAATAGTCTTCCCGTTGAAGAAGCTGATGGAGTCTAAAGCAACATTATGGCTTCCCAAAACTGGGTCGTGAAATCTGGGCCACGCAAGACTTCATATACGACCATCCTTCCTTCCATCCTTATGTGGCCCTATATTTCGGAGTGAACCTGACCTCCAGTCTCCAGCCCACCTAAGACAGGGTGGTAATTCTCTATTACGTTTTCCCTCCTCATTGGATTGGAAAATTAACGAAGAATTGGCTTCGTTTCTTTTCTCCTGCGACGTCAAAAGTTATAGCAGAGCCGAGGTAGACAAAGTCCCTTATTACCTCGAAGCTAGATAGAGGTATAGACAGAAGTCACAGCAATCCACGGACTGGCTTTCAATTAACTCAGTAGATTGCAGCGCTATAGTTCTTTACATAGACAGTCAAGGGACGACTAACACCTTGGATACCCCAATACGATTCAAATTCGTAAAGCAATGCCAGGGATCTTTGAATGAGATCTCCGTATGATGTGAAGTATTCTTCAGGGATATTGCAGGAAAATCCAAAGTGGGCGAGCTGGCTAAAGAATGCGAAGACCGTAACTTTACTAATTGCAGGGGGGCCGTTAACAACTATAAAATCGATAAAGATCCAATTGGATATCGCAGCCATCAGAATGGTGAAATAGTATCAGGTAAGGTTATTTATTTAAGAAATGGCATTACACTTTCTAGTGCACCATGGTTGCCTTCCTGGACATATGCACTTTTTGATAATCCTGGAAAGCGGGGAATGCAAAGCAATAGCAGATAGCATTACCTTAGCTCTCTCAGACATGCACTTAAATACTGTCAAGTAACTCTTGCAAACCCTTGTAACTAACTAGATGGACAGACAAAACTGAACTAGTACACTTCTTCAGAAAAATATAAAATTCCGATAGTCAAAACTCCTTCTATCAATGGTGTCAAATTAGTTTTCTCTGATAAAGGAAACTAGTTAGTTTTTATCCTGGATAGGAAATTAAGCTGGAAACATAACATTTGAGAAAGAATCAAGGACTCACTTTTTTGTAGAAAACAAAACTTTTGAACTTTTTGAACCTTTTGGGCCAACACGTCAGCGTATCATGAAAGAAGCTCTGCAAACAACTCCCTTTACCCCCAGACATACTTAGTAAGCAAATGGCAGTAAGTGCAACCCAAAATCCCTTTCGAAAATACGGACTACACAAATTTCTGTTACACCTTGGAAGATGAGCCGATTCACGTGACTGTACATAGGCATTACAATAGATGCCATCACGGGCATCCTAGAAGGTCGGGTCTTTGTACGAATGATTTTCGTAGAAGCAGTGTGTTTTTGCCCAGCTTTCTCCCGTAGCAGAAAGCTTCACTTAGAAACCTTCTTTCTTAACGACTTAAGTCATCTGACAAATACAGACATTAATAGCCTCTTACGCTTCATTAGAAGTTAGAACTGGTTTTAACGAACAGATAAAGAGAAACTTTCACCTACGATCCACGTGGAAATACAATGAACCGACTACTGGTCTAAATGTGCTGGCGTCAATACTGGCACCCACTTCAACCAAACCAATCCAAACCGGGCACAAGGCCTTACATTCAATTAAAATGATCACCAAAAAAGAACATACAACCAACATTCCCTTCTAGCAAATATTCCCCAACACTCTCGAAATTATTTAAATGGATCAATTTAACTTCCAAAAAGCCATCCAAAGATGCATTCCACTTAACAAGTCATCGTAATCCCTCATAAAAAAAAACCCACAAATCTCATCATCCATTACTCGAATAAACAATTTCGACACTTGTCAGATGACAAAACTAACAAAAGGAAAAGAATTTCCACAACATCGTTGGTTTGACTATATTATGTCTCTCAAGGTATATTGACTCTGTCTATCTGCCCGGTCTCATCCTCCACCGTGTTTGTTTACTTAATGTCTGTCTGACAGTCTGCTTGCCTGGCCGTTTGATTATCAGTGTTGTTCACTTTGTATTCGGGACTGAACAAAAAAAAACACTGCTGCAAAGGAATTCCATTGCATTCCAGCGGATTCCATTAGCCACTCTCTATACATTTGTCTGACGACACTACGGAGAAGAAGTAACTTCAAATTCCTCGCGGGTAACACTCGCTTTGAATCCCTAATTGACTCTCTTCCAATCTAGCTGGGGGGTTATAAAACATTGTATTCGCTTATTTGTACGTGCACTCCGAATACTGCTCGATACGGTCTCAAAGTTGTTGGTTCTTGTGAAGTTGGAATTCCCTCCTTATGAATCGGAATAAGAAATGTATGTACTGTCGGTACACGGGCAATAAAACTATTGCCGAATCAATTTACTGAGACCGGAGAGAGAATTCCAATCACATAACCTCGTGAATGTGTTATGAACTTGTGTGATGTGTTGGGTGTTGGTTTGTACAAATTGTGGTTATGGTTCGGAAAGAAAGCTCATAATCAGGAATAGCTTTTAATGTGTAGTTGAAAATTACTTTCCATAATTTTTTTTAAATGGATTCATGCGAAAAGGGAATGACTCAGAGTGTGCCGCCACTATAAGATCGACGCTGTTCACTTGTACGTGGAACAAGAGATTAAAGAATATACTGGGAATACGATCAGCTTAGCTATTTTGGCAATAAAAGCACGAAAAGGGCATTTTAAATCACAACAATGATGAGTCCTTAGATTTTTTCCAGTCAGGGATGAAGGAACTCGAAGTGAAGTAGTCATCTGCATCAATTGAAACAAAATTGTTAAAAATTAGAGAAATTAGTATTTTTATATGACAATGTGTGTTCATTTACCGATTAGTCTGTTTGACATACCTGCAAAGAAAAAAGAAAACGGTATTAATATTTGTGATTTTCAACATTAAATCTAATTTTTATTTTATTGCACAGAATAGGGGAAACTCAATTCAGTTTTTGAGTAATTAGTATGAAAAATAAAAAATTATGTACCTGCAGTCACTCACAAAGCTTTTCATAAAAAAAGTTTAGGCACTTTTCCCAGGCGTTTAAAGTAAACAAAAAAACAAAGCAAAGAAACTCAATTGTTAAACGAAAAACATTCGACTACATAACTTCAGAGGTTGATTGGCTTAGTCACCTCCATTACTCCTATGCATTCCATTATCTATACGGTACGTCTAGACAGTAAGGATCCGATTGAATCAGTCTATATCATTTGCACAACAACCAAGGGTTCAATTGAACCAGTGACCCCCAGTACTTGTTTAATCTTTACTCCTTTCCGGTCCACCCGACTATTAGGGATGATTCAGTCAGTTCCCCTACTCAGCCACTTCAAGCACAACAGATCTCTTGAGATAGCTATAGGTTTTTCGATGATTCTTCCAGTCTACATACTTAATATGTGATATCATAATGGTCTTTGTTTGGTCTAAGTGTATCCTGACTCTGGCCAAGATAGCCACCTTACCTAACTTAACCTACCAATCTTCATTATTCCCGCCTCAAGGCGTATGCTTTACACCAACTTTTTGCAGAAAGGTGAGTTCATATTTTGCCACTCTTCCTTAATCACCTTTTTGAGATCGGTTATGTTTGAAACATACCTTTTAGGTACTCTTTTTTTCAATTCAGCCCACAAATGTTTATCGAGTTACTAGAACTTTGGTACAATTATAAAGGAGCCACATTTTTACTACTCAGGACGTGTCATATGTATGTATGCTTGGGATCCATAATGCTATCATATGTATGCTATGCTTTAAAATATCCATAATCCCTTCGATGCAGCCATACAGCCCCACATGATTAGGGATCCACCATCATATTTTACCAAAGAAATTTTTTCCAATTCGAACCAAAAGGTTTATTTTCATTTCATTTGTAAAAAAAACCCCTTTACCTTTTCGGCGAGCTACTTTCCATTTAAATAGTAACTTCGAAGGAAACGCCGCGCCGTATAATCTCAGGATCCCCTTCAATGTTTTCAATGCTTTTAAGCCTTTTTGTAGTTCAACATCCGATAGCAGTGGATCGTTCTTCATTGCTCTTGAGGGAACTTTATCTCTCGGTGTAGTACTTTGGTTTTTTTGTTTTATTTTAGGTAAGGAGAGATTTTTTGAACCTCGTAATAACGATAAATACCTTCGATCTACTTTTATTTACAGTTTTACCAATTTTTGGTACAGCCTTCAATTCAACCAAATTCGGTTATAGGTTGTCCGATTTTGCGAGTTACTGTTACTCGTACATATATCTGGATTAGGTTTAACCTAATAAATACCTACATATATAAAAATATTCGTGTAATATACAAAAATATTTTCCACGATAGACTCATGAAACCTAGAATTCAAATTCTCGCAACCATTCACTTTGTGTGTGCCATATTCTTTACAAGAATGGGATGCGAAATTGGACTCCAAAATGTATATAAAATAAAACAACAAAACATAATTGCATTTATTTGAGGTCTAATTTCATTTTTGTGTGGTCTTTTTCTTTCATTTTTATTATGTAGAAGCTAGCTGCGCGTAATTAGATACCAGGAAATTACGTTTCAAAATAAAAAAGGCCCAAAAAAATATGAAAGTTCTTCATAATGAAATAATGTCCCAACTCAAAGATAAAATGCCAAAAATATGTATACGGACATTTTATTTTAAGAAATTAACTAACTAACTTGTACACTTTCATTTTGATAAATTAAAAAAAAAAACCACCAAAAGAAGTAGGTCAGAGTAGATAGATAGTTATTGAAATTCTGCTTCTATTCCATAGAATCCAAAAAAAAACTGATTTTCCGCATAATGAGTAACTTCCCCTTTATTTAAAACTAACTAGCAAACTCTATTGGACATGGAAAAGCATAAAGATTTTAATTAATTTACGGAAATTTCACCCCAATCGACTTTGTCGAATTACCTGTTACCTTAGCGCACCTTTCGTGTCAGCTATTCAGCACATTTAGTTTTACAAATATTTTTTACAATGTCTAAGTGTCAGGAGTAAGGAAAACATGTCTTCAAATACACATTTTGAGCTAGTATCTTTTTTTATGATTCGAGGTGTGATAGCGAGCATTATACTGGTGGTGTGTCTATTTAAGGGGCTTGTACACTTTTGCTGTATACTTTGAAAGTTTAATAACATCGCCACCATAGTAAAAGGCAGCTCATCAAAACTGTAACACCAGCTTTCCTGCTGTCATGGCTCGTTCAAATCGTTTTCCCTACAAATTAAGGTTAACTTATTAAATTTTGTCCGAAAAAACTATTGTTTGGCACCCATGTCCCCATGCCATACACAAACGTGCAAGATGAAAAAAAATTGTTGTTTTCTAATTATTTTTAGTTACAGGTGTGAGGCGTTCTTAATTACTCGTTAAACGGTTGATAAACTACCACTTACTGCAAATTTTTCTCAGATTTTAGTCGCTGACCGTACCGAATCAGAGATTTTTCGTAAAATTGCTTGTTAGCGCACCCGGCCTAAGGTGTTTTATGTTTTTGTCATAAAGTTGACGAAGTACAATTGTTTTTAATCAATAAAGTAACTTATAATACTAAAAGGTAAGTTGTACTCTCTAAACTAAACAACTGATTAATTTGAGTGTATGTGTGTACATACATATATAAGTATAATAGAAGAACATCAATACAGCGCAAATGCATCTCAGAATGTACCTAGTCTAGTCATAAATATTGATACAGTTGTTGTTGTAGCCATTCTAAACCGTTAATTAACCCGTTGCTTTTATGCTTCCTTGTTGCGGTTTTAGTCGTCTAAAATCATGAAATGGGGTGATATCGAAAATATCAATGATATCTGATCAGTGATATCGTGGCTTACACAAATGTAATATGGCAAAAGGTGATATCTTTCGGACCTTGCAACCGCTTGGAATCACTCGGTGTTTTGTTTATCGTACCATAATATTATTCGAGGATAGTGGTCAAAGATCCGGCCGCCCACGCACTGTGAGGACTCCACGAGCCATCAAAGCCGTGCCGGCTCGAATTAGCCGCAAGCCACTGAGAAAGCAGAAGATCTTGTCGCGGGAAATGAATATCTATAAAAGAAGACTTAGGGGGACTTAGTGCCTACAAAAGACACACTGGGCACCCGCTTACAGTCGCACTAAAGCAAGAACGCAAGCAAAAATCAAATCAAAATGTTTTACCGTTGAAGAAAGTTTTAATAAACAAAATGACCGAGTGTATGCGAGGACATCAAAAGAAGCTTCACAAGTGATTCCAAGGGTTCAAAGAGGCTGCCACCCCGCAAATAGTATGGTGATGTGTGAGGTACGGTGGCATAGCCAACCTAGACTAGAGTCAAGACTTCAGCGAAGGTTTATCAAACCACGTTGTTAAGTCTCTAAGGCAAACAATGTTCGCAAACAAGCATTGGACCTTTCAACAGGATCCTGCTCCAGCCCATAAGGCAAAAACAACACTTAAAAACGCTTAAAAAAAAGTACCCGACCTTATATCACCGGATGATTAGCCAGCTGGTAGTCCAAACCTCAACCCTTTGGACAAGTTGTGGTCCGTTTTGGAGGGAATGGCCTGTTCTACTCATCACAGAAATATTGACTCTTTGAAGCGAGCCCTTGTTCGCGCTGTCGACAACTTTTCGATGAATGAGGTCCGTACTGCAATTGATGATTGGCCAGTGCGTCTCAGGTCGTGCTTTAAGGCAATTGGTGGCCATTTTAAATGAAGTCTGCCATAACTTATAGCTAATGATCTATAAGTTTTTCTTTGTATCAATATTTATGACTAAACAAGGTAAAGCCTGGTCCTTTTAACAAAAGAAAACAAAGCACGCAAGTTTTTTCATTTTTTTTTTTTTTTATGAATACTCATTAGCCCGTGATATAAGTTATGCCAGCCTCCATGCTACTGCAAGTTTACGGGACTAAACCCCGAACCCTGTCCTGATTCTCCCATTCCTTCGTATGGGGCATCATGTCTTGCGATGGTAACTTTTCAAGATTTTCGAGGAGACTACGACAGTTCCAGACCACTTTAGACGCTGCCGTATAGGATTTACGAATTAGAAAAGACTAGTTTCGGATAGTTTCTCCTGTGTGTGCCAGGTCATATATGTATACTTAAAATATAAAAATAACCTATTCGTTTAAGCTCTAAAAACTCAAAAACTAACCATCCGATTGAGTTGAAACTTATGCAATTTGTTTTAAAGTGAGAAACGCACATAAATCACAAGTTTTTAAGTTTTCCGATGGATGCAGCTGCACACTAAAATCCCCAAATTATTACTCAAGCACACCACGGTGACAGCTAACAATGAAATGTCATCTCAGTGTCACCCACATCTTTCTGCCACGCATTTGGTATCTGTGGTGCGGAGTGCACTGGATCCAACATCCACCTGTGATTTATGAAAACATTTAAAAATAATATAAGCTGAACTCAAAATTTATTTTGTCTCCTCCAATATTTGCAACGAACTCATTCGGAGTTCTTGTGGAAGCTTTCTCAAACTATAGCGACGATTTTCGATTTCAATTTTCATCTCGGATGAGACAAGTTTTCAACTACTTCGGGGCCTTCTTTGAACACTTCACACCACTGAAATGTTCTTGTTTTCGATACTACTCCCCGCAGGCTTTCTCCACTTTCAACGCATCCGAACAAGAACTTCCGTTCGCAACACAAAATTTCAATCAAACTCCTTGCACAATATTTTTTGCTATAATAAAAATAGCCGATAGCACTTGAGGTTGACTAATGTTTTTGGCTGCTGTGAACAAACTAGTCCACAGATCGCGCTCATCTCAGCCTCAATATAGAAGAGAGATCTACCAGCATAGGAAAACATTTTTTTAAAGAAACCATTAAATGTTTAAGTGATTCAGTCCCGCCCATATGAGGCCGGGTTTTTGGGATTTAAGGGCATCTTGTTGGCCAAATTTTTCCCTAACTTTGATTACAACATCGTTTGTATAGCCTTGTACTTTCTATTAGTACTAGACAATTAGACAAACACTATTATTTGACGTAACAGATCCGAAAGACACCTGTAATTGCCTTATTTTATTATGCAGATGTTTCCCGGTATAAGCGTACGTGATTTCACCGTGATATGGTGATTTTTTTTATTGTTTTATGTACTGGGTGTTTCCCCAAGTTAGACTTTCCAATATAACGTGACTTCTCCTTAATAACTTTTAGCGTACTGATTGACATTGAAAACAAAATCCCACTCGCTTTCCGATGCGAAACGACATAAATACACCTACTTTTGTTGCGTGTTAACAAACTAAACAAACAGTGGCGGTATAATACAACAAATTGGCTCATGTCTGCTATTAATCACTGCTTAGTAATAGGTTTCGTAAATAATGCTCCGAAAATAGCTTATTTCAGTCGAAATTGGATGTTAAAGTGACTGAATGTCACTGTATTAGGTTCAATGTAGGTATCGATTTTCTCAGTACTTCCAGACATGTCTCGTGTGTCTGACACTGGGATAACTCCAGCTGATTTTTTTTTTTTTTTGCCGAGACAAAAGAATAAAAGCGCCACTAGGGTGATTCCTCTTCATTTCTTGGCTTCCAGTCGAACCCTCTTGTCACAATAAAATTCAGATGTCGCCGGCGACACAAGTCACACGCACTTATCCCAAACAAAAAACGAGGGGAGTTCTAGAACACAAGAAATTCCCACTCGACAGTGATGCTGTGTGCTGTGCAATGTGGATGTCGCATGATTTTTTTTTATGTCTGGCACCCTCGCAGATATTCGCGGAAATGACGCCTCATTGTCATAGCGGCATATTTAAGCTACTTGTTCTCCAAATACAGAAAGAACAAAAAGAAAACTCAACAATGGCACCAACGATACACGACGAACATCATTTTAGCACATTCAGGTGGAAACGATGAGGAAGACATATACGTAATGCCCAGCGATGAACGAACGACCACCCACCCGTCCAATTCAGTGTACCCCGAGTTATTAACTAAGAATGTCCTCTGCCGTTCTCCACTCGACTGAATAATGTCGCGCAATCTGACTTTCATGGATTTTGCACATGGACGAGGACTGGAAAAAAAATTACCTTCCGGGGTTCGCAGTATGCTGATCTGCTTTCGCGGTGCGGAACCACAGATACGTTACGCACAAGGCTTTCGTTATTTTAATCACGAGCGTGGGCTTTGATTTCGGCTTAAGATAAAAAGCGGCAAAGGCAAAGGAACACGGGAACAGAATCATAGATTTTGAATTATGACCTAGGGCATGAAATTATTGAGTGGAGTTGATCGCGGCACCCGAGCGTGGAGTTGTAGTTACTTTGAATGTGGCATAGGATGGGTAAATGTGAGGGCGGAGATTGTTGGAATCGTGCATTGGCATGAATACAACAAATTAACGGTGTACATAGGTTTTGATCTAGATTTGCTTGGATATGGCTCAGCGAATAAATTTGTTAGGCAAAGGTTTTAGTGTTAAACAGTGAGTTAACGTCTCATAAAAAAGTTTAAACTATTCTTCAGAAAGAAACTACGACGGTAAGATGAACAGATATGTAGAAAATTTGCTCGGCACAATTTATACCCTATTCTAAGGTGGAATTAAACATACATGCTTTTGTTATAGAGAAATCGATTGGTTTCATCTCTATTTTACTTTAAATTAAAAAATCCTCTATCCATACATCATATCCAAAAATCTATGCGTATGTATGTTACTCAAAATATTATCCTCAAAATGGAAGACCCTCTAAACTGCGCAAACTATAGAGGAATAAGTCTTCTTAATGTCGCCTACAAGATCTTAGCTGTTATACTGTATGAACGCTTTAAGCCTTTTGTCAACAAACTGATTGGTTCGTATCAGTGTGTCTTTAGCATAAAAGAGTCCATCATCGACCAAAAATCCAAGAATTTCCAATCGATACGCACGACCATTTTATTGACTTTAAGGCCGCCTATGACAGCATCTATAGAGAAGAACTACATACAGGTTTTTAGGATCACCGAAACCTTTGATGTCAAAAAATATCTAGACAACGCCATGTTATGTGATTTCTTTAACGTTGTTCTTCACGAATTGTACAGAACTCATTCGCATAAGAACATAAGAAGTCCAAGGGGTCAACTGCTTGCACTTCTTTGGACTAAGAAAACATCTTAGTCCTGCTCTACGGTGGAGAGGCATCGACTTTGTCAAGAATGAATGAGGTCGCTCTCGGTTGTTCAATGAAACCATCCAATTCTCATCAATTCTCCGAATTTCTTTGCAAAAGGGTTTACAATTTAATTTTGGTATAGCCTGATAGGTCTATTGTAGTACAGGTCCTAGGGATTTAACAATATGACAGTTAGTAGAATGGCGCAGGAACACAAGTCCAATTTTTTTCTTTTTTGGGATTTATGTTCCAGTTTATGTGGGACATAAGACCCAAATTGAATCAGGGTCTTACTCAAGACCCGTCGCTCCGATAAGGGTATGTCAACAACTGTCAGACTAGTCAGCTAGACTGCTGTTTGACACAACGATTAGCTCTGACCAAAATGTGTACATAAACACGCACTAACTAACTCTCCAAAGTAGACAAAAAAAAGCTTAAAACAAGAGAAAACATCCAACATCATTCCTGAAAATGTGTTACAATCGATATTCTTAAGAGCTTAAGCTACTATATAGAGTTGAGTACTAGAGTTAAGAAAACATTTATCAGAAAAAAGTATTGGACACATTTCACTGACTGAAATAAATAATTCCCCCTCCGTGAATCTTTCACAGCACAAATCGCACAGCAAACAGCATCTGAAAACTTGCAAAACGAAAAACTTCTCCAATCATTCATCTTCTTGAGATAAATCGTGCAAAATGAAAAGCAACCCACCCTGAAGCGACTTCGGAAACTTTCTCTCACACCATAGAGCTCAGCTCTCATACTTTCTTTTCCACTTCCTTAAATGTCATATGCTGCACCCCAGCCAGCCAGCCAGCCAGCCACGACAGCTGTACCACGCAAGTAACCTCTTTTCAATTTATTACCACAGTGTAGTGTCTATCGCAGCCAAAGGTGACATATGTTCGGTTTGTAATTGAAATGCCAATGTGTCTGCCCGGCTACACATCGCCGAGAGAGAGATGCAACTCGTTAATGACATACACAGATACTAGCCACAGATACGCCCGTGGTAATCGAATAGCGCATATTTATTCGCCATGCCCGTATAGGGTTACCCTGCCTACGTTAACCGGTTCCCAAGAGCGTTCGCGCAAACATTTACTTATTTAGTGGCTGTCATTATAACTTTGGTATTTTTTTGTATCTTTTTTTTTGTTTTTAAATGCGACTAAATAACGCAAGGCACTTTCGCGTGCGATAAGTTTACACTACACCGGGTGGTGGTGGTGGGTAGGGAAGATAAGGTGAGACCAACCGGCTTGGCAGCAGCAAACCTCTTGAGTTGTGTGCATTTGTGTGCGGCGTGGTGAATTAATCTCAGGCCAGCCGAGTGGAACAATTGAGTATTTTATATTCATGTAGTATAGGCTGCCGACAGCTCGGCCATAATTGATGAGTAATAAGGCAGCAAATTGTGTGTCGATGATGATGAAACCTCAGGTGGAATAAAAATTTGAAAATAATAAACAACTTCAATGGCAGTTGTGCGGTCAGAAATTAATTTATTAGCTCTTTTCGTCAACAAGATCGCTACAGCGTTACAACGAGTCAGCGAACGTGGTTTTTGACAAGTTGCCGCCTGAACGGACAGGTTTAAGAGGTTATTTCGATTTTAAGTGGTAAATGAGATACTATACAAAGAACAGACATTCCGAAGAGAGCCCAAACTGGTTTGTGTTTTGTTTTATGAATCAAATTAGCAACTCGCGTGAAGGTCATAAGATACTACAATTATTACTTAATTGAATAAGTATACATAACATTAATACTAATCAGAATTTTGTGCAAGCTCCCATTTGTATTTCTGTATACGGAACCTACTTTGTTATAAAATCGCAGACATTTCAGCAAAAAGTATGAACCGATCCAGACTGTTGTGTTTCCCTTTAGAGCGCTGATGCCTCCTGTCATTTTCAGAATTAAAGAAATCTGCTTTCTTGTGGATCGGGCAACCGATACTGAGATTTCATTTATCTCTATCAAGTCATTTCCAATTGTTTTGAATAGATTGGATATTGGTAAAATTTCCGTATATTGTATCCGGAGCAGTCTTTTAATATCTGATTTGGCGCTTCTTGTTTTCTTAGTGTCTGCGGCAGTAGAAAGGTTGGTTTGAACCACAACTCCCAACCTGGAGGGTTTGATTTAAGCCCAAAGTATTAGTACCTTTTACTGGTCGATACCATCTCATCTCCAAAACGTTTATTTGATAGATATTTGGGACAGGCAGTGCTTAACTAGACTCTAGTTTTTCCACATGTCGTTAAAATTGTTCTCTTGAGATTTAGAATTGCACTGTCGGGCCTATTATAATCATACTACTCTGTGGAGTGTTTGTATGGTGGGCTATAGTAGAAAGGAAATGCACTCTGTCACTACTATCGAACACCCTACGCATGACTTATCTGAGAATTTTCGGGCCCCAATCAGTAGAAGTGAAAAGATCGAAGAAAGGCTATGTAGAACAGATAACTTCTGGACTCGTTAGATATCCGGACAGGTGTAGCACTAAAAAACTTTAGAACTTGTGGAAAAGAGTGGAAAGCTGCCATAGCCGTGTTCGAACACCCTTTCCAGCGTTAAGGGACATGAGAAAGTTAAGACGAACGGTCGGTCTGTGCACCGGATTACAGAGTGGGACTGGTGACATCAAGGACCTCCCCAATAAACCTCGAGCACTTACGAGGGGTAACGTATGAGTACCTGGGAAGACCGATCATGGAAAATCCTGGAGTAGTGAATCTTACCCAACTCTCCATTCCCAAAACAAACCACGCTTCACTTACATTCTCCCTTGTACCTTACTTTCCCTCACAGTTTCTCTAATTTACTTCTATAACCTTATCAAAGATAGCTACTTCTAACTACTTAGCCTTATCAATTTACACGTTTCAGCTAAGCTAATAATCGAAAGATAAATAATCTTGGGTTGATTTTTCATTTCCTGTTCACATAACACCTTCCGGTTGCATTCAAAATTTCAAAACTCTGTGGTCTAGATTATATCCATAGAACGTCTACGTTGTCATTCTAAATGTATTAATTAATGCCACCCTTATTAGCCAACAATTTTCATTCGACTATTGCTATTAAATCTTTGAAAAACTAAATTTTCAAATTTTCAAACAAAGAAATAAAAAAAACAGCCCTCTTAAGATACTCAAAAACACACTCATTGTTAATAATAAAATTCCATTGAATGAAGTCGTCTTATTAATACACATTTACTGTCCATAAAAGAAATATTCAATAAACAAAAGACGAAAGACGACTCCCACTCGTGGGGAATCCTCTTTTTGATCTTTTTTTGTTTTTCAAAAATAAAGTATCTCAACGTATGAGGAGAATGTGCTCCATTTTCGGACGTACATCTGTGAGATACTCAGACGAAAGTGTTGTAATATAAAGAAACAATTAACCGAAAGAAAGTTGACAACGAATTTAATTTGAATTTCGTGGTCTAGAAATAATTGAATGATGATGATCGTCATCATAATAAATCATGATAAGCGAGGAGTAATAAACTTTTAATTGTATGGAATTATCCAGATTATGAACAGTATCTGCTCACGTCTGAGGCTCGTTTATTGTTTAAAATTATAATTTTAATGTGGAGTTTAGATTGGGAAATTTGGTAGATTTTATGAACTACTAACATGCATGTCCTTAGAATATCAGTTTGATTACGTTTCACCAATCAGTAACCCACTTAAAACCTTTTGGTGGTCATCAGATAAGTCATGACGCAGTACAATCATGAAATACGTAAATAAATAGCCAATTTAGGTTCTTAATGGTAGCACACGTGGTTGAAAAACCAAATTGTCCCACATTAATAAACTTAAATCAGAAACGACTGTTGCATATTGAATTGGAAAATATTTCCACACCCTCATTATTTTGAATAATAAAAAAGAGAGCGCTAAACATGTGGTGATTCAATTTGTGGCTCTATTTGCAATGGATAGCATTATTAGTATATAAAGTGAGATTCTTGGAAACAGCCCATGGGTTCTACCTTAATGCTTGTATGTCCGTAAATACTCTTATTTGCAAACTATTATGTTTATTTAATGTGAGTAAACTATTCTAGTCATGCACCTCTCATTTGCACTAGATAAAATAAGAAAAGACTATCCATACGATTTAAAATTGTGATTTCCACACAATCTGCGGACTTACGTACATATGCATGTCCCATT
Source organism: Xylota segnis (assembly GCA_963583995.1). Classification (NCBI taxonomy): domain Eukaryota; kingdom Metazoa; phylum Arthropoda; class Insecta; order Diptera; family Syrphidae; genus Xylota; species Xylota segnis. Next base: position 81,581,204 of record OY757237.1, read on the forward strand.
TTCGAACTACCATCCCGATGGAATGGGACACGACCCATAATGAAAACTACTCCCTATAGTAGTGCTTTTAGTAAACGTTTAGACATGAATAAAACACATGTAAAGACATAAATGGTGACCGCCGTGGCTCAGTGCGTTAGACTATGGAGCAAGCGGTTCGAGGTTCGAATCCCAGTCAAAATACCTTGAATTATTATCACCTACCCACCTTTCGCGAGCGTTTGACAAACATCCGAGAGTACAACTGTCATGAGAAAGCTTTTCAAATAAAAAATTGCCCTTTGGACACGGCATCAAACAGTAGGCCCCTTCCATTTGTGTAAAGAATATAACACGCACAACACGAATGGTTGTGAGCAGGTAGGCCCTGAGTCCCATCGACCTGTTGCGCCAAACATTTTTTTTTAGAGCCATAAGTGAGAAGATCTGAAATTTAGTCTCCAATGCGAAAAAATTGTATATCAATTTGAACATGATGCCCTATCCTTCCTTCGAATGTCTGTTGATACTTAATACACAATTTCATCAAACTCGTTCTTTTTATTAAAAAAAACATCCCTGGCTGGGCATAGCCAAAACTTATGTATGGACGAATTGTAGAGAATTCAAATATCTAAATATTTTGCCTTAATAAAATTTTTCCATTTCACACTAAGTAGTGAAGTAATGAAAAATTCCGGTGGAGCGTAGGAGACTTCAATACCCTACCTACTTAGGAAATAGGAAAAGCTCATTGTAGGGTACAATCTCCTCTGGATATACTCTACCTATCCTATGGCTAATTAACTACGCATTTTCATGTAAACAAGAACAATAAATGGTAACCTTTAAAATAACCTCTCATACTGCAATATGCGCCACCGGGTTTTGTTTTTAATTAAATACAAAATAAACCTTTTATCTGTAACCAAGTACCGTGTGTATTCCCACAGTGATAACATAAAAACGACATTTTAGCAGCTCTTTCTGCCTCTAAAGTAGTAGCTCTTATCTTATACGCTGAAAATATCGCACGTACACAATCATGGATGTTGATAACATTTATGCAGGTAAACGATAAGGTAAATTTGATTGCACATGTATTTGTACAGAAGTTCATACTGAACACTTTTTCATAATCTGAGGATATGAGCGGAAATAAATAATTACAAGATTTATTCCTCTGAAAGAACATTGAGTTGATTATTCCTACTATCAGAACTTGTAAAGGCCTTGAGCTGGGACGTACGTAGTAAATACATGTGTAGATTGAATTGTAGATACAGAATAGGGAAAACACTTTCTTAGGTGCAGAATGTTTTTCTGAATTATTTATCGCAATCTATTACATATTTTCAATTATTTGTAAAATAAACAAGGAGTCACCGAACACTAAGGATTATAATGGACAACCTGTAACATACTTAAACATATATAGAGGAAACAGAAGAAAAGATCTCCATGTTCAGTGTGCGTCATTGGGACAAAGTTGTTATACACTTTTAAATAAATTACTTACTCAACAAAAAATCTAATGTAAAAGTGAAGCACTAAAACGTTTAAAGGTTAAAAAAGTCGTCGAGTACACACATTCTGTGCATTGTCACCTTTCTGACATGGTTGTGGTACTTACTTTTGCTTATAAGACTCATATTACATATTTGTAGCACATGGGCACTAGGCGGTTATTGCCCATGTGAATCATTTAGAAATATCACATTACTACTGATAATGGTTCATACGTCATGGTTCATGGTGACGCCGAATATATACGTAATATATATACGTAATTTTGACTCCATTTGATGATAAGGCTGAAGTTAACAACTTTTAAACTAAATGTGAACCTTGATACTAGTTATATTAACAAATGTATATTATTGTAATGCATCAGGAATTACTTGTATGTTATCTTTTATGTAATTGTTTTGGTTATTAGAACTTAGTACTACACTTAAGTATGACTCATTAATTCTGATAATTATGATAAGTGCTGCTGTAACTATAGAATAGTTTATTACCTGCATATGTAATGTATGTATAACATGTGACACATTGTGTGGCATCTAGTTATTAACCTTTCCATGTCACGATGATCAACAAACGATTACATTTCCTTTCATGAAAAAATGAATCCAACTATTATAAGACAGATAAAGATAAGAAACTTTTATCCTCAAAAGCATTAAGAACTCCATTACCGCCCTGTTCTGCTGTAAAAAAGGATAGACTCTACGGTCACGTATTAAATATTGGATCTATGTATCCATCATCAGGCCAATTCTACCATACGACGTGATCGTCAACTCCACCAGGTACAGAGAACAGGTTACCTTTGCATTAGTGGAGTACTAACCACCATCCCGACAACGGATCTGGACATGTTATGACTGCCTATGACGTTATTGATTTAAAAGCTATATCTCAGTGGTTTATTCTTTGGACGGGACAATCCTGCATTTTCAACAATCTTGAGTTCTTCTCTCAAGACACTGATTACGTACATACATTCTCAACTTCTGTTCGATAACAATTTTGATTTGCTCATCCTCTCAAGACTAAATTGGGATGTGAATTGTGGCAACGAAACACAAGAACCGTATACTTCTATACGAATGAATAAAAAAATCAGACGTAGGAGGTGTCTTCTAAAACGTTCTTAACATAAACATTTACTTCCGCCTTCTCAATCACTGTAGCATATCCAGGACGGAGATCATGGCGATCAAGGAAGCCTTGTGATATTTAATAATTAAAAAATCTTGTTCCAAGAGAACTGAATTTTCATCTCACACATCTACCCTTCTGAGACTTTTACCCAAAAACGCAGAAGAAAAACAAAAAAGAAAAAACAAAACAAAGTTTTTTAATGTCGCCGATCGGAATATAAATAATATTTACAACAACCCGACGTATATATGTAGTGTAAGCAACTGCACCAGACGTTGCTAATCAATTTGAAAAGCACATAGCCTGAACTTTCATTTCAATTTTAATTTCCTAAATGAACCGAATTGAAATAAGATATTTGGTTACAGTTTCTTTTTTAAAAACACGCTCTTATTGAATTGATTCTCAAAGTAGTCATAAATTACAAATGATGCAACCTGTCAACTACCGACTGTCAACTTTTAGTGTTGGATGGAAAGAAAGAAATCAAAAAAATTATGTGCTAAAAAAAGTGCTGACGGTGGAACTTTAACATAAATTAAAAAGCAGGGGTCGACATACTCATAAAGTAGACATGCCAACGACCAATGATATTGTCATATACTTAGGTGAAGAGGAAAATCACTTTTGTTTTATTGCGTGTCTTACTGGGAATTATTTACAGTATTCAAAAAATTTATATTAGGAAAACATAACATTTTTTTAATCTGTTTTAGTTCAAATTACTCACTCTTTTAATTCATTAAGAAAAGAGACAAATATCAGAAAAAGTGACAAGAAAAGGGCTAAACGGAAAAAACGTTCAAACCACTTGACGGTCAACCGCTGATGTTGCACTCTCTTTCAACCGCAATACCTGGAAATTTTTAAATCTTAAGTGCTTTCAGAATCTTACCATATTGTCAAATCGAACAATGAAAAATGTGTTCAATGTCTTACAATCGCGTGAACTACTATGTATTTTTTGCCTGACAACGTTATAAGAAAAGTCATCAAATTGCCAACTGACGGTCTGTTAATCGTGTAAACAATCTGTGGTATCATTGCCAGACCCTTGTAAGATGTGTTCGCTGTTATTTCAGTGATAAACTTGAAAGCGCAATACGTACTTATTTGCGCTACTGCGGGCCACAAATTTTGAGTCAAAAGGATACAGTAAATACAGTGGCCAAATATGGCGTTCATGTGCATTAAAAGGAACGTCAAGGCCTATTTAGTTTCTTATGACATGTTCTTTCAATTTCAAGTAAATATTATAAAAAAAAAATATTTTAGAAGTGTTTGTGATTCTAAAGTTGGAAATCGCTGAAAAATGCATGTACAAATACAGTATGTCATGCTGACTTAGGTATAGCGAATACAAATGAAGAAGAAAAAAACATTATGCCATCTGTCCTAGACGGATTGTAGCTGTCTGTCTGCTATTTTTCCATTTCGACATAAATTTTGCACTTCACAGTTAAATGGTATGAATCTGACAATGTCTGACAGAGGATCGTGATCTATCAACCAAACAAATCTGACAACGTAAGAAAATGCATTGTCAGACCAGCAGTCTCACAATAAATTGTAACAAACTTAGACAAAATCTAACAACTGTGTGAAGTAACAATTTAACGATGTAAGATAATTTGTCATTCTCACCTCGTCGGCTGCAATTGTTGGCATATTTGCAGACCTTATAATCGTCTGAGCGTAGCTTAGGTATTCCACGTTCCAAGGGAATGGAAAGTACCCTAAATTACAATGACATTAAAAAGTCGAGGAAGAGAAAGATAGAGTTTTTTTGACTTCTTAAGAACAAATTAAATGTTTTAAGGTAGTTTGTCATTATCAACAATATAACAATATAAAAGCAATGCCAACTCGCTTAAGTTATAATGATATAAAAAAAGAGATGTCGGCAGGTTTGCACAAAGCAGTTTGCCCTTAAGCCTTTCTTCAGACGTTCCGTCAAGTATAGGCATTCTTTCCTTAACCAAACGGCACGAATGTGGAATGCTTTACCATGCGCTCACACTATAATCCACAAACATTTAGAACCAACATTCATCGGTGTTTCCTATCTTCTCTCCCTAATTTTCCTAACACCCGCGCTTTGTCCCAACATTGCAATAAACCTTACTTTTGATGTTTACTTGAGATATGCAACAATATGGGATGATTGTATCATGTTTTTGGATGGTAGAGCTTCGCTGTTCGGTTTTTCCTCCAGTATCTTCTCTATACAAATTGTTCACTGTAAACTTTAAAGAGGTCAATGTACCTTGGTAATACCAATCTGTTATTTCTTTTCCTAGTGCGCCTAGTGCTTTTATCTACAAAAAAGAAGGTTTCAGATTTGATGGACACACGACGCTAACGTTTTGTTCAAGGTCTCAAATCTCTTGAACATTTGACAAACATCCGAAAATATTACTGTCATGAATCCCATTTTCAAACAAAAATTGTTCTTAGAACTTGGCATTCCATTCTTAAGAAAAATATGATGCAACACTCAGAACAACATGTCACCTTTGTATTTGTACCTTTCTGTATTTTTCTTTAATCCTGGTCAGCTACAAGTCGTGTCAAACTTTTAAACTCCTGTGTTTTAATTTGCCAAAGCTGTTTGCGTTTCGTGAACTTCAGATGCCCATTAACCTACAGTTATTGCGAAATTATGAGTAAGTGGGCAACTGTACCTAAACTATAAACCTTAACTGGTGTTCTTATTCAGTACTATAGCAAAGCATATTCTCTTAACACAATATTTCTTAGAAACCAACTTTATTATTCGATTAAAACTTTCCAAATACCGTAAACTGTTTTTTAACGACTTTTTCATGAGTTTAATGAAAGAGAAAAACATATGAACAAATCTGGTTCGACACAAATCGTATTCTAAAAGCCTTCTAGTTCAACGGGCTTTGGTTCAAAGTGCAAAATAAGTAGAAAAAGCGAAAATCAGAAAAACAACACAACCAAAACTACAATACGTCCACATTGCAATGCGGTAACGTGAGCACATGCTATGAAGTGGTAAGCCGTTTACAGCACGCACTACTCATTCCCCCCACGTTTCGCTGTTCTTCCTGAATTCATTTTGTTCTTCACATTACAATGAACCCAAAGTTTCATAACATTTCCCATTTAAAACCAAATACGGCATGCCAGATCCAAGCATATGAAAGCCAACTTCAAAGGCTACAGCGCACCGGTTAAAAAATACTAAAACTGCTACCACTTTGTCCAATATGGACGACACGTATGGATGGATTGAAAGTACATTGTTCCAGTTTCTTGCCTTTCCTGCCCTGTTCATGATGAATAGAATGAGTAAAGTAAAAAAGCAACACCATGAGCACTTTCCGCGCGCACTAACACTTGGCTGAAAGAAAAGTGCTTATGGGTGATATTTTTCTGCCATTAGTCACTTTTTTTTTTGAACCGATTTGAATCTGTGCCGCCCAACTTAGACGGAACTGAGAAAAGAAATATTCCGGAAGGACTTTATGCACATTATTGATGTACGATTCTTGTTTCCTTATTTCCACTTTCCGCTTATGTATTGTCGCTACTTATCCCTCGGGGTATACCAGTACCTGCTGAAAATTAAATTCCACCAATCAATCTTTCATTCGATCACGTTTCCAGCGGAAATAGAATTGATTGCAGGGTAAAATGGGAGTACATAGCTGCAGCAACATTTCGGCATCGTTCTCTGGTTGCACGTGCTTACTTCACTCGTAGCCTTGACGGAAATTGAACAACTTTTGAGCATACAATGAAATCACTATGGCGTATACGTAATATTTGTAGAAATCCTGCAAAATGCAAAACTTTACGTGAAGGTTGTCACAGAAATGATTTTGATATGCACACACTAGGGTACGCAGAAAACTTGTTCATTTGATTTAAACGTTTCTAAACTAAGTTTGCCTTTACTCTTGTTTCAAGTGTGTGACGATTAATGCTACGACACTTTTATGTACACAGCCTTGAAGTCAAGTTTAGCTCATTATTTGTGCTTGACCTACACCTACTCATTCGATTTTAGTAGTCGGATATGTATTTCTTTAGAGCAGTTTAGAACAATGAAAAGAAACAATAAGAGAGTGGCCCAATGCAGTTACATTTACAGCGACACTTCTACGTTAATATATCAAAGGCGTCCAATTTGCATGAGCTTTTATTAAATCATGTTCAACTTAGTTCAATTCAATCCCTTTGAAATCGTGTCATCAATAAGCAGAAAACCGACAATGTCTGATTCGAAAAAACAGTTTAAGCTGAACGTGTACACTCTTTCCGTATAGAAGATGTTTCTAGAAAACCATTATGAACGAAAGTATCGGTTCTGTCATAGAACAATGTTGTCAAAAATTTGATTTTGCAGAGGAACGGTGCAACTAACTTCAATCGCAATGCCGCAGCATTCTTTGGTCTGATAAAACTTAAGTCTATAATGGTACAGCTCACCAGTGTAGAGAGGGCCCAATAGACTATATTGCAACAAATGCACCATTAAAACGATAAAACATTGCGGGGTGCATCATGGTATGGGAATGTTTCTCTTACTAGGGTATAGGTCTCATTTGTTGAAGCGTATGACAGAAGTATGACAGAAGCGTTCTACCTTAGCATCCACTATGTTAACCTCCACCGTAAACAATATGGCTTTTCAATTCGAAACTTAACGAATCTTTCGAAGAAGTGGTCGCGGAAAACGATATCAATGTTTCAAGTTGACCTTCTTAATCGCCTACCTTAGATCAGATCCCACTGAAAGAGGAACTTGACCGCACACTCATTAACTCATTTATCTCTGGCATATGTCGGACGAAGTATTATTGTCAAGATTAACATACTAGATTTGATATACCTGTCAAAATTAGACGATAAGTATCCAAGTTAGCGGACTAAAATAAACAAGGTGCGTTGAAAAGTAAACAGGACTTTCTAAAAAAAAGACCAAACAGGTCCCAAATTAGTCGAATCAGTGGTTGATAGTTAAAATTCAATGTAGAAGTAGCTTATTGTTTAAACGTTAGACTGCACCTTATATGTACATACATTATTTACTGAACCAGGGACTATGCAGACGGTAGGTATCTTTCTAGTTGAGTGTGATAGCATTCACATTTTTTGTATTTTTAGAGAGGAGGAAATGTTTATCTTTAACTCATGCAACTGCCAATTATAGTCAAACAACTAGAAAATTTGGTATAAGTTTGAAACCTTTGTACCATAAACCGATAGGTTTCGTTCATCAATGGTCGGCTGTATATGCCGAGTGCGCGGATACTGCTTGTTCGGGTAAGACCGCTAGCGACCATTGTACTGCTTACATGTTTAAAGCTTATTCTACTAATGCTACCGGCTACCACAGTTACAGTCAATCGACCTGAACTAACAAAACTTTGATGAGTTAATCTTCACCGGTGGGGAGCCCGTTAAGTAAAAAAGTAAATTAGTCAAAAAAGTGGTTTACGTTAGACGTTCAAAAGTTCACGCAATGTGTACCCAACCACATATATGTGTGTATATATATTTGGAATAGCTTGACATTACAATTATCTTCCATAGTGTAGATATTGCGCGCGTAAATGGACAATCGCACAGAAACATTATAGATTAACTGACTGACTTTCCTTTTTGACGCCCCAAGGAGGCACCATTTATTAGCTGAAATGTTTTAAATACTACTTGGCCTTGGTCCATATTTTACATTTCATCAATCTGCACCAGACACTTTCACGTGGGAGGATTTCTTTCTTCCGAAGAAAGTTCATTGTACGATTAATAACTGTCTGTTCGGTGTCATACGACATTGGGTGTGGGCTCACGAACAGATGTACATTTGAATGCGGCATATTGACTACACGGATACCTTTTTTTATTCCTAAAGATATTTAAGTATGTTCTTTAGATCAATGGAATCCAACTCTCAATACAACGTAATGCCATCAAATTACCATATTATCTTTAAAGGTTCTCTATTTAATTTAAGCTTAGGAAAAGGAAAAGGAAATAGAAAAAGAGTGAAACTATAGCTATTTTGAAACCAAATATGTTAATCCAAACACACCTGTGCCACTCCGCCCAAACTGTGTTTTTTCAGTTAGAATACCAGTCAAAGTGGTGACTTGATTCGAATACCACAAAGTACATTTGAATCTAAAAATAAAACACTAAATGTCAGCTTTCACGTTAGGTATTATTTAACAAGGAGACACCCGCCGTATCAGTCTTGCAAAGCTTATATGCTAATCTTTATAAATTCAATTGCGATAAGCAAATGTTTTTGGCGAGATATTGATTTAAATTAGAAATAGTGAAACGATTTCTTTTTTGTTTGTTCTAAATAATAAATAAAGATTCTGCAGCAACGCCCAAAAGACGTCGACTGTCTGAAAAAGCTTCGCAACCGCCAACCTTTAGCCATTTCAAAGTTTAACGATGTTAGGTAATCCATCTCAGACTCAGACAAACTAAACACGTTCTCTTGCTCGTCGAAAGCGTATGTGTGTTCATTTCATTTATTTAACTGAAATCAAAAACCGGACGACAAAATTCCATCGATGCTACTAAGCACAGCCAACGATATACAACGAACGATGACGAAGACAGCAACTGCCATGATGATTCATCCAGTCGAGTACGAGCAGATACTGCTGGGCTGGAGTCATTGGAATTGTGGTGGCGTCAACAGAAAATGAAACAAAAGAGACACAGCTTGTATCCGCGTATAGCTTTCGTCAACATTATTTGAATTTTTGTGGTTTGGGCGATTTTATGTAATCTAGCCTTTTTCTGTTACATTTTAAATTTTGATAACACCCGTTCTCTTGGTGTTTGAAAAGGTCAGTGCACTGCACCTTCCAACCAGTTCTCCTCGCCTCAGTGCATCTGTAGACACCTGGGAATGTCAATTGACTTTCTATTTTACTCGAGAGGGGAAAAATCAAATGATGCCAAAAAAAAACAAAAAACAAAATTCCAACGAATCTTTAATGAGTGTTCAAGCGAAAGTAAAATCGATAAATGTTTCAGAGTAAGGTTCAATGGAACACAGCAACAGAGAATAGATAAAAAACAGTTTTTCTTTTTTGTTCTTTTCTGGATGGGCTGCATGGTGCAAAAGAGGAGAAGGGTTGCAAACGAGTGGTGGTGTTAGCGGTGTTACCAGCTTTGTTTGACAAAGCATTTACTATTTTTTCATAAATTATTAATCGGTGCTACAATTCATATATCTTTATGTGATGTCATTTCAGAAAGAATGCTAATGTCGAGGAGTCTGGGTGGAAAAAGTTTCAGTTTAGTCGATTGCGGCAAACCGCACCTACAATACAATACAAAAGTTTCAAAGCAGACTTTTAGCGCGAGTGAATTTAGTTAACGCCCTTTTCCTAAAATAAACTATGATTAGATTCTGAAATACGTAAACCCTTCATATTCCTATACGTGGGCCATAGTTTTGTTTGATCGAAGCAAAAAATAAGAAATGAGATCTTATAGAAAACAGTTCAAATTTTAGATTGTCTACTTGACCATCAATTATTGCTAATATGAATTGGCTCAGGGGATGAAAAGTACAGGTCTGTTATTCACGTCTGACGATATCCTTTTTGCGATAGTTTTGCTTCACGTAATATTAAAAGTCACTATCGTTTAGGCGGCATTTTTCCGGAGTTTTTCGGGCGGTGGAGTTTTTCCGAGAACAAGTAAGCAAATGGGCTGCACTCAACAAACGACCAGATTATGAATTGAAAGTGAATAACTGGGTCAAATGTCGAGGTCTGGAAGTGAATCCATCAAAGACTGAAATACGCAATTAGTCGAATGGTATCCATCTGATATAAAGAAATACCTCGGCGTATGAACGTATAACTAGATTTCAAGCTAAACTGGAAAGACACAAGTGAATAAGTGCTTTTGGGGAAATCGAGATATTTAAAAACTCCTTTACTGCATGCAGACTCCAATAGTGAAACTCATCTGATGGAAAATCCTGAAGAAGAAATGCTACATTAGGAACACTACAAACATTTAACCGACAGGCTGCTTGACGCGGGCTGTATCGATGACATTAACAAATCAGCTCTGGTGAAAGAAAACTCCATTAAGACTTAAAAAGCCCAGTTTCTGAACAGACTGAGTCCCGACTCGGGTTAGTATATCAAAATCCCAAATATAACGGACGGAGATTTCCTTTACTCTCTTTAAGACTAATAATAATGTTACAGCCATTTTCTTGTAAGTCAAAGCTTAAGGATGCAAACCAAAGTGCACACCGTAGTGGCCAGATAGAAGTTCACCTTCTACTTATTTTAAAAGTACATAGTCAATTGTTCTCTGCTTATTCACTTCAGTCAAATTTAGCAGTACTTTTTATTTAAAAAAGCTGTTGAATGTTTACATTATCATTGTGATTATTTAAAAGCACGATAATTTGCCTGCCTTCTTGTTCAGTTTTAACGAAATACAGTAGTAAATACTTTGATTATCTATTTTCTGATAATCCGTGTTTCACGCTAACCCGTGTATATCAGCCTTTTCGCATCATGCTAATTCGAACTTGATTGTCCGGCCCGACCACTTACATTATTCGAGGAATCCCCAATATTTATTGTGTGCTTTGTGTTTTTTTTTTACCACAAAGTTGGAATGTGTTCAAGGCGCTCCTTCACGAAAATCATTGCTTGAACGTTAGCGTGAAGTAAAAATGATTTTAAATGTTATACATCTGATGATAATCAAGGATCCCCGCATTAAATTCTAAATCTGAGTGCAAAATGTGTTACACAATTATATTAGAGGAAATTATAAACCTCCGACAAGAGTGAACCAGGTCGTCAGATTAAAAACGATACTACAATAGTCTTAACAACTGGCTTAATTGATGAGGATTCAGATAATGAAGCAATTCCTGCAGGACATGACTGGACAACAATAAAAGGCGCCTTATGATTTATTTAATTACGCTAACAAAATCATGCTGACGACATTCTTAAAAATGTCATTCTAAAAATATTTGAATATTTTTTTTTAACACATATGAATATGTACAGCAAGTAGGTGAACACTTTATCATATTCTCCATGAAATTTCGATTATTCATGGTTCTATCCACGTTCTACTATACGGCCAAATTAGAATTTTGTTGGAAAGTAAGAACCGAAATGAAAAATAAGAAAGCAAATAAAATAAAGGACAGCTGCACAAAAATTTGCATTGTAAATAAGTTTTGTATATACAATTTATTTTAAATTTAAGGAACAAACGCAAAAAGGAAAAAAATCAAGAACAGTAGGAGGAAAAAAACAAGTTTAACGACTAAAATGAAGATCTGCATTTTTTAGCAACTGGACGACCTAATCCAGTCCAATCTAATCTTTGGCGTATGGGAGCGTTATTATATCATTGATATTATGTATAGCAGCGCGACCTGCAACGAAAAACAGCCTTACAACATCTTTGCGGTTTTATGGCTAAGGACTAAAATAAGTCTAAGCAATAATGACTTTTTAAGGAGATATTTCAGTCCCTTCCGACCAGTCCCTGAGTGAATAGGATAAGTTTTCGTCCTCGGTTAATAGGTCTTTTTAGGAAACAAACGTATTTTTTAAAAGCCGCTGTTTTCTGTCTTTTAGTTTTTGGTATTGTTTTATGTGGACATCCGTCAGAACTTTCGAAACTTTTTATCGAGTCGTACACTATTCAATTAGGAATATTGACTTTTTCTCGCTTATGCCTTCAAAGTTTTTTTATAAGCTGATTTCTTAAAAAATTGTTGATTCTTCTTTCATGAAAGAAGTAGAGTTTCTCTGTCTCTAAGGTCAGCTCGTCAAAGAATAGAATCGAAAAGAGTTTCAAAGTCTACCAAACTTCTTCGGAACAAAACAGTTAGTTAAGTCATTTCTGACTCCTCTTTTTCCTTGCCACTCCTGCTGAGTTCATTTGAAGTCTTAACTTTAGACGTGCGAGCTTATTAGGCAGTATCCATATGGCTGTTCTGTCATCTCTTTGACATAAAATGAGATCCCTTTTACTATAAGCAGCATAGTTTGTTCACTTGTCCTTATTTTGTGCCACATCACATTTGACAACTGGCAACACCGCTTATTGGCTTAAGAGATAAAAGCTAACCCCCGCAAGAATGCAAGCAGAATATTCTTTTTTGTCGTTGCCTCTTCTTTGCCTTGAAACCGGGTTAGGCGAAAAAAAAACCGTCAACCCAACAAAATAGCTAAATAAAAGATAAAACAAAAAAGAGGGGTAACCAGTCAACTCACCTCATTGATTACACAAAATATACTCAACGGTGTTTGGACAAAAATCGGAATGAATTAGACGGGAGGAAGAATAGGTAATCCCGCTGCAATGATGTTTGCTTCGATTTTTCTTGTATTCTCCAGCAACACGTCACGCAAATTAGATTCTCTCTCTTTCGATTAACTCCTTCGCCGGACTTAAGGAACCAATTTCTTTCCTTTTTCTTTTTTTAAATCGCACGTCACACAAAACACAATTATTACGAAATATATTAGAAAGACGAAACACAGATTTCAATTGCACTCTGACAGAATATTATATTTTGAAAAATGAATAACAAAAACACCACATTAAAATTTTTGCCTTCGGAAAACGGGAAAAAACGACAGCAGCGGCGACAGTGACGACGATTATCGATGTTTTTTTTTTTTTTTTTTTGCACTTGTATTTTTTCGTTTCTGTTATCTCTGGCTCATTAATTTAAAAAAATATTCTCGTTAGCGACGTTAGAGTGGAACTGAACTGCACAATATTTATGCATTATTGCGGGAAATTTTGTTCTTCGTCGTTTTGGAACAAACACAAATTTAAAATGATAAACACAACAAATGCACGCAAGGGGTTTCACGAAATACGCCCTATACGTACCATAACCTCGATAAATGTGCCGATTTCGAATTTTTCGCTGTTTTGTTCGACGACTCGTCGCCGTTGTTGAGTGCATCTACGGCCAATTCGAGTTCGACTAATAGTTTTCGAAATTGGAATGGTGTTGTCAGCTGTTTATGCGCTTACTGATAAGGCAGTTCGGCGACAGATTATAAGTTGGCAAGGCAGTGCGAATTACACTTGTTGGTTGTGCTTAATGTTATGTCTCCAGCAAAACTGTTTAATATGAATCGTTGTAGAGCAAAGTACATTTGTGGCTTGGTTAGGTTAGAGTAGTTGCCACCAATAAACAACACGTTTAAACTATTCTAATACTACAATTGAGTTTCTAATGAAGAGTAGAAATAAGCTGGACAACTGCAAAGAAGATGGAATTTACTCTACTCCACGTCTTTATTTATACAGCTTCTACAGAAATCATTATTATGCAGTGGCCGTTGATGGCCCCTAATGTAGTGCTAATATCCATTGAATGGAGAGAGATTCCCTTTTTCAAAGGTTCTTAGATTCAGTTTTGGCAATATCTGTGTTGCTAGACATGTGCAGCACTTAGGATTTGTTTTTTTAAAAGTATCTAAAGTGGGTGGTTTCATCAGCCTTAAGGTTTCGTGAAATATTCCCACTCTTTGGGATGTTCAGGCATATCTATGAAAGACGATCGGTATTGAGGAATTGCTATTCAAATTGATTCCAAGGACTTAGTATATGCTTAACTTTACAAAAGATGCGGATATCTATATGCAGCGGAATTAGACTTCTTTTATTGCCATTAATTCGATCTGAAACACACTACAATGATTTGAAAGATTGAAAAAGATTTTGACTCTCAATTTAATAATCTGATCACTCTTCATATCTACGAAACTCTCCACCATCGTTCTAATAAAATAGACTGGAATTCTATCAAGAAGAATATTCTTGAGTCAATCAAATGGTCTATATTGACCCAAAACACCCCCATTAATCTCCTAGTTTTGATGGCATTTTCCCTCTCTTGATACCATTACAGTTGTTCTAATCTTTTAATGTTATTATGAGCTAAACTATGTACATTACCATTGTGAACAGAAACTTTAACGTTGTTGTCATTCCTTAAGGTGACTGCAGACCTCCTTTAGACCCAATTTCCTTCAGGCCAACTGGCGACACAACAGAAATGTTGTTGATGTCAATGAACTCGAATACGAATAAGAAAAATACAAAGTAGGAATTTCTCTTCAAATGTATCAAATGTATCGTCCTGGGACATAAAAACAATATACATAGTTGAAAAGACTTTTGAAAGTTTGCAGTTCAGGTATTCGCCCATATCATGGTATCGGGACGGAGCGGAATTTAGTATCATTGAATCCGTTACGACACACTTATCGGAATCATGCACCCCAATTGCTCAGCTATCAACAGCGTGATAGGAGAATTCACGTTAATGAGAAACCGGACGTTCCTGGAAAACTGAAACAAAAACATAAAATGTATAGAAATTCGTCCAGTAATCTCCAGTAAGTAGTAAAACATTAGCTTGAAGAATATATGTATATGTATATGGTGGACAATTCCCTTTTAAGTAAATGCCAACCCGAATTAAGAAAAAAATATCCCTATAAATTATGCAATCAACGAATAAAATCGCTGTGAAAACAAAACTGGATTTTAAAAGAGCTTTCGAAACAATATCTACAGATATTTTGCTGTTGAAACTAAGCATATACGGAATCGAAAACAATGAGTTGAATAAGTTCAAGTCATATCTTACAAAAAAAGACACAGCGCACGTAAGCCAATATGACTCTCTGGATGTAGATACGAAGTTGCTAAACTTAATCTATGACTAAAAATGAAGAAGTTTAAATTAAATAAAACCAAGATGAAATGGATGGAGAGGAATTCGAGGTGTGAAACGATTATCGAAATAAATGGTGCACTCATTAAAAAAGTTAACAACATTAAATAGGTATAATTATTGACAGTGGCCAAAAAAATTTAGCACGTCGAATACATCTGGAAAAAGATAGGCAAACAAAGCGAATTGGCAATTTGCTCTTCGATTTTATACTCAAGTTGCAATCAAACAGACATCCAATGACTTCAAAAGTTCAAAATAAACCAATCGTATTGTGAAATGCAGCAGCTTTACTTCGGTAAGACTAATGTTAGATGCAAGCAAACGGTTAAGTATTTTTCATAGACTCAAGTTTCATACCCTGGTTGGGATTTTCACAATAACGACTGAAAATATCGTGAAAGATGCACAACCATATCAACTACGCAATGCGAATGACTTTAGACTTCAGTTACACAATTCATGAGCAGCGCAACGGACAGGTTCCTACCAGATGCTTCAATTGTTCGATATCCTACCGGATGTTACTACCGATGAACGAAACTTAAACCGATTCCATATAATGTGTGTTGAATTCGTTAAGACAGAAGTGATATCAAATATGTAGGTACTTCTATACATTTAAAAAAAATATATGCCTTTTTTATACATATGTACAACTATATTTAATTCGATGTAAAGTATTTTAAATACTAATAAATTACTTACCTACCTTCACGCACAATTCGTTCACCGTTTGGCAGGTTGGGTGCCAAACATTTCGAATGATCGAGTAAGATAAAACCTTTTTATTACTTGCTATATGGTCCTCAAAAAATACTTGCCCTAGGATCGGATGCCTAGGTTTTCTTTATATTCTATATTCTTCAACCGAATGAAAGGGGCCTACTTTTCAAAGCTCTGCCCGGGGGATAATTTTTGCTTTCACAGTTAGAGACTCAAATGTGTGTCGAACGTTCTCGAGAAGTTGGCCTGTTTCGCAATTTTTTAAAGACACTTTAACAATGATTCTAAATTAACTAGAATTTGTTTGTAGAACAATCAATGAAACTGTGTATTTGGTTTGTTTTTAATATAATTTATTTTTATTTTGAATAAAGACAAAAATAATAATCAAATTATATCAACTGTAATCATAATTAATTGAATCGAGTGATTTCATCTAAACTGATTTTTTGTTTTATTTTTTATTTTATTTCTCAACAAATATTTCTTCGTCCCTTTTTTAGAAAGAGGAGTCTGTTATGTACATGTACATCACTTTAATCTAGTGTGTGTATGTGTGGGTTTCTCTATGTATGTTTATTTTATGGTGTGCTTCCATTTATATATTTATTTCTATTTCAATATGTTTGTTTGTTTGATTAACAAATACAAAAAAAAAATTAACTACTGACAAATACTTAATTTAAAATAAAACAATTGTATTTAAAAAAAATTAAACAAACTAAAAAACGAGAAACGAAAAAAAGAAAAAAACAATAAATTAAAGGTACACTTTTTCTTCGATAATTTGTTTGCTATTTTAACGATTGATTGTAGCAAATTCCAATGGATTGTTTTTTTTTTTTTATATTTATATATATATACATAATTAAATGTATTTACTTAGAAACAAAACAAAGCGAGAACTGAATGGGGTGTGTCCATTCAATCAACTCAACGAATACGTGCGAAATGTTTTGCTTACAAAAAAAAGTGAAAATATATTAATTTTCTTTCTTTTTTTCCTTTTTAATTATGGTTAGATTACATTTAATAAATATTTCTGTTTCCTTTTATTTCCTCTTGAAAAGGGGGGGTTTTGTTTCGTGTTCTTTTGTTTCTTTGTCCATCGAGCGCATGATTAATTTAACTTTACATAAATAATACGTTCGTATAAATGCACATAACACATTTAAACAGTTTATAAACAAGTTTGTAGATTTTTAAATTTTTTATCCAATTGATTTATTGCCTAAAAATTTGTATAAACTTCAGCTGCTACTTAATTACAAAGTCGAGTTTTCTATGCGGTATAATCTCGTAAATCTCGTAAATCTTATTCGCGCGCGCGTTTTACGTTCTTCAGAATTTACCCACAAAAACGCAAAAAATCTAGAAAACATAAGAAATGTCTCATCAAGTTCGCATAATATGTATGTATATAAAGTGAATAATATTAATTAGATAATAAGAATATATTTCATATATAAATTGATAAATGGGTGGTTTCGTGTAGAAAAAAGGTTCTGTTTTGTGTGGCTTCTGTGTGTGTGATTTTGAATTTACTTAAAAGTACGAAAATATAAAATATACAATAAGAGCGACAAATACAACTCCGTAGGTGAGGGATTTTTTCAGAATAGCGTTGTAGAAATCATTCGCCTTGAGCTTGAGCTCGGCTACTTCGCGCTTAAGCTTTAGATTTTCAGCTTGTGTCTTGCCGAATCTCTCTTTGTAGAGAATCAATTCTTCTTCATGTAGTACAGCAGCACTGTTCATGGCAACTATGTCATCCTCGATAAGTTTGTCAAATGTTTCTGTTGAACTGTTTGAGTGAGAGACATGCACTTGTTGCAGTTCCTCAGTTTCGATGATGGATTTCGCACTGTTCGATTTATTTTCGGCGATTACCTTCTCTAGGGCGTCTTTTTCATCGCGTAGACTGTCGATATCTTTCGTTAGATCAGAAATTTTGTCCTTGAGAGACCCACATTCTGTCTGAAGAATGTCCAGAGTGAGTGCAGTTGCAGACTCCTTATCTTCCAGCTGCAACTGCAGTTTTCGAATTTCGTTTTGATAGTCAGATATAGTTTGGGCTTGTAGAGTGATCTCCTCTTCGTACTTCTCGTCTTTAATGAGAGTATCCTGCGCTTGTAGTTGAGGCGGAGTGGATTGTACTGCCGATGATAATTTCATCTGCTGTTTCGATATTTCGTTAAAGGATTCTCGCAGAAGAGCTACACTATACTGGAGAAGCTGATGTGATTCGTTTTCAAGCTGCTGATTGCCGTTTTCAATGCCAGTGGTTGTAACATTGCCGTTTGCTAACTCGGTTTCGAGTAGTTTAAGATTCCTTGCAACGAGTTGAAGTTTGTTGGTGAACCTCACTGATGATATTGATGACGATGCTGTGGTGGTAGTGCATTTCTCTTCGAGATCGTTATTGTCACTATCATCACTGGAATCGGACTCATTGCAGATGGCTTTCATTATGTCGATCGAACCTTCTTTTTGATTTAAATCCGAATTCTCAAGCCATTTCATTATGGTGGATTTTTTTGCTGCGAGATTGGTACTATTGTCCTCGGGATTGGGTCTGTCACTGTCGCCGTCGCCGTCGCCGTCGTTGTTGTCATCGGGATCGATGCCATCCGCTAAAGTTGTGGTAGTGCTGCTGCTGCTGTTGGTTGTGTTAGTGGCGGCTATGGAATTGGTCGTACTGATGGCGTCCACTACACTTTCGTCTGTGTATTTTTCCTAGAAGTGAACAAGAAGACATTAAACACAAAATATGCAGATAAGAGCGTATTCGTATTGCGCAACTGAAAAGCCTATGAAAAAAATCATTGAGTTTGTTTTCATCACCTCCTCGTGATATCATAGCCATCTAATAGTAAACTTAGTATGACCATATGCTGAGTCTGACTATGTATGTGGACTTTACTCCAGCACGCACGAACTGAACGAATTCTCGCATTCTTGAAATGAAATTAACGGTGATGTTCACACTTAGACTAGCGGATCCTTATTTAAACTACTGCGGAGTTCAGGGCAATAAATATATTTCAAAACAGAAGCAAATATAAATATGCGGTGTGACGGATTTATGGCACCCAAGCTCAACCATTCGTATTGTGTGTTATATTATTTACACGAATGGAAGGGATCTATTGTCGGAAGGGCAATAGGGCTAGTGTCTTAAATAAAACTTAAGAGATGATAGCGAAAGATCCTTTAATGTACAAACTTCAGGGCTCGAATTCCCGCCGAGGTCCACTTTATACGAGGAGCGAACATTCAAATCGGATCCCTGCCATGAAGCCAAGGTGCGGATAGATATCCAAAACATCGCAAAAAAGTGAGCAAATTTGACGTTGAATAAACATAAAGGTACGAAATCGGAGCAACCACATCAAAGAAATGAAAAACGAATTTATAGTATATTCCACTGTAATAGACATCATGTAAAATTCTAAAAATTCTCTAGTTTATATCTATCTATCCTATCCTATACTTTGGAATAGAAAGGCAAATAATCTCGCTCTTCGACTACCCTGAGCACTAAAAACATAGGATTCGAAACATTTTTTCTTGTTTGAAGGCATCACTGCGGTTACATGTTTCTCGCAATACAACTCAACATTTTGCTAGCACAAACTTTTTTGTTATAAATCTTCGTAAAGATTGTTAAGGTCGGAGTAACTAGGACAGTGTCCACTATTTGTAGATATTCAAGGGAAACCCGAATAATGCCGTGTAAGATCAGAACGAATAAAACAACTGTGACATAGCTATAATGCAGATAGTCACGCGCGCCGCTATCATGGGACTTACCACCTATGTCATTAATTCGAAACTCGTATGGGGATGCCTGCAGAAAATTAATAGAGTGTAATGAGACGTCCGAGTCCCTAGCAAGAAGAAGAGAATCCTAAACCTTTATAGGTTCTAAACCATTATGCGTAATAGGGGATCATACACTCAAAGAACAGTTCAGGGAACTAGAGAGGGAGTAACGCTTAGACCATGAGACAAGAGAAGACAGTTTTAAAGCAAAACAACCTGCGAATCTTAACGGATTTCTTTACGGTCACTGTAAAGTAACCCTCAAAACGAATCGAATTGGGATGCTATTTGGTTAGCCTTTGGTTGAGGCATTTCGGAAAAAATCATAGCTTCACGAGAGTGTTGTCACGTTTTACACAATGGTAAGATTTTGAAGTCCAAAGTCAGGGGTCCATACTATCGTTACTCTTGTTCTTGGTGTTTGGTGCAACATTGACGGAAGGTAACTATGAAATTCGTTGGACCATGACATCTTACTTTAAACACTTCGACTACCCTGACGATCTTTGTCTACTTTCACATCGAATAATGGACCTTCACATCTAGAAGCGAAAGCCCTGTACACTTCAAACACCAGTGGTCGATAAAGTAAACGACTTTCCATATCTAGGTTTCGATTAACCGCGGTGACACCGAACTGAATGTGTGCAACAGAATCAGGAAATCTAAAGCTGGGTGTAGTACATAGAAGGTGGACATCACTATCGCACGCAACTACACTGTTAATCCGTTTGCCCAGAACAATGATAGGGAACGGTTCTTGGTCCATCAAGGTCGCTAACGATTTACGCAAGGTGACCCGATGTGTGACTTCTTTAACACCAGTCATGAAAGGATTGCGCGAAACTCACAAGTCAACACCGGATGCGCCGGAAAGCAAGACCAAGTATGAATGTATATGCTCTTAACGTGGACTGAAGCGCAACATCGACAAACTATATGACTTTGGGCTCTGAGTGACATTGTCTACCTTTGCAGACAACTGATAAGTAAGGCCCTATCTCGAAAAACCAAGTAGATTCTATATAAGATCATCTCTATCTCATTTCATGTCGCAGAAACATACAATCAAAGGTCGGAATACTCCGATTAAGACATCTTTAATATTTGTCTATATATTGTTTTATTGTAGTGTCTACTTGACCTTCATTCAGGGCTTGCATTGCGGTATGACACTTTTATAATTCTTGTTGAGATGTGGAATTATGGATATACGATTGATGAAAGTCGCAGAAAACAACGAAAACCTAAAGATGCAATATTAACTGCACATAACGATTTTATTGGCATATCGCCAGGATTTTTTTCGTCGGAATCAGTAGCACGTGCATGGAATCTTGCCAGCTCACAGTACATCTGTTCTGATTCTTTGCTTTAACTTTTAACCACCCACTCAAATGTTCTTCTGAACTCGAAAAATAAAAGTTCTAAGGCCACAAATGGAGCGTGGGTCGGCTAAAAACATAAGGGTTGCATTAATGTGCTGAATCAACGGAAAAATGCTCTTGAGTTACATCCACTAGGAAAGAAATGACTTGCTTTAATTGAACTTTTCAACAGTAGCAAACAAGTCCAACAAGTATACAACAAAAACAAGTATCACTTATCTCGCACTTTCAATTGATTGTGTGCGGCGGTGGCCTCATGACGCAATGGGGTCAATTGTTCAAATTTACTCTCATATCGGGCATACCAAGTAATTACATGAAAATGTTTCGCTCACCTTTTTATTTTCCTCGTCCATGTCCAACTGCTCCGCACGGGACAGCAACAGCTCGCCAATTTTCTTTTTGTACTCCTCGCATTCGGTCTCCCTCTCCTTGAGTTTGTCAGCCAAATCGGCAGACGCTGCATCGAAATTGATCTGCTCTTCGTTCGTCTCTCGCTTGCATTTCTCCATCTGTTCTTTGTATTCACTGTACTCCGTTTCAAGGCGTAACAGCCGGCTATTTACATCCTGCAAGTTCTGCCTCGTGTACCGAATCTGGTCGCGGAGCACCGAACACTCGTTTTCGCTGCATGTGTAGTCGCGCTCCATTTTGGACAGCTTCTGCATTGCATCCATGCGCTCCTGGTAGACTTTCCGTAAGGCTTCTTTGGCTGAGTTCTGATAGAGAAACTTCTCGTCCTGCAACTTGAGGATCTCCTCCTTCAGCTGATCCGCGGGCGAGTTCTTCTGGAGGAATTGCAGCTTGTTCTCCAGCAAATCGATGCGATTCAGTAAACGATCTTCATCGATCATCGATTGCCAGCAAATGGTCGAGTTTTTTCGGGTGGCGTCAAGGATATTCTGTATATTCTGCAGCTTCGCTTTCAGTAGCTTTTCTCGCTGCGATGTCTCTTGCATGTACAAGTTCAAACGATGGAGTTCCTCGAACGAAATGCGGCTATCCCCGCGGAAGGATGATTGACTTAGCTGACTGATTGATATCGCCTCTCTGCCATCAGGTAAATATGGTTTAACCGATGCAATTATGCATCCATGGACCTCCTTGCGGGAGTTTTCCAACACTTCGACGCCAAACTTGACCACATCGCCAAAGTTAAGGTCAACTGCCTCCGAGGCGGGAATTTTCCGCTCGTTTATAAACGTCCCGTTGGAACTTTTCGTATCCTTTACATAGAACTTACCATCGCTGGAGTACCAAAGGACGGCATGGTTGCGAGAAAGTACCTTGCAATCGAAGATCGCGTTATTGTCGGACGCCTTTCTCTTGGCAATCGAACGTCCGACTTTGCATTCTATATTTGGCGCAAGGAGAATCGTTCGGGTTTGGAAAGGATGCGAGTCTGGCTGGCAGATGAGTACGATACGAGCCAGCGAGTCACATGCGAGCGATTCACATTCGGGGGAATCAGAGTTAAGAATCGTGGTTGTGCCATTATTGCCCACTGTTAATGCATTTATTGTTGCGTTGGGAGCTCCTACTACTATTGCTGCTGCTGCTGCGGAAACGGCCGATGGTGGTAGAGGGGAAGGTGCAGCCATCATAAGAACGTTCGTTTCAATCATTTGCGATTGCTTTTGATCATCATCATAATTCATCCATTCGTTGCTAGCAATTACCATAACTGCAAATGAAAACAAATTTTTACATCACATCAGTTTTGCTTGGTTTTTTGGGCGGAATTTACCTTAATAAGAATTAGCACGAATTATTGGAATTCTCTGATTTTTTTTCGTACAAAGAAAATCATTAAAATAAAACGTCAAGCGAATTACTACATTTTCATTAATAGTCGGCAGGGCAGCGTTCGAACTGGTGTTTTATTTCTCTTCGGCGAGGGGAAATTTTTTGTTTTTGCCTATTCCTTTCCACCGCCATTACTGTTGAGTTGCCAATAAGAATAAGAAGCCAAAGATTTTAAATTAAAGAAATTTAATAACTCTTTTTCATAAACGGGAAATACAAACCGCTTAAACAAATAGCAAGGAATGGGAGATCAGATAAACTTCGGTTACATGTACTATAACTAGTTGCAGTGCAAGTAAGAGTATCAGTGTATTGAAACTTGCATGCCATGGCAAGATTACTAGACACAGCAATTCATAACCGAATAAAACGCGGAATTGAACAGAATTGAGCAGCCTTCTGCAAGCTGAGAAATGCGACAGCGACATACAATTTTCTATAAAAATATCATTGATAATCTACAACACAGAAGTTCTTACAAGAATAGATAGCAACAGAGAGATCATTTCAAAACAAATAAAGTACGATAACTGCAATATGCACTTGGGACACTTTATCGTAAATGAAAAATGGCAGTTAGACAATACTGCAAGGATGAATAGAGGGAAGAAGAACGATTGGTAGATAACGACAACTTAAGCAACGCCTAAGGAACTGGATCACGGAAGTGTTCAGGAATGTTACATAGAATCAAAAGAATGTTGATGTTTTCTAAATGTTGTTTCCTCATTTTTTCACAACTGTCTCCACCCAGATTGCTTGCAGTCGTCACCTGTAGTAAGTATTCATTGTTTGCTTAGTTATAAGTATGTTCATTTGTACTTTTCAACAATTGGCACACATTTTCAAGGTATCTACTACCTGTTTGTCATTCCGCTTGTTGTAACTCTTATGTACATATATAAACTTGTCACTGGAGTGACTGTTGCCAGCAGGTTTTCTATTAGGCGCATATATACATATGTATGTGGGTTTGGACAGAAACAAGGCAGAAACTTGTATGGACTTACAACTCGACAGAAATTGGCTGGATGGAATTTACTGACCTCTGCCCATAACATATGTTATTTATCCAATCTATGGCCTGTATTTAAAACTTATTTCTGGATATGTGATATAAATAAAAATAATTTAATAAATGGAAGCAAGTACATAAAATCAAGCAGAAGCAAGATACTAGGCTGAAGAATTTAACCACGAAATTTATCTGAGCTTAGCTAACCTCATACGGTTTTGGGCTGGTTGGACAAAAACACGGCTAATGTACTAATATTATTATATTAACACGAAGTATTTTTAATTATATTTCTTCAAATAATTGTTTTCTTAATTCGGCAGAGCGTACTATAAATTTCCCCGACTCCCCCGATGGTTGGTAACGCGGCTAAATTCATCTGACAGTTCCGTATCATATGCAACGAACGTGAATTCGCCGTCGAGTTAGTGGAGGTAGTTGCCATGTTTTTTTTTTTAAATTTCTAACAATATGTAATTACAAAATAATTTAATAACTACATTGGACAAATGAAATGTTAAAAATTAAGACACAAAAGTAATTGAGACACTCTTAACTGCGTTGCTCAGTATGATGGAAACGAACTATATCAGGTCCAACTGAGCACAAAAACAAAATCAGCTGTTTGGTGTTTACGAATTTTGTTATAGCCAAAGAAGTCATACGCTAAGGAAATGCAAACTGCATAATGTTACGAAACAGGATCTCCCAAATATATTTTGTAGGTATTTAACATTTTAATTTAAACCCTTGCTTATTCTGTTTTCATTCCTTTTCAGCGTGCCTTTGCTTCCAAGCTAACAGCGCATCAGGAAGCCTTCATGGCCAAAGGCCTACCGAAGAGATCTCCAATACCAGGAGTGGATCACATAGTAGTTGTCGCATCCGGCAAAGGTGGCGTAGGAAAGTCAACAATCGCAGGTAAACATGGCGATGTTGGTGTGTAATAACATTTATTATCCGAATGCTTGCAGTTAACCTCGCAGTTAGCCTTGCTGCATTGGGGAAACGTGTCGGACTTTTGGATGGAGACATTTTTGGACCGTCAATCCCACTCATGATGAATTTGAACGAACAACCACTGGTCAACGATCAAAATCTTATGATTCCTCCCATAAATTACGGAGTCAAATGTTTGTCAATGGGATTGCTCTCACAGTCTGGGGCAATGATTTGGCGAGGTCCTTTGGTTATGTCCGCGCTGCAAAGACTGTTAAAAGGTGCTGTTTGGGGTCCGCTAGATGTCTTGGTAGTAGACACTCCTCCTGGAACTGGGGATGTGCATCTATCATTAGCGCAGAATGTCCCTGTTTCTGGGGTTCTTTTGGTCAGTACTCCACAGACTGCTGCACTAGAAGTAACAGCTCGCGGAGCAGAAATGTACAAAAAACTTAAAGTACCAATATTTGGTTTGGCAGAGAATATGGGATACGCAATATGTTCGAATTGTGACAGTCGAATGGACATATTCACGAATGTTACCGGCAAATTTGCAGACAAAATGGGAACAGGTGTGGTTGCCAGCATACCACTGGATCCGAAGATAACCCATTGTTGCGATAGCGGTGTTCCTATGGTAGCCAAATACCCGAATTCGGTATATGCAGAGAGTTTTCGCCAATTGGCTAAAGATATACTAGATAATTTAAAGACAGAAAGTGAAATAAAAAAAGAGTTGCACTAGGAAAATCGATATTTTTGTTTTTTTTTTTTCACATTTTATTACGTAAGACGAATCAGGATTAGCGAGAAAGTGAGGAAGAAGACATTCAAGTGTTCTACACTTCCTTGGAAAACAGACCAATCAACTGAGAAAAACGTATGACAGAAGGTGTTGAATATAACAATCCAATAATAAGTATATACTGCATACTACGAGCTTCGTCACCTACCTATGACTTGGAAGGAGGACTGGATGGGCTTTCCAAAAATCCTTTGAAACTGAGATCGTTATCTTCACGAGCAGGATACAATATCCGGAAATGATAAGATACTTCTTTAACGAAGCGCGTATGTCAGACGTTTGTCCTTTTTTGCCAGGGAGTGACAACACCTTGTATGTCACTGCCTTCTGCACTAAACCACAAAAGTGACCTGTCTCTGCTGCACGGGAGCTTTTTCAAGTTTCCAGCCTCTAGTGTACATATTCCACTCGTTTTACCTTCCTTGATACTTTTATCATATAAACTAGTCAAGGGTCCAGTGATGGTGCCTTCTTAGAGATCGACAACACTAAACTTCACCACTTGTTAGACAAGCATGTTTCTATTTTTCAAATGGAGGTCTACGTATACCTAAACGCTGCGTAGTTTAAGTCGGTGCTCAACCCTGTACAACTCTGTATAACCCAGGAACTCTTAAGTTCGATCACAAGACTTGTGACAAGGTCACACTGGGTTTGCGAAAAGAAAAATCTGCGATGAGATTATAAAGTCTGTAGGCTATGAACTCAGTGGACACTAAGAGGTTTATTAAATGTTTCAATTATATACATAGAAGGTTGACAGAGCAGATTCCTGTATTGTTTTGTACCTCCTTTAAAATGTAAGAACTTCGTGCTTACTTCCAGATTTATTTGTCTTTCTTTAACTTTTTCATCTTCTTCATGGCTTTTTTATGCGCGTATTTGTCATTGCGATCAGTGACCTCTTTGAATTTTCTCTTCGTGTACTTCTGGAACTCGGCATCGGCTAACAGCTCGTCAACCAAAGTTTTCTTCTTATTTCTACGTGCATCCCGCTCTTTATAGAAGTCCAAGGGCGAGTGCTGAACTGTTCCAACCTAAAAAAAAACCAATGAACAGCTATGAAGTACTGTCCAAATCAAAGAGGTTTCGACGCCTACCTGGAAGAACTTGGGCAGCACTTTTAA
Source organism: Xylota segnis (assembly GCA_963583995.1). Lineage (NCBI taxonomy): Eukaryota > Metazoa > Arthropoda > Insecta > Diptera > Syrphidae > Xylota > Xylota segnis. The sequence continues at coordinate 81,608,250 of OY757237.1, forward strand.
ATCATTTTTCTTGTAGAAATGCTTAGGATTCAAAACCGACCGCATTTGGAGAATCTTCAGATCATTTTCAACTTCCTCCGTCACTTCTGTGGCGGGCATGTTGAACCATCCTTCACCCTTATTCTTTCCACGCTCGACCTAGAAAAACAAAAATGATTAGAGGGACGTTTCTTACAGCGGAGCGTCGAGTGATGCATAAATGATCATCAGATTACTAAAGAAGACATCAATGCGGACCAGAAACTCATCTCAGAGGCTACACCTTAATTAAACCGAAAGCTTTGTAACGTTTCATTGTTGATATAATGTAACCAAAATTTTAAATTGCAGGGAGTAACTCGCACCCCTGCAACAGTCTGTAAACTTTGATGAATTCTGTCCCGTCGGCCTTACAGGTACTGCTAGATGCTTTTCAGCAGTTCCTAAGATTACAACGGGCGAAACTATAGCTTTCGGTTTGAGTCTAGGCAGGTGTGGTGCCTCCTCAAGCAACAAGTTCCCGCCACTATACTTGTCACAACAAGCTTCAGTTGTCGAATATTTCATCATATGGAGAAAAACTTTGTCCATGAACTGAAAATCATCTTACCCTCCTAAGATCCCGCATTTTTTTATCGCGCAACTGTGGCAAGCCTTTCTTTTGCTCCAATCCCTGATTGTTCGATTTTTCCATCTCCTCATCCACATTCGTGTCACACAGACTGTCGCTGAATTTCCCAGTATTCACGTCAAAATCTGGAAGCACTAGATCTTTGTTGGGACGATTCTTGAATCGAACATTTTTGGGCTTATTTTTTTCTCTTGTCTCTTCCGCTTGTTTCACCATTTCCAGGGCCAACTCCATCTCCACCTCTACCTTGGTTTTCGGCACTGGTTTTCGTTGAGCCAGGCACTCCTTGAGGATGTGTGAAATGTCGTGACTGGGTGGTGGAAGCCCTACCAAGAAATGTTAATAACAAAATACTTCAGTTGTTAAGTAGTTGTGCTTTACCTCCATAGTCTCCGTCGTCCTCTTCTTCAGATCCTATGTCTTCGTCTACGTCAATCCATGGTGTTGGGAGCAATGGACCTTTTCCACTGAAACTCGTGGTTGGCTTTTCTTCCTCCACTTCTTTAGCATTCAGCAAATCCTGGTTTCCTGCTGTATCAAACACAAAAAGCGACATTTTGCGGTATTCTAGACACAAGAAGAAACAGCTACGTAGTTGCCATGTGGGACGCTGACAGAAGAAACAACAAAAAAATCAGCTGTTAGCTCTCTATGGATCGCAGAGTCATCTATAGCGTCACATCGTAAATAGATAAGTGCAAGTACAGTTCTGAACAAAATGAAGCCCCGTTAAGAGTAAAGTAGGAAAAACACGATACAACCGTTGTACCAACGTGTGTTGTACCAATATTGCCTCAATTGTTGTACGTAGCAAACACACGATACAATCAGCATGCGGATTCCTTACCACCAGAATAATTTTCACCCAATTTTGAATGGAAGCCATGCTCTTGTTTTTTCCTGCATTTTCCCGCCAGAAAAGTAAAAACACAACAAATAACTGTACCACAGACTATAATCAGTACGACGACTGCATGCGCGGAAACACATTACACGATTTCCATTCAATCAAAATCAACACGCGTTGTATAGTCAAGAGCTTGCGACTGTACAATACCGGTTCAAACCATCGGTAGGGTGGATGAGTTTGAATGATCACAAATGGTCATTCATGTCGTCCTCTTCCTTGAAGAAGTGTTCTCTGGATTTCATATTATTTATTCACCGAAAACCCCTTTGTTTTAAAAACACAACCGAACTTACATAAATGTTTGCTTACTTTTTCGTTTTATTCTCTTTGATCCTTTGACTCTGATCAACTACCATCAGTCCAGAAAAGTAACACTCGATCACATTTCCACACTTCTATAGATCCTGCAAAAATCCCAACAAGTCCAAATCGATACCCAACACCTTTTCAAGGCGGGATATGACACTATCTATAGAGACGAACTATACCTAACTTGTTCGCTTGTGCAGAATGACGATGGAGAACGCTCGGTCGTAACGAACTTACCCACACATTGGATGTAAAAAAAGGATTTATGTGCTAAATCAGACTGTTAATATCGTACTTGGGTTGAGGGAAACTTATATGTAAGTCAACACCGGAGGCAGAACCTTTTAAAAGTCTGTTCCACGAGTAGCGTATGTCGAGGGCGTCACTACTGTGTTCGTTATTATTGAAACAGAAAAATGGATTTATTCCAAGTATACATTATCAACAATCAACAGCTATAAATTGGGGCCTTGTACCTCGCCTCTGCTGTAAATTCCCAATTCTTTGGATTGAGAAAGCAATTAAGTATTAGATTCCTATCCCGAACAACTAAGGACATCCTTGATCATCCCACTCCTGCCTGGACTCTACTTAGGACATCCTATGTCGCTTCGTAAATAGCTGCTGCTAATAATTTTGTTCGCAAATTTGGAAGAATTTCCCAGATGACACCTCGAGGACGTGTGAATAGGACTAAATAACAGTTATTGTGTCCAGCAGCACTCCACTTTTCAATGCTGTTTCCTAGAAAACATTTACATTTTTCGACCCAAGAGAATAACGCCTCTCTATAATTTAATTATTTATTTTATACTTGTTTATATATATATTTTGTATATATATACATACATATAAGTGAAATTTTTCTTTACAAATTACTAAAATATTAGAGTTCTTTGAAAGGAAGTTACATTCGTTTCTACTGATGGTTGCTTTTCCGTTACTCGTATTTGCGTATTTCCCCCTTTAGAAAACGGGTGCTTAATCTTATTTCGTATATTCATACAGTACTTCTACATGTTATAGTTTATTTATATAATAATATTTACAGTGCTATTGTTGCTATGAAAAAATATGTTTTTTTTTTCGTGAAATAAAAGTATACAACTTAAACAAAGAAGAAAAAAAAAAGAACGAAAATATAGTGATTATTTTACAGGATATTGTTCCTGCCGTTTTCCTGATTTGTTGGTACCTAACGAGTGCAATATAAGTCCAAATTTAACGAATCACAATCCTTAAGATATAAAATTTCTCTCCCTCCAGGGTGTGTGTGGGTGTGTGTTAATAAGAAGAAAACTTTAAGAATTCATTTTGATTCATTGAATTTTATAATCCCGCTATGATAACTTCATGCTGAGCTTCGTCTTCCATTTCGGGCATTTCCTGCTTGTGGATAACAACTGTCTGGCCCATTTGCACTTGATCATCATGGTTCTGCGATTGAGAAGATTGCCGTGGCGCAGTTTGACCTGAATTTGGAATATATGTATATGAAATCTTTTCCATGACTTTGTGTTTTGGTGTATGATCTTACCATATTTTTCGTGAATTCCTCTGTGCCGTTTTAGTGCGAATCTATCAGCAAACGCTGCAGAGCAAATATCACATTTGAAGGGCTTTTCTCCGGAATGGACCTTGGCATGGTTCTTGAGATGGGCTGCTTGACTGAATGCTGATCCACAGATTTCACATTTGTAGGGTTTCTCTCCGGTGTGGATTCGACGATGATTCCATAAAGTAGCATGGCGAGCAAATCCTTTGTCACAGACCTCACATACATACGGTTTCTCACCGCTATGCGTTCTTTCGTGATTCTTTAGGTGGGGCGATTGTGAAAATTGCATACCACACGTCTGGCATCTGAAAAGGATAGTAGAAATGATAAATTGATTGGAAATACACATAATGAAATAACAAAAATGTGTAGGCAAATGCAAACATGTTTTTCTTGAAAAATACCTACAGTCAAAATTAAATGGTACAATCTACAAATAAAAATACGTATTTGGCGCGGTATTTGATTTCACGTCTGAGATGAAATTTTTTTGTTTGAAAATGTTCATGGCAGTTACACTTTTCAATTTTTCTCAAACGTTTTGTCTGAGACTCGAACCTTTCGCTCAGTAGTCAGACGCACTAGCCAGTCTCAGATTATTTGTTAACAGTATCTGTAAGTTTTATAACCATTCGAATTCAGAGTGTCTCAGCGAAGTTATTCTTTGAGTCTCAAAAGAACCGCACCATATTTATAGACAAACATGATGGTGGAGCAACGAAACCAAAACGCTATGAACTGAAATATATGTACATATATAGACGATGTGCGATTAGAGCAACGTAGCAGACAAGGCCCGTCTTGGTTTCGAGTAAGATAACTTGGCAAGAAAAGTGATGTTCCAGTCATACAAAGCGCCAGTAGATTTGCTTGATTTTCAACGCTGTGGCGAGATGTTCAAAAATATGTATAAAGTATAAAAGGAAGAAATTTCAGAATTTTGAAAAAAAAGAACACTCGTCAGTGTGAAAATCACGATTAAATTAATTAAACCCTACGAACATAGGCCTTGGTTTCTGGAACACGCAAATATTTTTAACAACAGGCTCTACTTAGAATTAAAAAAGAACAATTCAGAAATCATACCAAACATTTAATTTCAGGCATTTCCAACATGTTTGATTAGTTCCAGAAAAAAACTCAAATATACTCACTTATAAGGTTTTTCACCGGTGTGAATCCTGGCATGATTCTTCAAATACACTGCTTTTGCAAATGCCAAACCACATATGGTACATTTGTAATTCTTCTCTCCACTGTGCAGCTTCTTGTGTGACCACAAACTTGAGTAACGAGAGAATGTTCCTCCACAAATGTTGCAGGTGAAAGGCTTAGGGGTTCTGGAAAGGGATACCCTTATAAGCTTATTACATTTAAAAACACACATTACACTTACTCTGACTTGATTTGACGTTGACTACCGCCAACAAATATCACTCCAGATCCGTTGCACTTCTGGCACTTGGTGACCGTGGCAAGATTCCTCTTCTTCACTGGATGGTGACCTGCAATGGTTTCATTACATCCACCATTTTGAATCATTCCCTGTTGATGATGATTTTTCCTACCACCACTATTCGAGTTTCCGCCATTTCCCTGTTGCATTGGAATGATGTTCTGTGCATTCAGCGAGTCCATCGATGATTCACTAGTACCGCTCGGAAGTTCGTTCATCTCGAATTTGATCTCTCCATCGGGGGCCACAAAGATTTGGGTTGGTGTTGACTGCGTCGTCTGCGTTTGCATATTGCCATTCGAATTGTCATTGTTCGCACAGTTGTCACATCGAATTATTTTTGGACCTTTTCGTTTTGTCGGCTGAAGGATTTGTCCGCCGCATGATATGCATTTGGATTTCTCTAGGGTAAGTGTTTTAGCTGTGGTCACTGTTACTTCATTTGCTGTCTGTTGCATGGCATGTGAAGTAGCAGGCTCCAATGACTCTGTTGCGACAATTTGTATTTGTCCCAACGGTTGACCATTCTCTGTGATAATGTTTTGGGTTTGCACAAGGCCCTGTGCGTTTACTACGGCAATTGCATCTTGATTCCCATCGCTTCCCTCCTGTGCATGAATACGTTTGTGATGATTGAGCAGAGTCAGGTGGGAGAACATAAGACCACACACATCGCATTTGAAGCTGATATTAGATATTGTGTTCTATAGAAGAAGAAAAGTTGTATTTTATTGTTAACCGAAGTGTTTTAGATAACTTACCGTTGCGATAGGTTTATTAATTACTTGCAATCGTCCCTGATTATCAACAGTGGCAATACCGACTGTTCCTCCTTGGTTTAATTGCATTTGGTTCACCAGTGCATAGTTGTAACCACCAATTGGTTGGGCTATGTAACACGTTTTGTTATCGTCTGTGGTTAGTTGAGCCAAATTAACTGTCGTCGCGTTACCCTAAATACAATAAAATTAGTACAAAGTCGAGTAAATAGAATTCGTAGTTCGAAAGAACCCGTCAACTTCAAAATATCAATTCTTTTAAAAGATGGACAAGATACATATATTTGAGTAAAATTCATCAGTCCAGTAGGACAGATTTGCTTATATAATATGTATGTACACATATAATGAAATATGGAACATCACTGCTTCCTTCACTTTAGAGCAAAGCTAGGTAGAATAATGATGTTAGTATCATCTTCAAGATAATGCAAATGGAATGCCGAACTGGTGTAATAGTTACAACTGTGCGTTTCAGTTTTCCCCATGGAAATTGTAGTATGGTTTTGAGCCTGCCACCTGCACTATCGATTTTTGATTGAAAACATTTAGTAATCTTCTAAACATGAACTTACGACCCACCTTTTTCAAATAAATTTTGAAATTGTGGTCTTATGATTTACTTTTTATAGTGAGTTAATACATTTTATTTTTCTCATAGTGAACAATTCAAAAATTGCCTAAATCTCCTCCACCTAATCAAATAACATCCGTATAATAGATGTAAGTAAGTTTTGTTTAGATGAATAAAGATCAGTAATAGCCACAAATGATTGTGGGGTAATTGCGAGTGCACATTTTTTCTAGCCTCAAGTGCTATAAAAAATTCGCCAGTCATGACAATAATTTAATTTTTTTAATGACGGAGGAAATATCACTATCAGGTCATAAGTACTTTATTTTATGTATGTACAACACTGATATCATAACGTCACACGGTGTTTGAACGCCTTCCAAAGATAGCAAGTTTAACGAATCATCGATTCTAAATAAAATAACTACTGATGCGAATGTCTGCTGTTGTTATTATTTTTAGAGTAGTGTTGAATGATACAAAAATCCAGATACCATTTCAATTGAATGGAGTTTACTATCTCCAAATTCCAGTTTCCATTGTTTAGGTGAGTCAGTTTATTTACCACGTTTCTTACGCTTGTTTTTGTTGTTGTTTATATGTACATATGTATACATCTAATCTATGTGGTAATAATAGACACGATATAAACAATTGTTAAATCTATATCCGGTATTCAAATCAATCTAATAAAATGTTTGTTTTGCAGTATTGGTTAAGGGAGATAGTGGAAGTTTAGTCTACTGTTCGTCTGATTATGATCCAGACACATAAGCCATTGAAGACTCACATGTATAGGCATGCGATAGCGTACATAACACAAAACCTTTGGTTTTATTCTGAAACATTGTTTGCATTGTTATAATTTTCATTTCATTTCCATGGTAACAAGTTTACCATTATTTAATTAGATTTCAGTCACGACCCATATTAATAAGCAGTTTAATTTATGTACATATGTATGTACGTTTTCAGGAGTTTACGATCCAAATGCTAAACCAAACTGGCTTCAGCATGTCTGCTCTAATACGTCAGTACCGACATAAACAAAAATATGTAACATTGTTTCTTCTTTTGTCATTTGATGGTCCAATAAAACTTCTGGATTAGCCAGATCGTACAAATATCTAAGTGGAATAAAAATTAGCTTTCTATACTTACATTTGTTGTTGTGTAACAAAATGTGGGATAATCTGGCTGATTTTTCTGGCCTTCTATTTTTGGTTGCTTTAAAATTGTTCCATCCGCTGTTTGGTATTGGATTGTGGGCTGGCCATTCTGTATTGTATTGGTTGTAAACATTATGGTTTTCGTAATATCTTCCATTGCACTGTAAGTAATATAAGAAAAGATAGATTTATACAATTGCCTTTAATCTGATAGTAGATTGAATCATTCAGTTTGGAAACTATCTAAACCATTATCGTATCCATTCCCGGAAGAGATAATTGTAATAATGTGTGCAAAATAATTGGTGGAAACTGGGTTATTTGACTTGTGTTAATCTAGTGAAAAGTATCAGATCAGATTAGATAGAAGTATACACAATTTAAGGAGAGTACTTGTAGATACAATTAGTTTGATCAGGGCAAATTTAGTAACAAATTTTAACAGATGTTTAAGCAGACGAGATAGATAGTGGTTCATCGGCGTATTTAATCATGTTATAAACAGTTTTTATCTCAAACTAGACTCTTTTATGTGGATCAGTATTCGTAGACTAATGAGTTGTAAGGCTCGCCTATTCAACGAATTTAGATCATTCATTCAAACATGTAAGCATATCACTCGAAAATCTACAGAGGAGGCATACTGACTGAGTATTAGTAGATGTCCAGATACCAGGGCTGTAAAAGAATGTATTCCTTTGAAGTCATACTAAGAATTGAAACACACTTGAGTCGATTCAATGACTCCAACTTAACAAAAATAAATCAACATCCAGCTTGAGCTCATGATTAGAGCAATCATTCTTCTTGATTGATCTGATCCCTGCCAGATACGAATCAGAAGAGGGCCACCTACGGTCCCAAATAAATGACATCACCGTTTTGACTACAGAAGCAAACAATCAAATTTTAAACTAAGACACCTGTTCTCCATTCGGCAATGCCAAATTTACATTCAAATATCCTAAAATGTTCAGGTTATATGTACATACAATCGTAGAGGTATAGGAATATTAGATGCCTTCTTGGGGAGTTGTTTGGGTTATATTTATCTATACAGTGTCTATCATATGTAATACTATGGTAACTTATCCTTTTCTAGACGCTTCTTACTTCCCTTGCCGATGCTGAATTGTGCATTCATTTCAAGCAATTTCAAACTTCTCAGATGCAGACCGATACCGATAGATCAGAGTGAAAATTAATGGAAAAAGTTTAAGACATTAATTTAATTATACTTTTTGCAATTATTTGTACAGGAATTCAGAAAATTTGTCTGCAAATGTTTGAATGTTCTGCATTCACCAATTTTATGCCTTGCATTTAAAAATTACCTGATTTGGTAATTTTCGACCCTCATTAAAGTGGATGCTGGATAGTATGGTTTATTTTAAAATAATTATGAGTGATCTCCTGTAACGATAAAAATTAAAATCTTATTATGAATTCAACAGAAATTCTGTACAGAGATGGTAGTAGTATTAAAATAGACCAAACACCGACTAGGAAGTTTAAATAATCTCTTATTTACAAAAGAAAAAAATCACAAATCCAGGGCAAGAAGGAATAAGAGATGACAATTTGCAGAGTTAGCAGAGGTAAGTTAAAACGATTGAAGTGAGGGAGTTAAGAATTAACAAGTCTCTACTGTTATTACTCTCACTCTTTGTGGACCAATAATAAGTTAAGTTAAAAAAGGTAAGGAAATAAAGTCATGAGTTGTAAGAGAAAGTTTACAACATACATATGTATAATCGAAGAGGTATTGTATGAACAATAATGAAAATTCTTCTTAATTCATGTTCCTGGTATAATATTTACTAACGTCAACCTTTTTTTTTTAGTTCGGAGCAGAGCCTGAGTTGTCAAAAAAAATGTTCGTGTTTCTTTTTTAGATCAGAGTGCTCAGAGCGCTCTATGCGTGTTTCTTTTTCGCTAAGAGGGTGATCAGAGCGCGCTCTATGTGCTCGATATAAATTGATATAGCACCCAGAGCAAAAACAGAGCACAATGATTTTAACGTTTGATAGGAGAAAAAAAATTAAAAAACAAAAACGAAAACAATTGAAATCGCGCCCATTGTTGTTTAGTTGTTTAGTAAATATTAGAAGAATTTGAAATTTTATTTCTGTGTTTGGAAGTCAAAAAGCATTCATTTTTCATTGTTTCAGTGTTATGCGCTCAATCGTGTTTCTTAAATAATTCAGAGCGTTCACAGCACACTCTGAACAGAGCGCGCTCAGTGTGTTCATGCTCTGTTCAGAGCTCTGCTCCGAACTAAAAAAGAAAAACGCCTTTTATAAACTTAAAAAAAAAGCGGTATGTGGAAACAAATCGATACATCTGATTTTCTTCGATATCGAAGTTAGAGTAAATCGTTTCAGAGTACTCTATGCACGAGATCACACTAAAATATATCGCAAAATACTTGGTACTTAGTGACATGAAGTGTAAGTAATGACAGTTAGAAAATCTACCTAGCTTATTCTGTATTATTCTGCTATTCATTTATTTCTATTTCAAGGACAAAAACAAACTAGTCAAGTTTGAATATTAATATTTTATTATTAGTGGACATCTTGGGAGCATTTCATAAACCATCGGGTATGGTGGCTATAAATTAGATATTTTCTTTGCAGGGGTAGGCATTTGGTCAAAGACTAGTTGAGAACGCCGAATAGGTCTGTCCAAACTCCTAGCTGTTAGCACTGCAGGACCAGTTCCATCAAAAGCAGGCACTGACAGTATTTCTAAGTGGTAACTTAAGAGCACTGGTCTATTTGTTGTTTTGATTTCATGTTAGATCTCACGAGTAGCGGAGATAAGATGTTCACTGGCTTAGAGATTCGCAGTTTACAGGTAAGTCTGGCTATGTTGTAATGGGCCTTCAAACAGATTGTACCTCGTCTCGCGTGGGATCTTGATCTGGCCCACCGGAAGGTAAGAGGGGGCATTAGGGGAAGGATGGTTATGAAAAATATTTATTATTTTTGAAGAATTCTTCAGATAAAAGACTAACAATCACTAATACCTCTATTATTCTCACAGGGAAAATCGAAACTTCTAGTATAAGTTGATTTAAACAATTGAAGATTACAGTTCCCTTTTCTTTCGTCTGTAAATGGTATACAGATTCGGTGCTATTTGGCAACTTAATTCCAAACATATCTGAGATGTGACTCTATTTCAATGACCACTGCTGCATATTAAATAAAATCGAGACATTTTGCAATTTTGTAGGGCACACCAAAGTATACCAGTGGCCTTAGGCATCTGCCTATTTATTATGTAATAGCCAAATGATACTATCCCGTGAAATTATGAAATGTAATACATACATACATACATATACATATACATATGTACATATTAATGAAAAAAATAAAATTTGCACTAGCATATAAGAAGTACATACAAGTGTGTGTACATAAGTATGTATTTACAATTAAAGAGATTAAACAGTAATTAGAACTGGTTTGGTTTGAATCTGATGTACATACATACAAATGTATGTAGCTACTCATCAATAATTCGCTGAGTGGTACATTGAAAATTATTGATTTTTATTTTCTCATTAACTTACGCTAGTGTTGACATTTCATGAAAAATAATGCATACATACAAGCAAACATTCATATTTACTTTATTGCTGGGAGGGTAAACCGCATTTGGTATTCATTTACATAAAGGCAAGCAAAATCGAGTGGTTTTGAAATATAAGCTCATTTAAAAGTTGACACGAGTACCTAATGAGTTTTGAAAGAAGGTACATATGTATGTTGTAACGCTCATGGAAGGCTTATGCCAAGTGTGAGGATACCCCAAGAATGTGGCACTAAACCGGGCCGGAACTCAATTAAGCACCTGCAGGCGAGAATTCAAGGGCAAGGACCTCTGCCTTGAAGTTGAAGACGTTGTTGTCTCTCCGTTTATCTATTTTTTTTTTTGTTTTTGTTTTATTATCAGACAAAGACAATTTTATGCCAAAGATAAGGATGCAACCAAAACAAACATTTTTGTTTCATCCAACGTAAATTGTAATAAAAGAGAGAAGAAACCATAAGACGCACCACACCAGTCAGTGTGTCTCTTTGAGAAAAATCATCCGAAGAACAGCGCTAGCAAGAGCAAGAAACCCAAACGCGAACCGAAACTTGAAAAAGAGAAACCTTCAACGGAAAAAAAGTGACGCAACATCATTGCCCCAACGATATGATGAAATGAGAAGGGGGATACGCTAACGAAAGGTATGTACTTTTAACAGCGAAACATCACTCTTCATCATCGAAATGCTAGCCATGTCAAGGTTTGTTGACAAAGTTTGGAGTCCAAGGTTTAAACGAACAGTGAAAGTCGTAAAGAAATCTAATTGACACCCCAAAATCAATTCTAGATTCAAAATTCAAGCTGATGAACATTTTCGAAATACTTAAACAAGGTACATAATATATCCATCCCCTTTTCACTGTAGTTCGACGGCAACATAATGTGCATTTTTCCACCACTGTAAATGTGGGTTCGAAACAGCAAGGCGCGGTGCGGTGCGGTGAAAAAGGCGACGCGCCATCTTCTCTTCCTCTCTGCCCTTTGTGTGTGGTCGCTGTGCCTTGTGTAACCGACCCTCCTTCACACACCAGTGAAAAACGCCATTGTGTCGTCGCCCAGAGACGACGAATCTCTGTGGAAAGAGAATGACGAAAAAGTCCCGACGAGCGACGACAAAACTTATATACGTGTTCTTTTTCGCACACAAAAATTTCTTGGTTTTATTTTTTCCTTTTCATTCCGAAAAGATATTTTCCATTTCACACCCACCCATCGTCCCAGAATTGTCAACAAAAACACTCGTCAAGACCCCGGATTTTCAACGAAATCGTATTTCGATAGAAAACGCACAAAAAATGCCCCAAATTGGTGATATAACGAGTCGCAGTGGAAAATTTCGTGATGACGCCATCGCGAGTCACGCAAATCTTTATACATTTTCACTAGCGAGTGTGGGAAATAATAATTTTTTTACCTTTGGCTCAGTTCTCAAAATACTTGAATTTTTTTTATTGTTTTGGAAATTAACAAAAACAAAAAAAGAAACGAAAAACTTCACTTTTTTGGATAGAAAATTCACTTGGAAATCTTTTGTCTCATTTTTCACAATATGGCGGTCGTCTGTAGGCAAATGCGTTGCGCTATCTTTCTTCTCTTCGGCGGATGAGAAAAGGTGATTTTTTTATTCTTTTCGACGTCTGGCGGCGGTGTCGAGTATACCGTGCTCCTCTTCGGCGAGCGTTTGCGAAAGAACTAACGGGCGACGGTAATAGCGAGAAAGGGATGTGCTACGAATTTCTCGCTCGTTTATTACGTTCTTCGCTTGGCTGGTACGTCGTCTGTCTTCTTTTGGTGATGGTGGTGATGGAGGTGTTTATTTTTTCTGTCGCTTTGCTTTTTTCCACCATGCTGATGGTGGTGGCATCTGTGGACTGAGTCTGTAAACTTGGATTACTCGTTACAGGGATGTTGCATGCAGAAAGTTGTATTATGAAGAAAGTACATATTGCGTAGTAAACATCAAATTCCATAAAGAATTACGTACAATTTTTTTGTCTTATTAAAGCGTACAGACTTTTCAACTAATTCATACATAAATTATTTTAGCCAAAAAGCCTACAAATTTCGTATAAAATGGCCGAAAAGCACAAAACTGAAACTTGTTTGGTTAGAAAGCTATTATTAACAAAGTTATAAACAAATAAAGTTGTTCCCGTACCATTTATGTATATAGTCGGTTTTCAGTTAAAAAATGAGTGGTTTACTTTATATTCTATTTATGACACTCAAACTATTTTCAATTGCACGGATCAAATTTTGATCGTCGGTTTTTCATTCTTGCCCCTTTTATTTGGGACACATTGACTTTTCGCTATAATCAGAAAAGAATATATTCATCCAATTAGAAGTGTCATTTTAAGTACCATTTCCAGTACCTAATTAGCGAAAATACGACGTTGTGCGTGGTCTACTGGCTTCAATTCTTCTGCCGACTGGGCCTTATGAGCGTACAGGCCAAGGTATTTATGCAAAATGTGGTACAAAGTATTATAATTCCAAATAGATTCAATTGTTCATTGATCATCTCATTGATCATCTCGACATCAGGATTTTCAGTCACATTACACTTTACTAACCCGATTTGTAATTAAGAGTTTGTTTTTTTGTAATCATTTAAGTGCCTGGTCGTATTACATATCATGGGAGTGGCTAGAGAGTGCAAAGTAAATCTCGGCGGAAGAATGAATGATATTTTCTCGTTTTTCGTCATTTTTCTCCGATCGTCGGAGGGTACACATCGTACGGAAGTCTCAAAAATATACTTCTCCTTGTAGGGAGTGTTCCGTTACCAAAATGTTTCCCTTCACAAATTTTCTTCATTTTTCGCTAATCGTCGGCGAGTGCTCATCAAGCAGAAGACGGAAAGTAGAGTGTAAAGGTAATATCCCTATTGTTGGACATCTGATGTTAATAAAATGTGTGATTTCTTTTAATACGCAAAGCAAACAATTCAATTGAATTTATGAATGCTACGCAGTTTTTGATAATCCAATCGCAGTAAGTAACGAATAAATATTTTTTTGAAATTATGTAAGTTTTTTTTCTATTTTATTCTTTAGAGGTTATAAACAATTCTTCATATGTCCGGAAAGGATATCACTTAACAGTTTTATGAATTAATGTAAAAACTCAAAATACATCAACATCTCCTAATGACGCCCACCGGATGAAAAGGACGGAAATAATTGGAGCAAAGAAATGCAAGTGAGAGAGCAGCAACACATCCGTGTCGATCTACCACTACAACGATCGCTTATGTTTTGAATTTCATCGTTCCCCGTCTGTCAAACTGCTTTCATTCCCATGAAGCATCCTTTCGTGTCACGGCGTTCATAATAATTCATTTCAATTATACTGTGGGCTAGCATAAAAATTATATATTATTGGGATTTAAATGTAAATGTCATTTTCCTCCCGCCATTATTTTTCTTCTGGGATGATCATGTTGAGCGGATTGTATTTTTATACCAACATTATACATATATGTATACGTTTCCCAGATTATATCCATATTCAGTAGTGTGGAAGCTCCAAATTAGCGGTTGGCTCGCAGTTTCCAGGGGAAACATTTTCCATAAATTTATTTGCAAAAGATCTTTCGAATGCATATGTGAATTGAAATGGAGTCAGGAAACTTATTATTTCCTCCTCAGTTTCGTAAAATTGTGAAAATATTTTTTACACAATCTTGATTAGGGTTTCTTGTTATAAGAACAGTACACTCTTTGCTCTCATGTCATTTGAAATAGCAATTAGAGCGTCTATGTTCTATTGTTATCTTCTAATAAATCGGATTTTTGAGGAAATGATAGTTGAATTATGACTAAAGGTGATGTTTTCGAAAAAAATGTTCATGCCATTTGGAAAGTTTGTTTGCGAAAAATGGCATACTTTTTTTTGGCCCTCGAAAGGCAGGAGGAGAATTGAAAACATCAAATATTTTTTTCAATAATTTCAGCGGTATTAATAGCTGTTGAAGAAACGCCACCTACACTTGCAAGAGTATAAATACCAGCTGAAACTGTTTGACTTATATTTTCAGAAACAAGTCTTAGGTGCGTCTTTTGGAAATTGTTTAGAAAAATATCCTCGTCTCTTAAGTTAGGAGCGAATTTAAATGAGCGAGTTTTGTCCCATAAATAAAAGTTTTCATCTTTTCACTTGGCCTTATCAAGGGAAATAATGTCATACATATACATAGTATGTATGAAATTGCGCCAGAATGATTTTAAGAGATGAGGACTGTCGTACATGTACATACATACATATGTTTTTGTATTTTCTGTGTAAAAGAAAGATTTGCTGAAGGGAATGCAAAGAAGTCTGTTGAGACCAATGCAATCTCCACCTTGACCTGAAATTACAAGTTTAGGTTTCACGCTTACTTCAATCAACTGATTTCTATAAGTGACCAAAATTTGTTTTAATATCGTAGCTGGGCAAGCAGAATTGACAAAATAATACCCGAGTAACTGTTTGTATTGGTGTGTGATACCTCTAATAATTACAATGATGGCATGATTTGCAGCTTGTTTTGTTTGACCCATTATCTTCTAGTCCTATCATTTTTATTCCTGTTTTTTGGGGAAATTTCTTCTATGTAAATACATACATATATGTATTAAATAATTACGAGCTTTTTCCGGTAGACTCTGTAATTTGTATTTTAGAGCGTCTAAAATAATTTTGTTAAATTCCTGTCCAAAAGGCCAATTCTTTAAAAGTCTGGTTAAGGTGCTCTTAGATGGTAAATTTAAATTACGCTCCAAAAAGAAAAAACAAAAAACATTTGGTTGTCAAATTTATTATTATTTCTTTTATTATGTTCTATTATTCAGAAAATATATTTTTTACGCTTCTAACATTTTTCATGCGGAAACTCAAAAATATATTTCTCTGTGTTCCTTTATAAGTGTTCTACGGAAAGTAGAGTGTAAAGGAGTTTGAATGCATGGTGCCCATGCTGGTTATGTTGCTATTGTTGGACATCGGATGTTAATAAAATGTGTGATCTTTTAATACGCAAAGGAAAGAATTCAATTGAATTAATGAATTCTATGCCAAGTAAGGAATATATATTTTTTTCTGAAATTATCAAACTTTTTGTTCTATTTTTTAGAGGTTATAAACAATTCTCCATATGCCCGGAATAAAGGGAAGAACTCAAAATACATCATAATTCCCTAACGACGTTCACCGGATGAAGTCATTAAAATACTTACTTAGGTGGTGCTACAGTTCGGGGTGAACCTGGGCCTCAACCAACAAGCTTCTCCAGCTTCCAGCTTCCGGCTTCTAGCCCGGTCCTTAGCTAACTGCCTCCAGCTGCGTACTTCAAGTCGGTTAAGGTCCCCTTCCACTAAGGGAGGTCACCTCATTCGAAGACTCTACGGGCCGGAGCATTGGTCCATTCGCTCTACATGTCCTAGCCATCTTAAACGACTGATGCGCATTTTTCTGATTAGGTGGATGTCGCTGTGTAGCTCGTATAATTATTCTTTGTCTTATTTCTACTGAGGTGTTGTTTTCAGAGGTTATAGCAGAGCCGAGGTAGATAAAGTCCCTTACTACCTCAAAGTTGTAGCTGCCGATTGTGACCTTTTGTCCAATTCGTCGATGTTGTGTGTCCCTACCGGTTGACAGCATATACTTTGTTTTGCCCTCGTTTACCGTTAAACCCATTTTGACAGCTTCCGTTTCAATACTAGTGAACGCTCCAGTGACAGCCCGTTGAGTTCTTCCAATATTGTCAATGTCATCGGCGTACGCTAGAAGTTGCACGGACTTTTGAAAGATTGTGCCTCTGGTGTTGGCTTGTGAGTTTCGTAAAACTCTTTAAAGTACGATGTTGAAAAAATCACATGACAGCGCGTCACCTTGTCTAAATCCTTTTTTGACATCAAAGATCGTTACCGACTTGGACTTCTTGGGTTTTCTCCAAGATCTGCGTAAGTGTGAAGATTTGGTCGATTGTGGACTTTCTCTCTACCTCTACCAGGTCATTTCCAGCTGCCTTGAACAGTTCGGCTTGTAAGACGTCGGGTCCAGCAGCTTTGTTAGATTTGAGTTTGGATATTGCTATCTTCACTTCATTTTGGGCAGGTAGACGGAAGTTTTAACTGTCATTTCTAGGTTGAATGGTTCATTCTGCCTGACAGCGGAATGTTGATCTTCGTCGTGAGCAGAAATAGTTTTCCCATATTCTCAGCACCGACTGACGAGGTTTCCATTATTACGAGGTACGGGTCTTGTTGCCCTGACACGTTCTTTTTACCTATTGGTAAAACTTCCGCACATTATTCCTGGAGTGTAATCTCTCAATATCATCGATCGCGCTACTGGAGGCATGCCTTGCGTCGATCGCAATATGATCAATCTGCTCAACTGTTTCATGATCATGAGATCCCCATGTCCCCTTATAAATATTGAGATGAGGGTGAACTCACTGTCACACCGTAATAGCTTGAACCTCTTGAAGGTGGTGAGCTGCTCAAAGAGGGGGGAGGATCCGTTGGTGTTGACAATAGTGTCATTTACACCCTCCAAGATCCGCAGTTCCATCAACCTCCATTGGTCCTTAGTTAATCTCTTTTCGGGGCTATTGAAATCGACTATCGCCACCTGAAGGTTAGGAGTGGGGTTGACCGCCAGCTTACATTTTTTGGTACTTTTCCCCACCGGTGGTGATATCAAGTCATCGTTTCTACCTCTCTTGGGACGGCCTCCAGTGGCTTAAGTAGAAGTGGATGGCAAGAGGCTTGCCGCCCTCGTACCGAAGAGAATTCGGTCGCTAGGTTCGTCCCCTATGGCAATGGAACCACACACGGTCGGCTTTGGGGTTCAAACCCTTGGGGGGTTCAAATCGGCTACTGGCTGAGGTCCCACAGTACTAGAAGTGGGGAGCAAGAGGCTTCCCGCTTTCTCCACTTCTGGCCCTCTATCTCTTCTGCCAGCGTTCATCGCTTTTCAGCGTGATGTGCGCTCTATCCAGAGCCTCGCGTTCCCTGTCCGTGTAGAACTTGGGGTCACGATGCTTCAGCCGTTTAATTAGGCGAATAGCATTTCTCTTCCGGTTACGGAGAGTTCCGGCAGGACTAGCATCACCCTCTGAAGCAGAATCTGCCGACCTACTTCTCCGCGAGTAGCAGTGGCTCGTCGCGTTGGAGTGCTTCAGATGTTCTGCCTCTACTACATGGAACACCTCTTTCCTCAACGGAGGGGTTAACCCAGTCAACGTTGAGGTTGAGGTGGCTCTGATGATGGCATAGTACCTACCATAATGGAAGACTCCTTGTGACCGGATGATGAGACGGCCCACTGTCCTGACTGGCGATGGCTTGTCGCGAACTTGGGTGGTCCCATAAGCCCATCAATGCGCTGCTCTGTTGCAGGTGTTGTCACCACCAGAGTGTTAGCAATAGGCTCATCATTTAATGATGACAACTCCTGCAAGTATGCCCTTGCATTATGAAGTCTCTTCCTCTCCAGCTCCGTGAGTTCGTCCCACCTCTTTACTGTCAGCTTACAGTTCCTAGACCGCTTGGAGCTGTTGAAGCAGTTAGAGAAGGACGAGCTAGCGACGGAACAGCTGCCGCTGGTATCCAGAAAGAGGTTTTCCAGGAGCAGGTCAACTGTGCCGACGCTTTCCCCGTCCGAAACAAGGAGTAGAGGTTCCTCCGTGTTATTGACTGGATCGGTTTTTTTCTAGCTAGGAGTGCCCGATTCGATTACACTCTTCGCTTTTTTGGATAAGTTTTTTTCCTTTTTCGTTAATTTTTTGGGTCCCACGAGTTAGGGGGAAGAAGAGGTCCACCTGCACTCATCTCCGGTATGCAGGTAAGGGGATCATCGGCAAGGTAGGGATAATCGAAGGGTCATATAGGGATAAACACTAGTAGTTCGACCTGACTGGAACTAGTAGACGCCACCGTTGATTCCATCTAGGGAGTTCGCCCGCTGCCGTCTGTATCAAGAGGAAGTGCTCCAGAGAGAAAGCACTCCTCCCCTATCTCTCGTTCGCTTTCACTAACGACCTTTCAAATCGGTTGGTTACTCAATCTCCAGTCGAGGTACTAGGTACCCAGCAGCCACCACGTGGAGGTGTAGAGTGAAGTTGGTAGTGAGAGGCTTCGTGTTAGCGCTTGTGCTGCCATATATTTGCATCACTACCCTTCGGCCACTATTTCATCTAAATATATTAAAAAATTACGAGCATTTTTCGGTAGACTCTGTTATTTGTATCTTAGAGCGTCTAATATAATTTTGTGAAATTCGAGTCCAGAAGCCCAATTCTTTGTAAATCTGGTTAGGGTGCTCTTAAATGGCAAATTAAAATTACATTCCAAAACATAGTAATAGGTGCAATGAAATAAACACAACATTTTAATATTATCTTTGTTTTTGCGTTTTGCATGGGACCCTTAACGCAAGCAAAATACTAGGCTTTATTATTAATAATAAAATAACAAACAAAAAAAAAGAACATTTGGTTGTCAAATTTATTATTATTTTTATTATCATGTTCTATTATTCAGAAAATATATTTTTTACACTTCTAATATTTTTCTTGCAAAAATATATTTCACTGTGTTCCGTTATAAAAATGTTTTCTTCCATAAATTTTCTTCATTTTTCGCTGATCGTCAGAGAGTCAACATCATGCAGAAGACAGAAAGTAGAGTGTAAAGGAGTTTGAATGCGTAGTGCACCTGCTGGTTATGTTGCTATTGTTGGACATCTGATGTTAATAAAATGCGCGATTTCTTTTAATACGCAAAGCAAAGAATTTGATTGAATGCTAGCCCTTTTTGATAATCCATTCACTGTAAGTAAGGAATATATTTTTTTTCCTGAAATTATCATATTTTTTGTTCTATTTTTTAGAGGTTACAGACATATGCCGGTAAGGATATTACTTAGTAGTTGTGTATGCGAATGTAAGACGTCATACATCATAATTTCCTAATGACGCCCATTGGAGGAAGTCATTAAATTAAAGGACATAAATAAAAGGTGGAAAAAAAATTCACTCCCTCAAAAGTTAACTATTAATTACTTTGGGAAAACCACACAAAACCTAGTCCTTCAACGATATCTTTAAAATTGAAAATGGAAAAAATTTCATCCGTGTCGACCTAAGTATCACTTCAACGATCGCTTATGTTTTAAATTTCATCGATCCCCATTTGTCAAAACCTAATTGAAATAGAGTCACCAACTTCTTATTATCTCCTCGATTTCGTAAAATTGCAAAAGTATTTTCCAGACAATCTTGGTTAAGGTTTCGTCTTAAAAGAAGAGTACACCCTCTGAAATAGCAAGTTGAGCATTTATGTTCTGTTGCCATCCTCTTATAAATCGCATTTTTGGGGTAACGTTCGTTCAATTATGAAAAAAGGTGCTGTTTTCGAAAAAAATTTAATTTTATTTAAAAAAGTTTATTTGCTCTGGGTTTGCGAAAAATGGTATTCTAATTTCTGTTGGCCCTCGAGAAGCAGAAGAATTAAAAATATCAAATAACTTGTCAACTTTTTCAATAATTTCAGCGGTATTAATAGCTGTTGAAGAAACAACACCTACACTTGCAAGAGTATAAATACCAGCTGAAACTGTTTGACTTATATTTTCTGAAACAAGTCTTACGTGCGTCTTTTGGAAATTGTTTAGAAAAATATCCTCGTCTCTTAAGTTAGGAGCCAATTTAAATGAGCGAGTTTTGTCCCATAAATAAAAGTTTTCATCTTTTCAGTTAGCCTTATCAAGGGAAATAATGTCATACATATACATAGTATGTATGAAATTGCGCCAGAATGATTGAGGACTGTCGTACATGTAATATGTCTTTGTATTTTCTGCGTAAAAGAAAGATTTGCTAAAGGGAATGCAAAGAAGTCTGTTGAGACCAATGCAATCTCCACCTTGATTTGAAATTACAAGTTTCATGTTTACTTCAATCAACTGCTTTCTATACATTACAATGATGGCATGATTTGCAGCTTGTTTTGCTTGACATATTGTCTTCTAGTCCTATGATTTCACCATTATTCTTATTCCTCTCAAAAAAAAGGATAAGATTTAACGGAAATTTCTTACAAACATGTTAAATATTTCCGAGCTATTTCCGGTAGACTCTGTAATTTATGTTTTAGACCATCTAATATTATTTTGTGAAATCCGGGTCCAGAAGGCCAATTCCTTGTAAATCTGGTTAAATTACGTTCTAAAACGTAAGAACCCGAGAGGAGAGCAGCAGCATACTCGTGTCGACCGACCACTTCAACGATCGCTTATGTTTCGAGCTTCGTTGTTCCTCGTTTGTCAAAATTGCTTCCATTCCCATGAAAGATCTTTTCGTGTGTAGCCAAAGCCACAGCATTCATTGCCATGATTCCATGTAGCCAGGTGTAGAAATAATATGTAGTATGTTATGGGGAGATGCCTGTTCCCTTTTTTTTTGTGATGTGGAGGCTCCAAATTTGAGGTTGGCTCGCAGTTTCCAGGGGAAACATTTTCCATATATTTAGTTGCAAACGATCTTTTGAATGCACATGCGAAGTGAAATGGAGTCAACAACTTATTAGTTGCAATAACGTCTACTTCTTTGACATTCTCTGAGACTGACAGGGCAAATGACACGAATTCGTCGAGATTAGTCGTAGATGATCTACCTTTCAGAAAGCCATGTTGTTTAGGAGAGATAAGAGATTTGCACTGAAGGCTTAAGGCTTCGTATAAAATGCTCTCAACGAGTTTGGGTATGTGGGAAAGTTTAGCAATGGAAAGATAATTTTTATCTCCCTGACGAAGAGATAGGCGAAAAAGGTGAGAAAGGGGAAGGGAGAGATTGGATGCACATTTTTTGAGAAAAATAGTGCGGAGACCATCCGGACCGGGCGAGAATCCATCCCTAAGATTTAGTAATCTATTTTCGATAAGAGTAGAGTCAAAGTGTTGAAACAGAAATAGAACAACGGAGAAGTTAGGTAGGTGTTTGCCGTAAGAGGGATTCGGTTTGAAGGAGTTGACACCAAAAGATTGTTTGAAAAAGAAAGGGAAATTGTCTTCTAATCCTTTGATTTTACCATTATTCTTATTCCTATAATAAATAAAGTAAATAAATCCGAGCTATTTCCGGTAGATTCTGTGATTTATGTTTTGGAGCATCTTAAATGATTTTGCAAAAGATTGTCCAGAAGACCAATTCCAGTTAAGGTACTTTTAGATCGAAAATTTAAATTACGTTCCAAAAAGTAGTAGTACGGACGCCGTGAATTGCAGTGGCAGTGGACGGCTGCTACACGGCATGGTGGCGGCATTTTGCCCTTACCGTGTAATGTGAAAGGGGCCATACTCTTCTTCAGACCACTAAAATATTTTCGTGGTACGATTTTTCGCTGCAACTCTAAAATCGAATAGTGTAAAAGCAACCTAATATTCTAGGACTCGGAAGAAGTGCCGCTTGAGAAATTTAAATCTTAAATGGATAGAACCTGTTGCTTCACCTACTAACTTACCTAAGTGGGGTCAATATCCTTCTTCTCCTTCAGGCTTTTGATGGGTTTATCATAGGTCTTCAGCACTTTATGCTGGGAGGCGTAAAGAGATTTCGGTATACTATTTCGAGGATTGAAACAAGGTAGTGATCCGAGTCAATGTCGCCTGCTAGTTCGGAACTCTAGAATATTAGGTTATGTCTTGCATCGATCACATTGTGACCAATTTCTACGTCATATTTTACTCATACGTCTTGCCGAGAAGCTCGTTCAAATATTCCGGTGAGCTCGACCTTATCTCCTGTGGAAGCATATCAGGCGACTGCTGGTTTCTGACGAGTGCAATGTAGCGGTCTTGTGCCTGTACTATTTGTTCGGCATGCGCCCTGTTTTTGGTTAGAACATTCCATTTGCAGATTTTATTTTCTGGATAATCAACATTATAGTCATCTTTATCCGAGGTTGTTGATCCTCTCATAGTCTTTAACTTTTTTCGTGGTCCAGTCCTCAAGATAGACTTAAAAAATGACCACTATCTCGATATGGTCCAAATCTCTCGTATCACAGTTGAATGAAAATTTATTTAACGGCCTCAACACTGCTAAAAATTCAACTTATGACGTCATTTGTAAGGCACAATACTAATTTTAACAAGATACTAACCATTTTCTCATTACCTTCACCGATTGATAGCTATCGATGGTCCTATTGAGGTTATGTTTCAATATACCAATCGATGTTAGTGAAAACATCGATTTCAGATTCCACTTAAGACCCCTTTGAACCGATTTTCCACGGATTAACATTTTTAGGTTAAACTCTGGTCAAAGAATATCGCGAATAAAAAATAACTAAAAAACATCGACAAACAATTGACAAGTAAAAAATGTTGAACAATTACCTGCTAAGAAGAGCTAAATCAGAAGAACATTACCGGTAAACTAGTAGCTTTTCTGATTGTACTCGCCGACATTCGCTTTCCAATCTGATGAAATCAGTAATTATGTTCTACTTAGGAATCGATTTCTTGCGGCACCAAGATGTGATGCCGCTTGGCCGAGTACCTGGAGTCATATTATCTTCATTTGAACAGCAGCCAGAGTAGAAGAGATTCTTGTTACGCATGCGTACGCAATAATTAATCTCGGGTTTGATGAGGCTACTATAGAATATTGCGCGTATTAGCGCATGCCCGTCACTAGCCATTTAGGGAGCATTGCCTCCAGCTGAGTTGGCCAATTTCAATGGAAAGTAATTAATTGTTCTTAAAGGGTTTGGTCGATGAGAAAAAGTCTGGTTAGGTGGAGATGATCTTGGGTGTCAGTGAACAAGTTGCTGAACTGATGTTCTCTGCTTGTCTTTATTGAGGTAAACAGGATTCCGAATACTAATGGCATACTTAGTTACATATGTCCGTTCAGTGATTGCTTCTCTTAGAGTAATTTCTCGTATTAGCCAATAGTTAATTAGGGGTGATTAAGTTGATCGGGCTAGTGACTCCTTTGGGTAATTAAATATTAACTGAGACAGATTTTGTGCAGTGGGCTATTACTAGTAACATAGGTAAAGGGAAACTAGGGCGGTAAATGGGTAAATGTGTCGTCTGTGATTGCCCTACTAGCCATGTGGACTAAGATATGTATGCACATATGGAGTCCTTTAAATAACTGTGTAATGAGTTTAGTAGGGTTATGGAACTGGGCTAACAAGCTTTCTAGATTTTCGATGCCGGACTACTTCAGATCTCTTAAGTTCATACGTGTAAACAAAAACTTTACTGAAAAGGTCTTAAAGTAATTGTTTAATTGACGCCAGCTCTACTGGCACTTTAGTAGTTTAATACGAGGAAAAAGAACTTGAACAATCTAAACTTAAACAAAAGATTATTCTAAGATCTAGGGAGAGAAGGGACAGGTTAAGATAGTGTTAGACAGAGCCAGGAAGAGAAAAAGCGGGGCTGAAGATATTTGCGGAAGGATATTCTGCTGAGATGAAAGTCGAAAGAATTTTCCGCATTATTAGCCAGGCGGACATTGGTGTATTATAGCAAATATTAAGGGTCAAATTCATTTCGGGAAATTACGAAGCTGACGCATTGGCTAGAAGAGATTCCTCTAGTCTAGATAGCATATGCATATACTGCTCTGGCTAATTTTAAAAGAAAAAGGACCACGGAACTTTATACTTTATTTAACGATCTCAATGATCTGAACACAGTTTGCACGGCTAGCATTGGCTCTTTGGAGCGGATGGTTCCAGGAGTAAGAGAGTGACCTACCCACATTACTAAACGGCAGCACAATGAACCTTCTCTGGTCTAAGTGCAACCTCATCGAGGGCCGGTCTAAACTAACCAACCAACCAACCAAGGGGCAAATTGTTTCTATGAATCCATTTAAAGTCACGGAGGCCGATGTGTAGAAACCTTCCCTTCAATACGTTGAATATGGACAGCGTAGTAGAAGAACCAAACTTGACTGCCGTATTAAAGAACGTAGGGATTCGAGAATTCTTTAGACCGATGCCCCAAGCGTAGAGTTGGCTCTACTTATGATGTTGTCGATATGGGAATGAAAGGTAAGCACTCTGCCATAGATAACACCTAAGTCCGGTAAAGAGGAGACTGAGGGGACAAGTTCGTTACAGAGAAAGTATGTAGTTACTATGGGGCAGAGGAGCATGCTTGGGGGAGTATGAAATGGATTGGCACGTCCTGCGTTTAGTTTATTTTGAAGATAGCGGGAATCGGTAGGGCGAGAAATAATTCTTCTTTCCACGGTAGAATATTAGAAAGTGGAAGCATATTTGACGTCAAAGATGAGATGCAGGTTGTTGGTCCATACCAATCAGATATCTTAAGGTTATATAGGTTGGATGCTTTTAGGAGGTAGGACGATATTCTCTTAGTTACGGGGTCCACCTCCGAGTCATTCAATAACGGTAATGTATTACCATACATACATACATGGTATATGGAAGCGATCTATTATTGTACTCAATGCCCAGTGTCCTTTGCGAATAATATTGTTGTCATACTTTCAAAACAAAGAATAGTGGGTCTTGAATTGACGCAAGACAAATAGGTACATACATACATACATAGGTAGCCGGACCGAAAATGGGCTAGGTTTGTACAGGTCACTCATCAGACTGGTGAATGTAACTTATTTCTCCTTTGTCACTCTTCCAGGTGAAGTCGTACAGTTGTGACAATGTAGAATTTTTCTTGGACAAAGACCGAAGATACAATCAATGGAACGATCAACAAGGAGTTGCTAGCGACAAAGTGGAACTCGTTATCAGCCTTCAAATGTAGAAAATTATCACACCATTGCAGGGGTTCACGACGTCAGATCTAGCCTTAATCCCATCTACGATAACCACAGATACATGTTTACGCTTCGAGGTGATGATAATGACAAATATAATGTTGCATGTGTGCAATCAAAACTTTGAAATTCCACGGGAAATATTATTACAACAGATTGAGTATCAACATACATATGTATGTATGAAATTCCACTCCCACTACAAGGGACAATTTCGCAAAATTAATAAACACAAGCAAAATGCATAAATATGTAACAAAATCTGCTATTGTCTTCAACGCCACCTCTATTTATTGTGACAACGCAAGGTGTCTAACGAAGTAATAAAAAAAAACATTCCAACAAAACCACTTAAAAAGCTAATTTTATGCTCAAACCAAGAGGCTGTAAACCAAACGCCGAGAAATTATCTTTTGATTAATTGCTGATACATATTCAGTCATCCGCTGAGAGAAAAAAAAAAGAAAAAAACTCAACGGAGAAACTATCTACGAATCGAGTAAAATTTGATGGCTTCTCGTGTCAAATCGAAAAGAAACACTTCAGAAATATTCGCATACAATGGTATTCGTATTCCAATGACTGAAGGCATAAGCGGTGAGCTTGAATTACAATTTCCACAATTTAAGCATTTTAATCGAAAATCAAACTATTAGGTTTGGAAAGTTGAAGACTGTGTTGAATTGGGTAAGCGAAAATCTTTAGTGTAAATCCACACATTTTAACTTGCGGATCAGCTGATTGTAACGAAAGTTCTTCAAAGGGGTTTTCAATGAGTTTTCAATACAATTTTGTATTTTAATAAAACACAGAATAATTGAGATATATGTATCTATTTTTTATTTTGCTAGGGGACTAAACTAGGACTTATAAGCTAACTCACGAGCTTAAAGGCGAGGAGGGCTGCGGTTGAAGTCGAGAATGGAAAGATTTGAGTTGACTTTCCGTAACATTCGGGGATTTGGTTCGTTACAACCATCTCATAGACCTCGAAGATGACGAAGAAAACGACGCTGAATGTTTTCAATTTAGGACAAATTTGGCTGGTTTGGCTGGTGTTCTCAAGAAGACGACAAGCGAAGGTAGTGTAGAGTGATTTGGTCACGTAAGGATTGGAGAATTCTTTGTACTATCGCTTGACAAAACCAAGTGATGAGTTGGCATTAAGAATTATCTTATCAATGTCGGAGCGAGCATTGAGTTCCCTGTCGCACAAAATGCCAAGGTAGCGAATTGAATGAACTACATATGTGCATAGGTTGGACGTGGAGGAAGTATAGTTAAGGGAGGACTCCGGTGAAAAAGTAATAGACTGCCATTTGGTGATGTTAAGCTCTAAGCTATTTTGAACAACTATCAATGCCTTGTTGGAGGAAGCTAGCTATTGGGAAAAAGAAATGGATTTGAAAAATTGATCATCAGCGTAAATGAAGTCGTGGGAGTGTTTAATAACTCTGTCATGATCGTTAATGGTCAGAATGAAGCACATGCTCAGGAACATTCAACAGTGAATATGTTGACTCGAACTTATGCACTATGGCAGTAATACTTATAGCCTGTTTAGTGGGACGAATATTACGTTCGATTATTATTGGAGCAAGGGCTCTTAAAGTAGCTCGGTAGTAATTCGGGTCAAAGGAATGTCAACGACAAGTCCTCCACAAAATCTTCCACAAGCTCATTTATTACTAAGGGAATTTCCTGATAACATTCCTGATAACATCATACGCATACGCGAAAATTTTGATTCCATCTCTGTCAAGTCTGCACAGAATTTTGTTGATTGCCATATGCCAAAGAAGAGGAGATATTACCCTACCCTGAGGAGTTCCTCTTACGAAAGATATGGTGTCACTGATGTTACCCAAGGTCGATAGAAGAGTCACTAACCACTTGTTCATAAACTCTTCCATACGCAGAATTAATTCTCTGCTGACGTTATTAAAAGTACCCTCAACGTCTCAGAAGGTAGCTAGAATATATGGTTGTCCTTTCGATTATTCGATACGCGCGCTGATGTTTGGTAAAACTTCTAGAGTTCAGGAAAATAATAATAATAATAATAGGTCTCTAATCCTCTCTTCAGGTATTTATAAAGTCGTTAAAATTTTAAATGAAAAAAACTAAATATTTGACATTATTCTTACATTATGTGGGCAACAAGGCTAAAACCATCAAAGAAAGCCTTCAACGGTTTCATGGAGGAAAGGGTTCATTCACTGGCCGTGATAACGCAAATTTCTCCCGGTGCTCAATTCCAATTAATTGTGTTACACTGGTTTTGTTTGGGCTCTATATCGAGGCTTAGGAAATAGGCGATACATCATTTAACTAATCACCTGCTCGACAGAGGATAATTTCTCAATGGAAACGAAACTTTCATTTCTCTGATTAATCACCCAACATGTTCTTTAGCGTGCCTATTCATGTTCAATTGCACTTAATTAATTGCTGCATTAATTACATGCGGCCCACAAGGAGTGAAACATTGAACAATAAACTGCACCGAAAGGAACACAACGATTTCCTAACCGTGTAGCTTGCAGCAACAACTCTATTTCCACTGCAATGGATTTCGTTTACTTAATTAATTGGTTAAAAACGTTTCAAATCGAAACAACAGCCGGCAACAAATCCACTACCAACTGTCTTCTACAGTAGCACGGTAGCCATATACGGAATTAATTACTCCGTCTACTGTTTCGATACCTCCCTCCTGAGCCAAATTCGATGTTAAAAAAGTTCAAACATACATACATATGTACTTCATGAGTAGTTCAACTGAAAAATTAAAAAAACACACTTTACACCCAAATCTGACGAAACCAGAGCAACAACAACGCACGCGATCCAGAAACATAAAAAACCCAGAGTAGGGTTTTGCAATCCGTGAGGTGCACATATGCAAAACCGAAACCACTGAAATAAAAGTTCAATGAGTGGTATTGTTGTTACGCTCAGCAAACGACACGGAATAAATAGTTTTACCTGATCTTTTCGCAACTTTGAAGTTGTTACACTTTGATTCCGAGCGCACACACACTCTGGCTGTGGATGGGCGTTATTGTTCGAAGCTCGTAACCATGATTAATGGAGTAGCCTAGGGTAATACCGTCCGTGACTTTGGCAAGTTTATAAGAGTTGGGTTGAAAGATAAAATGAAAAGTAGTGGATATTTGAAATCAGGAAAGCAGCACTTGCGAAACTAAACGCAAATAATTTGCATCTTATATCGATAATCCAATTTTTGTGTGAGGTGTTGCAATTGGCTTGAGGTGGACCGCTAAATATGTCAAGGTTTTTATATCCTATCGATAGACTAGTTTCCAAGTGGTTCATTGTGATCTTTATCTGATGGTAAGAAGAGCCGTTTCGGAGCGATAATGTGATTTAATCAATCTATCCACATTTTCGAGGACATTCTTTACTTAAGAGCTCTCACAGAAATGGATCGCGGATGGTACCTTGAACGCTATAGAATCAGAACGAATATACACTTTAGTCTTAGCTTGGCAGCTACCGAACCTTCAGAATTGTAGTAGTCCAGAAGTATCTGATAGGTAGAAATGAAAATATTCAGAGTTATTGTCTGCAATTGAAAAGGATGAGGACGATGAGGGAGGTTATGGGATACAACGATAGCCTCCCAGATATTGAGATATTGCTGGGACTGAAACTGGTATATGACATCTATATGAAAGAGAAACCAATGACTGAAGCCTCCAGCTCAAATGCCAGTTGAAGAAAGGAGAACTTCGACAAAGCACCATAAGACCAACACCTCGACAATGAATATTAATCAATTAATCATAAGAAAAGGAAGAAAGAGGTTGATGAAGAAGGATAATAAGAAAGAGGACAACAAATAGTTTTCCAAATAAAAAATTTTAACAAATAAGAGTGATCGTAAGACCGACAAGACCCGAAGAAAACCAAGCAAGCCGGATGCTGTAGTAATCGCGAAATCTGCAGAGACATTCAGCGCCAACATTTTTAAAGTGATGAGAAAATGTCAACAAGATCAGGAAGTCAATTAAGAGCGAGCTACTCATCGCTCAAGAGAGGAAGCGAAATTTTAGGAAAATATGTAAGAAATCCTTCAATCCCAAGGGAGTATGAAAACGCAGATGAGGTAATGACACTCAATATAGAGAAAAGTATTTTTTAATCAGTGAAGTCGTTTACACGATAAGCTATGAGCCTTATAGTTTGAACCTAGTCCCGTGGGCTCCCAGGTTCAGAGGCTAGTGTGTCGGACTACTAGGTGTGTTTTTAAAGTACAATTCAGGCAATAAACAGTAGATTCTTCCATTCTAGTGAAGAATATATAACACACTACACGAATGTTAGCTAGTTTATTGAGGTCATTGAGAGGTAATTTTCCTTTCCCGAGGGTCGGGTATCTGCTTCTGCTGAGGCCAGGAAATTTGCAGAGACCCTACATAGGTCTGTGCTGCTGATTCCCCATTCTTCTGAAGTGGACCGTTTAATTGACTGACAGGCGTTCCTCTGATCCTTTTATAATTGTATGGGGTCCAAAGTAGCCTCGAAACAAGGCACAAGTAGAGTGCGTTCCGTTGGGACGTCGTTTAATTCCGAGTCTGTTCTAGCTAACTCATTGGCCCTTTCATTTGCTTGGAAGCCCACGTGTCCCGGAATAGGGTGATGCTGTGCCTAGAGTTTAGGGATTTCAGTTCCTTTTTCTATCTTTTGAGGTGTTTGTGACCGAATTGATGGCTTTGATGGGTGCTTGGCTATAGATAAGGATGTCTATGTACTTGTTATTGTTCAGAGTGGATACACTCTTACAGATCTCGATGGTACCATATATTGCCGTTATTATGAATAGGGTTCCTCTGAAAAAAATTCCTTAGTCCATTTTTCACTTATCCCTGCAGATAGATGTGCAGGTGGGGTAGATGACCCTATCACTTGTCCAGCTCTCTTTGGATGAAAATGTAGGCTGCTTAGACTAAATACTGTATCGCAGTTAGATATAATATGTTTGAACATATTCACAGACAGACAGTGACGCAGCCATCACATACCTTGAAACCAGATCGAGGAGATTCCACATATCTTATTATAACGAGATAGCCTGACAATATAATCTATAACCTAGATATGCATCCTATCCTATTTAGTCAGTACAAGATAAATGGGAACAATGGACTTCTTATGCTATGGATGTGCATATACGGCATTTTTGGAACTGCATGGATGAGGGTGTATTGTTGCATATTTATAAGGTGGGGATTCCTCCGATCAAGTGACGATGAATTGTCTCGAATCTATTGTTGGAATGATCCAAGAAACATCTGCCATTACAAATATTACGTTTGCGCACTAACTAGTCTCGAATAGGTACCAATTAGCTCTAATGATGACTCAGGTCTGTCTAATTTTTCTAACAGTAAATTACAGCGTGTGTGGTATGTCTTTAATAGCATCATAAAAAACCACCTCGTTAAAAGTGCCTACCATCTCTAATGATAACTAAGAACAGTATTCTATTTCCCACACTAACAGCCGATCGGAGCGGCGTGGCGCAGCCATATCCTGAAAAGAAAATTGCTCGGTCATTTGTTACACATCCACGGCGAACGAGAAAACAACTCAACTCGAGAGCAGCAATTTGCAAATAAAAGCGAAAAAAGATTTCTCTTTCGAATCTTAACGTGTAATTCTATTTTAATTAGCACTCTCGTCGTCGTCTTCGATGATCTCTTAGCTGAAACCAGAAAATCAAGAAAATCCCCATCTCCAGAAGAAGATGCGAGACACCTAACGTCACCTCTAACATTGGCACTAATCTTATAAACGCCAAATTGATGGCACTAGATGCGCGCAAAAGCAAAAGAAGAATCTTTCCAACTTTCTAATGCGCACGCTTGGCGCACAAAATGACTCTTTATCACCCATCGGAACGCGGAGTAAGCATCCCGCTTCGTACCCACATTCGATGGGAAACCGATCGATGTTGCTAATAATTAAATATATACATACATATGCATGCATAGTCATATGCTATCGACGAACTCTCCTCTGCGGCGCAGTTCGAGATTTCAATCGAAGATCGCTTTCTAAACTTTTCCGTGTGTCCTAAAACCAAATCGCTAGCAGATTATGTACTCGCAAGAGGCACAGCAGCAACGGATAAAGAATAAAAGGACGGGGGGTAGCACGAAAGTAGACGTCTGCCAGAGAGGAAAAGTGAGGAAATCAAAAGTTTTCCACGTTTTCCATGAGATTTAGGATGAAATCGACACCCGGGCAACTGCAACATTCACTCCTCCAGGAATTCGCAACCTTCATCGTGTTGTGCGTGTATTACAGTGGGTTGGTGGGTATATCGGTTTCCTTCAAATTCACATTTCATAGATACTTATGTATGTAGATACCTCGAGCGTGATGCTGTGACAAGCAAATCGGAGAAACTGGTTAAAATTGGGTGCTATGGATGCTCGGTGATATCTCAGTCTGTGGGATACGTGTGAAAGCTGTTCCCTGGATGTGTCATGGTTTGCGGGGCTACAATCGAATATTCTGGAAAATCGTGGATCTGGACTAACTACCTGGCTGTATAATGATGGCGTTCAGTGTAGAGAGACGATTGGACCACGTCTAGAAGTGAGCTTGATGGGCAACCAACATGCTATACCAGCATTTTCCGCATAGTGTGCTCAGCTGTGATTGCGGTGGGGGTTTGAGAATAATTTGTGTACTGGCAACTATTGAAGATGGAAATGGAAAGAACTTTCGTTTTTGACAAAACGATGTGAGAATACTTTTGACACCGCAGGCATTGGAACGGAACTTCTTTGAGTTGCTTGGACGTTAGATATGAATATGGTGTCAATGTCGGCAATAGAAAGTACATCTTTGGTGGAAAGCAAAAGTCCTGAAGACTTATTGAGTTCAATCGTGGATTTACTGTAAGCATTAGGCACTTACATTTCACATGGTCATTATGTACATATATTCGCCTTAGGACGAAGCCGGAAGTGTAGGAGAAAATATGGTATACCTATACGATTATATGAACTGGTTAGTATGGGCTGCAGCTCTAGTGTAAGAAAACACTCTTTAAATTGGCTGCATGGGATTAGAACCTTGTAATGGTAATGTGGTAGCTTTTATCTCTCTAAGGATAGTGATGGGTTTTCACGCTAGACTCTCACTATCAACTCCTACTCTACACCTCCATTTTGGCAAGTGACGAAGTCTTTAGAAGGAATTAGCTATGGCGTTTAGCAGTTCCAATTAAGTCGTACTATTAGTGCTATCCCTATATGAGCTGTTTCGACTTATTTTAAACCCAGGTCTATTGGGATCTCCAATACTGAGTCAGGGTGTTGAGAAAGAGTTGGTGGTGGATGAATTCTTAATGGGCCAACGGCAGTGCTCATACTCGAGGCGGATTACTGATTATACGATGGAATGGGGTTAAGTGTTGTGCGACGGGGTAACTTTCCTACCACGTACAAAATAAAGTGCACGACTAGATTGTATGTACGTACTTGCAACTTAATGCTCAAATCTTTTTCTTATAAAGTAGGCGTGGCATTCTTTATATTTGTACTAATGGTATCTGATGCTTTCATAATTTGTTGTATGAAATGTCTAACAAATTTTTTCGATTTCCAGTGAAAATCTTGCAAAA
Organism: Xylota segnis; assembly: GCA_963583995.1. Classification (NCBI taxonomy): domain Eukaryota; kingdom Metazoa; phylum Arthropoda; class Insecta; order Diptera; family Syrphidae; genus Xylota; species Xylota segnis. The sequence goes on from OY757237.1 coordinate 81,641,705, forward strand.
AAAAATTTTTGGTAAGTGGTAGCAATTCCAAAATTCCATTTTGTTGCATTTGTCTAATAATTAACAAATATTAATTGTAAGCCCCATTGCCCAAGAAATACCCGAGAAACAACTGATTTTCAATATTACCGTTATTCGAATTGTTCGCGGAAAACGTAGTATGCCATCTTATAGCATATATCTAAACTAACCCAAATATCAAAATTTATCGAAATCGTTAAAGCTTTTATCGAGAAAATCTATTTAAACTAAAATCGGCCTGAAAAAAAGTACCCTTAATTTTGATGTTAGAATTTCGCCCAATATCCAAACGCGTTAACTCAATATCTTTAAGTTATGCATTGAAGTAAAAGGAGATCTACATTTTATTTCAACATTATTCAAAATAATAAGTTAATGCTAATGAGTTTACAAGTATTCCTTAACTTCTGCACATAATGCAAACCATTTTAGGCTTGCCCCCAATTAACATCGTCAGAAAAAAACTAGCTGCCTGCTCAGCAATTAGGCCAAAAAGTTCTAAACTATACTATTCTATTTGTTTAATTCTTACTGAGGATGAAGTCGGTGCTGGAGTCTTATCAGAAGACCTGGACATCCATCTCTCCGTTGACCTCCCACAGTACTGCCACAGTGTTTTTCAAGCCGAAGTCAATGGCATTCGTCAAGCAGCTGATTGGCTGGCCGTTAATGCATCAGCATCGGATATTGCCATATACGTCAACAGACGTACAGTGAAAGACAATCAGTACAGTGAAAGACTGCCACAACAAATTTTTGATAGCAAAAGTGTAATATTCCTTAACTTCCACTGGTGCTGCAGTTCGGGGTCAGTCAGAATCTTGATAGCCTAGTTTCTCTATCCAGTATGATTCTTGGCTTACTTGGCCCAGTTGAGTACGACAAGCTGGTTGTGGTCATTCACCTTCCGCATGCCACAGGAAATTTGGTCGTCCTCTTCTGCTGGGGACATGCATTGGGGAGATCAATATCGTAGTGCAGTTCGTCTTTAAATCTTCTCCTCCATGCGTCATATCTCGAAGACTGCAAGGGCATTTTCATTCGATTTTGATAAAGTTGAAGCTTCTGTAGCATATAGCATAACTGGGCTTATGGGGGTCTTACCTATGTATGTATACATATGTATATAGCTTCCTTAGTTCTTCTCGGGAAGGCTTGTGCTACAGCGTTGTTTCAGGCTTCCACGCCTGATAGTAAAATTCATTTATATTTCAGACAGCACATTGTGATGTATTACAGTTTTCGGTGATGTTTTTTCCGCCCTTGGCGGAGCAAGAGACATTCTTCATTGTCATCTTACATAGCTACATACATAAACAAATAAATTTCGCTGCTATACCAAAATAAGAAAGAGTGTGGTACAGTTATTCCCCATTCATCCATTTGAAATTCTTCTTCGGGAATTCTCAGGGCTAAGACCACACGTTACATAGTTCCCAAGTTTAAGAGGTCACAGTATTCCAACAGACGGGGTCTCCTGAAATATATAGCCTAATTGATTTGAAATTGGGACAGATGAGAGGGTCTCTAATCTTATAGATCGACCATATGATATTATTCATTACGCATCCTTTTGTCAAATTGTGTCCTATAGATGAACTCGCATGGTACACGTACTAAGTTCATATACTAAGGACCTTTATAAAGCTCAGCTCTTAGGTCATTTGGTCAAGTTATGTGACCTCAACTATGTAATGGTTCCTTCAATAACATTCCGGTTCAGGGGTTTCAGTGGTTGGATGCCCTCCACTTTGTCTCTCTTGTATAGAACACAAAACGAAAGTAGACCCAAACTAATGACAAAGTGAATACTATTAGTTTAAACAATAAAATGTATGCAAAAAAGTTCTATAATTTGTACAGGAATCATGACATACGGGGAGTTGGAGGAGATAAGCCAGAACCAGAGTCTATGGTTCTAGTTCTGACGCAATAACATGTGGTATCAAGCAAGGTATAATACTTATGTACAGAAATTGTAGAATAGACTGTAATATACCTATCTGCACTATGATATCTTAGTTATTGAGTATCAATGTTGATTCTATGAATTCTATTGACAAGCATTCAAGTTAAGCTTAATTTTAAGCATTCCCTCTTTTATCATTAACTTAATAACAAACAGACTATAACGATAATGATACTAAGTACACATGTGAATATAGACTTAACTGGGCCAAAACCCACCCAAAGGTGTAATGATCTAAAAATGTGTGCTTGTTTGCCAAGTTTTTCATGCTTGACGAATGTAATATATTCATTACATGTACTTTTTGAGTGCCGCAAAAACAACCAATTAAAATTGTCCTTCAACATGCTACATAGTCAAAGCCTACACTATGTCATTCGGCCTTATCAACATCCGAAGAAAAAAAAAATCAACTTTACCATCATGTCCCCCAATGATTACTTTCCTAACTAGAACTAGTCCAAATCCTCGTCTACTACGGCCCCTAAATCAACCCCCACACATAACTATTTCTGGCCCAAACCAACAGCAACAGCATCGAACGACTGCAACAGCTTACATGCTCTTGTAACTCAGACTAGTTAACAGATAAAGTCTGCCCACCTCGTGCTGACAGAGCGAAGTACTTCGTACTCCTCTGACAAACCTGACAAGTTAAGGTACATCTATAGAATCTGGTTACACTGACTTCTCATAGAAAACCCCATTCCATGGCATGTAACCACAGATCCACGATCATGACCACAAGTTTATTGGAGTAGGAAGGCATAGTCACAAATAGAAAAAAAAAAAAAAAACAAAAAAACAAAATCCAGAAGAAGTAACGATCGCGGTTAGGAGAACAAGACTCACGAGACCACACTATCACCATCAACCGGCAACATCTACTGAATCTTTTGATGACCGTGATGGCAACGTCTGAAAAGAAAACGAAAATCAAGGCCCATATGGCCAGAGGCAATCGAGTGCCACATGAACACACCACACCGACTTCAAATGCATTTCACTTCGCTTCAATTAAGATGAACTACTTGCCGCGCACGCGTAGCTGGTGCGCCGCAATAAGTTCTTGTTCATCTCGAGGTGATTGGCTTTGAGCACGCTTCGGTGCACCGAACCAATTGTTGGACTTTCTTTTGTGGATTTTGGAACAAATTATCTGAAAATTGTGTTGCATCTGTTTGGCGCACCGGCGGCAGCGGCGACGGCGACGACGACGACGACGACGGCGAAGGTTCCTTGACCACAGAGACCTAGTTTCCATGGCCTACAGAAGTTCTGTTCCTCTTTACAGAGCCAGTTCATCAAGTATTGCTGGGCCCACTTTTTTGACGAATCTCTGCGCGCGGTTGGTTGACCGACCATGTCTAAAAGTGTTTTTTTGTTCACTGTCGCACAATTTAAGATTGTTTATTAAACGCCCAAATACGAGTAAATTTGTTGTGCCGAATATGCCCCCGGAAGAAACCTGACAACTTTCTTCTTTACGGTCGTCACGTCAGTCAGTCAGTCAAGTTTAAGGTTCAAGACGTTTTCGTCTTGAAGGTAAACAGCGACGATGACGGTCGTTGTGTGGATTGATTGATTGACCGTGATATAGTGTGATGTATGAGGTATGTTATGTGCTGCTGCTGGATCATAAAAGAAATTCGTTTAAAAATTTGCTGACAATTTCTTTATATATAATGTGGGGAAACTTTGATAATTTGAAGCATGCCTACCACTCGCTGCACATGACATGTTTGAAAGTATTACTGAGAATACTTTTTGCAGTCGAAGCTACGTCATCCCGTGACTCAGATACAACTTTTATACAAAAGATGTGACTGGACCTCTTTGGTGCTAGATTAGATTAGGAAAGTCCTTTTGATGAAGGAAGACCGTTTCATATAAGTACGTCATTTAAAGTGTTAAAGTATTGAATAGAACCGACTCAAGTGTGCAGACAAGGGGTACTAGTATATAGCGATTACAATCTTGTGGTAAAGTACGAGGATTGTTTTAAGGTTATGGATGAAAAAATATAAACCCCAAATTCTCGGGTCAATTTCAAAAATATCTCACGGACGAAGAACGCTCGCCTACTCGAGCCTACTCAAACCCTGGTATCTAGGGTTTGAGAATAGATGTCGAAAGGAGTTAAAGGTTTTTGAAACACGGTACGAGGTTAGACTCTGCTGGGTCGCTGAACACTAAGGTATACCAGGCAATAAAAAAGCGGGCGAATTGACTGGAAAATGGTCGGAAACTACATAGATCTGGACTATTCGACACCTCGGTGAACATCCCGTTTTGCGCAATGAATCTTCCCTTGGCTTTAAGGGAGGTACTAGTATGTGGTTTTTCTAAGACAGTTTGATTCGACATTAAACAAGTGTTGCTTCAAAGTGACTAGCATGTTGGGCAAAGAACGTATTGTCTAGTAGATTGTATTCATTTTCTACGTTAGGTGATTGTACTTTTCGAGATGAAGCTGGGTCTCAAGCAAAGTATATTGCCAAGATATGTTCATCTATTGAGACCGTTACGATTCCCGACTTGTAACCAGCAAACATTCTGTACGCTTTTAAAAGCGGGTCACCTTGTCAACTACTAAGTTTTGTTTGGGAAGGTGAAAACACTTCAGTGAAGCAACCAGAAGTTCCAGTTTTACCAATTTTACTGAGATAGAAAATTTGACTACAGCCTTAGATTTTAGAAAAAGCTAGCTCTAAACGCAAAGAAAGTTTACTTTTAATTCGCTCAGCAGCCACGTTTGATTACTTCGTCTTCATTGTCCGACGATGCATACACATTTAAGAGGACCAATGCCTTCTTCCTCTGGTAGAGCTCTCTAGCCCTTGAAGAAATGTTTATAAGGAATGGTCAGTGTGGCTATTGCAGATTGACCGGGATTATGATGTTGCTTTGTATAGAAAAGGTTCCTTGTTTAGGTTTTAAAAGTCCAGTACTCCTTTTTCTTGCTTAATGCTGGAATTAATAGGAATCATTTTGGTGGGACCTGTGAAGTCTTTGGTACTACACAGCAGTTTCAACTTTAGATCATATACTGCCTCCATCGAAGTACATACATACATATATGACGAGTGTAAAGTAGTAACAGGTGACACAGTATTGGTTATTTACTTGGCAGTTTTCCAAAAACCGGCATAAAAAACACTTCAGTAATTTAGAAGATTAATATCAAAGTTAACTGAGGAGATGCAAGGGGTTCAAGGTTCAAATCCCAGCCAAAACACCTAAAAGTTTTTGTCCAGACCCACCTTTCGCGAGCATCTGACAAAAATCCGAGAGTATAACTTGTCATAAAAAGCTTCTTAAATAACAATTGGCTCTTCGGACACGGCATTGTGTTGAGAAAACTATGCGGCATTTTATCTGCGTTGCGTATGAAAATTACTCTCATCCTGCTCCTGGTATTTGGTATAATACCGATATTTCCTAACAATTTCCAAGTGTTCTGCTGAAGAATGTGCTTCTCTATATTGATTGGATCAGAATATGGTAGTTCTCGTGGAGCATATTTCGAGGCAGAGGATGTGAATATCCAAAAACAGGTTAAACTCTATTTATTTAGATTCTCCACATGATGGTACAGTGGGAGTTATAAATACGACTTCAGGCAGTCTATGTTCTGTTACAAATTCCGCTAAGATTTACGTCGGACCATTAAATTTCAATTTTGTGCATATTTAGGGCGCTGTCTATCAAGGGTAGTCGGCTTGACTTTGTTAAGGGTTCTTCTTTTTTTTGGAGCAAAGACTCTGGAAGAGGATCGAGAATATGTCGGCGTTGAATAAGTTCAATCCTAAAACGAAACGAAAGAGGTAAGTCCCAAAGAGTATGCTAACACAATAAGAATTAAGTCAATCAAGGCGCAGACACCAATCCAAGGCGCAGACACCAATCCAATCCACGGCAGTCCAATTTCCTTGTTAAAAAATGTAAGCCGGTACTTATGTAGAAGGTTATTTACATGAAGGTATCTGAAGAACCACTCTGTTATGCTTCATTTTGAGACGCCATAGCATTTTATCCTGAATTCCTCTCGGTCAGTTGAAAAAAAAAAATCCCAGCAATTCTATTGTATTAACACGTACTTATTTTGAAAGCAAAAGCTACAACCCATAAGAATGCGGACCACAACAAAACAACTTCTACGGAGATGAAAGTAGGAAAAATGTTAAACAAACATTATACACAATACAATTACTTTAACGGTCTACCATCAAGCTCTGTTTGCTCTAATAGACGGCGGCAAGTCTTGAGCCAACCAAGCGTATACCTTTAGTAGACTTAGACGAAATAATATTGTAAACTTGAGTCTTGAGTCTTTAGTCTTAAAGCGAAAGGGTGGTAAAATATTGTTTTGTTGTTTATTATTCTAATTCACTGGAACGCACTCACTTACACTTTTATGTTCGCTTAGCAGATCCCCAAACAGGTTCAGTCAATTAGAAGTAGCGCGCGCACAGCTTGAATGAACCGAAAATCCAGCCAAGCGTACAGCTTGCGAATTCGCAGCTTAAGATAAATAATAACAATAAGACCAACAGCGCATTAAACAAATTTAACACTCCGTATAAATAATTCAAGTTCTTTCTGCTTCGGTTTGCATATCTAGTGTAATTTGTCGGACTTGAGTTTGTGTAGATAGTTTGCACTGTTGTGGTTTGCTTAATTTATGTCGGGTGAGTGGATGGGTTTGGAGTTAACATAACACGATATAGTCATTCTTTGAAACGAAGTTTGCCGCAGTAATTAAGATGGAAGGGAAAAGATTATCATTTCACAAGTAAAGTGCATCAATGGGTTGAGAAATTCATACATATTTAGGTACTGGTGTGAGAAGTTATGTTATAGAATGCCTTCCTTAGAACATGCATACATACCTAGTATATGCAATCCTTTTGCTTCAGTTTTCGTAATATTTTGGAAAAATACACATACATATATATGTATGTCGTTGATTTTGTTGACTGGTCATGGTCCCCAAACATTTGAAGATGAAGAGCTAAAGTAATACTAAAATAATATGAAGCAAGGGGTTCGAGGTTCGAATCCCAGTCGAGACAACTAAAATTTTTTTCACACCCCACCTCTCGCGAGCGTGTGACAAACATCCGAGAGTACAACTGTCCTGAGAATGTTTCTTAAATAAAAAAATGCCCTTCGGACACGGCATTAAACAGTAGGCCCCTTCCATTCGAGTAAAGAATATAACACGCACAACACGAAGGGTTGTGAGAAGCTAGGCCCTGGGTCCCATCGACCTGTTTCTCCAAATATTTGTTTTTTTAAGAACCTGGTTAGAAACCAAACGAAACAGACAATAACAGAATTTTTCAGAACTAATAGAAAAAATCCCGTTTAGTGCAAGAAACGCATCCAAAACCCTGAATGTGCAAAGTTTTAGACGGGCAATCGTCGACTCTGATTAGTCAAATTCAGACTAACAGCCTAGAAAAAGAAATTCAAAGTTGGAAGTCTAAGTACTAAATACTGAAGTACCCAGAAAGGTTTGAGCAGTTACCATCCACAAACGTCAATAACCTGTGGAACCGGTATTGGTATAACAAGCCGTAGCCGAGGCGATCACCTAAAAAGAGCCGCTGGTATGTTGGTGAACAGAAAATGCACACTACAAGCGCTCCAGTGCAAAACAAGAATAGTAAGGGAAGAATATAGAATCAGAAGCAGCTCCTAAATAGGTACGTAAAGAAAAAATGGCTACACAGTCTGCTAGGTAAAGGATATCAAACAGTCCCGTGAAAGCAAACAACTGGCAGCTGGACTCGAGGCCGGAATGCAATGAAGGCCACCTAGCAGGTGTATATCAGGAAGGAAGGAAGTTGATGTATTAGGAAGAGGAAGTGATAGAGCAAGAAAAAGAACCTACATCCAGTCAGTGAAGAAGCCATCCCAACTTTGAAGTGGTTGGCTCGGCTATTAAAACCAAAGTCTTCAGCTCCGATAACGCATCAGCGTGGCGCTTCAAACAGGGTGATGATTATTTGCTAAGGTGTATGCATCAAATCATCAACCAAGTATGATAAGCCCGATGCCTGTACTATCGCCTCTATATGCTTCACCTTCAGAGAAGGCAATTCTATGTTTTGTAAAAAATATAGAGGCCTATCCCTGCATATTGTCGTGTATCCAACATATTGTGTGAACATCTGAAACGTTTCTTCAACACACTAATCGCCACTTAAAATTATGGGCAGATCAACGTTTGACCAAATTTTCACACTAAGAGAAATCCTGGAAAGGACCAACGAATTTCATCATCTTGAGCTCTTCGAGGCAATGTCCGATTTCGGGATCCCGAGAAAAATGATTACTGCTTGACGCGATGGAATCTGTAATTCGGAAACAATGCCAAAAATGCACCGGATTTCGACAAGGAAATCGCGTTGAAGTGTGATTGCTTCAATCTTGTGCTGAAACAGATAGTGTGCAGGGTAGGTGTAAGCCCGGAAAGTATTATCCTCAACAATTCTGTTGAGATTCGCAGGCAATATTGACATCGGCATAGAGGAAATGAGTTATTCTTGAAGTAACTGAGGGCAAATTCAAGCACCTGTTGTCAACAAACAAAGAAGCATCTGTCCACTGCCTAGGAGAACAACAGCTTCGTGCAGATTACGCTTATGCTAGAAAACCATTAATAATTCGATTTGGCGAAGCAAATGGGTTCAAAACTTGTAATTCGAAAGACAAAATGTATGTATGCTTTACAAAACATTGAACTTAATAGTTCTACAGTATATATATATATATAGAGACGAGTGCTGGACGATAAAGAACAAATCAGAGCAGATATTGGGCACTTTTGAGAGAATATTTTTCGTAGAATTTTCAGAGGAGAAGATAAACCGTGAACTTTATGAGTTGTACCCATATGTGGATGTAAGTATGCAGTTTAAGAAGCAAAAACTTTTCGACTGCACTGGCTCGGCCAGATCGAGCGAATAAACAATAATGCTTCAGCAAAGTGAATCTTCGAATCACAGCCGCTAGGTTCGAGACGACAAGGAAGATCGGACCTCCGTCAAGTAATTGGAGGTGCTAGACCGCTTTGTCTGAAACCAGTGTGCCCGGTATGGAAGGGAGTGGGATGCTTCCGTGCTTCAGGCAGACTCTCTTCACGGGTCGGATTAATTTGTAATCCTATATCGTTTGACCTTCCTTAATTCGGTAATTATTATACATATGTACTTATAATTATGGGTTAACTAACTAAAGGTTTGTAAAGATTGAAAAATGTTCTTTCACAAATTTATAAGAAAAATAAATAAATAAACTTCCTAAAACAAAAAACTAATAAATAAACCTCCGTTGTAAGCTCCTAGTGCACCCGGTTATGAGTACAATGTAGCCAATTATTTTTCTCTCATTCCTCATTTTTGCAATACCCTGAAGTCTACGAAAAGGAAAAAAAAGTCAATCACAAATGTCTATTTGGTAACCCTATTCACCCTTTACCAAGAATAGATTGGCCACATACGTCAAGTTGCGTCGCCTAATAGCATAGTATGCGTACATAACGTAAACCTTATAGGAATGCAGGCCAGACCTAAACGCCACTTCGTATTCGCCTTCCCAAAAAGATCACGTTGTCTGACATCCATTTTACATCCACGATACCTGGTTTCTTTGTAGTAGTTGTGATGCACTCTCAATATGATGTGCGTTTCATTGTATGTCTGTATTTCTAAGAGTGTTGGGTGCTACTCTCTTAAAAAGATATCTTTTTACGCGTGTGTTGGTTCAACTCAAATCCTCAGCTTGAAACACGTTTCTCTTCTTTTTCTCTTTAAACCTTACTTCGGTTTATTTGGCTTCATTGTGTAAATCTACTAGGGTAGCACCTACAGATTAATAAAAACGGGAAAAAGATACTCATCATGTATGTAGATATTATTCTCGGGGGTCCTATGGCAATATTTTGATATCTGAAATGTGTATCTTCTCTTCGGACAAGTGTTTTCGGTGTGGGAATACCGATTAAAAGGAAATCCGATAATGTCATGTTATGTTTACAAAATAATTTGAAATGTACGCTGTTCGTGTGATAACGAACAATGAGGTGTCCCGAGGAAGATAATACCCACTTGAGGAGATAACAAATGAAATGATTTATTTATCTTCTGTCGACGGGTGGAGGTACATATCTTTCTTAGATTCGGCCAGAGCATTGTGATCTGGTGGTTAAAGGAAACTAAATTTTGAAAAGTGATTACAACTAAAATGTTTTCTGAGACACTATGTACCGTCCTCTACTCACCCTGCAAGTAGGTTGGACCACCTTTTAACATGTGTGTGCATCCTGAAGAGATGACTTCTACTACTGCTCACCCAGCCTATTCAAATCGTTACTTATCATTGTCACTGAATCGATGTTCCGTGTATGGTACAGTGTCCCGTATCCGACTTTTAGTGGTATGGTCGTGGTTGATGGCAATCTTAAAATATATGCCGTCGTAGTATTCCAGTAATACTGTCATCTTGAAAATGTTCGTTCACGTACGGAGCCTATTTGGTTTAAAGCTAAATGTTGAAGTCTTTGGAGTTTCACTTGTTTTGTCGTGCACACATGTGTCTACGCAAAGTTTCCAAATCTTTGCTCACAAACAACCAAGGCATAGTAAACTTGTAATTGAACGTTTAAATCCAAAAGAAAGAATGTGCTTATGGCAAAGAAAATGACAGTCAATGGTTACTCCTAGATATTTGGAACTTTTGACAAGAGACCTGTGCCGGACAATTACGGCTGTATCACCTGCATAGACAAACGGGATGGTGTTTCTGAAAACTCTGAGCAGTTCATTTACATACAGAATTATTAGTATTTGGCCCAGTTTGGAACCCTGTGGTACTCCGTATTGTAGCATTCTTCCATTGCTGTAAGCATCGATACCTGGAAAGTCCTACAGAAAAGATAATCCCTGATCTAATTAGTACAGACTCCTTGAACTCCAAATCGTTATAGAGTTTCAATGATTTTTTTTTGTTGGTTTAGTGTGTCGAATGCTTTATTAAAACCCATAAAAAGTATATAGCTGCACTTAATTCAAACTTTCGTTAAAGTTTTTTTCTCAAAATGTCTGTACATTCGTACTTCATACTCCAATACTCGTGTTTAAGCCATTTCGTGGTCATCGACGGTTACATTATACTCTTTATTACTTTTTTCCTGCTTCTAGATACTACTTCTGTCATTTCTTTCCCAAGTTTAAGGCCCATGCTTGCTAGCCAGTCTTGACTGGATCTTATCGCTTCTGTATCGTCAGCATAGTCAATTCTTTTCGATGATCTTGGTATTCGCAGCCTAAGAACATCGTAGAATTCCAAAATGGTAGACCCACCTGTACATCAATAGCGCCTTGTAATACTGTCGGTGTTGAAAAATAAGTACTCTACGGCGGTTATAGTTAATCAGTTTTTCGAGGTATCGTGGCACTCTTTTAGGGTGAACGAACTGCACGATATACCTACAGATCGCAGTGATAAACGCATATTTAAGTACATTTTAGTATCGCACTTTCATCGTACTGCTTGATGGCTTTTCTTGCTGTTCCGCTATCTTTTGTTCGGGTCATCTTTTATGCGCCGTGGCGTAAGGGGCTAATGTTTTGGACTATGGAGCAAGGGCTTCCATTTTTGATTCCCTAGAAAACACCTACAATTCTTTAATAGCTCCATCTCCTATCTCTACATCTCATCCATAGTATCAACTTGTTGGGGAAACAGAACTATAACTACAATTGCCAAGAAAGCTGCAGAGTGGGAGAGGAACCTTCAACCATTGATTTGCAACTTTATGGCAAGGCCCATCGGAATTTGAGCGGCTTCGTTGCACAAGTCGATGAAGCTTCTCTTCTTGCACGCTTGGATATCATTCCTAAGACATCTTCTTGCAATTGTAAACTCTTCGTGGAGTTCCTTCTGGTTACTACTTTACCTTGTAGAGACACCTTGCTCGATAGTACACTACCAAAATGGATGGCGATACATTATCAATTATGAGCTATAGTAGGTCAACTTCAATTTTTTGTGGTTTCCAATATATATTTCTACAACACAATTCAATGCCCACTACCTCGTAAAGATCATAAACAGAATTATGTACATATGTTCTCAGAAAAAGTTCCAGAATATTATTCGCGCATGCTTTAACTCAGATTGTAAAAACCGTTTTCGGTTAATATTCCCAATACACAGGGGGCTTGCCAGAGTTAGAGTTGTAAACCATGTACATAAGCCGACACTTCACAAGTAATGTGACTCGCTGCAATTCGCTTATGTTTTCTACTTCTACATAGCTCTCCGACCATTCCAGGCCTCCTCCGAAATTACAACATTTTTTCTTCTTTTAGAAGACTTTAAAAACAAAGCGCTGGAGAAAAATCCAATTAAATTTTATAATTAACTTTTCGTATTCGCTAACAGGCGGTTAACGAACTCTCATTCGTTCATACCAAGATCGGCAGAAAAAAAAACATTCGTACTGAAAGCCCAACCTTCGGTGCCTCTTACTTAACAACTGTATTTTTCTGATAACAAAGCGGAGCAGATATTGCGAGGGTCTCCCACAAGTGAATGTCCATAAGTGGGTCTCGTATAAATCTGTAACTCGATATGAAATACAAATTTTTAGTTCACAAATCGATCTTTAAAGTGAGATAAGCTATTATTATTAACTCAGCGTCGCTTTATCTAGATGAAGCTGTATCTTATTTTATTGCTCGAGAAAAAGCCATACATAATCGACAACATACGGTGATCAACATCAGTACTAATTCAGTCTATTGTTAGGGAACGGAATCGACTTTTCAAAAGATTTATTGGTTTCGAGGAATTCCATAATGTTCTCTTTCTGGATGCTGGAAATTAATCTTTCGTAAGGCGGTCGGTATTCGTGTCACTGTAATTCAGTGGGAATCATAATTTGGTCAATTGTTATTGTACATCGGGGAAGTGTATCTATGAATTTGACATTGATCAATTCTGTGGGAATAAGTTTATAGAAAATTGGGTAAAGCTTATATAAGCTTACTTCTGATACAAGTGGAATCCAATGAGGTTGGCATCTTTTTAATTTTTGATTAATGTTCTGGCTAATGAAGTGTTGATATTGGCTTGCGAATGGGAGAAAAGCCGGGGGAAACTTAATCTCTGATTAGTGTACATAGGACATGAAAATGATGAATTTATGGTTTTTCGTGTAAAAGACTTATGACCTTATCATACGTTTTTCAAATCTGTGTATTTGCATCTAAGCTCGTTCCTCAGCTGAGAATAATGGGAAAGCGATCAGTCTACGCGTAGCACCTCTGTCTTCACAGATGGATCAAAGATGGATGTGCGCGTTGGCTCAGGCCTATTTTTTGAACTGCTAGGCATATCTAAACCAGTCCGCGTTCCGAGCCATAGCAGTGTTTTCCAAGCAGTGACAATACCACAAAAAGGTATCACCTTAGTACTTCAAAGTACATTGATAGATTAATCTCAAACTAATAAGAATCCTCAGGATGATGTCACTGCCACTCAATGTTATTCTTGATAAGAAGGCAATCAAGTAATAAGTGTGAACGACATCGAATCTAAAAAAATTTAGTTAGCAGTAGCTTGTTAAGATATTGCTAGGTTATGTGGCGTGAATGGACACAAATGCTATAACACGAATCTAATCAAATTTACATGACACACAACTAGTGGGACTTCAACCAACTTAAGTGCAGGCTTGCTGGTTGATACCCAGGTTCAGTGGCGATCAGACATCAGAAAAGAGTCAACCACAGAGGAGTTGCTTCGAAGTATCGAAGCACAGACTTCAAGTCCACTTAAGTCTAGTAGTTTGACATATTTAGCAAAAAAATAGTAGTGCCATGGTAACTGCTAGAGCCTCCACTATTTGCTGTTAAAAGACAGTAAAAAATGCTTAATTTTCTATACACGTCCGGGAACATTTGTTTAATCTGTCTGCATTCTAAGGAGCACTATTACTTATATCCGAAAGACTAAGAGCTTCTAGGTATGTCATTGAAGTTTTTATTCCAGTTGTGCTGGAAAACATCCTCCGGTCACAAGATCCACACGATGTCCATACACACCATTACTGCTCAAGAAACGTGTTATTCTTATATATGTAGTTGGCGCTACTAGACCCCAGGTGTTAAGGAATGTCAGAAGTTAAATCCTCCAAATTCTCGAATAGTTAGAGAGTCGCTTCCCTCTTGTCGCATATCTCACTGTTTTTTACTTGTTTTTAATGCGATTGTCAACAGTATAGTCATCACTACACTACTTTGCTCTGAAAGTGGGTTCAGTGGTACTATGTATAGTAGAGACAGAAATTTTGCAAAATCTTATAGGTTTTTGATTGACTCCGGCCCACAGATACAAGCTACAATTCAGTACGCATTCATTTACATTTCCAGTTACACACTATGCGGGTCAAATGCATGATTCACTACAGATATTGCAATACCACTTCCGGAACTAAACAATTTTGTAAACGGTGTTTTCAAAAACCTCTTTAGGATTCCATTTAAAAAATCAGATTTGTTGATACATAGATACTAACTTTAATCCACATTATGTATGTATGACTCTACAAATGTACATATGTATATTTAAAGAACTTGTGATCATACTTTAAGGATTTTCAAACAAATCCTTTTTATACCAAGGTATGCAGACCACCTCAGTGTCCTATTGCAACAATAATAAATACTGTAACACGTGTGCACATGCATACATATATATCATTCAAAATGTTGTCTAAATATAAACAAATTATGTGCATCTGAGTACAAAACCTAGGATTTTATTTAAAATCGAATCTGCTATTTTCTTACAAAACGAAAATCCCTTTGCCAAAAGATAAACAAATCCGAAGATCTTCGATAAGACAGCAAACAATAGTAAACACTTTGTTCTTCAAAATCTCTTGCAGATAATTTTTGAAAAAAAATCTTAAGCCAACCGTCATCGTGGCCCAACTCTCTTACAGTCTGAAAAGAAAAAGATTGTGAGACTTCTTTTGATTGCATTGGTATTCGGGAGAGCCAATATACCAAAAGAGTACCTCAGTTGTCAGAGAAACTACCTGCTCTGCTTCTACCCACTACATTTCACACAGATACTTCTACTTTACCTGTATTTCCTATCTTAGACTCAGTGCAGACACAAAGGTAGCACAGGTAAAATAGGTAAGACAGTATTGCTCTCAGCTGTGATCAAAGCTGTTTGTGTAGATGTCAGAGAAACTATAGGTACTCGTATGTTGGTGGTGTTGGCTTATAGACTGTTCTTCCACTTAGCCGACGAAGACGAACATTTAGTAAGTGCGATGCGAGTCTGAGAGTAACAACTGTGTTTCACCTGACGGATTAAACTAGTTATTGATTTTCTAAGTTGCTGGTTGTTTAATTGAAATTATTGTGTTAATTTCTACTCCAGTTTTTCGGTGGTTCGGACGACATTTTTCCATCTTTAATCGACATCAAGACACACGGATACGAAAGTTTTTTCATATAACAAATCAAGAATTCTGCTTCCATTGCAACAAAAAGTGGTTACTAATCTAAATAAATTTTAATTCAAAAGAAAAGGCAAAGAGAAGTGAAGTTTGTTTTCGTGTTTATTCTGATAAATAAATAAATGCAAATAAATGTGTACTTAGTATCTATGATAATAAATGCGAATCAGAAGAATAAATCGAATTCTCTAATTGAGAAAAAAATTGAATTCTCTGCCAATTGTATCTGGGATTTTGTTTTTCTGTGTGTTTTTTTTTTAAATTTTCGAATTTTACGAGTATACGTTCTGCAAAAACCAGTTTTTTGTGTACGAAAATCACACAACGTTCAGAACGATTTTTTGTCGTACACTGTAAACAGGAGAAGGTGAAGCAGGCGAAGAGAAATAGGTTCAGAGGTTCATTCATCTGTGTGTTGTATGTGTATCTCGTGGTTTTTTTTATCTACTCTGGTTCTGTGTTGCTCCTTCTTTGCTTTGAACTTTTTTAACGGCTGTGTGCTGATCGGTCGGACTGATCAAAGTGAACCGTGATCGCTGAAAAATCGTTTAATCTTTCTTTCATATTTTCGACCGTCTGCTTAATTGGAAGGATATTCAATCTAATTGCGACCAAAACTACTCTTGGGACAAGTTTATTTTTTGTGTATTTTTCTTTTAAT
The DNA here is from genome assembly GCA_963583995.1 of Xylota segnis. Classification (NCBI taxonomy): domain Eukaryota; kingdom Metazoa; phylum Arthropoda; class Insecta; order Diptera; family Syrphidae; genus Xylota; species Xylota segnis. Next base: position 81,657,905 of record OY757237.1, read on the forward strand.
CTCAGTTTGTGAATTTGTTTCTTTTTTTTTTACTTATTATCTCTTCGAAATAAGGAAGTTGTCCGATATTTCTGCCGTGAAAGTGACATACATTTTTATTTTTGTGTAGAAATTGTGAAATAAGAAAACAAAAAAAAAAACAAAAAAAAAAACATTAGCGTGTCGTGTTGTCCAAATGGGAATCGTATGATATATCAACAGAACAGAACAGAAAGAACAAACCATAAGGAATACTCGTGAGTATATAATTCATTTAAATAGCTTCGCTAAATTGTTAATAGCTGTTGCCAACTAGACTTTGTTTTTGTGTCACTATCTGGTCATGCGTTAGAAGGAAATAAATGAGTTTGTTTTTATTAAGCAATTAGAAATATTTAGATACATTATGAGACCATACGTTTGCTATTGTTTACTTTGCGATTGTTTTTTATATCAAAATTGTATTATGTGCAGCTGCACTGGGAACTTTATATCCTAAAATAAATATTCTATTGTCTTTGCAACGTTTAGTCACCTCGGAATTACGCTCCACCATTGAATTCGCTATTTTCGTTCATCTTACTCCAACAGTGAAAAATTAAGTTCTCTAGTTATTTACTAAAGCTTTCTATCAATTTCCTGTTTGTAATATCATTTTGTACTCTTTGCAGATACACAATTTTGTATGAAGAAAACAGATGTCAAAAATTGCCATTAGGCTCAGATACTAATCTAGGTTACCAAATCGAAGACGAGTGATTTTGTTTACCTCCTCTTATCCATATGGAGTTAATTTTCGAGTAATAGACTTACCACCTCACTTAAGCAAGGTAGTATGTCTTGAGTAGCATTTTGTAACTTGACACGTTTAATTTGTTAAGGTACTGCAAGGACCGGTGAGACAGGCCATCATTTTTTGGTACATTCCTGATCTTAGTTTTAAGCTAGCCCTTGCGAGTTCATTCACAGACTCGTTGCCTGAAATTCCCTCATGACCAAGTTTCACCTTATCGTGACTGGCAAGAGTTTGTAACGCATCACAACACGCAAACAAAACGAAAGGTGTAATGGGAACTAAGTCAGTGTTGTTGTTGTCAGTTGTTAATAATTAGAAGTTGATAATTCGGAATAGTAACAGGATTCTGCTGATGCACTTACGAACTTTAAATCAATTTATAAAAGCATTTGGTCCTTGACTTTCTGGGATCGTGTTGATCCCGGTATATTTAGTGACCAGAAAGATTTGACCTTGATTCCTCTTCTAATATTTAAGCTATAGTAGATAGCAATACCATGGAACACAGAGGAAAACAAACCAAGACTTTGGTAATGGACATCAGATTCATTCCATTTTTTGTCTATCGTTGAACACATCAAACTTCTAGCATCTTGTGCAGTACATCAATGAGATGAATTTTCACAGGCCAATGTTTCTACATCAAATAACCTTCCAAAACACAAACTGGTCTCTGAGCATATCTCTTTTTGGAATCGAACCAATGCCACGGTTTGTACGGATGCAGTTTTATAAAACGTCTAGGAGTTGTCTACTTAGTTAAAATTTGCACCGATGAGAGTTCTTCAACTGTATCTATTGTTGAGGTAGGCACAGCATAGTGATACTAAGTTGTCGTTGTTCAAATAATAATTTTTAATTAACTGACAATGATAATGACGCTAATCATCATAGCATATACCCAGTGCATCAATTTAGGACTAAGCTAGGACTAGTGGCTAAGTAAGCTTATGTCTCACTTAAACTTTGGAACTGAACATTAGTCACATAATCTCCTTCTTTCGTTGAATCAATGGATTAATAATATGCAGCACACAAAGTGCTCACAAATGAAAAGAGATCAATGGTATCACAATAGAGCTCTTGCGGTCTAAGTGTGTTCGTAGATTTGTACACGGGTGGACAGCCACCCCAACCAAAAATATCTTAGACTTGAGTTAGAAAACCACTGAATCCAGCAATCTTGGTAACAAATTGATATAAGAGTTTTGCCTTAACAAATTCGGAAGAGAGTTCGGTAACTGGGGCTCATATTGTTAAATCTGGGAATGAGAAGTCTTTGTCTTTGAACCAAGACGGAATGAGGAACCTATTTCTCCTGATTTATTGGTCCAGTTTAATCTGGCGACAAATCTGCTTTTACGGTGTGACAGGTCGATAACGCAGTGCAGAAGGTGGGTTATACATACGCATACATACAGCTTTTATAAATATGTACATATAATTGCCATCCCTGATTCAGTGTCAAAGTGGGACAGGGAGGGTCTTGCTAGTTTCAGTGAGGCCTCAATTGGCACTGTCTTATGATAGCTTATTTATTTTGCGGTCAAAAATATTGGTATATCCCAGATCCCGGTATAGAGAAGGTTCGTTTCTGTTTGCGGTCTTATGAAGAGATTTTTGGCCTACTTATCGGCCTTTATCCCCCCGTCCGGATGAGTTTTCCTGTATGTCCCAACACAAATGCTTACATCTACATTATTTATAATGCAATGCGTCATCTGTTAGTAAAATACAGTTCTTGCGATTGAAGAAAAGATAAGTAAAGAAGATTCAGGTGTTGAGTTTACTTAATGATTCTAGCCATCTTTTTTAGCTCGTAAAACCGATTGTTAACCTAGGATCGACTACTATTTACTATATTTCCGACTACTACAACTCATCGGAAACTCGAGATTATTTATTTCCTCAAACCTAATTTATGCTTAAAAAAAGCATACCCTGGATTCAATTTCAGTTCATCTGCGGTGTCTGCCTATATAATACAATGTTTTCAGCGATTTAAACCAGGAAGTCTGCTGCATGTTGTGGTTGTATTCTTGTGGTTTTGAAACTTGTGATTGATGTAATATTTTGTCATAATTTAAGGAATAACATCTTTGATCCCATTGTTGTCTAAAAGATTACGTTTTTCATGCGAATTATTGTGGTTAGTTATAGTTCTCCGGCGAAGCTTGGGTTTGTATGGATTATGTATACAGTTTTCCTGCACCCGGAATTACGTTTACAGCAGAATGAAATCTATCTGTAACCTTATTTGGTTTTGTAATCAACATTATTCTTTTATGGTTAAAGTTCAAATTACCGAACAATTCGATAACCTTAAGGGTGATATTCGATAGAGAAGTCAATTCTACTTTAGGTTAGGTAAGGATTTGCTCTAAATCATTAAAGTACTGTTGGATGCACTATTTATAACTAGGTAATCTGAAGTAAGTGATTGGACTTTTAACAGTTTTATATGGGCTTTAGTTTTCTTATTTTATTATCTTGAACATTACTAAGTTGTGATTTATGGTCTCTATAGTTTCAAGTAGCTAACTTGATTGTACAGCGCGCTTATGTTTTACATTACCCGATGAAAAATAAATGGATAAAAAGTGATCAAAGGCTGATTGATCAAAGTTTCATGCAGGTGAACCTAGAAATAAACAATGCTTACCAGAGCCATTGATATAATGATACTCTACAGAACCATGGTAAGAAAAGCTTAACATCGACGACGGTGGATTTTCCGTGAGAAGATTGACAGTACCACTGAATCATCTAAACTATACAAAGTACTCTCTGAAACCTCTCAAATAATATTCAAAACGTTTCCAAAAGAAACGCCTCCAATATTATATCTGCGTCTTTAGAATATCTCAATATGGTCTTCCTGGCGCTCGATACCATTTCTAAAGCAATTCACAACAGTTGAATTCCTTGAAAAGTATTTAGGTGCATAGGATATGGTTATGAGTTAGAGAACCATTATAACCTGCAAAACTTTTCTATTTCATTGATTTATTTCGCAGATACAACTTTTTCTGAACTGGCAAAGAAATACTTTCTCAGGTGTTTAAGTCCGTGCTATACCCTAATTTTATGGCATGCCTCCTTAGAATGGCCAGTTAGAATCCGTCCTGTTATTCTTAGTCCCGACTTGCTTTGTTTCATAATTTTCCTGATATATGTACGTTGGTCCATATTGATAAACCTCTCTAGAACAACCCTTGGTGGTGTTATGCCTTTAACTAAATTGCTTAGTGGAAGCTCTGATCCTCTTTTGGCTCAATGTACAGATACCCAGCATAATCTGACATGTCCTGAGTATTGTGGGCAATTGATGACTATTTTAAATATAATGATGATTCTAGCGCCTTAAGCACAGTCTGAAAATCATTGTAATTCCACAGCTTTGTGCACAGCTAGAACCTTGGAATACAATCCCTATGTTCGAAAGTCTCAGGCCAATTTGCTGGTCTATGTGTCACTAGAGTACATACAATTCAGATACGAATTGGTTTTGGAAGAGTGATGGAGCTTTTCTCTGTTAATCCACCCTTTCCGAATATGTATGGTGTGTTGAAGTACAGGATACCGATGAGGTCAACAAATTCACCAAAAGTCCTGGGAAGTGATTTCCTTAAAATGGAGAAAAGCGATAGGTCTACATAGAGTCTTAAGTATCACATCTCATCTATAGTTTGATAACGTATCCGAAATACTTTATTCTCAAGAACTTCCTCTCAGATGTGACACAGTAACCACTAAGCTACTTTAAATATAACTCCGATTCGTTGTAGCAGAGATGTTGATTTTTTCAACCCCGCGACCTGGTTAAAACTAATATATGTAAGTTCTTTATCGATGATGTTAGGATGATTTGGATATACCCAGTGTGTTCAGGGCTCTCTAGTTATAAATTTGTAATGTACTTACAAAGTGATGTACAATGACTTTTGGCGCTATATATTAGTAAGTAAGTCGTAAGTCATTGACTAGATGTGTCGAATTTAATCAACTTTCATTTATGAACTCTTCCAAAATACTCTTTGTACTTTTCCAACCAACAGTCTACGAATGACTTCCCTCGAATAGACCTATAGTTCAACGACCTATAATTTGAAAAATAATCACGTAAAGAGCATGGTGACATTGTATAACTGCTGCAGCTGTCATTTTGCACCCATAAGCATGTGTGACCCTGAAAGTTATTGTTCTTTAATCCAATCATGCATACGTAAACTATCATTAGCGTTGTTGTTTTTTAACCACACAAGTAAATCAAACCACTCCCAAAAAAACATTTTAAGTCCCCGGAACTGTTGGTATTTAATAACACTTGACAGATGGCCACTGTTCTCCTTCAACTCGCTTGCATCTGCGCTGGAAGCGGTGCCAATTGACAGCTGGTAATGGATACTCTATAATTATTCACAATCTAACTCTCTAATAGTTTTTTTCTTTTCCCAAATTGCACATAATTTTGTTCGAAATTAGAAGTACCGACTGCACCGCTGCCAAATAGAGAGTGTTGAGTCAGCACAAAACCAACCTAACGTTCTCAGGGTCAGCAGAATGTGTAAGCGGAAACCCAAAAGTCTGGTTCGGTTCAAAACGAAAGAATTCACACACATGTCTACCACGTACTAAACAGTAAGTAAAATCTAAATCTGAACAGCGATCAGGCATACATGGGTCTTTTCTGACGTGTCCATGTCTGGGCATTCCAATGGGCCGCACCGCACCCATAGATAGCCAAGAGTTCGGTGTTGATTTTATTGTTCTGTGCATTTGTGAAGCCTTATCTTAAATCTTTTTAATGAGAATTTAATGTGTAACAATTGGTAAGTGTGCAAACTGTTTTGCATTGTGTACCAGGAGGTCTGTCAGGTACTGACTCGCTATCAGATAGTGGAAAATTGTACCTGGCGCCTAAGGAACAATATATTCTCTTGGTTTATTTTTATTGTATTTCCTTTTGTGTATAACTATTATGAGACTTGATTTTATGGTGTAGCCGCTCCCTAAAATGAAAGGGAATTTTGCGGGATTTGTTTTATTAAGTAGCGTATCGCGTTTTTCTTTTTCGAATTGATAAATTGACATGAAAGGAACATCTTGCCGTACAATGAGTATTTTGAACAAACTTTCCCGTGGGTATTTTAGATTGAATTTGTAATTTCGGTTGACTTCTAGTGAGATAATATGGTTGTTCGTCTTCTTTGGGAATCCTGTCATCATAAACTGAAGTCATTGCCTTGAGGAGGTTAAAAACCTTTGTATCGACTTAGGTTTTCAACGCACACACAAAAGGATAGATTGAGAGGGAGCGTAAAATGAAAAAAAAATTAATATTCATAGTTTATTATCAATTCACATAATCAACAGTTTTAACCCGGTCATCGCACTTATCGGTATGCAAATTGGGAAACATATTTTTTTCGCCAATTATTAAATGTTTGAAGTGGAATTCGAGATGATAATCAAAGGTCATACTATTTTGTTAATCTCTTGAATTGCTTGCAAAGATTTTGGAAACGAATGGAAATTTGATGCAAAGTTTACTACGGATTGAAGGCCCTTTCACTGTTTACCAACATTGCTTTAAATCACCCTAACTTTTTGGCGAATGGATGGCAGAGAGATGGCAGTAACCCAAATCTTTTTACAGTATATACACTTTTTACAGTATATAGACTTTTTAAAGTATATACACATATTAGTGATCAGAACCAATAGCGAAAACGAATGAGTCATGCCCATCTGTCCGTGCGTATGTCACCAGTTTTGTGGCCTTAAATTTTGAGCTAGGAGGGTAAAATTTCATATCGGGGATTTTTAGAAGGAGAAGCCGTACACAAGACAACATTTTTAGATAAATATCGTTATCGTAATAATAGATCGTTTTTAAAGTAAGCTTGGAGTTTCACTGCAAGATTAACATTTTATTGGGTTTTGACAATGTGTTGACTATCGAAATATTGAGATTTGAACAAGCATATGTAGATGTCCTAATTTTTGAAACATGACAAGAATACGGAATATGATACTTAACTCTAAGAAACATTTTTGCGGAACTGTCATAACTGTTAGAGTTTAGTTGGACTCCGGTATGTTATTACAGGAAAGTTTCTTGGATGATTTTTTTCGGATTCAAGTAACGATTACACTACGTACTTATACATAGATAGCATTGGATGTTTATGCTTTCATTTTGAGATATATTTCAATACTAAGAGATTTAAAAATATTTGAGAATTTCAAGCAGGATTTCTTGTTGAACCTAAACACTGCACATGTCGTAGTATGTATGACAGTTAACAAATATTTATTCACAAAAATGTTTAGAGAACTTGACTTGTATTTAAACAGAAGGATAGAAGATGAGGGTTGATTCATCAAAAGCTCTTGAAATACTTACTACGGTGTCCAATGTAATTGAATTACATACTTCATTCGCAACGTCCAGCCACAACTGGTAAAATAACCTAGGATGCATTTATATGTATCTATGTATGTCCATCTGTTTGTGAGATTTTGGGAAACCTGTTGGCTCCTAAGTTGGCCTTTTTTTGGAAAAAAAAAATCCTCTAAATCCTCGAATCGTTTCTGATGTTTAAATCTGCATGTTTAAAATGTCCACCCATCTAAACAAACCGGGAAGTGTAACCTATGAACCATTTGAGGACACAGTAATACTAATACCAGACCATCGATCACAACCTTTAATTAGCTCATGAATAAAACATTCGACCAATCCGGGAATGTTTGGTAAAACATCTCTATTACCTGGTATGATGGAGATCATTGCACACACAACGAAGCAAGAACCACTTTTGGTCAATGAGTCACAACTGCTTAATTGTACCATGCATGGTATAGACGTTGTCAGTCAGTTCTTAAGCAAACTCTTTTTTCTTTCGTTCCACCATCGTTGGCCAAGTCTTTAAAAGGATCGGACACAAGAATGTCATGTGTGTGTGTGTATCGGCAGTCCAAATCCAAAATGCATTTTCAGTTTGTTGTCCCAGCGTCGCATAGCATGACTCAATGAAATAGAATTTCGTAATTTATGCACGAAGGCTTGTGTTTATATGAGACAAATACCAATATAATAAGATCTAACGAAAGTAAGTATGAAAGAGTAAATGCTAACCGTTCTGAAAATGATTTTTAAAGGAGATCTTGTCAAGAAATTTTAAACGGGAAGCGGTGTTGTTGATTGTAAGTTGACGTACTCGTACATATATGATCGGTAACGGATGCATTTAAGGTATTTGTTTATTTGACCTGAATTTTTGGATACCTTCTCGTGGGTCGATGTATAATACTAACGTATATACATATTTGTTCAGTTTTAATGAGTAATGTGGTATTGGATGCTGAAGGAGTGCGAAGATAAAGCACTGTTTACTTCTGTCGAAGCAGAGGCTGTGGGGGAATATTGGGAATTTTTTGTTTTCTGTTTGTGCAGAGCTAGTCTTTTAACCTGATTATTAGGAACTGAACAGTATAATTAAATCGAAATAGTACTGTTTATTTTATAATTCAACATCACAACTGAAGTGTTCATTCATACTGTGTATTAATATACGAGTATGTACTTACTTACTTAGTTGATCCTACAGTTCAAGGTTAATCTGGGCCTCTATGAACAAGCTTTTCCAGTTAGTCCAGTTCAACTGTCTCCAGTTGGCACTTCAAGTCCGTTGACGTCCCTTTCAAGGTCTTTCTTTACTGCGTTCTTCCTCTGGGTTGAATTTGAAGACTCTAGGATTCGGAGCATTTGTATCTCCTATACATGTCCTACCCATCTAAGAGGACTGATTCGCAATTTTTTTTGACTCGGTCGATTTCGCTATATGGTTTGTATAGTTCGTCGTTGAATACCCTCCTATAAAGTCCATCAACAAACGGAACCGACAATTTTACATAGAATCTTTCTCTTGAAGTTACCGAGAATGTCTTCATTCGCCTCAGCACAATAAATCAGCATTTGAAGGATCAAGGTTTTATGCCGATTTTCCTTAGTTGTTCAGGGTAGAACGAACTATACTACTCAATAACCTTTTCAGTTCAAAGAAAGAGAGATTGGAAAGAGATATTTTTCGTTTAATTTCTGCTGTCAGAATTTACAACAGAGCCGAGGTAAACAAACTCCCGTACTACCTCCAAATTATAGCCGTTTATTGTTATGTTCTGTCCAATTAACCGATGCCATATATTCCTTCTTGTTGACAGTATATGGTTGACTTTATCCTCATTTATTGCTATTAGACCCCAAGTTCTACTGGCTTAGATGGTACTAGTGGCGCCATGATATGAGAATTCTAGCTAAATCGTTTGTCAAGGATGACGACGAGATATTTGAACATAGTAGAATAAACTAATGTGGTGCGTTTTATGGTGATAGGTCGCAGATTCACCACTCTCTTTTGAAGGGAATGGATAGTCCCTCACTACTGCACCATTCTAACATAATACTTTCAGTAAAACACCTTGCTGGAAATGGTCGTGCTGTGTTCCACTTACAAAAATACAAAAAGTTCTATTGACATTATCACGTTATCTCATGTAAGAGCTATGTAGGTCAATCGGCCATTGTAACGCGATGTTACGCTAATTTCGCATTAAAGTTCCGAAATATCTGTTTAAACATCAATTAATCTGATGCAAAACAAAAGCCCTCTAGCATAGTTTAAGTTAATTAAAATGATAAATTCGAACGTCACGAATAAGTTAGTGAAGTGAAGATTCCCACTCGTATTCGACAGTAATATATCTCCGGCGTAGCCGAAAGTATTCCTAAGATTCCAAGTGTGTGCATTTTGAAATGATACCACAGGAAATAGCCGCATTAGCAATCGCCTTACAGCGAATCAAAGATCTGTCGTTTTCTCCATCACGGCCATTTGATCCACCACAAATTTAGAACACCGGCTAAGGATATTTTTCATTAGAAATAGGAACTTCTAACTATGTATATACATACACATGTATGTATATAAACTAAACACGAGTTCCAAAAATTTTGCTCGGCACTACAAGTGCACTAGGATACGCTTATATTTCACTTACAGTTTTTCTCTCTGAGACATATATGCATACATATGCATATACATATGTATACTCTACAAGTATAGCGCAAGACAGTTTGGTCAGATACACACGATTTGACTATGTACCACTACATTGTGAAATGCGTTGCATAGTAAATCTATTCTACAAGAATTGGCAACTTCTCCAATAGGTTATCGTTTCATAAATTAGACTTTAGGGAAGTGTTCTCTTCATGTATTCCAACCACGTATTGAACGGCTATGATTCCTTACGTTTTGCCCCTTTAGTAACCACAGAAATTTCCAACCCTGATGAGTCCATTCTATATTAAGATGATGATTTCTTTAAGTGTATCGGATAATTGTCATTGTCACGGTACTTGAAGTGAATGACTTGAAAAAAAAACCCATATTTCAGGCGATCGTTGTGATCATTAACATCGTAAAGGGTAATTAAATGATGTTAAACCAATTACGAGTAATACGTATTTTCAACGGAAATACAAAGTTCAACCCACACAAAGTTCTCCAATTGACACATTCTTCGATTGGTTTGTTAGGTGCGCAGTTTTACGAAAAACGTAAACAAATTTAAATGGGTCATCGACAAACTCTCCAAGTGCAGTTGCATTCATTCAAAAACGCCGAACACAACCTGCAAACGTTGCAAGATCAGTGCAACAACGTAAACAGTAAAACTATCCAATCAGCGACATTGAATTCCATACAATGAAACTCACAGGAAACTGCAAAGTAGATCGGTGTAAAATTCCTCAAGAAGCACGTGGTAGGGACTAGTATCCTGTCTACCTGTCAGGGGATATGCATAGAAACTCTCTTGGGAGGAGTTTCTACAATGAATTGAAATCACCGGACGTTGGGTATAACTTTCGATAAATCATTTTGGAAATATTCATTTTTTTCGCATTGAAATCGAAACGGAAATCCATAATTTATTCAAAGCTTCGTCTCTGTCCCTTCTCACTTCCGCCTCTCCACGCGACAAATTTAAATCAGACGACATGTCAATTTGTTTAATTCTCTAACTCATTAGATATACTACGGGTTGGACTATGCAAATGGAATTCCCCTCCTCCAACTGATACAAATCTCTATGAATCTCTAATAAGTTAAAATAAAGGAACTGTTCGAAATGTCTTCTTCAATCAACGCTGACTTTTCTCTTTTTGGTCATATAGCGGCGTTCTCCATTTCCACAGTTTTTTTTTGTTTTTAAATTTTATTCTCTCAATTAGCATAAGCGAAAAAAAAAACTTATCGACTTAACGTTTTCAAATTTATGGGCCGCATATACATATATGTAGATAATGCGGTTCAACAGCAGCAGCACGTGATTTAATATTAATTCAGCAGTTCTTGTTTGCATTTATACAATTATTTGAATAAACACCGGCCATTGTGAGCTTTCGTGTTTTGAGAAATATACAAAAAAACGAAAAAAATGCCCTTTGTGGCCATCCACCTTGCCGATAGAAAGTGAAAACTTTAAAGATAAGACCGCCGCGGCCGAGAATGGAGTGTATATGGAATTATGTGAAACTTGTGAGTTTCTATCTCCCACAAGTTTAATTTGGTTAGAAACCGTATTTAGTGGGCTTTTATGTTGATGTTGAATGTACCCACAATAAAAGTCTCAATGGTTGAAGTGGGTTAGGCAAATAGGTGTAAGAATCTTTAGATACTTTTATCGTGAGAAGTGACAGTAGGTTACTTCGTGATAAGAAAATCGTTTTATATGAAAAACGTGAAACGTATGAGTAAGTAGGCAGGCGGGATATCAACTAAGTTTGTGGTACCCCTGAGCTTTGAATTTTCTAATTTGGTGAACGTCTGTCTAGTTCTTTCAATAAGTTGAAAAGGTAAGAAGAAAGCGGTCACATTCTGAGGATTGTTGTGGTTTTGGAAGATACTTTACGAAGAGTGTGTAGTTCATATAGTACCATTTTCAATTCCAGACGTCAAGTCCTCTATTGAACATTTGACTACGTGGAATCTGTAGTTGAAGCTGACGTCTTTAAATGGAACACCAAGGCCCCTGTACATGTTGGAACATATTCTTCAAGAGACATTGCATCCACAAAAAGTAACCGTATGGTGTGGATTTCATACCGGAGATGTGATTCGAACCTACATATGTTTTCGTAGTTTCATGTTGGAAGACTTGATATCAGTGTTATGTGAAAATGCCGCCCCATGCCACACTGATCAAACATTGGATCTATTGATGGGGAAGTTCGGTAATCGTATAATCTCGTGAAATGGTTTGGTCGAATGGATACATTACGTTAAATCGTTGGTTTATGCCAACAACTTTGAAGGGACTCAGGAAGAATGTCCAACGCAAAATTGCTGCCAGTGCTTCAAGCGGTTGATGACTCGGTCCAATATGTACGGCGTTATTTCGCCAGTTGGGTTTCGAATATTGGTATCCAACTCGTCTAAAGTGGTTGGCTTGTTAGCGTAGACTAAGGACTTGAAGTATCCCCAAAGAAAATAATCGAGTAATATCAAGTTGCGCGATCGCTGCGGCCAATTGATTAACGGTCGCCGTGAGATGACCCAGTCGCCACAATTTCACAACTTCGAGCGTTGGGTCGCTAGTATGGCATTCGCACCGTCTTGTTAGAACCACAGCTCGGATATATCGTTGTTGTCGATCTCTGGCCACAGAAATTCGTTTGACATCGCTCTATACCTGAGCCCATCGAGGGTAATGGTGTCTCCTTCTTCAAAGAGTTAATCATGGTGGATGCATTAAGGCTTGGTCGGACGCTTGTGGATTGTGTTCGCTTCAAAAATATCATATCTGCTTGTTGACATAGCTGGTGACCCAAAAATGGCCGTGGAAACCATTTTCTTTTTGCGAATTCATGGCATTGTGTATGGTCAGCCGGGTTCAGTTGTTGCGTAGGCACAATCTTATACCGATGTAGGCCCTAATCCAAATGCAAAATAAGCCGGGTTGGCGATCCCCAATTCAGCTGATCATCTTCTTCAATACTGGGCGCCACGGTGGCTATGGTTCTCTTTATTTCGCACCAATCTCTACTTTAAAACTTCTCTGGCTTAAGGTCCAGAGGAATGTACTTATGCTCAAATTGTTCCACGGCGCGACGAATTGTCTACACACTCAACCCGTCACGACGACCGACCTCACGACGAAATTCAGGTTTCGTATTTTCAACTGAGCCGAAATTTCGATATTTTTTAATAATTTCCGCACGTTCGGCAACTATGCATGATGGAATGGTATACCCTACTAAATATTTTGACAGCTGTTGAAACATAACTATTGGAAATAGTATTCATTGCAATCTGGTCACCTGAATTGATCTAGGGGATATCGGCAGACCTCTTATTGGTTTAAGTGTGCTAGCAGTCACTTTTGACCCAACCTATCTAACGTATTATAAAGGACCAACGAAATTTCCTTGAAATGCAAACAATCGGATTTTCGGATTTTCCATAACTAATATTATTTCAAATGGTTTCAAAGATTGGTTTTTCGAAAAATGTAAAATCCGAAAGTTCGATTGAAACCTTAAAGTCCCTCGAAACCCCTCTAAAGAAACACCTGGTAATTACTGACGTTCGTTCAAGTACCCCCTATTAAATAAAGCAGTCGTTTTCAATCCAATTAAATAAATCGGATAAACTACCTCTAGTCCGACTAACAAAAAAATCAAACTACTATTCCCTACCTAAATAATGAATGCCCTTTCCCAGGCCGGAGCTAATCTTCCTCTTCGTTGTGTTTTCCTGGCCAGAGAAACCTTTTAGGTGTGCAAAGTCCAAACATTAAAAACAATTTCATTGATTTTTCCTCCATCGTATTATTTCGAAAGGAAATTAAAAAAACACTTGCAGATACTTTATATGCAAGCGACACAACAACATAAACGTGGGATTAATGCGTACGCGCCCTACAGTCGGCCTTGGATAGGTGAACCTTTACACTTTCGTTATTCCACAGCACCAGCATGACCTAGGCATTTCCTGTTATTGCATTGCATTGGTATCATTGTCCCGCTAAATAATTAATCAAAATCACACGATGACGACGGTATTCATCAACACAATGAGGTTTCAGAAAGTTTTGATTTGTATTCCATTTTGTTGCGGCAAAGCATGTTTTAGAGCGATTTAATCCAATTACTCATAAAGATTGATCTGGGATTTTAGCTGAACAATTGAAAGCCGATATAAAGATACTTAATTAATCGGGTGACGATGACCTTCTTCAGGTGCATGCTGACTGTGGCAGCTCAGATACTTTACTACTTGTTTTTCGATTTTTTTCTGCGTCTCTCCCCTTCTTTAATTGATTTCATGTCTAACAAATTAAAAGTGAATGTTTGCTGGAATTTGTATCTATTGTGTCTGAGCTGGCCTGTGTGAGGAGATTGTCGATTGTTTGACACAGTAACCTTACGGTGGCTGGAATCAGTTTTATTAGATGGTGGTGGTAGTGGTGGTCTTGCTTAGGGACCATTGAACCCATCATAGCCACCATCATGAGTGATGTTGAAGGTGAATTGAATGATCTCACCGATCATGATTTAGGGTGTTTTAACCTTCAAACTGGGATCAAATGAGAGTGTGCGATAATTGTGGTTAGCATGGTGGTCATACCTAAGTAGTGTTTCTTTTAATAAGTATTGAGAGATTGGTTATTGTTACAAGTTGTATTGTGTGTAGGGGGCTTAGTTGGTAAAGTGATAGCTTGGTTAGATGAAGGTTTTTTTTTCATTAATGTGGGTTATTGCTTACCACTGAAACCACAAACATTCAGCTCAAATGATTCGCTTGATTCCCATCACAGAGTAGGGGTACTATTAACTGCTTTAATATGATCCATTGAGCTGATTTGCATAACCAAGTAATGATCTAGGCCGCAAGAAGATTAGAAACTTAGAACAAGGTTGTGAAATGAAATAAATCTTGCAGATTATAACATTTTACTTGGGTTTGTGGTTTTGATGACATAGTCTCAAGTACTGAAAAGGTTTTGACGTGCCATGGTTCCGAGCTTGATGAACTAATTCACTTGGTGAGAGAGAAACAAGATACCTAAGGCTGAGGCTTACTTTTAGTTGAGTTTATAGAATGGAAAAGACGATTTTCTGTGCCAAAGTTGACTTTATCGTCTTTGCTCTACAAAGTCTAGTTTTATATATTATTCTACTCATTTTCAATTTACGTCAGCAGGGTCCTTACATTGTACAGTATTATAACTCCTTGAGTTTATAATATATTAGCCTCTTGGTATATTACTCTTGTTAGTAACTGCTGTACAATTTCTAAGAGAGAACGGATTAGCATTGTACCAAGAATGTTGTAGACTTGAAGCACTCTTCAAAGTATTGTCAGTAAATGTCTACAAGACGAATCAAACTAAAATGTCATACGCATGTTTCCCAAATGTCGACGGTTCTATATAGAGAACATGAGGCATATGGAAGTACATGTTCCGACCCTGTTAGATTAAGTACTGAAATTCTGGAATATTTTAACCGAAATTTATGGTAATATTTAAATTGAATTGGAATAACCTGACAGTCAAGCGGTCATACACGTATGAACTTTAGAATAGCGAACTGAAATTGTGTAACTTTACAATCTTTTGAAACAATGTTTCATCAGTTATTGAGTAAAATATAATAATGAAGTGAAATGTCAAAGGCTTTCGATAATACAAAATGTTGTACACTAAACAAATTAAATACCTACATACATATATTTGTTTATCGTCATTGTGAATTAATCACTTTTTTTCTATTTACAGGCCCAGTTTATTTCAGTTCCACTCGGGTAAGCAAATTATAGTTTTAATTATTATTGGAAAAACAAAATTTAATTAGCAGCCCCTAGGGGGTACATACATACATTTGTATGTGGTTGCATTTAAGTGCGCATATATTGATTATTATTATTCATTGCCTCAGTACTCCATCTAGAGTCAACGTCTACTTGATTACTCAGAGTCCTAAGTCTACTTACTTACTTAACGCGCTCCCGACCCGTGAGGAGTCTCTGAATCAGACAAGTTTCTAGCTGGCCAAGCGCTTCCTTTTTGTCTCGGAACTGGAGACTCTGCATCGCTAAAATTCTTTTTACTGGAGCGTTATTGTGTCCATTCACTCGATATGTATTCGGCGTGTTTTGGCTTTTTACTCTATATTTACCCCTTGATAGAGCTTAACGGCTGTATCAGACAGCTAACGGTTGTATCCGTACAGCTCATGGTTGCATCTTTTCTTCGGTTCCGAAAAGTCGACGTAGACATTTTCTGTTAAAAGTTCTTAATAGCTGCTCTGCTTTCATGCTCATCGTACAGCACTCGGCTCTGTATCGAAGTAAGCAGGATCAATATACTAGTTTTTGTCCTCATTTACTTTAGGAGTAACTGGTTTCGCCTGTTCTTCAATTGGGGTAGAAGCTTGTATGATGGCGAGTTGGGAGCGGCCTTTGATGTCGAGTCTAGCAACTGGACAGATTTGTTCAATAGTTCTGAGGAACGGTTTCTAAACTGCATATTGCACTTTTTTCTAGTGATACATGGGACAGCTAGATCAGTTTTGCCGGAATCCCGATTTCGCCTATCGCCTTGTAAAACTCAAAACGATGAATACTGTCATATTGGTTTCTTCACTGACTAGATGTAGGTTCTTTTCATGCGCTATTATGCTCTCTAGTTAAGGGCCATTTAGTGGTTGCTGGATATGCTCCTTAAAATCCATTACTTTTCCTTGCTCGTCTGGTTCCTTAGCAAAGAAGGTCTCTGTAGACTCTGGCTTCTCCATTCGTGTTACAGCTTCCAACGTTGAATTTTTGTGCGGTTCGCAGCTTCTTCGCATTGGAGCTCTGGATTCGGCTATAACAAGAGACTGGTCAAAGTTATTCTAATGTCTTGAACACCTAGTACTTCATATTGTTATCATATTGTGGATACTGTGCCTTCTAAATAATCCTTCGAATATGTTTTCTTTACCGATGTTGGCATTGAAAGAGGTCATAAAACTTCTTCTTACTCGAGTCTTTAGCTTAATCGGTATAAAGTGTTACGAAATGTTTAGTTAATTGCTTTGGAGATGCGGGTTCTTCTTGGCTCTGCTCTGATAGACACAACTTACTTCAGTTGCGAACATGTTATTTGTCTTGACAATTCGTCCATTTCTAGTTCTATGGCAACATGATTTACTCATTTCTCTGCAATATGATATCTTTCAAGCTGAAAACTCAATCTTAGCTATTTCACTGAGCATAAAGGTGGCTTAAAAGGTTCCAATAAGAAAGTTATTATTTATTTTACAATATGTTTATGTTTTTCAGTTTTAGATACCTATGTAAAGTTTTTACTAAAGGAGGCACTTATTGAGGTGTCTTCATCTAACAATTGGCAGTTAGTGTTGAAAGGGGATGTGGTAATATTAATCATTTTTTGTATACTTTAACTTTTGAAAAAATTGTTAAAAAAATAAACATACGATAAATGACTCAGTCATGTCCTAGGTTTCAAATATTCGTACAGATACCGTGTTAAAACTGTCTTACTTCGCCAAGGTTAAAGGCAAACCTCATCACTACAAAATGTCATTTAACTTAAGTTCATAGCTCATATGCACATACATACATACATATGTAGAATAACAGCAATAAATTGAAAATGAATTATTTATCAATTTGCTTAATTTTATTTATTTTCTTAACGAAAAGTATTTTTTCTGCGATACGACATTGAGGCATTCTTTGCTGTATCCAACAATGAGCTGCAATTAATTACAATTCATAGCGATGGTGTACTGACGTTGACTGTTGTTGATGTTGATGGTGTTGATGATGATGATGACGGATGGTTTGATGACCATTGCTAAACGCTTTGTGTTGCCAAATGCTGCACCTTCAAATTCAATGAACATATTTATTTTTAATGTTTTTCTCTCGTATTTTTCTGTTTTTTTTTGTCATTATTCTCTTTTCTTAAAAGGCGCAATTACTCGTACACTATGCTGGGCGATCATTAAATGTGTTGCATCACACAGCCCATATAGTTGCAATAGCACTTCGGAAGGACAAATTAAATGTCAAAACAAAAGATAAAACGCGTAAATATCGTCTGTACATTAAAATTGTCAGACAGCATTAACTTTACGCTCGCATGGCCTAAATACGCGATTGGGGATCTGGTAAAGTGTAACATTATGGCTTTGGGGTTATGCAAATTTCCCGCAAACAATGAAAATAGATAAAATGTGACTTTTTAAGTGTTGCATATGTCCGAAGTTGTACAATATTGTCGGTTCGTGCCGTGAAAAGATAATGCGCAAAATGGAGTTGTTTTGTGTAATACTATATGTATTTGTTGAGTGTCATTAGGCGGGGGAGTGATGTAAAATTGGGCCGATTGTGGTTTCAAACGAGGGTTATGAAGTGCAAGTGAAATAAATTCGTTTTCAAGGGTTTTTCTTATCTAAATGGCATTAAATATTAGCTGTCAATATCTTAACCTACTTTGATGCGAGCTTGGCCTATTTTTGAAAGTCTTCTAAAAAAATCAGGACAAGGGTTAATGGCCAACTGCCTATGTGGAAAAGTCAATGATTATGAATATGAAATCAGTTAGTAATATTACTGTCACATGAAAGAATTAAAATTCTGCACAAAAGCATGACTACAATTGATACTCTTCGATTTGAAAATAAATTTCTTATTATCGGCCCTGATAAGAAAACACTCTTTTCGTTAAGAAAATACTTTATTAATTGAGATACTGGACTACATTTTCATTCAAATTGTAGTACACACATTTAGGTTTGGTAAGGCAATCGATTTTTTAGAACCAATTTTCCAATACCGCCCGGAACGTTGGCAATTTCAAGTTCGAAATCGTTCCTGAGCTCGTTTAACTTTGTTGGCTTGTGGGCGTAAGCCAATGACTTAACGAAATCCCATAAAAAGAAATCCAACGGACCGGACGATTTCTCGAGATGACCGCTACAATAGATCAATATTGTTTGACCAGTTGTGGCATTAGGCACCATCTTGTATCATGGCTATCATTTTTATTGACAAAAAAATTCATCCAATCACACCTCGGCATTAAATCCGCACCACATGGTCACTTTTTTGGATCCAATGGAGTCTTGAGGGACATGTGGATCTGTTGCTCATTTACAAAGCCATTAAGCCAATAATGATCTTCATCGCTTAAGATGATTGTTCGATAAAACTAAGAATTTTCTTCGATCTTTTCCAGAGTCCAATCGGAGAAGTTTCGCATCTTCGAATGATCAAGTAGCCTCAGTTCTTAAGTTAATTTGATATCGTAAGGTTGTAGGCCAAGACCTTTAAGCGAAGGGCGTGAAATAGGTATATTTTACTCAACTGAAACATAAACGAGCGCTATATATCCGGTACTTCCGGTGCTTTATTTTACTGGCAGAGGAAGACTCAATAGTGATTTTGTTGAATCGAATTTATTCACTATAGCACGTACATCCTGTCTGGTGGGACAATAATTACGACCGACAATTGAAGTAAGCGCTAAGTTGCGACCATCGACTTAGAAATTCGGTTGTAATTATAAATTCTTTCAAACATTGCTCGTTCGTGAACTTCACCACTGTAAAAACTTAAGACTTAACTCACTCTTTGACATTGAGAAATCAAAAAAAAGTTTAAGGGTCCGTTTGTATAAAGATACAAAATTGTTATGTCCCAATTGAAAAATACTTCACATACACTTAATTCTTTAGGTGGCTCTACACTTCGGGATGAACTCAGGGATCAACTCGCAAGTCACTCCAGTTACCTCGGTTGTTAGCTAATTGCCTCCAGTTGCGCACTCCAAGTAAGTTGAGGTTGTCTTCCAATTGTGCGTGGCCCGAAGTGTACGAAGATTCCATTTGGAGTTTTTTGACTTGGCCGTTGTTGAATCTCGTCCTCTAAAGCCCGCCAACGCAAAGTGGACCGAATATTATATAAATAGTTTTTATCTTGAAACGACCGAGGAAATCTTCATCCGAGTTCGATAAAACTCATGCTTTATGGGAAATTAGATGACCAAAGTCTTACATTAAATTTCTGTTTTCAACTGTTTTCTCAGCTCAAAGGGTAAGGGTTGCATTTCTTCTTTTATTTCTGCTAAGGTATTGATTTCAGAATTGATTTTAAAATAGACAAAGTCCCTTACTACCTCAAAGTTAGCTGTCTATTGTGACGTTCTGTCCAATACGTCGAAGCTGTGTAACTTTGGTATCATATACTTGGATTTGCGCTCATATACTCCTAAGCCCATTTTGATGGTTTCTGTTTCTATACTAGGTAATACGCTCTATCAATTATGTCAATATCGTTCTTTCAAATATGATTTTTAAGAAGTCAGGTCAGACAGATCTTCACCTTATCTAAATCTAATAGTTTTTTTTAGTCATATAGAGCTCGTCTCTATAAATGGTGTCATATATGGTTTTAAAACCGATGAAGTCAACGGGTTTCAATTTGAATTCCTTGAGTCCAGGATAGTGTACTTTTTTGACACAACACTGATATTGGCCAATCAGGTTATTGACGGATCAGACAAGATGGCAGATAATACACATTGTTGAGGAGAGTAAAACCTCTATAATTGGCGCAAATAAAGGAGAACGATACCGATATTCCATTTATTAGGCATACACTTATCTAACCAATTCAATGAGTTCGTGTATGCTCTCTACCAGTTCATTTCCAGCTGCTTTGAGAAGTTCGTTATCGTCATTAGCTATGTATGTATGTTCATTGTACGGGATAAATGAAAAAGATTTGAGTGAATTTGTCTATAGTAAAAATCAGGCTGTAGGCAGACTAAACAAGGGCCCTTATCACAATCCTTTGACGATATCGTTTTAAGACAGTTTTGTTTCACGTACCAATATTGACGAATTAACTTTTTCTTCAAGTAACGCCAAAAACTGTCAAACACTGTCGATCGAACAAACTACAGAGGACAGTCTTTGCTGCTATCGTTTAGACGACCATCATCTTAAAAGTTATATGATGAGTATACTTAAGGAGTGCATGGTTACTGTATGACTCAATTAATGACATAAGTTCGGTCATTGAAACCACTCAAAGAACAATCTTGCGTAGTTTAGAGTTTTAAAAACAACTAAAGTTGATATTCTGACACATCAACATGATTTTGAATTACTTACATACCTAAAAGTAGGGATTGTTAGCCCGTTTTGCCGCAGTATATACTCAAGCTGGAAAAGTGTTTCAGGTCAGTAGCATTTCAGGATTAAATAAGTAACTCCTCATTTAGTTAAAGTTACAAGGCAGCTAAAATATTGACCAAGTTTTCTACACACATTGCAATTATGGATATTGATCCTTCAAGTCATGTTCGACTATTGAGTCTTGTCTTAAGAACACTACACCTACTGAACATTTAAGTCAAACTACAACTTAATTAAGTATCAGAATAGAATTAACTAGTTTCTCTGGTGTCACACTACCAGTAAAAATAAACATCCTATGAGTCATCTTTGTGAAATGAAATACCAACACAAAGGTACTAAGATAACAAGTATCTAGATCTAGAGAAATTTTGCATTTGCATTACTTTTCACACAAAATCGCAACAGTGAGGGAATAAACCGTGATAAGATAATATTTCAACAAATATGTAACATAAGTGTTGTTATACAATCTGCTTAAAAAAATAGCACATTTTTACCAATCTATATTGTTAATTGAATTAAATCAATTAAAACATCAAATGTACATATTTACAAACTATGCGTGGCCCAAATCTAGGTAGGTAGGCGTGCAAGCACTTAAAGCCACTCACATCAATAAAGATACCATCAACCTCGTGTCGTTGTGGTCCCCTTGAACTTGCGATTGTCAACAATTTTAACATTTTTATCAAACAATTGTTGTTTTTATTGAAACAACAAACTTCCTTTGTGTGGGAGTGTAAAAGTGAATATCAGCTATCATAATCAGGCTGTGTACCTGTATCAAAGTTAATTAAATTGTAAAACATTTTGCACGAACATCGCGTTTGCGTCGATGCGGGGTGGTGTTTTAATTGAAAACCTCTTATCAACTTTTGCGTAATGAACAAGGCTTTGCGGTTGTGGTGCGGATGCGGGCATATGTATGTACATATGGTTACGATACACATAGAATATTGGTTAATTAGGAAAGTTTGGCCATTAGGTGGTTTCTCGACTGAGGTGAAATATTCCATGAGTTGACGGGGGATTATAACAAATTAAAATGAGTATCGGGAAAATGTACATATGAGGGAGTTTTCTATTAGTCAGTTGTTTTCGCGGTAAAATTTGATTTGCAGTTTCGTATATTTGGGGTTTTTAGTTGATTGGTTTTGCCTACCTAGTGGCTTAAACCTTTTGCAGTAAGGTCATACTTATTACCATGTGAATTGGCATTTTACTAAATTTGCAAACATTTATAAATTATTAAGCAGAGCTCTGAGGATGGATATCCACTTACGCAACAGTATCGCCAATAATATACTGTCAGCGGTTCAACATGCATACTGCAAAGGCACATCAGTGGAAACGGGACTACAGTATCTAGTGGGTAACATTGAATATTCCCTATTTCATGAGGAGTGCCTTCCTTGACATAGAGGGTATATTTAACAATGTCAATACATCAGCAATTGGGGATGCACTTTCAACTCTGAAGGACGACAGCTTACTTTGCAAGTTGTTCAATGTACTGCTCACTGGTCTCACTGGTCTGTTAGTGGAGGGACTCCGCAAGGTAGTGTTCTATCCCCTCTTCTTTGGAATTTGGTAGTGAATGAACTATTGGTAATCTTGGAAGATCAGGTATGCACAGCGATCGCTTATCCAAACGACATTCCGTGGGCTGTCTCGGTAAGACACCTAGTCACTCTGAATTGGCGGTTCGGTGTGGTTTGAGTATAAGCCCTCACAAAACTGAACTAGTACTGTTCTTAAGGAAATTAATTTCCGATAGTTGAAAGGTGTCGAATCAGTCTTGGTCTTCTCTGATAAGGAAAAATATCTGGGTCTCATCCTGGATTATGAGAACAAGGTCTACCGCACAGCGAGCTTATGCAAAGGCATTGGACATGTTTCTTTATCTGTTACGTCTAGACATATGTAGCAAGGAGCTAGTGCAGCCATTCGCTTCGAAGCTAACCTTCAAGGATTAGTTTTTGGACCCGCCTCCATTCTGAACAAACTCAAAATGCCTTCGAACTACATCACCCCATGTCCTAACTTTGGTAAGAATTTTACTGTCACCATCCCATCCAGATCACTCTAGAAGGAGGTCACACCTTTAAAAGGCAATTCACTTCAAAACCAAGGATGGTATTGGGGGTGGTGTATTCTCTGACAGTCTTAATCACAGGCTTTCCTTACGTCTTCCAAATCACTGTAGTGTGTTTCAGATGGAAATTATGGTAAGTAAAGAAGTTAAGGAAAACGTGATATCTGCCAAGGATATCCACATCTTTTCTGATATCCAAGCCGCTATCGAATCCCTGGAATTGTCCTATATCAATAGTAGTTATAAACTTTCGTCTCTTATGGAGACGGAGGAGCAGTTCTACATTCACTTGTGTTGGGTGACAGTCTACTGAACTGTAAGGCCGATAAGGTTGCAAGGTTAAGGACAACTCCTCCAATTTCGCCGGACAAGGGCAGCGTAACTACATCGGACAAACGCACATAACAATTGTGTACTTAATTTATTTAACACAGAATATTTGAGATATTTGGGAGAAATTTATTGCAGATATAGTAGGCAATCATTGCTGAACCTCCGTAGTTCATAGTTCAAGTAGTCCGTAGTTCAAGTGATCAACTGATTACCTACCAAGGCCAATCAAAATTGCATCAGCTATTCAAAAATACGCATAACTTGAATAGGCTATCCGACTAAAATCATCAGACGTGCCTACCTGCAAAACCTAAGCCCGAAACTAACCCTTGCAATCTGGGTCACAACCATATCAAAAATGTAGCATCACAGTTACAGTTACAATCGTTTTAAACGCCATCAAACGATGGGGGGAATTCCACTAGCTGTCCACCTCCAGTTGTCTCCATCAAGCCTCCAATCTACTCCTCAGTATGTGGTAAAATTCAAATCAAAGAATTTCCTTGTTGTGTGGATTCGTATTGTGTGGAATTTCGTATTCAATCAGTGTGCATAACCTCGATTCAATTTCGTCCGAAAAAACGTAATTGAATTCATTTTAGTTCGTGCTTCTGACCAAATGACAGTAAATCTATTTTTTTGACGGCTTTTATCGTCTTTTTTTTTTTGGTTATTTCGACGCATTTAGATGTGGCGTACCCAATTTGAGTGCATTAACCACTTAAGAAGCGGGTCGATGGTGGAACGGTCTTCGTTTTTCATTTTCGAACTATTTTGCTGTGAAGTTGTCGGAAGAGCTTAAATGGCTACAAAAGAAGCTCCGCCAAAAGAATCCATCAATTTGAAGATTATGAATGAGTATCTTTTTCGGTAATACGATCAACTGTTCACGGACAGATTACCATCGTCATCGTCATCATTATCATTATCATTATCATTATCATCATCACTGTCGGTCGTTTTTTAGTCTCAAATTGGCTTTTATTGCCCGTAAAGAGTACGAGGGACTGGCTGGACTGGACAATGGGAACCGCAACCGAATCCCAGTCGACGTGCGGACTTAGTAGTTTATTAACTGCATCACGGCGGCAGCGGCGGCATGTAAGATACTTCTTCTTTACGATTATGACATATCATCTTCTTTTTTTTCTGTTTATTTCTCGTCAGTGGAGATAATCAGTGTGACAATGACATAGAAATCTGATAAAACGGTACTTTTTCTAAGCTGTAGACCTATGCAGATACTCCCTCCAACTGTCAGGTATTAATGATTGTAATTAACACCGAAACGATGACTACCATTTCCCCTTCATACTGCCACTGTTGCCGGCAGTGACATGATGAAAGAACGATGATGGGTTCAGTCGTTAGTTGTGTATCTTTAAGATACGAATTAGAAGAGTATATTCCCATTCTATGCACGAATCTTGTCTACTTTTTAGGGCTTTTCTTGTGTGTGTTAGCCAAACATTGATAAGTCGTTGCATGCGGTGCTTATTAGTATGCAGTACTTGAGGATGGAATTGCGCTGAACAATGCAGTAAACTCATTCTCATGAACTAGAATGGAGCCGTTGTTGTTGTTGTAGGCTTTTAGTATTATTTTTGTCGGTGTGTGATTTTCATAGCAATTGCGGTTAAGTTTTCTAGATGAAACCGATGAGTTTTGGTTTCACAATTTGTGCTTGATAGTCTGGGTCTTTGGGAAAATTTCAACATCGCAATGTGGGGAGATAACCACAACTATTTGAGGTTATACAGTGAATATTTGAGCTTTAATTACAGAGACTTTATGTAAAGTAGGTCGATTAAAAACACTGTGGTACGCGAACAAACATGTAATTTGATTGCATTAGACTAAGGGCAATGTTTGAGTGGGATACATTAGGCGTTTGTTCGTAGTACTTAAACTTGTTTTTTCTAATGTTTTTGCCTTAATACATATAACATTGATAAGATATGTACACATCACCCAAAGAAACTAAGTGGGCAACTAACAATGTTAGGTTTAGTGTCTTAAATCTACATTTGCTTCCCTGGCACGCCTACTTTTAGAAGAACAATTTTACCAACATTTTCCCAAAAACCAATAAATGCACTTAAGGAAGTATTTACGCATTTAACTACTGTACACTGTATCCAATATATACACATACAGGGTTACCGTGGCAGACTGCACTAGCAGCCGCGTTTAGCCCCGCTAAGGTCTGTTGTGATACCACCTGGAACCATGGATACTACTCTTGGAACCAACGAGACTTAATATAAAACTCTAGCGGCTATTAATGGAGTGTTAGTCAGTATACTTAGGATAACAATGAAGTACCTAAGCGCAATCTTCTTCGAAATTATAAAGTTTGACACATACAAAGGAGGTGGAGAATGGTTTATTCCTCTTCTTTAATAATGCACATGTAACAAAAGTTAGTTTTTGCGTTAAATGTGAAAGTTTCCAATAAGTTATTCACGGCCTGACTATCCCTATACATACATAAATGACACCTTCATACAAAATTATGTTAAGTAGCTGATCACTCTCAATTATTTCAACAAGAAATGCTTGTACGAAGTT
Source organism: Xylota segnis (assembly GCA_963583995.1). Taxonomy (NCBI): domain Eukaryota; kingdom Metazoa; phylum Arthropoda; class Insecta; order Diptera; family Syrphidae; genus Xylota; species Xylota segnis. The sequence goes on from OY757237.1 coordinate 81,683,969, forward strand.
TAAGGTCATGATCAAAACAAAAGTGAAAAGTCTTAACAATCAATACCTCTCGATAAGAGTCGAAGTATCTTTTCCCAGAAAACCAATTTTCAAAGTTCATAACCCATAAAAATGAAATTGAACTTGAATCTCAAAAATGATAAGTCAGAAATTTTTCGTTTATTTTTTTTCGAAACCCAAGCTCTTGCGTGCACATTCATTAGATCGATGTCTGTGAAAGCAAATAAAAGAACTATTTCAAAGCTTCCACAGACAGACACCACTCCACACAGCACTTTCAAGTACCTCCACACGACGTCAAGACCCATTCTATGCCAGATGTTTCAAGTACAACAAACCCCCACCAATTGTTTTTCATTTTTATCTTTTTTACCTTTCGATTCAATTTACATACCGAGATACTGACTTCTTTCTAGTCTAGCATTAGCAGTGGCTTCCGACGACCAGCCAGCATTACTTTGTACAAAAACAAAAAACAAAAATCAAAAAACGACTCTAAGCCGGAAAAATTGTAAAATAAAACTTAAATTTTCGTGCTGACGATGAGGGTAGAATGGCACACAAACAAAATAAATAAACGCCATATGCATCTATGAGATACATTCTGTGTTTAAGCCAAAAAAAAAGTAGAATATAATAAAGAAAGAATTAAACTCAGCAGAAAACGAGTTAGCTGCGGGTCGCCACGATCGCATCGATCTTTGTAGCGACACACGGGGAAACGCGAGGAAAATCTCCTTGTTTGAGTAGCAGAGGTTTTCCTTTAATGGTTTTCACCTTCTTTTTGGTTTTTTTGTTCTTCGATATTTTCGTGGCCATTAGAGTTTTCGGTTTTGGTTGACGCGACACGATTAACTAAAGTACATGGGAGAGAAGTATGTGTTTACGTGGTGAGATATACTTATACATTATGTACATATATAGTAAGTGCACTTGGTATTAAGTTCGTTTAGGGGTTTGGAGAACGTGTCTGGGCCTTAAGGTTTCTTTGTGTCATTCTCAAGCTGTTGAGTTGATTTCAACTGAATTACATTATGATGCTAACTGAGGTTCAGAAAATGAAAGAAAGGTCAACTAGAGGAAGTCACAACTTTTAAATTGTTAAATTTAATTGTTAACTTCAGGCTTGTATACAGGTTTAAGTAGTATGCTTATAATGTTAATACAATTTCAAGGCTTCCTCCAGAAATGTTAACCATCCAGCTGATTGGATTCCTGCAAATATCCTGAAAATCTACAGTCACAAATGTGTTAACCATCTCTTTTAAGATTAATTAAAATCAACCATTCTAAAGGAGAAGACACTCACGTGTATAATAGTACCTTTGATATAAACCAGCTCGAGAAGGCAGTGACTATTCGCTTGAGACTTATGAAGAGATTATTGTTGAATAGGGTAATGGAAACCACCAATAAAAGGTTGCAGTACATCTTGGAAGATTTTGGAAGTAACTACTCCCATCTTAAAACAAGATAGAGTTTCTGATGAAGTGATGGAATTCGCTGACGGTTACATTCTCCAACTCATTTATTTAATTGTTGAAAAATTGTTTACGAAATTATTAAAAAATAAGAGCGGTAGCGATATGTTGGTACATCTGTCATTTATTTTGCCGCTGAGTTTGAGAACGATCTGTAGACCAGAAGCATTACTTAACCTCAAGTGCTGTGAAGATTGTTGCTATGGAATAAAATATTGAACAAAGAGATTGTTTGAAATTTGGTATTGCGAACGGAATTTCTTGTTCGGATGCGTTGAAAATGTTGGGGAAAGATTGTTGTAACATCGAGAACGCCATTCGAGTGGTATAACGCATTCAAAGAGGGCTGTGAAGTAGTTATCCGAGACTGCAATGACAGTTACTGAAAAAAACATGGTGCTCGAAAAGCGTCGTTATAGTTTGAGAGATCTTTCCCAAGAACATCAATCAGTTCACCACATTTTAAGTATTGTTTTCCCCATGAGACGTGTCGCAGCACGATTTGTTCCAAAAGAGCTAGATTTGTTTTTAAATTGGAGCAAAAAGATGCTACAGACATGTTAAAATGAGTCAATTCATGGATCGCATTATCACAGGAGACGTGAGTTGCGTTTATGAGTATGAAATACAAGCAAGCCAATAGACATCGAAAGGTGCCACCAAAATGAACCACAACCGAAAAAAAACCACGTCAAAATGGCTCAAAAGTGAAGGTGTGTCTCACTGTTTTCTTCGATATTCGTGGTATTGTTCACTCAGAATTTCTTCCGGTGGGTCGCACAGTGAATAAACAATATGATTGAAGCGTCATTAAACGTTCGAGGGAGAGTATTCGCCAATAAAGACCGGAACTGTGGTATTCAGAATTTTGCGTCATGAATCCATCCTTGTGAGCGACTTTTTCTTACCAAAAACGCTACCGATATTACTTTCCTGTTTCCGAAACTTCTATTCATTTTGAGTCGATTGAAGAGGTAAAAGAAAATTCGCTGACAGAACTGAAGGCGATTGCGGAATATGTCTATACAAAAACTATTGATGAATGGATTGTTTTTTGTAATAAACAGAAGTACCCATTACAGCAGAACAAACCTTGAAAGCAAATTAGCTCTATGGGCAAATGTAGATATTTTACCATTGAAAATTTTTTAAAAGAATATGCGTTGAGATCGCAGAGACCTTCTTTAAATATACAGCAGCTCCAGCAAACCCGTCAAAATGCGATTTGTCTGTGTAACGGACAATATTAACCGGCGGCATTCTTGCTGTCTTTTAGCAGAAAAGACCTTAAACGAGTTTTTGGCGTTCTTACGGGAAAATATTGTTTTTGCTCAGCAATTTAGTATGCTGAGCTGAAAAGACACCTTTGTCTGCGATTCCTGTGGAAAGGGCGACAATATTGGAATCATTTTCTATGTTATTGTCCTGCCTTTGCTCGGATCAGGTGGCAGATCTTCGGTGCTGATGTGGTGAGTGCTGATAGGTAATGCAAACTGCTCATTCTTGGCTTTCTTCAAGGCCGAAAAAATTCTAGAAATGGGTAATATTGGATTTTGCGACCTGATACTTTTTTTTTTTTTTTGGTTGCGCCAACGGATGTGTAATCTTCTAAAGATACCAGTAACCCGGGCTACTGGCATGCACGATTCGCAAACCTGAATACTCGATGCCAGGAATACGCCTACGTACTAACCCACACCCTACACACTTCAACCACTCTCCCCGCGGAACTACCGTTAAGTATTACTACGCGGGGCTGGTTAGCACTTTATGCTCTTCTTAACCTGTTCGACGTTTCTTGTTCTGAGGGGGCTTCCATTTGGGTTTGGTTGCTCTCCCTGAGCCTTTCCAGCCGCCGAAGTTCCTTTATGATCACCGCTGCTGTTTGTTTCACAGTATTCCATACTGCGTTCGATGTTCTCCGGAGTTGGTATTTCTCCAATTATTTCCTCAAGACCTCTGCGTTCCAAGCGAAAATGTGAACTGAAAGAACACATGCTCTGCATCCTCTCTGACCTCTCCACAGTTTGAGCAATTTGGAGATTCATCAAGCCCAAACCTGTTTAGATAAGCTCTGAAGCAGCCGTGTCCGGTTAAGAACTGGGTGAGATAAAAATCCACTTCTCCGTGATGCCGGTCCATCTATTTATCTATATCCGGTATAAGTCGATGGGTCCATCTTCCCTTCGTTGACTGATTCCATCTTTCCTGCCATGTTCTCATGCTTCGCTGTCTTTCTGCCAGCTTAATATCTTTGACTGGAGCAAGGGGTTCCTGGATTTTGGAGTCATAGGTCCTCTGTAGCTCAATAGCCAAGATATCCGCTGGTAGCATTCCCGCAATAACACATATAGCATCATCGGATACCGTCCGAAAAGCGCAACATACTCTCAACGCGCACAGTCTGTTGACGGAATTAACTCTTCTTGAGTGGGACTTAATTTTCACTGCCTTTGCCCATATTGGTGACGCATACATTATTATTGACTGCGCCACTCTTGACAAAATTAGTCTCCTTGGTTGTCTGGGTCCTCCAATGTTTGCCATTATTCTGGATAAGGCAGTGAACACCCGAGCAGCTTTGTCGCACGTTATTTCAAGGTGTTCCTTGTAAGCTAGCCTAGCGTCAATCATCACACCTAGGTATCTGATCACCGGTTTTGACGTTATATTTTGGTTGCCTACCCTGATGGTGATTGCTTCTCTTTTCTTGTGGCTGCTTACTAGTACTGCTTCCGTTTTATATTCCGCGAGTTCTAAACCGACTGCTGCGACCTGATACTTAGTACAATAGACCAGTTGTGTCTGCGTGCTCGAGTTGAGTATTTATCAACCCGGCAAAAATAAAACCAATCTACCTATCACTGCTACATACATATGTATGTACATCCCGAGTAATCTGGAAAAAATCAAATTACCTACTCTCCTTCTCTTCTGGTGCAAGAGGGGGTGTCGGAATAACACCTCTTTGCCGGCAGCGGGATTCGATTTTTAGGGACAAAAAAGCTTTATGCATTACATACAGTCGATAAGCTACATGCAAACATACATAAAGCTAGAACACTATTCAGATCCCTGGGTTCGATGAAATATTTCAAGATATTCCAATTGTAACTCTTGAAGGTTATAGGTTCTACTTATAAACATACATATGTACATACATGTGTACTTACTTATGTCCTGTATCCCCTTGTGGGTCCTAGGGCCTCGACAATGCCTACGGGCCATCGTGTGCGGTTTCTGGAAATGTGTTTCAGTTCTCCCCAACTCTTTCCCAGTTGACGTGCTTCCTTCTCGACTGTTCTGCGCCACGTACTTCTAGGAGCACGTGCCGCGTATCCTGCCATCCTGAGTAAGCGGGTTCCATTGCATCGCGTGGTTAGCTTTGGACCTGTCACCCTTTCGGAGAGTATGCCCAATCCACTGCCACTTTCGTCGTCTTATTGTTGTACCTATAGGTTCATGGCCCGTTCTCTGATGGAGTTGTTCGTTAGAGATACGGTTTGGCCAGAAAATCCTAAAGATACAATGTAAGCATCTATTGACGAACGTTTGCAGCTTTCTCGTGATAGTGGCGGTCACCCTCCAGGTACCACATCCATATAGCAGCACGGATTCGACATTGGAACGGAACAGTCGTAGCTTAGTGGTTGAGCTAATCGCATTGCTACGCCAAACTGTAGATAGCATCCCAAACGCAGATTTTGCTTTGCCTATTCGGCTGGCTACATCCAGTTCGCCATCGGTTGAGACAATACTTCCAAGGTATTAAAAACTCTCAACTCTCTCAACCGTTTGTCCAGCAATGCTTACATGAGCTGATGAGCTCGGTCCTAGGCTGATCATTTTTGTTTTTGCCGAGTTCATTTTCAGCCCCACGACGGCTGCCTCTCTCTCCACGTTTGTTGTCATTTGGTGAAGGTCCATAATTCTATGTGACAGCAGGCGTACGTCGTCGGCGTAGTCGAGGTATTTGAGTTCAGATGTCAGAGTCCATCGAATTCCTCAGTTTCCTGTTGATAAGCCTTGCCGAACCCCACTTTGGACTTCGAATTCCTCTGACAGCCTTCCTCTGTGCAATACGTGACATGTGGACCCATCATATGTAGCCTTGATAATTGCTATTAATTTATCAGGAATGCCTCTCCTGCGCAAGGCACTCCAAATAAATTCCCGATTGACACTATCAAACGCCTTTTCAAAATCGATGAACAGCAAGTGAAGTGGCGATCGAAATTCAACACATTGCTCGATAATGATCCGCAGGGTGTTGATGTGGTCGACACAGGAGGATCCAGAGCGGAAACCTGCTTGTTCGGCGTCGAGTCTGTCTTTAAGGTGTAGTTTGATTCGCTCCAGTATGATTCTAGCAATTATCTTGGCCACAGCAGGCAGCACGCAGATACCCCTTCAGTTTTCGCACTGCATTAGATTGAATTTTAGGGAGCTTGACGATCATTCCTCTCTTCCACTCATCCGGAAAGCTCTCGGCTTCCCATGTTCTCCCGACAAGTGGGAACAATAGCTCCGCGGGAATGCCGTCAAGTCCTACCGCCTTATTAGTTTTCAGTGCTCTGATCGCGGTAATAATCAGGCATTGAAAATATATGCGTTGAAAATATCATGCACGAGAGACTTCTAGAGCCAACCCGTTTTTTCTCATCGTTCGTTTTTCTTTACTGCGAAGCTTTAGGTTTATAATGTCAAATATTGTAATGTAAAGTTGGTGATAAATCCTCTGATATTAGGCTTAGAAAAAATGTTATAAGAAGACAAACACGGCAACAAATCGTTTCAATTCATAGAAATCCTTTTCCTTTTGTTCCATGAATTTTGTCATAAAACTTGAAACGTTTCCAAAAGGTACAATAAGGTATTGTCCTCGAAAGAACTCTATTAAAAATCCATTCATCTTGCACGGTACCACGCGATCTGATTGCGTAATTTACAAGCTCAGTTTCTCTATGTAGGTAAGTACTTCAAGATCAACAGTAAGATCTTCACCCCTAAACTGTAACAGGTATCTGCACCAATAGAGGCGGAACAAGCCAATAAAAGACCCATCTGATGGACCCATAAAAAAGGTCAGTGTAACGCCTAGATAAAACAGCAGTAAACCTTTGTATACCCGGTGCTATTTCCTGGAACTTGTAAATAATATTCAACCCAACTTCTATCCTACGTACAGAACGATACACCCGACGGGTACTCAATGCAAGTCCTACCTACAAAGTGCAGCGCGTACAAAATGCCAAAACAATTTCCTTGCACGCTTCGTGACCCATTCAAGTCATTCGATATTCGATTACCTTTATGCAAACTACAAACGATCTTACGGTAAAAACTCTTTTGTTGTCTTCCTCATTCGAAGCCACAGATGCAATTTAACTACGAGTATCTGTACCATGTCGTCGTCGTCGTTGTCGTTGGTGGTGGCGGTTACTTTATAGGAACCCTTTTTCCGTTGAAATTTGAATATACGACATTTGTCAATCACTCGGTACATGGATGCCGTCTTGTTTAGTGGGAGTCAAAGTCGAAGCTGACGGCTCACGGAATGAACGAGTGCGCACTTCTGATATACGACAGTGTGCGGTGGTTCGTCATAGTATCGAGTTCACCACAACTACGCCATAATCTATTTATCATCATTCTGAACTGTGTATGACAGTCAACACTGACTATGACTGACGTATTCAAATGATTTAGAGGAGGGATATGCATACGATTCCTTACACAACAGCCACCGGAGGAGTGATGCATCACACGTCAGAGACGGACGACCTAAAACAGTTATTGTAGTATCTCCGACCTGACTCTATCATGTGTGTGGGGATTTTCCCAATTGTTCAGATGCATTACTCAGGTGTGAAGAGGGTAAAAAGCCGGCAGTGTAAGATACTCATTGTTTGGGAAATTCTTAAACCGTTATAGATACTTTTTATTGTTGGCCTATTTTTTCTCCTCCCATTATGAGTAGAAAGGTCAAGACAGAGTGTTTCGGTTCTGAAATATGTGTTAGAATGCAACCATTGTTTGGAGAATATGCCCATTATGGAGAGAGTGTGAGGTCACGTTCTTTTGAGACAGAACAGTCAGCGTTATGCTTTTTGGTGTTAATTACTTTCTGTATTTCAGAGATTGTGTAATTTTATTTAGGGTAGAGGATTGGGTTGAGTGCTGGAAGTGCAGTAGGTCGTTGTTATTGCGTCGGAAGGGTGACCTGAGTTTCTGTTTCTGTTTGAAAAAAAAATTGTCCAATAGAAGACAATTTGAATGAATATGATTCTTCGATCGGTGAGACTGGTCGGTTCGTAAACTTAACTATGATTCAGTGCGATAAATGCAAACGAATTTGATCTTAGTGATGACAGTCTAGTCTAAACTAGCCTAGAAATAAAACATTAACCAATTGCGTTGGTAATTCCGAAGGAAATCAACGTTTACAATTACTAAGGAGTAAGAGTTCCGCTGATACTGGCTTCTTAAGAAGCCTAGTATTCTGCATCCTTGAGAAGTCCGTGTATTTAATCAGTGATCGTTCGAAATTGATTTTAAGACAAATTCACCTGAACGTACTTACTTAGGTGGTGTTACAGTTCGAGGTGGACCTAGACCTCAACCAACTAGCATCACTAGATAGCTTAATGGTTACTTTTGTTATTGGAGTAAGATGTTTGGTACTTATGTTATTCAAAACCCAAAAAAAAAAATAAATAGCTTTTATCAAGCGTAAGTCTTCAGTCAGTCTTTGAATTCATAGCGAATATGAGGTGAACAAAGTCCTTCACTATATTAAAGTTATATGTATTTATATGTCGAATATAAAGTTCGATCCCAGACGTTAGTTAGTTTTCATAGCTTTGCTTGATTAAAACTGTCAGATTGACTAGAAAGACTGCCCTACATAAACCATGTGAAGTTTAAGAATTATTTCATTCCCCTTGGTATGCCAAGTCATGAGCTTCTTGGAGAAACTTTTAAAATGTCAGACTCTTTTTTTTAAAATGTTTTCTTATAGCTAAATTCCGGTCCTTAAGATGTGAATGTTGGAACTGACCAGTATCATTTGGGTACCCAGGCTAGACATCGCCCATAACTTGATTTAAAGACGATAATAAATGCTGCAATTCATGCAGAAGGAGTTTGGTTAGGGTCAATGCCTCGTAGCTCATTTAGTCGTTACAAGAAGTACTGCCTAGAGTTATGTTCCTTATTATTTTCCACAACTTGTTTTATTATTAAGCATGAAAAACGATGCACACATCTTTAAGACTGAAAGAGTGATTTAGACACACAGTGGAACAGTTGTAGTACCGACATAATTTTCAGCTGTGTCGGTGTTGATCACCAATTCATCTTCCCTATTAGCTCTCCTCTTATCCTATTCTAGAAGACGAGAATGTAGTTCATTGTCATTTAGTATTTCGAGCTACTTCATCGAGTTAACATTGAATCATCATTCATTTACTCCTCTTCTAGATTCTAAATTGTATAAGAAAATTCAACACTAAACAGGGACGTTTAACGACTTACGGGTTACTTTTGTACTATTTAAGGTACTTAAGGGCTTGAAGTCTTGAAGGTTCGTGTATTCCCAAAGGAAAGTATTCCATTGTATTCCATTGCAAGTAAGCAACTCACTACAAGAAATTGCAACTGCATGTGATTTTCAAAAAAAAAATGGAAGGTACCTTTTCCAACAGCCATAACCACCCGTAGATATTTATAACTTACAAAAGCCATTCAACTGACAGTCATTGACCACTTTCTGAGTAAATTTCACTTCAACAATCTAAAATTAACCCACAAGATTCACTCCGCAGTATTGAACTAAAAATATCATAAACCCATCCACAGAAACCGGCTTCGGAATTGCATCTTAAATCCCCGAAGAGCACATTACCATCTCTCGGTTTGACATGTGTGCAAAGAAAAGACGAATATACGCAACTTAAGCTGACTGACCCCTTCGGTGTTGGTCACCAAATTGATTCATGTTTCTTTGTTTTTTTTTTTTTAAGAAAATTTGAATTTACATTCAAAAATCGACATCGAATAATAAAATATTTCTTCCGTTGGCCAGGTTTTCTTGTTGAGTGTCATTCCGGGTGATAAAGTTTCGCTTTCAGTTCGATGATCGGCAGAGAGTACAAGACCTCCGGTTGGTTGTTGGGTAATATTCTGGTGCCGTCTGCATTAATTTTTTTGGGAGGGTTTTCCCCGTGTTTATCAAAAAACAAAAAAGCATCGAATGCATATCAAGGCGAGTTGAAGATTAATGTTTCTGGCTGAGGAGAGCTAAGAAAAAGAAAATAAAGTGCACGACTGGGTCGTACGTACTTGCACCGTAATGCTATAAGTGTATAATTTTATAAGGATTAAAGTCCAAGTCTTGCTCTTCCCAGTAAAGTAGGCGTGGCATTCCGCGTTTCGATGGAATAATAGTCATAACATTGTTGGAGTTTACTCAATGTTTTGTTTTTAAAAAAACACCTTTAAAAAGTGGGCGTGGCCAGATAGGGTGTTTGAGTGAATTATAGAGAATTTTAAGGCCTATTACGTTGCTTAAATAATTTTTTCTCAATTTCTAGTAAAAATTTTGAAAAAAAATAAGTTTTATAAAAGTGGGCGTGGCATTCCAAAATTTGGTATGCCATTATTTTGCACTTGTCTTATAACCTACAAATAATAATTTTTAGGCCAATCGCTGCACAAATACCCGAGAAACAGCTGATTTTCAATATTACCGTTATTCGAATTTTTCGTGAAAAACGTGGTATGCCACCTCATAGCATATACCCAAACTAACCCACACATCAAATTTTATCGAAATCGTTAGAGCCGTTTTCGAGAAAATCCATTTTAACTGAAATCGGCCTTAAGTAAACTACCCTTAATTTTGAGGTTAGAATGAAAATTCAAATTTCGCCTCTAGGGAATATCCCACAGACCCTATATATGAAGTTTGAAGTAAATCCGTTCAGCCGTTTAGGCTGTAGTCGAATATACAGACAGACAGACAGACAGACAGACTGACAGACAGACAGACAGACAGACAGACAGACAGACAGACAGACAGACGGAATTGCCGGACCTACTTTTTTGGACTTCTCCATCATAGTAATGTCAAGTTTGATTAAAATCTCGAGTTCGATTTTTTTCACGATTGCAATACTTGCCCTATAGGTATAGGTGCAAGTAAAAAACACTACTCTTGCGTATGACCTTAAAGTGGGCGAACGCTCGATCGAGTCTCCAATCCATTTAATGAACTTGGACGAGGGTATGCCTATCTACGAATCTTTGCTCCAAAATATACATACATATACAGACCACATGTAACTTTCACTTTCGGGGCACACAGATTGCTGTTTTGAAGTTGTTTGTGGAATTTTTCCCCCAATATTAACTACATTTAGATTAATTTAATTCCAGCGTTTTGAGGTAGGCGAGATAAGGTCTACTGGAATGGACTTAAGAATGAGCCCATCATCTTGCCCTGAGTGAAACACGAGCCAACCTGGATAAAACAAAAGTCGGACAAATGTCTGTTTTCACTTGTGAGTGCGCGCGTGAAAGTGAATTTTATAACTTTCTGGATTCTGGCCAGATTGTCTGTCTATCACGGACAACTGACAGTGTAGCAAAGTCTTCTTTTGATTTTAAATCTCTGTCTGGGATGTGGATCGTGTGCATGTGGGCAGCGACTTTCAGCTTCATTATTCGTTATTGCTGCTTTTGCCTTGGCTTTGGTTGTAAAGATATTGATCAATATTTCGCAATAATGAGGATTATGTTGGTCATCTTGTGTGGGTGGCTGTTTGCACTCGAATTTTCTTGATGGCGTCGTGAGATTTACTATCAAGGATGTACAGCTTTTGTATTTTGTTCGTTTTTTTCTCGATCTTGGTATTTATAAATCACTGGGGAGTGGTATACTGTCGACGTTTCCGGTTATTCAGTATTAATAGAACAACATTAATCTTGGAACTACGATATACCTTCTCTTTTGTACCTTTTCTGGTCTAAGTAAGTCTATATATGTATAAATACATACACACTATACGCAGTAGTATAGTTTAAGCCTCAACTAAAGTTTTCATGATATGTTTATTAAGTTTGCATACATACTCCCGTAAGTGCTTTTCACCACCCCATAGGGATTACTTTCTCTGCAACCATCCTGTTCCTTGAGTCTGGTGTCATCGGCGATAGGGAGCTTAACTTCCGTTCGCTTATTGACAACAATTTAAGTAGAGCTAATTTAGCCCTTGGCTCAGGCTTGGCTTGGTCTCAGGAATTAGACCCCTACGTCTCCACTTTTAACTAAAAAAAAAAATTAAAATATTTGGCGGGACCCAGGGCATAGCTTCTCACAACCATTCGTGTTGTGCGTGTAATATTCTTTACACGAATGGACGAAGCCTACTGCTTAATGCCGTGTCCGAAGAGCAATTTACTATTTGAGAACCTTTTCATGACAATTTATACTCTCGGATGTTTGTCAGATGCTCGCGAGAGGTGAAAAACTTTTTAGATATTTAGGCCGGGACTCGAACCTCGAACCACTTGCTCCATAGTTCAACTTTTAACTACAGATTTTTAACTACATCTGCAAAAACCTCAGTGTGTGGTGGGGACCTCGGTTCATTTGCCAAGAACGTCGATGAAAAGATATAAGGGTTTTACCTCTATAAGTTCAGTTAATATTTGGGATTGGAGAAAGACGTCAATTTGTCCCCTCGCTAGGATGGAAGTGCTATATAGAACTTTGCTATTTGTCGCTTTGCACTCATAAGAGATACAATTCAACTTTTAATTTTTGGAACTTGACAGCTGTTGTAACAAAATAAGGTTTTAAGTTGTACTTGTATTCAAAGATTTAGTTAGAATTTACTCGTTGTCAGTCGAACTTATTGTCCTTACATGTTAAACAAAACTTTCAAATGACAAAAGTTCTTCCAGTTTGCTGTTTTTACTTGCACTTACATACCTATAGGGCAAGTATTGCAATCGTGAAAAAATCGAACTCGAGATTTTAATCAAACTTGACATTACTATGATCGAGAAGCCCAAAAAAGTAGGTCCGCCAATTCCGTCTGTCTGTCTGTCTGTATATTCGACTACGGCCTAAACGGCTGGACGGATTTTCTTCAAATATAGGATCTGTGGGATATTCCCTAGAGACGAAATTTGAATTTTCATTTTAACCTCAAAATTAAGGGTAGTTTACTTAAGGCCGATTTCAGTCAAAACGGATTTTCTCGAAAACGGCTTTAACGATTTCGATAAAATTTGATATGTAGGTTAGTTTGGGCATATGCTATGAGGTGGCATTCCACGTTTTTCATGAAAAATTCGAATAACGGTAATATTGAAAATCAGCTGTTTCTCGGGTATTTGGGCTAAAAATTATTATATGTAGGTTATAAGACAAGTGCAAAATAATGGCGTACCAAATTTTGGAATGCCACACCAACTTTTATAAAACTTATTTTTTTTCAAAATTTTTACTAGAAATTGAGAAAAAATTATTTAAACAAAGTAATAGGCCTCAAAACTTTCTACAGTTCACTCAAACGCTCTATCTGGCCCCGCCCACTTTTTAAGGGCGTTTTTATAAAAACAAAACATTGAGTAAACTACAATATTATGACTATTATTCCATCGAAACGCGGAATGCCACGCCTTCTTTACTGGGAAAAACAAGACTTGGACCTCAATCCTGTTAAATTTTTGCACTTATAGCATTACAGTGCAAGTACGTACGACCCAGCCGTGCACTTTATTTATTTATGGAGAACATAAATAATTGAGTAGATTTCATTTTTTTTATTCAACGAAAAGACACGAACTAAGTTAAACTAATAACGAATAAGTGCCTCCGATGATGCAGAGTTACTGACATAATGTCACAAGGCTTATTGATTGCCAATTTGACTTCTGGGCGATCATCTCTGTATGTACATATGTATATCAAAAGCATATTTTTTTTGGAAATAGCAAATGATGATAGATATACACAGACTCCAAGAAGAATCTCTGGCCATTCAACAGTAGAAAAACACAATGGTTTTCGATTTATAAGCTTTCATCTTTTGCGAAAATATTACTTTAAATGATAATGTCCATAGCCCCATGCATTGAAATGCATCTTTAATGCTCGTGTCTCTCAAGCGTTCTCAAGTTCTCTTTTTAAACTGGTTCTTTTATCAGTTTGAAACCGCCCATATTATATGGAATACTTTTCATTCGTATTTATCTAACATTGTAAATTGTGCGATAACACGTTGTTATATAATAAATGTATCTATCTGTAGGTAACATTATATTCATCGAATTCTTTTATTCAAATTGCCTTGACGTGCTTAGCAGTCTTGACCCGATTGACGAATCTGTCAATCAATCGAGATATTAGTTCTAACATCAAATGTATTGACTGTGATTCTAATTATATCATTTGATCACTTTCAGGACCAGCATCTACCCTCATGAATGAAATAACGTGATACGAAGCGGAGACATGATACTTGTTCTACATTGTAATCCCAACTAACAGGTAAGTTATCCTCACTCTCAATCCTATTACAATTTAAAAAAAAACACCCCCATTGGGTTTGTAATCCTAAAAAATTTGACCTATCTCATGGTGGCATCTATTTCGGTGTCTTTGTCTTTTGGTTGCTTTCACTTTCAACATGAATTCCGACCCAGAAAACCAAGTCTATTTGTCTTTCTTTTAATTTTTTTTTTCTTTTTGAAATGGACAGAACCACTTTAGGCTAAGATTCTTATCACCATTGTTTCATCAGGAAAATCCTGAGAACATATCTAATTTCTTTTCAATGTCATGTCAGGGCATTTATTTCATTCATACCGAAGGAACGACCGCCTACGTTCCAATAGTTTTTCACTTTTATCTTCAACACAATACATCCAATTGCAATGGTCCAGAACAAATGCTAACAGTGGGCGATGTGTGGAGCATCACTCGAATCCGAACGTGTTTCACTTACAATGGGATATGGATAGTGCACATATTTCTTGAATCCTTTCACTTTCTACACGCCTTCTAGCAGCAGGTGCTAAATTGCTTCCACTTTTTATTTCTGCACGGAAAGTATTCCGATTCGACTCATCAATCTACGGTTTAGGAACTTAACGGAGGAAAAGGAGGACATGGATAATCGTGATTTGGCACATCCTCCTCTAAGTATTCCCAACAATTGTGGAAGAGAAAATATTTTTGCTATTGATCCGATTAATGGAAAAAACCGAGAATTCTTTGGGTTTGCTCTGCCGTTTCATTGTATTTAAAGAGAAGCACAAATTACAGGTAAAACTATTTTCACGTTTCATTAGTTCGTCGAACTTCTCTTTCCGCAGATTCTTTTTCTAGATACGCTTACATACAGTACATACGTTTTGTCTATCATAAAGAAGGTCATTGCACAATTGTTCGTGTTTTTAAATGAACCACGAATTTAATATATTTCTTTTTATTACTACAATTGTGACACGAATTAGTCGGACAATGGAAAAGAATTTTAGTGTTTTTTTGTTTTATTTTGTAAAATGAGAAATGGCTTGAAATGCTTACCAGGGAGAACGACATTCCTAACACACATATCCGTGGGGCAATAAAAGTAATTAATTACTTTTCTAGTGACGCGAAATTTTGTCTCAGTATGTTAAGGTATTTGTTGACACATGTAATGGAACCGAAACAAAGTTGTATGTCATAATCACATAAACGAGTTTTGAAATAAAATACGGCTAGATATGTAGATGTAGCTTAACTTTAAGAGATTCGGCACACTTGACAAGCATTGTCTCATTTGCTACTCTTGTTAAACAGATCCGTATAGTCGACTGTCTATGTGGGAGAAAATGAATACGCGGATTTTCGGAAACGTCATATGCATTGGATTGTTTTTCGAGCATTTTCGAAAACGCAGGTTGGCACAGTCGTGTATTCGAGATCATCCATGCGCTGGTTAAATTAAATTTAAATTTTCATAAGAATATTCATATGATATTTTTCGTATTTGTACTGGAAGCAAAGGGTGTAATAAAACAAGGTTCAATATTTTTCATCGATTATTGCTTTATTGAAAAGAGTAACCCTATTTTGTATTATTTGCCATTTTCTCAACCAAACTTTACAATACATTTTCAAGGGTTTCAGCTGCTATTTCACGAATGTATTGAGCAATATTGTTCATAAATCACCTCTGGATCGTTCATATAGCATCGATCTTTAATGACACCCTACAAAAAAAAAAATATGTCCAGCAGATGTTCCACCGGTTACATGTACTTGTTTGTGATATATATTTTGTTTTAATGCCGTACCGAACACAAAGAAAGTACAGAAGGTTTTCTGCATTTTCTAGGCGAAGATACGAAATGTTATGTAAGATCTCGGACTGTAATCACCTCAGTGAGTTTCGTCACCAGTAAAGTAACAAGCTATTGTTTCTCATTTCGAGATGGAGCATTAATATCCATCCGCTCCGCTTGTCGTAGCCATATTTAACAACTGATACGCAATTTTTCAAATAGGTCGACGTCCCTGAACAGCTCGCATAGGTCGTCGTTTAATTTCCACCTCCAAAGCCCTTCACCCATGTTTGCGGTGAAGATTTTACGAATAATATTTCTGTCGAAGCGGCCAAGGATGGCTGCATCCACTTTAGATAGAGTCCAAGCTTCACTGTCGTACAGCAGGACTGGTATTTTCAAGGTTTTATATACAATTGTTGTTCGGGAAACCATTTAATAACCTTCTCAGTCCAAAGTAACATCGATTGGCAAGAGTTATTCTTCGTTTAATTTGTCATTAACGTGTCATTATCGAAAACTTACAGAAGCTTAGACTTAAGTAAATATTAACTTTCAGACTATTATTCAAGATATTTCAAACAAAAAAACCTACTATGCTATGACTGTACTACTAATCTACAAATAGATTATATATAAGTTCATGCCAAAATATGAACACCCACACCCCAAAAACCAAATATAAATTCACATTTAGAACGCTACAGCATGATATAAGAAACTTACTTGTTCTTAAATAGGTTCTTACCCACAAAAAAGAGGTACTACCTGCCACTTCTCTTAAGTATTCTTAGAACTACACCATAAAACCAAAACTATTTGCAAACAATTTCTAAGTTCAAGCTTACATTGCCCCCATTGAGAACTTTTCGCTTGGAAGCCTCTAAATTAGTTTATACAGTTCACAAAACCAACCATGATTCCCTACCTCTGACTTTTTGTTACGAAAAACGCCAACCAAGAAGCCACAAAAACTACCATGCTAACCACTCACTGAGGCTCATGTCCAATTGAGCACTAGCTTTCCGGTATCTGTGCTAAAAATCTGCATCTTTTGTTATGCAAACTTTCTGTCTTAAAACTGGTTACATCGTAGCGTGGGTAAATATTTCGCTGTCAGCATTTCACAGTACATGTGACATTCATAAATGACATTTGGCCCAAACCAGGTACCATCCAAACGGTGCAGTGGTGGTTGACCCTAATTTGATGTAATATTTCTTACATTTCTTCCAATTCTTTCTTATCGTATAGTCGTTGTAGGTGGTGGAAATCTTCTAACCGCAATCAAATCCAATTAATTCCTGTTAGAGATACATAAGTCTGATAAATTACCATCATAAGGTCAGACTTAGGAAAGTATCTATCGAAGATAATTTTCACTCAACCCAAGAAGAAAGTTTCACTGAATGCGGCTTAGCTATTATAGTCTGTTACGCGCCAATATAACATCTTCAAGGTATGTAGATACATCATAAGAGGCTAATTAACCTGCCCGCCCGGCCCCCGCTTAATGTACGTATGATAGTTTTGGGGGCTTCGCGTAAAATTATTCTCCGTACAGATAGAAACATAAAATTTGTGAGTAATTTTTTCTTACGAATCGTTAACTATGAGAACTTTGTTCGCTGTATATACTATTACTCCTTTTGCATAACATTAGCGCCGTAGAGTTCCGTAATAGTTTACACAAGCGGCGTAAACGTGAAATTCTCTTCTCTACTCTGACCCAATTAAGACACGAAAAATGAAAGAGAGCTGTCGCTCCCATGATGACTTTGGGCATTGTTGCGAAAAAATGTTTTGCATTTTAGCTTCCTTTTGAATTAAGATAAAAATTAAATTAAATTTTGAACAATGGTACCACACACAGGCACCGCGGCGAAACACTGTAGAACGTGAGGTAAACAAAATAATGAGTACTTGGAAATATGTGGAACGCCAGATGGGATTCACAGAAATGTTGGTCACGGATTTTGATTTTATTTACTTAAGATGGAGGAGGCAAGGCTATAAAGGGAATAATTTAAGTGTTTTAATCTGGTCTAGATTTTATTAACATGTTTTGCTAATGAGTTGACAAAAGTAAGTGCTTTTCGAAACACAGAAGGTTTATCAATTAAGTGTGGAAGCTATTGTTCTCCACCAAAGTGCTTTGTTGTTATTGTGAGAATATTTTTGCAATTGAAGCAATTTCAGTAGTAGATATATTTGCCAAAATTGTTATTTTCAAACTTGTGCAAGGTGTTCTTTATCTGGCGAGGTATAGAAGGATTTTTAACTAGCTTGACTAAAAAGGTTGACACAGGGTGGAGAATTCTATCTAACTCTATCCTAGAGATATGCTACATAATGCGGCCAGATTCCAACATATGTATGTATAGTCTAGTAAGGAGTCTTTCCATTTTTTTACTGGACATGCATTTTCCTGGTAACTCCTCGGTTGCCTCATTTCGAATTGGTATCTTATTCCCCTTTTTGTGGAATATAGCTATTGGACATAGAAGGGATTTGTTGCAAAGTGGTGCACCCTGATACTCACAAGGTGATACTCTCCTCCAATGTGCCCTCTTTCGCCTCAAATTACATAATACAGAACCAACACAGAACTTGTCCTCTTTACCAGGAAATATAAGGTTCCCGAACACTCCTACGATCAATGGTCTGACTCTAATTTTTGAAGATATTCCAAAATACTTGAATCTTAAATTAGAAAGCCAATCTACTTGAACTCGTAATGAAATCAACTTACTCATGTAAAAAGGCCATAGACACGAGCTGGGTTTTCAATCCATATCAAGTCTGAACTACTGAACATCCCACCGACTTTTTTATTTGATCGAAAATTCCACTACTTCCGCTTTCCAGAGTATTGTAGCGTTTTTCAGGAGAAAATCTTAGAGATCAAAAAACCTTTCACCTAGCTTGTCCTAGAGATGTCTGACTAGTTCGACATTCCACTATACTCGGTGCCGGGCCACAGAGACATTACAGGAAATTGCATGACTGATGAGCTCGCCAGACTGGGAACGATCCACAAAGTCCTGCCGCTTTGATAGTACTAGTTGATGGGAAAATTTCTCTATCCAAGATTTCAAGACAGACCTGGTTTTATTAAAGCGATTACAGATCAGTCACGTTATTGGTGTTTTCACTGAAAACTGTCTGATAAGTATACATGTTAATAGACTAGGGCTCTTTGAATATGACTTTTCCAGACGCGGTAGGGATGAGGATGTATAAAAAACAGTTCTACCTATAAAAACTGCTCCATCTAGGAGCTTATTTGATTGCAGAAGACATAAGAAGCAGAATTTCAATTCGGTACATGTAGAGTAGAGTCAAGTAACAATTTAGTTGACAACTTGGTGGTGACTGAATACTTATAGCTTAGCGCCCATTGCTGAGATACATCGTTTCCTTCACTAGAATATCGATCGCCGATATTTGGGACTAGTACGGAGTTATCGATGCTTAACTAACTAAATAGCTAACTAACATTTGTTTCCTCTTATTCCTGTGTCTATACTTATGTCAAGGTACTTTATATCTTTTATGAAAATTCATGTGTGTCTCTGTGAGCAGTACTTCTTTCTTTCTCTATACGGTGTTATTTCCTCGATTGAAACCACTCCCCAAAAAAGGGACCAAATCAGAATTTGGTTCTTTCTTATTGATCAACATGAGAAGATGTAAAGTTCAGCAATTTCTTCGTCTTTGAAACTTCACATCCGTTTTTAGTTGAAAGTTTGAAAGATAATAGATTCTTAAAAGTCATCAATTTGTACGTATAGGTACATGACTGACATTTTCAAAATTATTTTACTGTAGCTGAAAGGTACCAATTCCTTTTGTTCTAAGGCTTAACCTTTGGAGATTCCTAAACTTTTGTTGATGACAGCCAATTCCCCCTACAGAGACACCGTTTTCTTCTGAGAAACAAATACTTGGCATTCACTTAATAGGTAGTTATGCATACTATTTGTAAGAGCAACTGACATTTTTCAAATGTAACTCTTCCCTTTACCCTTTCGAATGAAACGTGTTTGGTTGACACATTTCCCTAGCAACACAGGAACACGAGAATAACTAAGTCACATGTGTATCATTATCTAATGATATTGATAACTTGATACCCTTCCATAAGACATTACACCACCTGTCGGTATTCGTAAAGTATGTCTGCATTCCGAAGAGGAAATGCGATGAAAAAAAACACGGCTATGAAAATAAAACTACTTGAGTACGAACTACGCAAAATTGCGTTACATACCTAACCATTAAGAAGCCAAGGAAAGGTAGAGATGAGTGTACACACATAATAATGTACTACTTCCAACTGTGTCTACCTATTTAGTGTTTTATTTAATTTCCTTTATTATGTCTACATGTTGTCATGTCTTGATTTTAAGTTTATTAACTTTTCATTGTTACGAAGTCAAACGTTTGTTGCAATTGCATACGAAGTACGCACATGGACGTGCTTGTTAAAGGGCCTGATCCACTCACTTGTGCCTTTCTTTTGGCGTTATACTAACTTGGGCATGGAAGAGAATCATATAAATGGATAACAAAGACAGTGATTGGGAACACGGACTGATTCCCTTAGGAGGCCCAAACACTCAAAATGACATACACATATCCTATTTATATTACTGTCATTTAGTGAATGATATGCATTGGAATTAAAAGAACAGATTCTGATGTAAGCTCATGTTATCTTTGCGTCCTGCGAACTCGTTAAACAGAAAGAGAATTCCCAGCCTCATTAACGAAAAGGTCCATTCCTCATCTCTACAGTTTGTACAAAAATCGAGATAATTGAAGAGGTTTTCAAAGTCCTGTCATTGATCTTTTCCCAGAAGTTTATCCAATCGGTGTTCTCAGTACCAAATTGATCCAATTATCGCCTCATTTACAAATCAAGTGAACAATTCTGTATACTTTCCATTTTATTCTCTGAAGAGTATATAATAATAAGAAGCCCACCCAAACTACTCTCACTTGCTTGTTTAGTTAAATATAGGTCCAGTTTTTAGCATTTCCTCGGTCATGCAGTAAATGTAATATAGGCGTCTCGTATGATGTTAAGAACTCAATATAAGACAAAACAGAAAACATCATTCAGTCTTTTAAAAATCATTAATAGATTGGTTAGATGTTTTAAGCTAAGGTTCAGGTAACTCGACTTAAATGCAGCTGGTGGATTACGATAGTAAGACCTTGTAAAGTCGCTGCAAACAATTTATCACTTTTGCTCCTTTGGCGTTTCTAAAATGCTGTTCAGCACCTAGGCATAGGTCCATTATCAATCTTAATGTATTGCTTTGAACGGTGTGTTATCCGAGTTTCGGTTAAACGTAAACTTTAACGTAATGAATATCTCATTGTCCGAATTACATCGCTTGGCAGGTTTTCTTATATAAGTTCAAACAATACTACCGAGAGATATTAATTAGAATATTAATCTGTTTCGTTTTGGAGTTGACCTTACCTGTATCACTAAACGAGTTGCCATTGGCTCCAATATTATAAGAATCCTATAGATACTACATATTTCTACCACCGAAATACGGCCTTGTCAAAAATGGTGCAGAACATACAGCAGTAAAGAAGATTTTTTAACATCACGCTCAGCTGTGACTTAAAATATAAAATAAAATATTCTTACTTACAAATCCAGTCCACTATAAGGCCAGAGATAAGGCCAAATACCACGTCTGATAAATTTAGATGTGACATGTTTATTAAAGCAAAATATTGTATAACATCCCTGGAATCGAAATCTTGTTTAAATATCATGGAGATGTTTGTGAATGTTCTCCCGCAAATATAATACGAGTATTTATTTGGAAGCTTCTTAAATTTGTCTTTCTTCCACTATGCTGTAGGAATCTAGTTTTCAATATCACAAATCTGGTTCGTGGTAGAAGAAATAATTGAAACTACAAACATAGGCAACCAAAGTTTCTGTGTTTGTTGAGTCTGCGATGAATCTGGGTTAAACTCTTATCAAGATAATCGTTTAGAATAGCCAAATGTGAATCCAAGATCTGCCGAAATTTTCAGTGTTTTATTTGCTTTGAGCAGTTTTCCCGCGGGTATGTTTGGGCTTTGGACTTTTTATGTGAGGACGAATTTTAGACGAATTGCTTTTTTTCATAATAATCCCACTACCCAGATCTCCTTCTATCGTGAAGTGTCACTGTTAACCACTGCTCTTTGCATTTCGCACAGCAAAGTGGTAAGTTTGGCACTCCCTTTTTAATCCGTTCGACGTGCAAGCCTTAAAACCTGATTTTTGAAAGCCACGCTGATTGAACCAGTAAGTTAGAATATATTTAACATTTCTTAACTACCTATAAAGGCATGTTTTCTTGACAGTGTGGTAATGCCCATGTCTCAATTAATCAGATAAATATCAAACGCAAGCCTTGGAGTCATTAACTGAGATGCTAGCCGAGCCCTAAAAATTCGATTGGAATGCGTAATTTCAAACTTTTAATCAATACATATGAATTACAAATTAAGACCTCAAATGGAAAAGAAAATAAAGCATGTAGTTTCTTGAGAACCGCCCCGTTATTTAAATTCGTAACACACAAGTGTTTTAAGCGCTTTTAATGTTCAATAAAATTTTTATAGGAAAAATTAATTGGGTTTTGTGATACTGACGTAATGGATGCCTACTACCAGTCGCATAGAGACTTAGAACCGTATCCAACAGTTGCATTTCAACGTTACGTTCTTTTCTCTTTACCTGACCTTGAGACATACCCAACCCATGTTACACAATTTTCACAATCAGGGCCCAGCCGACCTATCTATAGATATTCCTTTTAAAATTCCTGAGTAAATTAACTTCAAAGAGCCATGCAAACGTCGACTTTTTACTTGATAGAAAATTACGTCAAACAAAGGCCGTAAACACCTCAATCGTCAGCTTAATGAGGAACACAAAACATGATTTATCGATCAGGTTCAAGTTCATGTTTACTTGGAATGATTTTCTTATCCGCCTGTCTGGCTGTGTATGGTAAATCGTACTAACTATTGTCGCTTTTGATCCAATTATACACAAACACAATTGTATCTTAAGACTCGATTGATTTCCCCATAGTCTGTAGATTTTCAAATATGGGCACCAATTTAAAACCACTATTCAAGCGGTGAGATTGAACGGAACGAAAACGCTTGCGAGCCACAGCCATTCGACTCACATATTGTCTGTCGTCTGATGTATGCGCCCTCGCTTAATATTAGCCTTGTCACTAGATTAAAACTTTTATTTTTTGTAACCTGAATAGTAATTAAATATTTGTTTGTTCTTTTTTTGCCTGTCTCTCTATATACAGTGTCCATATGTGTCCTTAAGGAGTGTTTTGTTTGCTTGCATTGCGACCTTGATGGCAGTCAGTTAACCTTTTAGTTGTCAATTATTTAAAAAAAAATCAACATTTGTTGTAACTATTGTTGTGAATGTTACAAATAGATTTTTAGTTTATTTTTCCACTCACTACGCAGTGTGACTTAATACGTTTTTTTAATGGTTTTTATTGGATTGCATTGCAACAGGTAAATTGATGGAAGTCCATAATAGGTAACAGAATAGTGTAACTGCATTTTATTTTCTTGAAGAGGTTAAGTCTGTATCAATTTAATCTCATGACCATTTTGCATATGTAACTCAGTCGGTGAAATAGTTCAGCAGATAGGGATCATTGAGTTTAAATGGTTTTGGATACAATTGTACGAGTTGCTATTTAGATTTCATGTATACAACATCTGGGAAGTCTTACATAATACAGCTACTTAATTTCAAGACTCTAATTTTGCTGTCACTCCAAGACATTACTGTTCAATCTGGATCTCTTCATGGTTGTGGCCGTGATTTATATTTGTGGCTTTGCAGTTTCTATTGTAGTAGATCTATTATCTTTAACATGTCAAGCGATTACTCGTAACAAGGAGTGATGTAAAAATGGACGTGGCCCAGTTTCCTTTTCAATTGATTCTGGTTTTTTTAACATAAGTCCACTAATATTTACATATGTACGTATTTTCAGCAATGTAAGTAATATGAGTTTTCTTTCTTTCTACAAAATTTGTCAACGCAAACATTTTATTACAATGTTATCCTTCTTTCATTAAAAAAGGGTCTAAGCACAATAACAACTACATATTTCAACTTCCCTTGTATTTTTGACAGGAAAACATTCAAGTCGCTTTTGATACAAGAATGACGGACTGGATTTTTTGACATTATTTGGTTCAGATTGATAAGCCTGTCTCTACACTTGCCCAGACTCTTTTTAATATTAGTTGTCGATGTCAATGAAATTGACTTGCTTTTCAGCAACGAACTCTTTTTGCAACAGAACTAATGCTTTTCACAATTCGCTTTACTTTCGTAGAACCTTTGTTTGCTTCCTAGATTTCTTAGTTCTTGAATTTTTGTTTCAGTTTTGAAAGACAACTATTAACATTTCCAAACGCCAAAAAAATCCAGGAAAATTCAACAAATTTGAAAATGAAAATAACATACCACCTCTCTTGCCCGTAAATATAAAAAAAGTGCTGTGTAAACAGGGTCCAAGAAAAGGCTGCCCATAAAATGGTCATAACTTAGAGAATCTGAGCGTTCGGATTTTCTTGTTTCGGTTCTTTAAATTCTTTATACTAAGCTCTAATGTTATTACTGGATTTTAAAATTAGAACCAAAAAGGAAATATGTATATGTATACGGATTTGAACAAGCTCAGGAATTATCTTGATAAATCTAGTACCAAAAGAAAACTAAATTGAGCGTTTTTTGCGTTGCGTGGGTAGTGTGCAGATCTTAAAAGGATTATTTTTGTTTGACCCATAATACAGTTGTACGAATACATCATTTTTTGAAGGGAATTTTACAAACGTACATATGTACCCGAATCACATAAGACCAAATGTCCTGAGCACTGAACTTAATTGAACTAAACTGCCCTCTCTGAACTGAACTAAAATGCATAAGGCTACTTCATATCCAACCGAATTGGAGAAGCAAAGTCTGTACGGCAAAGCAATGGAATTATCTTAAAAATCAAGCTAAGGCTTCTGCGTTCCAATGTAGAGTGCATGCTATTCTACAGAGGAAGGGTGACCCCCACTATCATGGAAAAATTGCAAACGTTCGAATCATGTGACTTCCAACATCTAAAGGATTTACTGACTCAATCTAATTTAAATCTAGTTTAGTTATTTTGCGATTCCAAATGATCTCGCATTTATTTATAAAGTCTCATCTATTCATTAGATCATCAGAGACTATTCATTTAATTGCAATTGTTTGAAATGTTTGTTCAAAAACATCTTCAAATGAGCTAGAGCCTCGCAATTCTTTAATATTCTCTATAGTTGACTGTAGTTGTATAAGAAGGAAGCTGAGGATTAATTCTATAATACTTCTTCCGTTTGGGTTGGGCCCAGCACCCAAAATGTTTGCGTAATAACAGATTCAAAGTCAACTCTTCTTGGTATTTCCCGGCACCAAAACTGCTTGTATTTTCTTTTGTACCGATCGATGTAAAGATTACAATCATTTAGCAAAGTTCCATGTCTCTTGATATCAGAGCAACAGTGACATTGGCATCCACTCAATTGTCAATTAGTGCTCTAAAACAGATAAGAAATATTGATTTACCGCCGAGTGGTTGTTTTCTCCTTTGCAATTGCCAAACCGGAAATGTTAATGAATGTCTATAGTCTTCTACCTTACTTTAAAAATAAACAATTTTTTGTCGTGTTCGAGTAGCTGCAGTGTTGCTAATAGCCCCGAACACTCATTATAATTCATAAGTTCCGCCTACCCTTTGCATGCCACCAACTACTAGCTGCAGTCGGTATTGCCATATTCTGAGGAGGAAATGGTGCCCAATGTCCGTAGAAATACTTGGCACTTCTTTGTGCTTTCTTTTGTTGACTGGTTCCTCCTTTCGATTTTATGCGGTTTTGCGATTGATTTTTCTTTTATTTTTCACTTCGTGCTTAGTCACCAATTATTAGTATGCTAATCTGTGAGCGGACATGTCCAAACAAATCAAAGCGGGTCTACTGCCTCGAAGCCCATTACGTGGTTACACACAGCAAATCCATTCATTCTCGAAGGTGTGTTGACCCATTGGCCAATATATTCCCGACACAGAGAGTAGGCCGGTTAGAATGCTTTTGTTTTGTTACGTTAAGAAGTGATTTTGTTTTTTATGGCCTTCGGAGTTTTCGACAAAATAAAAGCCCTTAAAATACCGGATCTTGGGGAATGTGAACTTTTTTAATTGTCACGCAGCATGGTATGACATCGAGGGAATTAGGTTAGAATTGTTCTGGGGACATAAATCTAAACCAGTTTAATAAAATCGGCCTTCCTTATGTTAATTCTGAGTCTAAACTGACGTAAAAGGGTATTTTGGGCCACTGATGTGCATACCAGGGATGAGTTTAATTGGTTTTTTATATCGCTGATTTAACGACCGCGTTTAATTAAACTAGGATAAGATTTACATTTACAATCCGGCAAAAACTAATATTGGGTTTAATGTTTGAGAAATATTCATAAAGGTGATTGTTTTAGATTAAAGAAATAAAAGGTAGTTCCCACAAAATACATACAGATACTTCAAGGCACGTATTTTGTCGTGATCAAACACGTTTCGTTTGGAGGAAGGTACTTTTGCCAGCCATAAATGGGAAGTTCTTCTTCGAGATGTTTATTTTTTTACTGATGTGAAATTAAAAAGCGGAGTTAACACGTTTCGCTGAGACTACATTGGTATTTCTTTGTTTCATACGTTGCAATGAACTTTTAAGACGTATAGACTTAAGGTGAAGAATTGTATGGAAGTTCAAATTAATGTTTTGTCAGGCGCGTTGATAAAGCATTGCTAAAGATGTATGAAGTTTATGACTGAGTTCTTCGGATTGGTTAGAAAATGTAGCGTAAGTAAGATTAGTTGATAGCGGATCTGCAAGTCCAAGATCGTTTGAACGTTGAACTTTTCTAGGTTGAATACATTTGAACTACATAAGTACATAGTTTGTTGGTATGAAGGTCAAGAGATCTTGGACTTGCAGATTCGTAGTAATGTAGCTAGTTTTGGCTCATATTTTGAGGTATATTTTGGTGAGCTATGTGGTTATTTTGTATTCATACTGTGGCAAACATATTTTTTTGACAACTTTCTAAGTTGAATTATTTAAACTGGTCTGCTGATGGGAAAATGATATTGGACCTACCGATTTACGATCAGGGGGTTATGAGCAATTTGTGCTATAACGACTATTTTGAAAACTGTTTATTCAACATGCCGAATTCGTCTATTACGGGTTTGATCGCGCTTGGGAAAAGGTCTGGCACAAGTTTAGCCCCACTATCCAATGATACTAAGATTGAGTACCAAAGTCGTTTTATTCTAATTTGGTACTTTCGAATATTTTGTGATGTTATAATCCATGATGTTCTGTATAATGTTAAAATGTAGCGCCAGTATGCCATTATTGGTTTGAAACTCAGGTGAGTTTAGGTTTCAGCATGCACTTCGTGGGTGTTGCCTTCACTTCGGAGAAATTAAATTCCAAATTTTCGCATTGGAGTTGTAATCGTTGTATCGCAATTGGTCTG
Source organism: Xylota segnis (assembly GCA_963583995.1). NCBI lineage: Eukaryota > Metazoa > Arthropoda > Insecta > Diptera > Syrphidae > Xylota > Xylota segnis. The sequence continues at coordinate 81,711,449 of OY757237.1, forward strand.
GGTATATCTTTTTTAATAAAGTTTTGAAGAAATCGCAATCTTTAACGCCACGCCTTACCTAGGAGAAAGGCTTAAACTATTGCAACTATGGTTCTCATTGCATACGTACGCTGCCACGAGGATGTGCACCTAAGATTTCTGACGTCTTGGGTTTCTGGCTAAGAGCATCCTACAGACAATAGCATTTGAATCTAAGAGGTATGTGTTAGTTTACGCACAATTTAATGGATTTAAAAGGTGAAGCAAACAAAGTGTGCCTGAGTACTAATACGGGAGTAGTCTCATAAACTCCGTCATAAAACAATTTCCGACCAGTGGGTCGACAAACATCGTTGGTTAAGGACTAATTGTGTAGTTAGTGTAGAATTTCGAAGATCGTCTCTAATTTCTTTTAAAAGCTACAAATTTTTTTATAAATCATCCCGGACAAGAAGCTAAGTATATGTATATTAGAGTACAGATCTGAAAACCCTGCTGAAGTCGCATTTCACAAATCCTCAAATTAGTGGCATGATTTTAGTTAGTACCAAGTCTACATGGTCTGCATAGATACAAGGCCTTCTTTCTCCATATTATGTATGTAAGAACAATTTCGTTTAAGCGCAAAATCTTCTTGTGATATTATTATTTCTTGTCCATTTCATTTTACTGTGACTACAGATTTATAGCATCATTCAAACCAATTCATTTGTCTAGCAAAGAAAAACCGCTACCTGAAGTCCGAGATAGACTCAAAAAGCTTACCCAAAAAGAATCTTCAATTGAGTCAGTATTTGACCTTCTTTTCAGGACTTACAAAGAACTCTTATTTGACATTTTTATTCCTAGATCCTGCTACTTGTATGAACGAGTTTCTGGAACGTACCGCGACGCCAACATAAGTAAACAAATATTAACTTATTAGAATTAGAATTTAAAAAAAGAACTGAATTACTCAGTATCATCTTCTAGCCATAATGTATTTTCGTACGTCGTTGTTGACGTACATTTTGCGACTTTACATTTTCTGACACCTCTTTTCACTTAATTCCAACAAATTTCGTTATCAACGTTTAATAAATATTTATAGATACATGGTGTTTGTCGCATGTTTTATTCTCGTCAAGGCCTATTATCCAGCGTTCCACTCCACTAAAAGCACCATAAATCACACGAAAATCAAATCTAATTAGTTACCGGCCATAACAATTAACAGCACCATACCGGATAAAAATTAATTAATAGAACAATACGTTACTAGTCAAATTGAAAATAAAAATTATGAATTTCTAAAAATCAAAACAAAAGAAATTCTCAATCATCAGTAATGGAATGGCATGCGACTATAATTGGTCATAAGTAAGCTGATTAAACACACTCATTAGCATTTTGCAGTTCTGGTAGTGTTGACTCTCGGTTAATCATCAAAACGTTTTGTGAATTTCACAATATTAACAACAAAATATACTTTTACTGCAGTAAATTAAGTTTTTTTTCAATTTTGAATAAATTTACCATGAAAATAGAAACTCAAGCTGTTAGATTTATGATTATGGTGTGTAATAAAGTCGTTGCAAGAAGATCTATGTTCCGATGTAAATGTTCACTGACTAAAAGAAGCTCGGATTGTTGATGCTCGGACTGATTTGAAATTCCAAGTTTTTTTTTTTTTTTTTAATTTATGTTTAATATATGTAAATTTAACGTAAATTATTACATTGCGTAGGAAATATACAAAAATATCTTAATTGAGTTACAAGCATACTTATGTAAATTGTATTTTTTTATTCTGAAAAAGCTAAGATTTGCTGAAAGATACATAGATAAACAGGAACATTTTTCTTCTTTTCGATGGTTCAGTAAATTAAATACGTTTAACGTTTTTACGTTATTTATTTATTTAACTGAATTTTTAGCTTTCAGAAGCATTTAAAAGACGTTTCATATATTTAACCGTGTTCTTGTAGGAAATTATCGCCTAAACTTGTGATCTACTTTAATATGATTTCAGAATGTATTCCGAGGTCTCTTAAATCCTACGTACATACTTCCGAATCCAATCCAATTTTTTTGTGTATTTATGTTATCTGTCCTATCCTGTTTGAACTTCACTAAGAGATCGTCCTGTTTCCGCCTGGTCTGAATTGTGGTCTGTGGTCAGATTCGTAAAACCTTAAAATGTAGCGCCAGTATGCCATTATTGGTTTGAAACTCAGGTGAGTTTAGGTTTCAGCATGCTTTTCGTGGGTGTTGCCTTCACTTCGCAAAGACTTAATTCCAAATTTTCGCATTGGAGTTGTAATCGTTATATCGCAATTGTTCTGCGTATATCTATATCTTTTTTAATAAAGTTTTGAACAAATTTTAACGCCACGCCCTACGTAGGGATACGGCTTAAACTATTGCAACTATGGTTCTTATTGCATACGTACGCTGCCACGAGGATGTGTACCTAAGATTTCTGACGTCTTGGGTTTCTGGCTAAGAGCATCCTACAGACAATAGCATTTGAATATTAAGAGGTATGTGTTAGTTTACGCACAATTTAATGGATTTAAAAGGTGAAGCAAACAAAGTGTGCCTGAGTACTAATACGGGAGTAGTCTCATAAACTCCGTCGTAAAACAATTTCCGACCAGTGGGTCGACAAACATCGTTGGTTAAGGACTAATTGTGTAGTTAGTGTAGAATTTCGAAGATCGTCTCTACTTTCTTTTAAAAGCTACACATTTTTTTGTAAATCATCCCGGACAAGAAGTATAGGTATAGGTATATTAGTATGTATATTAGAGTATAGGTATATTAGAGAACAGATCTGAAGACCCTGCTGAAGTCTGCATAGACACAAGGCCTTCTTTCTCCATATTATGTATGTAAGAACAATTTCGTTTAAGCGCAAAACCTTCTTGTGACATTATTATTTCTTGTCCACTTCATCTCACTGTGACTACAGATTTGTAGCATCATTCAAATCAATTCATTTGTCTAGCATAAATAACCGCTACCTAAAGTCCGAGATAGACTCAAAAAGCTTACCCAAAAAGAATCTTCAATTGACCCAGTATTTGACCTACTTTTCATGTTTGAACTTCACTAAGAAATCTCCTGTTTCGGCGTGGTCTGGATTGTGGTCTATTCCGAAGTATTTTTTTAAATGTACTTGTGCTTAATATCTGCTTCAAATATTCCCCTTCGCTTTAGTGGATAGGGCGTCGTGTCGGACGGGATACGTGCGTTGGACTGCTGAGCAAGGGGTTTCAGGTTCAATCCCTAGACAAAATCTAAAATGTATTTCATGGGCCCACCTCCAAGAGGACAACTGTCATAAGAAAACTTCTCAAATAATAAATGACTCATATTCAAATGAAGAATATACTCGTAACACACACAACCCGAATGGTGAGAAGCTAGGTCGCACCCAATATTAATTTTTTTTGTGTCCAAACCAATTAGAAAACCTATTCAAGGCAGCTACCTGGGGAGCTGTACATCATACATCGTCCTAAAAGTACTTAACTCGGTTTTACGGCAATTTCTTGGCTAAAGGCTTAATTAGCTTTAATCTTAAAGGTTCTAGAAAAACAAATGCTCTTCGCAAACACCACTGAACTGTAGTACATACGAGTACATGCAGATATTAATTTTAAGCATATTAATTTGAAGGACTTACTTTTGTGTTACCATAGTGATGTCAAGTGCTTTGTAGTAACCTATACTTGCACTGGAAAATTGAACAAGTCCGGTGATTGGTGTTTGGGCCGCTAGTAAGTTGTGACTAGTTGTGGTGGCCGTTAAAAATGTTGATTACGTTCACCCAACTATGACTGAAGTTTCTCCCCGAAGTAATGATATACTCAAAAATATCTATAGCACCCGTATCTGGTGGCCCATCGCCTTCTTGTTACTGTGGACCTTTTTATTTTCTGAGACTCAAAGAAGTGTGAGTGTAAAACTTGACTTGGATGAAGACCCAAACCGAATTATATCGAAACACTTTCGTAATACTACAAGAATACTTTACTGGTACTCTGTGCTGAAAGGGTACGTTTCATCATTGCTTCCTGATGCTATTTCAGAAATTGGACTAAAATTTACTTCATTATTTTGAGGGCGTATTGCAACGTCTGAAAGGTATAAGGAGGCAAAGTTTGTCCAACTTGTATTTCAAATTTTCGCTTTTGAAGGAGTTTTGTATCTATTCCGGAAGTTTTTCGTTAGTTCGACACCAAATTTGAACGTCATACATTTATAATTTTACAAACCTATTGTTTTACTCACAACTCCTTTTTTATTTTCTTTCCAGGCCAACCCACGCTTAAATGCAATCAAAAATAATGCAACAACCGACACCCTTTCGATCCATGACTCAATTTCGAAACAAAAAATTCGTCACGCTTAACTAACTCAACTGTATGATACGCTTAACTAACGCAATCACTTCAGATAAAGGGGCGAAGTAGGAAGTGATACGCACTTCCACCTTCCTACACCCGTCGCAAATCTTTATTGTGGCATTTCTATTCAAATCTAACAATCGAAAACTCAAAAACCCCAAACCAAGATTTCACCTTTAAAAGGCGAGGAGCCCACATCCATTGGATAGGATGTTTGGCTTATTGAACTCATCGCAAATTTATGGACTGCAACAAACCGAGACCACAACAATAAATAATAACTCCCCTACTACGACTACCATCACCACCAGTACCTCAGCGAATTCCAAAAATACCAACAACAGCAACAAAAACAATCGACAATTAAGCAAATTAGCCCGTAACGTCGTCGTTGGAGGAGGGGGTGGAGGAGGCGGTGGACTCGGCGGAGGTCTAGCTCATCATCTTCAAGGAATGAAAGTGCCAGCGAACTTTATCGAAAAACTGATCAAAAGTGAATTGCTAACTGGCTATGAGGCGGTAAAACATTTCAAGAACTTCCATCATTCGACGCGTCATCATCATCAACCACTTCACAATTCCGGAAGCAATCTGAAGAGCATCGATTGCGATAATTTGCATGGTAATTATCGCAGCGGTAATTTCGCCGACGAAGACATCAATAGCCACTACGAAATGACCATCATCAAGTATCCAAATGATATACAACATCAACATCATCAGACGGCAGCCGCAGATATCGAGGAAATCGATAGTACCACCACCAGCTCTACCACGGGTAGTTCCATTCTCCGGAATTGTGGCGATAGCATATTGCAACGCGAAGACTCACTGAACGGGAACTCAATCGAAATGGTAAGTTGCAGTAAGCTGATGTTGCATGTTGCATAAGGCGCACGTTGTAAGACGTGTGTGCTCTTATCACAATTACCAGACCGATACAGAGGTAGGGAGGGAGGCAGTGTGTAGTGTCATTCCCATATGGTGTTTCCCTAAAGATTAGATAAGACGACTGAGTTGTTCGATTTACCTGGCGATAGTTGTTTCGGAGCACTTGACGCTTCTAAAGTGAAACTAGCGTGCTTAATTGGATTGCCACTGAACGGTGTTTATAAATAGAAATGACTGAAGAGGCCACTTGATTTGAATGTATGCACTACAACGGGTGCATTTGAATCTGAAGAGGCTTGATCAGGATGTACACTTGATGGCAAAATAATTGTCCGAGCAGAGTTCAGTGCATGGTAATTAAGTGAGGAAGTGTTGGTTGTAGATAGGCCGGCACAGAAACTGTCCTTCATTCAACAATTTTGGTTCAATTACGGACTGCATATTGTTAGTACTTACCAGTTGCCATGGAAGATGTTTTTTCCTAGTCATTAGGATTTCAGACGACGGAAGAAGACTTGAGGTTGTCTTAGACGATTTTTAATATATAAAGTCTCTGTGACGCACTGGATATGGTCTATTTTCTCGCTTATTGTCTAATAATGAAAATTGGATTTCCAACTTTTCGATGGTATAGCGAATCGTGCATTCAGTAGGCCGATTATGAAGACCAGAAGTTGCTCTAGGTGCTGAATAATTTGCAGATGCTGTGCCGGGCTAAGTCTTTCCATGATGAAATGTCAAACAATACTGAACAAAATTACCATGACAGATCAACACGACTCATGTGTCATCTGTCAAAATATCCATAGACAAAAAAGTACCTCTAAATGAGTCCCCCTTCACAAAACACAAATATTAGGTGTGACGGTTTCGGAAACTCAAGGCAATATTTTTGAAACTTGTTTCACGAGTTTAGGCTGCTTTTTACAAAGTTTCTAAAGATTCCGTAAAGTAAATGTCAGTTAGCTCTTGTCGACATTTTAAAATTGATGCCACTGACCACAGGGTAAACCAGCGAATATCTCGAAGCTGCTGCTTGGACGTACAAACCAGGTTTTGGAAACAGTTATAGTATAAGCTATCCAAAGCGTAAATTTGTTCACAGGGTGTGATGTCCAAGCATTTGAATGGCTAAATTACGTCCAGATGGGCAGCGCTGAATTACAGTTCTTGCGACAGCTCATGGTATTTTGTTGTTTTTAAAATTTAAAAGAGATGCATATTAGACGTATAGACCTGTAGTATCCTGTGTTTGTGCTTGTATGTAAACTCACATAAGTTAATCTTTGAACATGTATGACAACTCAAAGTATAAGTTGTATTGTGTTCTGGGCTGTGAAAAGAAAAAAGAAAAATAATTTCCTTTAGACACAGAATTAAATAATAGAACCCTACCATTTGTGAGAAGAATAGAACACCCAAAGCGAATGGCATTGAGAAGCTAGGCACTGGATGCCATGGACCTATCGTGTCGACAACTTTTTTTTTATTTATTTTTTTTGTTCGCTACATTGTGCTGGTATCTCAGTGCCACTGAGGCTGTGAGTTCAAGAGCCTTTTAAAAAGTACTTCCTACGAATGGTGAAGTGTATTTGTGTCAGCCAAGTTATTTGATTGATTTACCCATTCCTTGGCGGTATGTAGTATTTTTCCACTAATTGTGGAAGACTTATATCCTAAAGTTAAATGAGTATATCTACGTCAAATATGTGCTTATATGCGCATTTAGGTTTAGTAGTAATATGAGCAGAATCCCTGCAGAATTATTTTTTGAAAATATTTCGTTAGTTTGTTTTTATTTACTATGTACATAAATGTGTATTATTGAACCATTAAGAATTTTGTTTATGCAAGTGCTCATACCTTGAAATTAGCCAATTGTTCAAGCAGGACTAATACATAAAGATAGTAAAAATGATTTTTTTATTTATATGTGTAAGAAATAACACGTTTGAATATAAGTATGCACACAAAATAAATAAGTACATTGTACGTCTATAATACTTATTCGAATATTATTCTTCAATCTGTTGGTTCTCATTATTTGTTAACCCACTTATTTGCATTGACTCCATACATAGTTTGAAGGACACACTTTGACAGTTTATTTCCTACGAAGCAGCATTCATATGTACGTCTGTACTTACCCCCAATAAATATAGAAAAATTAAGAAATTTATGCTTTACATTGACTTATTGTAAAGTAATGTAAAGTCTGAAAAAGGATCACTGTAGTTACCAATAATTTACATACTTATCCCATGATTCTTTCAGGTATTATGGATGACTCTACTTTTATATTTACGTCACTCAAATATTACATGCAATTTGAAGTAGTTTTTTTTTTTAAATATGAAACTTGAAGTAAAAATGTTAATCCGCTGAAGTATAAACAAACTGTCTCGGGAATGTGTAGATATCTGTTGCTTTAGTTTAAAAATGCTTGATCTGTAACACGAAATAAGGTGGAAATGGAGGTTTTGTTATAAAGTGATCGCCCTCAAAAGTAGAGTATAACCTAGGTACGTCGAAGAGTATGCTATTGAAAGTTGGAAATGAGATGAAGAGGCTTTAATACTCAACGGTTGGTGTCTGAATTAGTGTGGGAGATTTTAGTATCTTTTTTTGGCATTTGCAAATTCTAGTATTATGTATTTATTACACGCTACGTCATTCAAATGGCTGAACCTAAAAGCCAGGCTCCAGATTTAACTCAAGTTTGCAGGTGACACCTGGGCGCCGTGGCTCAGTGGTTAGTGCGTTGGACTATGGAGCAAGGGGTTCGAGATCGAATCCCAGCTGGGGAACACCTAAAAGTTTTTCACGGCCCCACCTCTCGCGAGCGTCTGACAAACATTCGAGAGTACAACTGTCTCGAGAAAGCTTCTCAAATAACAAATTGACCTTCGGATACGGCATTAAACAGTAGGCCCCTTCCATTCGTGTAAAGAATATAACACGCACAACACGAATAGTTGTGAGAAGCTAGGCCTTGGGTCCCATCGACCTGTTGCGCCAAGTATTTATTTTTATTGCAGGTGACACCAGTATGTATGTATACGAAAGATCTTTACCAGCAAATTAACTATTAGTTGAAATTGTTAGTATTCTAAATAAACATAGTTATGATTTTGAATAATAAAATATTGAAGTAGTTCCAAGTGCACAGAAAAGTGAATCAATCCTAATGCAGTAGAACCTAATTTGTCCTTTTTTGAAATAAAATAAGTTACGTTTTATCAGACATATTTTATATAAACTTATTGAATGAATAGACTTGGAGTCTACTTAGATGAAGTCAGATTTTCTAATGAAACGCCAAATTTGCCTTCCTTTATACACCTATCGCGCCAATATTTTTTATAGTATATAAACATATGTATAAGTATACATTCTCGACAAGTTGGTATATTGTGCTGAAGGTAGATAGATTAAGGATAGCCAATCTCGAACCTACATACATACATATGTAGACATTAATTGTAAGATGACATCAACATTTCTACACGGCTTAAAAAACTCCTCCAACAAAAAAGGTAATTCGAAGGCCTAAATATTTGTCTACATGATTGTATTGATTTCTTTGATATTGGGTGCCGTGGCTCAGTGGTTAGTGCGTCGATGGGACCCAGGGCCTAGCTTCCTGTTCCACAAATATTCGTGGTGTTATATGCTTTACACGAATGGAAGGAGTCTACTGTTTAATGCCATATTCGAAAAGATATTTGTTATTTGAGAAAATTTCTGACAGTTGTACTCTCGGATATTTGTCAAACGCTTGCGACGGGTAGGACCGTGAAAGAGATTTTAGGTGTTGCCTAGGGATTGAGCCTGTAACTTGGAAGCTTATCTTTCCTTCTTAAAAATAAATAAATACTTGGCGCAACAGGTCGATGGGTACCAAGGCCTAGCGTCTCACAACCAATCGTGTTGTGCGTGTTATATTCTTTACACGAATGGTAGGGGCCTACTGTTTAATGCCGTGACCGAAGGGCAATGTGTTATTTGAGAAGGTTTCTCGGATGTTTGTCAGACGCTCGCGAGAGGTGGGGCCGTGAAAAACTTTTAGGTGTTCCGACTGGGATTCGAACCTGAACCCCTTGCTCCATAGTCCAACGCACTAATCACTGACCCACTTCCTTCTTATGGAAGTTTTATTGATCGGGTTATGAAAATTATTCGAATCTAACACCACTCTCCCTTTCGTCTTCTATCACATCTTATATTACAAGGAATAAGTACGAGGTAAAAGAATTACTTCTATTTTACCCTTTGTTGGGTTTTCCATTTATTTAAGTTTATGGTATTTAAATTAACGAATTCTTAATCTATCCAATTGTGCAATTGCGTCGCTTCCATATGCTCTTATAAAACGCCTTTGGTGATACCTACTGACACTATCTACGCAAGAGCAACACATTATCTAACTAATTAAATTCCCCCTCATTTAAATTATATACATATGTACATATTTACTCGCATCTAATCACTAACGAACATCCGACAGCCCGTTAAGCTAAATTTCTATATTCATCACACCAAACAGGAACCACAACAAAACAATAAACGACGCTTTGGCGATTCTTATCAAAGGTACTTTGTTCAACCGAATAACCAAACCATAAAACTCTTATAACCTTTTCACTTCCCCTTCCTATCGCACGGATTAGATCTGGCTTAAACCTTCCGATGTGTAAGAGCCAACCATCCGTATACCTCCATCTATTGTTGCTAGTGATTCATTAATCTGATCCAACTGCAACAAAATATAATCAAACCTTTTGTAGAGTTTTACCTGTACGTAAGTGTATGCAGATAAGAACGCATTGAAAATGATAACAAGGGAGTTGAACCATCTAATCTATTGCTACAAGCTAGATAATACATTTCGCAAAATATTGAATTTTATTCGAACGTAGAGTTCTTAGTAACGCAAACCCATCGCACATATAAGTATGTGGTTTCCATCCGCACAAGTGAATTTCGAAGTTATACGACACAATGGGAATGTTTAGCTTATTGGTACGAAAAATCCCCTAAATGTGAAGTCACATTTATTTCTACAAAAATGGTTCACTGACTGATTGGTTTTTTTATTTGTTTTTTTTTTGCAGACATCCGATCATTCATCATCAACGAAGTCGAACGATCCATCATCGTCATCGCCCGCCGATAGTCCTGAAACGGAACGTAAAACGTCAACGAGTGCAACTTCTAATCCAGATCGTGTGCAGCGACGTAAGCTTCTGCAAATGATCACATTCCTAGATCAGCAGAATCAACGTATGCAAAAGGAGTTGGCCAAGGAGAAACGACGACGCAACGAAGAGCTTTCACGGATAATCAAATCACTGATTTGTATGGAATCAAAGTTAAAAATTGATAAAAAACAAATTAATCAGCGACTGTTAGAGAAAGATACGGAAATCTGCCGATTGGTGAGTCTTAATCGGGCTTTGCGAAAAAAATTCAGTGCGGAGAAAGAAAACTTCGGGACGTCAACGACGATAACGACGACGACGACAGCAGAAGCTGAGTGTTTGGTGCTAGAGGCATTGCAATGTAATAATTGCAAGCAAAATTTCTATGCCATTGAAACGAAAGAGAACTGGACACAAACCTCGAAGGATGGTAGAAAATCTAAGGGTGAGTTTATTGACATACAATTGTGTTACTATAATGCTTTGAGCTCAACCAAACTCTGGAGCGAAATTCTTTTCAATCTTCACCTTTATACGATCCCCATTCGCTCGAAACTTTCAGTTGTTATGCATATGTATATAGTTTGCTTCGCTTTTCTCTAATGTCTTACAAATACCCAAGGATACAATTCGCATAAAAGCGCTCTCTGAATACGGCACTAAGCTGTCATTCTCGGCCATTAATATAGCAGTATATACATCTAACAACTGCGAATTTTCCGACCCATTGTCCTTTTTTTTATTCACTTGTGATTTTCATTCCAGATGACCCCACAACCGAGCATGGCTCATCGAGTGATGATACTGTCTCATCGTCGTTTTATGGAGCCCGCCGCAGTGTACGCTACACCAGTAAACGAACCTTCGGTACATTCCGAGACTACATGCGTTCCCGTTCGATGAACATCGACGATCCAAATTTAGACAACTCCGAGGAGAATGCCAGCACTATTAGCCGCGACGACAGTCAGAATAGCTACGAGAAAATGAACATTTACTCCAGAACCATAGATAGACTGCATGGTGTACGACGTGTGTCTTCCATAGAAGGCGATCTAGACAGTGAATATGACAATGGCTCCTCGCGAAAAAATCAAAGTCACTCGTCCGGTATTGAGGAAGATGATATTTTCTCACCGGCCGAGGATGACAGAGTATTATCGCCAAAGGATGAGAAAATGGAAGTGTCTCCCTGCAATAGTAAGAGCAATTCATTGAGTAGATCAAAAGACTTCTCGGAAGCTTCACCGAAGCAGGAATTCGAGACGTCCACTGATGATTGGTACGCCAGTGCAAGCGATATCGAAGAGGAATCCGAGAGTGTTCGTACCAAGTCATATGTCTACAATGTTGCCGTGAATCCAGTCCTAGAGTGTGTGAATCAGATTCTGTTACAACAGTCGATGGAGGAGTCACCGAATGATAGCCAACCTACGTCCTTGGAGACAAATGACAATCAAAACCTCTGCAGCAGTCAACGAGGTGGTCGTCAAAGTCGAAGTAGTAGTAATGGCAGCACCAAGGAAACAGGGAATACAGGAACAATCTCCCGCAAGCGAGTGCACTTCTCCACAAAGAATAGCATGGTTCATGTACCCAGAGATGATGATGAGCACGATCATGATATGCATCGCATTCCATCGCCACTGTCTTCGCCGTCTGCATCTGTGATAGCCGATCAAATTAAGGACAACATCCTGAACTACGAAAGCATCTATAGCAATGAGTATGAGCCAATTGGTAGTGAGAACAACTCGTCCAATCTCTATGTCGATATGGAAGCGAAACTAGGTCCGGAAGAGCGATCGAGCCTCGAAAATAAGCCTTCAAAGCAACCGCCAGCATTACCTCCAAAACCGGCTAACCTAATCAAGTTCAAAAAGGCTCTCAAAATCACTGTACCTCAATTGCTCTTCGATGAGTCCGAAGAGCAATTTACTGCAGACGATAAATCCATCAAATCGGAACCTGACTATTGTTCGATATCAGAGGTGAATATGTCCATAACAAACGTGCAAGTTGTTGTTGATGTTCACAAGGAGCAACAGGTGAGTTCCTCTGCGGAAATGGAAAGTCTCAAGAGCGACACGCAATCCATGAAGACTGATGAGATCGAAGAAATTTTCGCTGATATTCCTAAACTGCCAAATGTGGCCGCAATTATCGCTCCGAAAACCCCACCCTCAAGTAAGCTGAATTATTTGCCACAATCGCGGGATGCGGAGATAGTTTCCAAGCTGCAACGATCCCCACGACAATTCAAACGCAAACATGTTCCTAACATCCTGGCCGAAATCAATAAACGTATAAACAACTCCAATCCCACGACACCAACCAAGAGTAACAACCAGATTCCCAATGGGATTCTAACAATGTCCACCCCACCGAAAAAGGCACCAACGCCGATTATAAAATTGCCACCGACTTCTAGTCCCATTGTGGAGGACAAACAATTGCCATTGCAGGCTGAGTTTGATTGGTACAACTTGGACGTTGAGTATGGCAAATCATCGTCCAATCAACCGGACATAATTAGAGCTTCAGATGTGAACAGTATCGAGGAAAACGAAGATGGCTTGATGGGCCTCCACGGTGTCGAGTACAATCTGGATGAAGAATTTTCCTTGGTGGGCGGCAATCAGCCGGACATAGTCAAAGAAAATCGCAATGAGTCACCAAAGACAATCAATGGCATTAGTTCGCCGAAAACAGTGTGCCAGGATTTTCCTATAATAACTGAGGTAACACCGTGCCTGAAGAAAATCAAGAAAACAGCGAATTTTGACAAATTCATTGACAGCTCTGGTCTAAGTACAAAACCATTGCCAAGGCAGAGAAAGATATACTTTGCTGGACCCTTTGTGTGATAATCGATGTATAAACAGGTAATTTTTTCAATTTCAAACCGGCTGGGTATTTTATTTTTATCTAGTTAAATGCATTTTAAGTTCGTCCTCCTCGTCCTCGAATGTGTAATTGATATCTGCAACTTCAAGCTTATTAGTAACAATGCGATCATTAAAGAGAATCGTTGTGGGTCTATTTGAAAAGGAGGCTTATAGATATGTATCCATTAACCTTTAGGTTCGGTTAGGTTGATGGGTTGGCATGACAGTAGATCCGTAGTGATGTGCTAGGGGTTATACCCATCCAATGGACTCTATGGAACTTCTAGCCATCCCAAGGAGTTTACGAAGGTGTAAGATTTTTTCAGTTTTTGTTTGTTGTAGAGTGGCCATATTAGGCCAGGTTTTAACACAGGATTCTATCTCTTATTTGTTGCTACTAGTGTTTTGTTTCCAATCGTTTGTCTAAGATCATTAGATAAGGTGGCATTTCTACTGTAATGTCTCTCTCGTTTAGTTCTCTGCGCGACATCGATTAAAAAGTTTCGACTTTATTTCAATGTCACAAATCACGGTTATTGCCTCTTGGCTGTAAATGAAGATGGAAATATCAGCGTGTGATAATGCCATCATTTCAGTCTGTTGAGCAGCCGTTGTTACTGCCAGGACCTCAACTTGGAAAACACTACTGCAGTCGAGGAGTCTAATCGAATTAGACATTCTGAGAATTTCGGAAAAGAAACCGGCTCTAATGTGTTTAAAGCTGATTTGGGACATACATATGTGTATAATCTTAAACTTTAAAAATGCCTCAATTAGACAGTTAAAAAAACAGTTTAAATAAAGTGCACGACTGGGCCGTACAAACTTGCACCTATGTATATCTAAAATTCTTGTGTGTATTTGAGGTAAAAAGAAATAAACGAATATATACATAGGTATACATATGTAAGTTGACTATAAGTAGATAAACCTTTGTTCTAAGCAGATTGGCCAAAAACGCTAGATATCAGCTGTAGGATTTGATAAAGCTCTTTGAATATTAAGCATCGTCGTTACTTTCCTTCAATTTCACTCATAAATTCATTGCCTTTGAACTCCAGTGAATATGCCAAAGTAAGTCTCTAAAAATGTAACAATATTTTTTTTCTCTCTCTCTCTCTGTCTTTTAACCAATGAAAATGAATTTCAAACAAATCCAGTAGCACGTGCGCACCAATCAAAACCTGTATCGTAAGGAAAAAAAAACGTTTCCATGACAACAGCTGTGTTCTAGAGTGTTGCCAAGTAATAGATACGTATCAAAAGGGATTATTAATTTAAATGTGATGCTTCGTTTTCTTAAAAATGGTTATGTTGATAGTTTCACTTTCGACTACAGATGCCATAAAAGAGCATCTTTATAACAATTTCTAACTCTAAATGACTTTAAACTCTAAATGCACATGTATTGACTTACCTTTAAAAAGCTATTGTACCATTGTTATCAATCTGGCCTTAAACTATTAAGTAAGGAGTATCTGTGGGAAAAAGCTTTTGCAATGGTATATAATTTTAAAAATCGCTTCAGTAGGAAGAAGTTCGGATAAAATTCGTGTTTGCTTATGATATGAAAATTGTGTTTTTGTTAAGCTGGCTGTAAGAAAAGTGAAATTTTCGGCAATTTTGACGAAAACCGTGGTATGCCATCTTATAGAGTTTTGAAAAAGAAGCTTAGATATGAAAATAAAATAGTAACGATAGAGAAAAGTTTTCGAGAAAAGCGTATTTTTATGAAGTTGGCTATAAGTAAAGTGCCTTTTAAAACAGTTTTGGTCAAAAACGTTGTATGTCATCTCATAGGGTTTAAAAAGACTTGCTCTAATATAAAATTTCATAAAAATCCAACTGATCGATTTCGCGAAAAATACCGTTATAAAAATGTGGTACAGTTCCTAATAGGATTTGAGATGTTTAATCATGTGTGAAAATCCAAATAAAATCGTTGAAGGGACTTTCAAGCAAATCGAGTTTTAGTCACCTTGGTCGTAAGTACCGTTATATCATACTCAGCCCAAAACGTGGAACGCCATCGTGTTGCATTACTTCGAATCATTGAAGCCGTTTTCTCGCAAATTGACTTTTCGCCAATTTGGCTTTACGTAAAGTACCATTGTTGCTAATTTTGGTAAGCAGCACAATACATCATCTGATTGCAATTGACTAGACTAATTCAAATATGAAGTTTAATCAAAATCGTTAGAGCCGTTTTTGAGAAAATCCATTTTAACTGAAATCGGCCTTAAGTAAACTACACTTAATTTTGAGGTGTAATGTTATGACTATTATTCCATCGAAACGCGGAATGCAACGCCTACTTCACTGGGAAGAGCAAGACTTGGACTTTAAACCTGATAAAATTATACACTTATAGCATTACGGTGCAAGTACGTACGACCCAGTCGTGCACTTTATTTGGACTTGTCCATTATAGTAATGTCAATACAAAACGAATACAATACTTGCCCTATAGGTATGTATATGTAGGTGCAATTAAAAATGTGGGCATCTCAACATTTTATCTTAGCGACTATGTCGTAGCGAGACTGTTAGTGGGTCTGTTTCTCTTAAGCAGCAGGTTCGAAATTCGATTCCTAAACAAGTTTTTTCAAAGTTGCATTGCTCTTAAACGTCATCCGAGAATATATCTAACTGACAAAAAAAAAAGCCGTTTAAAAACGGTTGAAAACCAGGTTCTAGGTCCCGAAGCCAATTTTTGCATTTTGTTTTGTATACATACTTAGATCTACCGCTACATTTATATTGGAACAGTCTATAAGCACTCTGACGTAGGAAACAAGCATGATTGTCCTTAAGTGCTTTGGTCCTTCTTCATTTGTAAATGAATTAAATTGTAATTTTGGACCAAACGTACATATGTATGTATATTTAAAACAAAAACCAAACCTAACAATTTTTTGTATAATTGGAAATAAATTATAAAACAAAATTATTTTTCTTTTTTTCAGAGATCCAGTAATGATCGATGTCTGGAGTTTAATTAAAATTCGTTTCCGGAAGATGTGCAGCGCATACGTGTGTAGAATGCACTTCCTACTACCTAAACAGAGATAGATGTTAACATAAGTCCTAATTTAAAAATTATCATAAATGTATTAAAGAATTCATGAATTCTAACTTAAAACAAAAGTTAAATGCCTAAGTAAGTGTTAAGGAAACTTAGTTGAAATGTATTGTGAGGATATATTATGTTGTATGACAATTTTAGTAAATATTTTATTGTATATGAATAGAGTGAAATAAAACATAAAAGGAAAATATTTGTTTGGTTATATTTTACTTACGTACTCAAGCCTATGTACAATGTGTACTTATCTACAAATAGTTATATGTATATATATTTGTATGTATGTAAACTAACAGTTTAGGAATGTCAGTACAAGACTGATCGTGTATACATATGTAGGTATGTATCCTCTACTTTAGTTAGGATGCATTCTGCACTTATTAGAAGAATACATATGTATAATATGTATCTTTCACACGACTATACTCAAATAAAGAATTCGCTCATATAGCGGGATTGAATATCAAAATCAACTTGAAGAAACTGATGTAAAATCTGTGTTATCTTGTAGCTTAATGTTTTCACTTACCATTTCTGATTGTGGTTCAATCAATTTTAGGACCATTTTTTTTTTTAATAATTTTATTATTAATACGCCAGTCCCAAGTAATTGTGGTAAGTTCATCAAAAATGCAGAACGCAACGCCCACTTGATTAAGTCTTATGCATAAAAATAACAAAACTTGATTTTCAACTCTTTACATTCTAAGAAATCGATTAATGGAATAGTCACAAAAGATTAGGCTTGAGAAGTAGGTATTTCAGTACCTGGATACCTTAGATATCGTTTAAGATTTTGAATAGCCTTGAGCTAATTACTGTATATTTCCCAGTAGAGAAATGGTTGAATCTTCTAATTGTGTCTGCCTGTTGTATTCGAGTGTCATAATCATTTCTATTTCTATGTCTCAATGTGATAAAATCAATCTGCAATCCCATCAGTCTGATTTTGGCGGATTGTCCTGATTTTTAGCCCAAAAAAAAATGTCCCGGACAAGCACAGTCCCACTTTCACTTTCATTCCTCTAAAAACGAAATTACTCATCTAATTCAATCTGAAGCTGTCCTGTGAAATTTTTTCTAATATTAAACTATATTAAAGAAAATAAAGTGAACGACTGACACCTTAATGCTATAAGTGTGCAAACCTATCGGGATTAAATGCATGTCTTGCTCTTTCCAGTAAAGTAGGCGTGGCATTCTGCGTTCCTATGGAATAATAGTTATAACATTATATTTATAAGTAGTTATGTACTCCTAGGCTAGTGCGTGAACTGTTGAGCTGTTGAGATCGATGGCGAGTTGATGTTCAGCCACATTCTCGTCTGTCGTCGAGAAACACCCAATTTTCAATATAACTTTTTTTCTCATTTTTCGCGCAAAACGTGATATGCCCCAAATCAAATATCAAATTTTATCGAAATCGTTAGAGCCGTTTTCGAGAAAATCCATTTTAATTGAAGTCGGCCTTAAGTAAACTACCCAATTTTAGGGTTAGAATGAAAATTCCGATTTCGTCTCGAGGTGTAAACCCACAGACTGCAGATAGTAAATTTGAAGCAAATCCGTCCAGTCGTTTAGGCTGCAGTCGCTCATACAGACAGACAGATAACCAATTTCCCTATAGCTAGGTGCAAGTAAAATGGAAACTTTAAAAGAACTTAAGTCTTCAGAGAAATATTAATATGTAAATAATTATTTCTAACTTGTATTCCTATAAAACTTACAGACAGTTATGGTTATTGTATAGTAACGTGTTTTTATTAAACAAATGTTCCTATGTCTATCATTATTTTAAATTTAATTTGAAACTCAAATAAAAATATAAGTAATAAAAAACTACTACCATAATCAGATATTTTCTGCACTGCACCTTGTAGTCAGAAAGATCTACAACTTGTTTGTCAAATTATGATTTTTCTTTTACTTCTTCATATTTAAAAGGTGAACAATTTATATATTACCTACTTATGTATGAGGTAAAACATACAAGCATATTCTAAAGGAAAATACAGTCCTCATGTCAATATATGAACTTCTACTACTCTTCTTTCTTAACTACGACAACTTAAGCATGATGTGGAAGCAAGCGGGTGTTGAGTCTCTTTCGAAGGAATTGAATCTTCCCTTTTATACACGGAATGAAGCAAAACTGCAACCAGAGACTCCTTATGAATCAAAAGTGCCTTAATGTGTTGGGTGCATATTCTTGAAATATTAAGTTATGTGCTCCATTGGTTATAACTTCAGTGAACACTGTAAAGTTAATTTTCATGCATTTAATTATACTAAAGAATTTGTACGAGGAGAGGAGACGTGAATACTATGCCTTCAAGAATCATTTCAAAGGATGTTTAGTGACTGCATAAGATCTAATTAAATTACGATTCAACGGGTCCTTTGTGTATTATTTTACTTTATAGATAGGGTGTCAATGTACAGTGAAAATATGAGGATAAATAATGTGTGCACGAGGAGATATGATGTGAAGAGTTTATTGTGCACTACAATTAGGTATATACATACGTAAGAGATCTGTACAGCCACATTTGGAAAAGCTTCTATTTTTAACTATATGAACAAATGCAGAATATTTCAAAGAAAAACTACAATCCGCCTGGAGCGAATCGTGTTGTACCCTGTCCCCATGTATCAAACTGGACATTACTATGATAAAGAATTTGAATTGGGTCTGTCAATTCATTAACATTTGATGTTCATAAGACAAAACCAAAGTAATGCGAACCAAGTTTCCCAATTGCCAAGGCCACTTTTTAAAAATTAAATTTTTTGCGAAATTTTGACTAGAAATCGAACAAGGCAAAATTTATAGGCCTTGAAATTTTCTATAATTTGCTGAGGGCCATATATGGTCAAGTTTCAAGTTTTAGAGTTTCTTTAAAGAAAGCAAACCAAATTATGGAATCTCCTAGATACCAGCAGTATGATGGTGCAATAATTCCTTTAAATATAAAGAATGCCACGCGCACTTTATTACAACAAGACTTCAGTACTAAGGTGCTAGTACAAACGACCCAGTCGTGTACTTTATTTTGCATTACAGCGATATTCGCGAATGCTTATGGGTGTCACATGCAATATTTCATTAAAATGGGTTTGTATGGATGAATTCTAAACAATTTGAATATCTAAATATTTTATTTTAATGAAAATAGTTCATTGTGTTGCAACTTATAAATAAAGTGCACGGCTGGGTCGTACGTACTTGCACCGTAATGCTATAAGTGTATAATTTTATCAGGATTAAAGTCCAAGTCTTGCTCTTCCGAGTAAAGTAGATGTGGCATTCCGCGTTTCGATGAAATAATAGTCATAACATTGTAGTTTTATTTAAAAAAAAACACCTTTAAAAAGTGGGCGTGGCCAGATAATATGTTTGAGTGAATAATAGAAAATTTTAAGGCCTATTACTGTGCTTAAATAATTTTTTCTCAATTTCTAGTAAAAATTTTGAAAAAAAAAGTTTTATAAAAGTGGGTGTGGCAATTCCAAAATTTGGTATGCCATTATTTTGAACTTGTCTTATAACCTAGAAATATTAATTTTTAATCCCAATCGAGAAACAGCTGACTTTCAATATTACCGTTATTCGATTTTTTGTGAGAAACGTGGTATGCCACCTCATAGCATATGCCCAAACTAACCCACATATCAAATTTTATCGAAATCGTTAGAGCCGTTCTCGAGAAAATCCATTTTAACTGAAATCGGCCTTAAGTAAACTACCCTTAATTTTGAGGTTAGAATGAAAATTCAAATTTCGCCCCTAGGGAATATCCCACAGACCCTATATATGAAGTTTGAAGTAAATCCGTCCAGCCGTCTAGGCTGTAGTCGAATATACAGACAGACAGACAGACAGACTGACAGACAGACTGACAGACAGACTGACAGACAGACTGACAGACAGACTGACAGACAGACTGACAGACAGACTGACAGACAGACTGACAGACAGACTGACAGACAGACTGACAGACGGAATTGCCGGACCTACTTTTTTGGACTTCTCCATCATAGTAATGTCAAGTTTGATTAAAATCTCGAGTTCGATTTTTTTCACGATTGCAATACTTGCCCTATAGGTAGGTGCAAGTAAAAAGTGGGCTGATTTTTAAATTGCTTGCACTTGTACGTACTGCTTTTTGTCTCAGACCCCACAGATGTGAGATTTAATCCTACTAACTTGAAATTGAAGACCCAGAAACTGGTGGCATGCGGACGGTTGGTTGAATGAACGGGCGGTACATTCGTATTTCTATTGGCTCTCATCAAGAATATGATTTGAATGCAACAGCCACTAATCCAATAGTGGCTTAGCTAGGCTAGACAGTAATACCAGACTTAAATTTAAATATGTAACACGCAGTACTGCCAAGGTTTTGTTAAGTTTGTGTGACCTGTGGCGGGTATTAGTGGCTATAGTTAGGCATCAAAATTAGTTTTTAAAACACGGTGCTCTCTATTTGTTTTTCTGTTATATAGTACTACTACATACTACTACTATCGCCATTGTGTCCGCATCACTGGGTTCAGTGTGTTTCAACACAGCCACACGACGAATAAGAAGAATCTCAGACAATACAACAAGTACTTTTACAATCCGAGCTCTCGTAAGCGTTTGGGCGAAATTCGAGAGGACACCTGTCGTGAAAAAGATTCTTAAGCTATAACCCCATTAAATAGTAACCCCTTCCATTCATGTGAAAAAATGTAACACGCACAAGCCGAGTGGTTGTGAAACGCTAGTTTGTGGGTTCCGAACAGATTTGCTATACATTTGTATACATACATACGTGAAGGCAATAATACTGTGCTTATCAATGTCTGCTAAACTTGCTATTTTCTGCACGCTGAACAGGTACTGCTACAAAATATTCATCCTTATGATACCTCCAATACCTTAGTTTATTACATGCCGTAGAGCTTAAGAACAATTTTGTTATTTCCTTGAATAAACGTTATGCATATGTACATAAATATGTACATAAAATGGATTCATTTAGATTATACACGTTTAGTTACCGCTATCCCGTAAGCACAATATTTACTGCATTTTGCTTGACTCTGTTTGTGAGGGAATTCGCACTTGTATGCAATGAATTTTGTTTGTTCCCTTTCATGAATTCTAAAAATCTAATTTCATTCGAAAACGTTTGTTTTTTTTCACTTTCTAGGTCAAACATATTTCCACATCACTTGGAAAGTGAACTTATTTAAACAGAAGTCCAAATTGCTGGAAAAGAATTCAAAGAAGTTTACAAAAGAACATGCTTGAGAGCATTCACGAGAATAGCGCCATTCACGGATATTGATTGTTCTGCATGTGCAGTGAATATCCTGCATCGCTGCATACTCGTAGCAACAACTCTGGATTTCTTGTATTCAAAAATTAATTCCCAAAGACCTTGTTTCTTTTTGGCTTGTGTACATGTACATACATACGTGCCAGACACATACGAATGATTCCCTGTCCCATTGAATAGCATTGGAATATGAAAGTCTGTTTCATATAGAAATATATATGTTGGTTAGAGATATGAGTTTTTATACAGAAAATGCAGAAACTAATGCAATCCCAACTGATGTACATACGTAAATACGTATGTGTGAATGTCTGTTTATGAATGGAACAAACATACAAATCTGGAATGAGAAATGCATTTTATCTCCTTCGTTTGAAGATGTAATGTTCCGAGAATGTGCAGCGAATACCATTGAAAAGGGTTTTAGATTCGGAAATTTTAATGCCAAAGAGTCATACTCAATTTAATTAAAGATATGGGTTCATAAATCTTTCCTTCATCCTTAGGATATTAGAAATTTATTCACAAATATTATCAAGATTCACACTTAGTGGAAACGACGGTCAGATTTACTTTGACTGCGGTCGCTATCAAGCTTTTTATGCAACATTTTGAGTTCCGTTGCAGCTGAACGTATTGTTTTGAATTTTAAACTCATTAAAATTATAAATAGTAAAAACTACAATGTTCACCTAACGAATGTACCATATTAAGACTGTGTTCTTTTACGTAATATGTTAATGTCTTTAATGACCATCCGACAATAACAACCGTGGGCTTTATTGATTTTCTGTACTGGGCCTTCCTCCATCGTCAAACCCATTCTATCTTATGGGTGCCTAGTCTGGTGGAGCGCAGCAGACACGATAAAGTACCTCCGAGCACTGACCAAGATACAAAGACTTGTATGTATAGGGACTACTAGCGCTATAAGTAATAGACCAACCGCAGCACTCGAAAACATACTTGCACTAAGCCCGCTAGATCTATGTATATCTAAAGGAAATGCAAAGAGAGCACCACGTTTAAAGCAATCCAACCTGGGGAAGAGGCCGACACGGGCCATCATACAATTGCGAGATGGGCACACAAAAACAGATTATATACCTCCATCCCACGACTTCAACCTAACCTAACAATCTCCTCTCCCCTAACGGCAGGGCCATCAACCCGAATGATTGCTCTATGTTCACAGAGGGGTCAAATATAGACGAGAGTAGGTTCCGGTATATATTCATCTGAACCCGAAATGATCCGCCCATAGAGACGTCCAAACCACGGAGTGTGTTCCAAGTGGAAGTACTAGCAATAGCAGAAGCAGCACGAAAATTATCCACGAAACTGCACCACAGGAAGATGATCGACATCTATACACATATATTGACAGTCAAGCCGCCATAAAGGCCATCCATGACGTCGCACTTCTTTGGGTTCCAAGACACAAAGGCAGTCAAGGGCACAAACAGGACCTGACAGTAATCGACGATTGTGTTCTAGCTCCCCTATCTCTTGGTCAACACAATGTAGAGAAAACTTTCGTGAGACTGGCACTAAACTGCCAGAAACCCCTGCATAAAAGTGTATCGCCGAAAGCAAACAAATTTTGGCGGTTAACAGACCCAACTTAGCCCTCTTTATGCGGATTATTACCGGCCACAACCTCATTGCGGCCCACCGTAGTCGATTGAGAGTAGAAACTGATAACCTCTGCCGAGGCTGTGGGGTAACGGATGTAGTAGAATGTACTTTTCAATTCCACTGCTAGAACTAGAAAAGCGGCCCACGGCGACATGTCAGGAAAACCACCATCAACCATCTTGAAATTTATAACAACTTGAGGGTGGTTTAGGGAGGCCATGTAGAGTCCCAAAAGCTGACAAAGATTCTCGTATTTGTTTTTCAGGCAAACCCACTGCTGAACCTAGTGTTGGTTGCACATGTGACCACCTCATTCTACATAACCTACCCTGGGCCTTATTGCCACTTCAAAACGCAAACACGCAGGTATGTCAGAAAAAAACGAGAACAAGACCTATGGGCTTTATTTCCGTGGTCTTATTGCACTCCACCGGTTTTCCTGATTTAGTTACACTATTTCATATGCTTGGTGAATTCTCTGCGTAAGTTAGTTTTTTAATTTAAAAATTAGCCAATTTTACGTGATTTTTTACTGAAAAACATGGTTGACATGTAGGTATGTACCTATCTGTTGACATCTATTTAACGTTTTGTAAGTACCTTTCGTTTAGTTTTGACATGAGGTTAATCCCACTGAAGTACATTATGGTTAGGTCTTAAGGAAAGTAAATGTCCTTTATTTTAAGGTTATAATGAAAATTCCTCCTCGATGTGGTCCCACAGATTTCAGATATAAAGTTTGAAGTCGACTCTCTTAGGCTGCATTCGAGCGTTCAGAGAGGCAGGCAGACCGAATTGGCAGACCCATTTTTTTAACTTCTCCAACAGTGCAATATAAAGTTTGATTAAAATCTTCAAGGAAATCAATATTTGGCCAATTGGTACGATGAGGAAGTGTTCTACGTGGCATCCTCAACTATCAACAACAAACAATCGAACGACATACTTACATACATAGATGAAACAAATTTTTCGTTAAACCAACCTCAGCTATAACTTTCAGCCTGATGACATTATATTTGTTATCGAACCACCATTCAGAACCTATAGCACTGAAAATCAATATTCCATCAGAACGTTCTCGCCAGCGAATCGAAATTAAATTATAGACTTCTCTGTGGCACAACACATCGTCTATCCGTTTGATTGAATTACAAAAAGCATAATGTCGATGTCAGTGCGAAACTCAAAGATTTAATTATTGATGGGCCCTTACGCAGCGTGCTAGGAACGTTGGCCTTAATTTCAATGTATTCACATGGGATCCCACATGTTACTCCTTCCTATTGTCAACAGCTGTGTATCCGCTTGTGTGCGTAGTCCCTGCATGCCACCGAAGCAGTCACTGCATACCATCGAAGCAGTTTTCTATCACGTTTGCATTAAGCTTTGACCGTCATGTCAATGCTGTTTAGCCATTAGTTAAGCACACCCGCACGTGTCGCGTTATTGAGGTTGACAGTTGATTTAGCTTTCCGAAGCTAATTAGTTATAAATTCTGAAAAATTTACTGTGAAGGACATGAGGAGTATGTGGAACACATTATGCCTAACTTCCGATTGTATCTCATTCAATATATCGATTGGATGCATGTTTATATTCATACAAAGGCATTCAGTGATGTTAGGTATCTTAAGTTGCAGTGCCGAAAATATTGTGTCTGCTTTTTAGCAGATATAAGGTTTGTAGTCAGACTTTAAGACTCAAACTTAATGTGATTAAGAAGCAGTCTTCTTAATTTCATGTCCTAAAACAAACTGTACAAAATAGTTTCATGCAAAGACGAATGAACGGAAGAGTACCACAGGAATTGTAGGCGCATGCTTAATGACGTCAAACAATTAAGCTACACAATTGATCGTCTTTAGAGCCTACACAGTTTAATGAACTTGCACTGAACGATCCATAGTTCAAAAACCATCAATCTTACAAACTTCGTCGATCAAATGACCATCAAGTACATATAATTTGCTCTGCTGATTTTAGAAAATAATCGGTAAAGTTATTTGTTTTCAGTGAGCTATATTTATCTATATTTGCAATTCTAAATAAGAGAATAAGGAATGACGACAGTGTACCTTGTGAACCGAAGTATCCCACGTTCACAAATATGCGATGCACTATAATTCACATACATGTACATATGTATCTAACCTGGGAACCGTGACTAAGCGGTTAATATATCTTGCACTGTGAATGAATTGGAGAGATTTAAAAGGCATTGCAGAATTCCAATCACAATTGTACCAGTAAAGAGTAAGAGGATCAAACAATTTCAGCTTTAAATGGAATAAAAAAAAATAGCATTCACTTACTGACTTCATCCCGATGCAGAATGTCACCATAATTGTAGCTCCTACCGTGAACAAACTAATCTTCAACTTAAAAAAGGAAAGATTCTAAGCTATAACTTATGGAGATGATCTTGCTATACCAGTCATTGGAAAGCATCCAGCAGCTTTATGGGACCTCATGGAATCAACCAAGTTTCACTTAAGTTTCTGCGAACTTGCCAAATACTTGGGTCTTTTACTAATCAGCATAGTGGCAAGAGGGCCATAGGCTTTACAGGGCGCCAATACTTATGCATATAATCCTAGTCCGGTGGACAGCATTGAATAAAACCAGCTATCTCTTTCTCATGAGTAAGGCTCAGAGACAACTGAATTTCAAAAGAAACAGTATATCTCGGGGTAACTATAGATCACAAACGAAATTGAAAACCTCATCTGGACAGAACCATTGAAAAGGCAACTAAAGCCTTCTGGGCTGTCTGGGAAAAAATGGAGAATAAAACCAAAGAAATTTCACTGGACTTGCCTCACCATAATCCCAATAATAACCTAGGCATCACTCGTACGGTGGAAAAAGTTATTCCAGCCCCCTCCCACTTCGCCCTATAAAAGATGCAAAGACTAGTCTGTGTAGGTATTATGGGTGCAATGTGTACTTGTCCAACTGCTGCACTGACCTTCTAGACATTCTAACGCTATGAAGGTGCTGTGCTTTTTTTTTACTATACAACATCGATACCACCAACCTAGCTGGACACAATTTCGCTGTTATCCTCTCCAGCAGTATGCCTATCGCCATATTAAGTTATCATTCCAATTTGCAGTTATTGTAATAATCCTGATATCCCTCAACTGCTTCCTCATGCTAATTGATACACTGATGGTTCTAAAATGTCGAATGGCGTAGGTGTCGGAATTTTCAGTCCTAGCTACAAACTTTCCGCTTCATTATGACACTTTACCTCTATTTCGCTGTCAGAAGAAACCTTCGAAGAAACCTAATGAAAAGTTATTCCGTTCCTGCACTTCACCATTCAATATCAGGCATGTACATATTCCCAGCCTACAGAATTAGGCAACGAATGCGATAATTAGTAATTCTGCATTTGAAACCTACACTGATGGGTCCAAGATAGGCGGGGGCATAGGAGCTGAACTGATCTCAGATTGAAATCGCCGTAAGGCAGGCCAACTAAGCAGAAGTGTCACAAAAAAGATGCAATACCTCTACATTAGTTCTGCATCCTATAAATGTAAACAATGAATGTAACTACGCTAAACAGATGCGGCCACAGTTCAGAAGATGCAGGACAACGAATCTGCTACTTATTAGCAGAATACGTACTTTAGTCGGATTACTGGCGGGACACTGCGTTAGGTACCCACGCCATAAGACTTGGAACTCTGACAGACGACTACTGTTGTGGATATATGGATAAAGAAGAGAAGGAATTACCATATAAAATACATCCAACCATCCACCTTTACATCCCCCAATTTGGTTTGCGATTTGGTCTATACCCGCTACCAAATCTATTTGATAAACACTGTAGAGTTCCTTTTAGATCATGCTTAGGTGTTTTTTTCACAAACTATTTACATTCCTTGCATAGAGTAGTGTACCTAGGTTAATTTTATAGATGGGTCCAGCATCCCTTTGAAGACTGGTTCCATCACTCTCTCCATGTTCTTTTGTTTAGCTTCCCTTTCCCTAGGCTGATATCCTAGATTGCCACTATAGCCAAGAACGCCTTTCTAATAAGACAAACCAAAAACAAATTTAGTTCAAAAGCTGTTGCACGATTTAAAAAAGAAGTTAACGTCTACTGCTACCCCATTCGCATCATTGCTCTCCTGTTGTCTTGACTACAGCACGTTGATACTTCACTATTGTAGTTTCGTTCAAGCTAATTTCCTTTTAAAATATAATGTCCCAAAGCAATTTTGTGTCTTCCCTCTTACAGCTACATAAATTGGTAACAGTGTTTCGTTTCTTTGATAAAAATAGAAAATAGAATGTTGCAGGAGTGAACTCACTAATCTCTCAGGGAAGCTCCTTTAGAGCATTGCAATGCAAATTGCATTTTTCCAACAATGTCGTTAGGAGCATCCCCCGGGTGCCATCCATTAAAACTTTTATTTGCTTTGATGCAACTTTCGCTAGCAGTGACAAATTATTTTGCCTTTGTTATAATTTATTTTACTTCTATTCATTTTCGTTTAGAGACACAATCTATCCGCAGTGGCTTCGAGGATATTCATCTTCGCATGGCCATCACTATTCTATCAAAAAGTCGCAGAATTCTTCAACAAGTCCTTAACAGCAACGTGCACCTGATTTGTAAATGTAAACATTTATATTTACTACTTCCCTTGACTGGGCAAATTCCAGTTTATGCCGGGATGTGCAGAGATTGGAAGGAGCTTTTTGCTCAGAGAAAGAAAGGTATGCTCCTTCCATTTGGAATGCTGCTATTTCCATGTTTCAAGAGATGTGTATCCTCTCAAATTTATGTTGCATGGAAAATGAGTAACATTTCAATTGAATCTTTTGGTTTGATACAAATATGAGTGAAGTTTGTTTACAGAGGCCAACATGTCCATGTTACAGTAGAGGTGTGGACAAAAGTTCAAAAGAAACTGAGTTTTTCCAAATGTTAATCAAGCATTTTTAATGATTCACCACAACATGCACCCAATGACTCTCATCTTAGGGATAAGTAATTAAAATTCAAACTTCCTTGTCTTCAGTTATTATTGACAAACATACCAAGTCTACCACTAAAGGCCTTCTGGGCCAATAGGCTCCTGTAAGACAGGGTTTGGGATCTTAGTTTTTAGTCTCAAAATGATTACATAAATATTCTTCCACGTGTCATAATCTGGTAAGCTCTTGTTCTAATCTCGAAAAACTACAGAGTATGCTATGTGATCGAGTAGCACTGGTTCAGTGGAGAGTGTGTTGTAGTTTGTTGTTACCCGAACTGTGGAGATTTAAGTTCAGGCGGGGATTACTGCTCGGTAGTGTGTAAAAACTGAAGTGTAAAACCTCGAAATGGAATTGGCATCATCGGAACCAAAGTTTGGGTATCAAAGTGTTCCAGACTGAAGTTTAGTTGGTTTAATTTTGAAAAAGGTATGAAGCAGCCCTTAAAGCACTAGTTTTCAATTCAACATACTTTATTTACACAACAAAGTAGTACTTGGTCATTAAATACTTACATTCAACAAATCGATGAAATAGTTAGTACTCAGTACATTACTTTGGCGTACATTGGGCTACCCTTATTATTGACAAGCAAGATCAACTTAGGATGGTTCATTGGAAAAATGTCCCTGGGCTCAGACGCATAATATGGATTTTGTATGTATATACATATCCACGAAAATATTAGTTAAGAAGGCGTAACTTTCATAGAGAATTACGTTGTTCGGTGAGGTTGAAAAACTTTGATGCTAAGGACATATTAGTCTCTATGAGTAAAGTGATAAGACTCCACCCTAAATACAATGGATCTTTTAGGTTGCAGTGTCAACCAATTGAATTGGGTAAGACGTAAATTAACAAGAAGAAGTTACAATTCATTGCGATTCCGGCTCTTGGGTTTAAAAAAAGTTGTAGATTATATCTCGTATATCCGAATAATATCAAATTCATTTTCTGAAATTTTAAGGGCTGGTGCTTCTACTTAATTTTATGTGACATGTCCATATAGTATATATTAAAATTTACTAAACTAAATTAAAAACATGCACTCGAATAAAATCGTTATCAAGGCCAAGGTCAAATTCCAAGTATAAACTACACTTTCCACTTTGCCAAAACTGTCAGACTGACTTGGTGATAACTTTTGCAATTAAATTTGCATCCACTTCAATGACACTTATTGGATTAACTAAACATGAGCATAAATGGATGTTGCTTATTTAGCCTAGTCAGAAGGAAAATGAAAATAGCCGACCAGTTTGGAAATCACTTTCGAAGTTATTACCCCCTTGAATGATTTATAATAATAAATAAATGAATAAATTCCACAACTGTGCCGCGTACTTGCACTTGCTAGAAATATGCAATCTTATGAGGATTTAATTTCAAGTCTATTACACATCAGGTCCAGTAAAGTGGGCGTGTCCTCATTTTTGATGAAGTTATAATGTACTGATGCTATCGAGAAGCTTTAACAACTTTTTTGTTTTTATAAAAACAACTTCACAAAAACAAAATCACAGATAATTTATAGACGCATACATTTTCCTTTCAGAAAAACAATTTTTTAAAAGTGACCGTAGAAGTTTTTAATACTTGGTTAAACCGTTATTCGAATTTTGGCAATTTAACTAAATTTTACTAAAATCGTTGGAGCCCTTTTATTTTGTTCCAAGTTAGATATGTATATGTAAGTTGAAGTACACTCCTAGATTTTTAAACTTCGAAGGGTACTAAAAGCGAATACCATTTATTTCAATTGTAGGCAGGACTTATCTAATTTTATAGCTTATTGCGGTATTGTCCAATGATAAAAAGATTTCAAAACTTACTAACACCCACGGTAGGATCTTCAATCATACCGAGAGGGTAATTGAGATATACATACATAGTTGGACATAATTGATGTACATCTTAACTTGACAATTTCTTAAATTTGAAGGTTGGTCGTTGTTGAAAAGAGAGAAGAGCAATGGTCCCATAAGAGTCCCTGAACGGCACCGGATTCAAGAAAATCCCACATACTACCGAAGGGGTGCGATTCTTCTATCTTTCTTCTTCTATCTATCAATACTTTGCAGATAACGATTTTCACGTATTTTGGGTATTTTTCGTAAATTAAATTAGATTCAGTTATGAGAAAATCTCAATTTCGTTTCAAGGTATGACTCCATAGATCTCAGATATGAAAATTGAAAGCAAACCGTCCAGTCGTTTAAACTGCAGTCTTAGCCACAGATTAGCTTCCAGAAAATCAATACTTGACATAGAGACATAAGTGCAAGTAAAAAGTTACATATAATGCAAAATACAAAGTTTTTCATTTAGCAAACTCACACATGAAAGTTAAAGTACCGACTATCTGAAATGTAGAACTCAACAGATACATACATATTGTTTATTTTGAAACTTACCTCAGGCAAGGATAACATTGTAACTTTTGAGTAAACTCACTTGGCTCACTTGGATAACTTTAAGATCCACTAATATTTATGCACGGGGCATTATACCTGCACAGTATATCCTCATGCGAAGTAGGAAGCTGTTCTTTGTACAGAAATATTGAAGGTGTACACGTATTGGGTTTGCGGTGGAGAAGATTTAGGTACTAAACTTGCATATATGTATGTATGGTCGAGATTCGAAGTGTAATCCCCTATTCGTATTCATTGTGAAAATACAAGGAGAGAATTCACATGCAATGGGAAAGCAGAGAAAGGAGAAAAAATATGTCTCACCTGGTATGGAATGAATGAGTACCATGACCAGGTTTTGAAAGGACTTTGATTGTAAATATTTGTGCTTATATTTATCTTTAGAGAGTGATATTTATAAAACGATAATAGACAAGTTCGACGACAGTGAGTTCTACCTGATATTTGCTCCGGGTAATCCTACCTTCTGCGTGCATGTACATACATATGTATATGGTTGTACCAAATGAAAGTTAATTTCCGCAGAGATTTGGTCTGCACCTGCAACTATGATATCAAACATGGACATAACTCTTCTCTTACCAACAATGGTCCACTATCCACTGATGACACACAGTGAAGTAAAAAGCACTAAAAAGTGGCCAAAAGTGTTTTTTTGCTTCAAAAACAAGGTATGAGCATACCCTAATTAGTTTTAAATGGATCAGAGGATAGCGTATAAGTAAGTTTTTGACCTCCCTGTTAAGAGGCTGACGATAATGATGAGGATAACAAAAATATTTCTTGATCCAGTGACCATACTCTAGATTCTAAGTTGTTTAATAAAACAAAATATAAATTGAACACTTTATTTTGACAAAACATTATATTTTAAAGTCTGCTTAAGCCTTTTCAGTCATAATGCACTCATTTAGTAAATCTACAGACTTTTAGCCACGTTTTGGTTGATTATACCATACTGTGTGATGGTTGTCAACATTCGCATGTTAGTATGTATCTCTTCTGCCCTCCCATCAGTTGACTGCTGGAAACTAACAGCCTCGAGGCTATTTTTTGATATCATAGATTTTAATGAACCCATGATTATACTCAGTTATATACAATGTACATATGTATGTACATATGTAGGGTAGTTTAACTTTGGGTCATTGCTAGGGAACATAGGGAACCGAGGACGTGGGACATTGAAATGATACTGATTACATTTATTAAGCTGAATTCGCGAGCGCAAAGCACGCCTGTAGGCGTTTATTCATTACAGTTGGAAATACATTTCATTTACTTCAGATTGAATACATTTCATCTGACATATTGCCACGTACCACGACGAAAATTTCTTTTAAATACTTAGGCCCTATTTTCAGTGGATTTGGCTATCGGTGTCTCACAGATGTCATTGCATTGAGTTACTTTTTATTAAACCCAGCTTTCCAAATGTAGATACATACATATAACCGATTCCCAGGCACTTTCGTCATTTGATGGTTGTTCCTATTGGCTTCTGACAGTTTTGTCAGTATGTTCTCAATGTATGTACATACATACATATGTAGATTTGTGGATACATCTAAGCTTTTTCTCCTTTTGCATAATACTTATGCCTTGTAAAAACCGCAATCTATAGTCTTCAAATTGGAAGTGTTAGCCGACTCACTTGGTTAATGGACCATTCAAATAAATCATTAAAGAAACTAATCTCCATTTGATTACAAGGCCCACTTTGTATAAGCAAGCATTACTTTATACTTCCATATATATGTACATATGTATGTATCATGCAGGTACTTTGCAAGTTAGGCATACATACATATATAACTACATGGACCTTAGCTGGAAATATTTAAGTGTCATACATAGTTACATATTTTTGTACATAATTCTTCGTAAAA
Organism: Xylota segnis; assembly: GCA_963583995.1. Lineage (NCBI taxonomy): Eukaryota > Metazoa > Arthropoda > Insecta > Diptera > Syrphidae > Xylota > Xylota segnis. The sequence goes on from OY757237.1 coordinate 81,744,177, forward strand.
GACAAATATTAAATTTACTTCAGATATACATATATTTATAACACTCGTTATCCTATCCGTAATAGTATCCGCGATGTAAAGATGCATCAATGCACAAAACAAAATGCAAGACGTATAGATCTCCCCACATTTCACTATCTGATGTTTTTGCGTTGTTCTTTAGACTAGCACGTCGATCACCCTAATAGTGCTACATGTGCTATATTGGTGAAAACAACTGTCTGGCTAGGTCTTCAGCAAATTCCATTCCAATTGGTCAACTTGAGTACTCACATTATTCTTACCAATCACCCTTCACATCTACTGATTTATCTTGTAAAGAGGAAGTATAATCAAGCAACCGCAAAAAACTGTTTTAAATAGCCTTGTATGCAGGCATAAATCAGTTTGTCTAATGGAAATATCAAGAAGCAGAGCATCAATCTATAAACGAGTCTCTTTAGACACATATTTATTTGATTATATTCAAGTACGTACCTCCTTGTCCCATTCATAGTCGCATTTTAACTTATAATTCCGCACAAGAGCTCTCAATCGACCCAATTCTGAGTGAATATTCTGATACCATACCATAACGATTATAGCATCCCAAAAATATCCAATATACGTCAAAGCAAATAGTATATTTAACTCTAGTGTTATGCATTTCATTATCAAATGATCTTGATTGAAAAAAAATATCAAAGTTATCGTAGCAAACAGTATCATGCTATTCACATCGCTTAGACTCAACCTGTTAAATATTTGTAACAATTTCAAAACCCTTTGGTAAGCGCAAACGAATCTCTTCAATTTCTTTATGCACTTTGAAAAGTTCTTTAGATCAATTCTCCATGCAAAGCCTTGACGGAATTCAAGGTCCCCTAACACATAATCCAGACCACAAGTCAAGTTACGAAGCATTTCCAATATACAGCGGAGCTGCACCAAAACGCAACAACCTCGTACATATGTTGGAAATGTCGAATGGAATAGAATAACAAAAACGAAAATTACTTCGCCTATGAAGTATACAGAGGATTGAGCTTTATATAATGTTGGTGCACAAAACACCACTATTGCCAACATTTTCCACATCAATAACATATACACTGAGCATGGAAGATAAATCATTTTGCATGTTAGGTTTCTAGTTTTTCGAAGACAACAATTGAATCTGTTCAGAAAATTCACGGTTCGCCTTTGGCCCGTGCGAAATCGGTGAAACAAATAACATGGATATAATGTCATTGTCAAAATGGCGTAGTATATCTCCTGCTGCGGAGTGATTTTCCAAGTCCACAGCATGTCGAAACATATTTTAACACAAAATGCTACCCGCTTAATCACTATTTTTAACTTTGATAAGGGCTTGAACCTTTGTTGCCTTCTATTATATTCAAAGTCTATTAAATCGAGCTTAGCGCAGAGATTGTAGAAAAAGTTAAAGATCTGTTTTTCTAAAGTCTTATTTTTCATGTTACCTTCAATAGAACCAAAGTGTTGTACTGTTTGATTGAAACTGTCAAACATAAAATGTCAGCTTGGACAATTATCAATAATAATCAATCAATTGGAAATGAAGCATTACAACTATCAATCGAGAGAAGTGCGTCCAATAGAATTAAATAAAGTACACGACTGTGTAGTCGTAATGTGTATGTAATTTGTATTATTCTCTGCTGTGATCCCAATAAATATGTAAATAAACCGGGCTTGTATGTACGTCTGTGGGGTATATACAGAATTGTCAGCATTTTATAGTAATCCCAAATTTTATTCAAATCCACGAAACCAATAATTCTTCCCTAGGTATAGGTAAACTTCATATTCCAAATAATAATATAACTACTTAATTTCAGTCATTGCCACTATCGACTGTGTACATATGTAGTTTGTTTGTGAATATTCTCATCACTACGCGCATACACCTTTCTGAGATAAATTAAACATTGGTTGAACTTCAAACTTTTGGATCCCTTAATTTTAGTTGTCAGTCTACGCATTTTAATAATTTATACGAAAATCCCATCTTGTAGGAAAACAACGGTGAGTATCCGTTGAAAATTTATTAATGATGAATGATATTTACTTGTTCAGAAACTGTCATTTTAAATTTCGCGGCATAGTTGAACTGTCACAATCAGCATCATTGCGATGACTTTTGGTAAATAAAAACTAGGATATTATTTAATATGGATCGCTGTATGCTAAATATCGTGGAAACCTTTAGCAAAGTTGAATTAAGAAATTTGATCATGGACGGATAGTGATATGAAGATTCTGACTCGTGTTAATCCGGTAAGCTCAGCTGAAATTTAAAAAACAGGAAAACAGTTGCATATGGCTGTTCGAAAATCCAGGAATAATACATATTGGAATAACCTCTCCGTTCGTTCACAAGGAATGGCAGTTTGAACGGATTTTGAACTGCCGGAGTCAATATCTGAATTTTTTCTTTCACAGATGATACTGATGCGGCCGTTTTAGTGAATTCATTTTATAACCAAACGATTAGGATTGACTTTTTTTCTTAAGATGATGTGGACTCCGTTTATTTTGAACAGGACCGCACCACATGCTAGTGGAACAATGACTCTATTCGGTGATAAATTATCTGGACTTGGGACTTCTCGAAATGGAGACATCAAAAGGCAGCCGAGATCGTGATTCTTAATACCTTTTATAAATCGATAGCATGTTTAAAGTTTAACCTTCCTGACCTAATATTCGGGTGGTTTTCCTAGATTTCCACAGGTTGGGGTGGGCTCTCTTCTGTGTTTGCGTCTGTATCCAGCCTCTGCAGAGGTCATCTATGTATGTTAATTCGCATTATTCTTCAGTGGGCCGTTAATGATCCCCGTGAAGAGCGCTACGTTTCCTCTAATAAGGAGTAGAATCTGTTTAGTTTTCATTTTATCGTGTTATATCCTGCTCCTGCTCCATCTATCATTGACTAAAGTCTCACGAAGGCTACTAAATATCTATGTATGTATGTTTTTTATTAATGTATCGGTGAGCTAATGTATATTGCATTTGTTACTATTCTAAACATATGTTGTAAACGGTAACACATTTCATTAGATTTTGTAATGAAGCAAATATACTTTAAAAACAAATTAGTGTATGCAATATTCTTCACTTTTCGGCTAGTTTTTGCTTTTTTTGCTGTTCTAATTTGAAACCCTCGAAAACTGCGAAAACTGATTTTATTGCAGCAGTCATTTTAACAACAAAAGTATGTTGTTATTTTCACTATGTGTCTAAACTTAGTTGTGATGTCCAAGTATGATAGTATGATTTTTTTTAAAAAGAATATGTTTAAAACAATTATTTAAAACTTTGTTTTTCCTTTAAGTGACCATTTGGAGCAGTGCAACCGTTAAAAAATAAAAATTGACGAATTGGCCTAAGGATTCTTCTTCTTCTTCTTTATCTTGTTGAATCCAAACGAATTGCGTTCCGTCGAAAACGTAATTTATTTATGAAAAAAAATCTCCTTTTGCACTTTAATTGTTTGTTTGTTTTATTTTTTGTTAAGTTTAGTTTTGTAAGTTTCGAACTGGGGAAACTAGTACAGTGGTTCTTATTCTGTTTATTTTTTTAGCTTGCACTTAAAACAGAGGGCAAATACTGGATTGGATTCGTGAAGATTTTCAACCTCAAAATTCTTAAGAAATCGAAATTATAGAGAAGTCGAAAAATGTGGGTCTGCCAATTCCAGGCAGACAGCTCTGCATGAGGGTACAGCCTGAACCGGTGGACAGATTTTTAACAAATTTTACTATTTACTATTTACAGTCATCTGAAAAAACACGATGTTTTCATGTGTTATTTACATATTTGGTGCAACAAGTCGATGAAACCCAGGGCCTTGCTTCTTGCGAATGGAAGTTTCCTACTCTTCAATGCAGTGTTCCAAAGGAAGTTTATTATTCGAGAAGCTTTTTCATGACAGTTATACTCTCGAATGTTTGTCAGACGCTCGGGAGAAGTGGTAACGTAAAATAAATTTTAGATATTGTGCCTTGAGCCACCCTGCCCAATTATTGGCATACATAGACTAATTTTATCTTTTAAATACTTACGATACTTATAGATGTACATAGATGCAAGTTTCGCATACTTTATTACTTGCACCTACCTACATACATATGTATACATACATACATGGTATGGGGCCGAGCTTAGGCTACCAGGGGGGTCAGCACGGTGGCGGATAGCTGAAAGACCTATAGATATATAGGTTAGCTGCGAATAACCAATAAGCAGTCCCCGACCAAGAGCGGCAAAAATGGAGGGTGTGACGGAAAAAACACATAAGCCCAGTGAAATTTTTGTGACAGGGCTGGTAGCTGCCGCCCGTAACTAAGCGTGCTGTCCCTAAGGCAAGGTGTAATGCGACCCGTGCCGAGGTCTGAATGGTGCTGGGGACAAAAATCCATACAGCATCGCTAACGGAGCTAACGGAGGTTGTAATGTAGCCTTACCACATTACAGGGGTCTCTGATGTGGTGGACCTTCCTTTCCCCCATATTCGTGGGATCCAATTAAAATAAATCAAAAAGAAAACAAAACAAACATAAATAAAACAGAAAAAAAGAACAAAAAAACATAGTACCAAACTCAGGAATCGAAAGTACAGAGGAAAATCCATTTAGGAGAAGTTCTGTACTGATGCGATCACCGCCGCTAAAAATAATGGAGGAGGCGATTGATAGTAAGGACGTAGGGACGCCGTCTGCACCAGTAATGGAGCAGACATCCCCACAAAAGCAGCCAGACTTCCACCTCACAGAAGCACCAACTGCTAGCTTGACGCCTAAAACCAACAAGGAAGAAAGGCGAAGAGAAAACAGTGAAGAAAGAGAAAAACGTGAAGCCATGCAATCCCTGGGAAAGAACATCAATACGTTGATAGAATTCATCAAAGGAAAAACAAACGTGCACCACGAAATCAGAAAGCTGACTAGCGCTATACGCAGACACTACAACTGCATAACAAATTCCCAGAAAGACAACCATCAGATGTGAGCAAATCGGCGCCTTCTCATCCGTTGAAGCAACTTCCAGAACCCAAGCGGAAAAGGACTAGATCTCCGAGCAATGAAGAACCCTCGATATTGACATACGCTGAGATAGTCACGAAAAAAACAGCAACGTCAGTGCAACAAACCGTCCAGAAGTGCCAAAGTGAGAGGAAAGAAAAAGCCCTGCAAAAAAAAAACTAGACGATGTCACTACCAAAGAAGAGATCTGTCAAGCCCTTTCCGAGCAAGTCGAGGAAGTACGAGGTATGCAGGCCTCATCCATCAAATCCATGAGGAAAGCCTATGCAGGAACACAAACTGCAGTCATTAGCCTCCCAATAAACGCTGTCAAAAAAGTTCTGGAGGTTAGGAGAGTTTAAATCGGATGGACGGTATGCAGAATACGAGAGAAAGTGGTACCGCTGCGATGCTTTAGGTGCCTTAACTTCGGGCATCTAGCAAAGGCGTGTTCAAATACGGTAGACAGAAGTGAGTATTGCGTCAAGTGTGGACAGAAAGGCCATGTTTCTAAGAACTGCACCAATGATGCAAGGTGCGTGCTCTGCGAAGAAAAGGGGAGCACCAACTTCAAACACGCGGCAGGAAGCGCAGTATGTCCTGTATATCAGGAAGCAAAAAAAACCGCAAGAAGAATATGAAAGTGCTGCAGATAAATTTAAATCACTGCGAAGCGGCACAGGACCTCCTAACACAAGCCATTCGTGAGTCAAAAATAGATGTCGCCATACTATCCGAACAGTACAAGAATCTCGACGAAAAAGTCTGGGTAGCTGATTACTCAAAAAGAGCTGCTATTTGGACCTGTGGAGACTACGCCTTCGAAGAAAAAATGATGACACCCCAATCCGGTTTCGTTCGAGCCAAGGTAAAGGGTGTTAACATCTATAGTTGTTACGCATCCCCAAACAGCACTCTTGAAGAATTCCAGCGTATGTTGGATAGGCTCGTGGATGATGCTAGAGGCCGTAGCCCAATCATCATGGCTGGGGATTTCAACGCATGGGCCACTGATTGGGGCAGCACTCGAACCAATAAAAGAGGTGAGGCACTACTCGAAGCTGTATCGTCACTAGATGTCATGCTGCTCAATACGGGAAGCGAGAATACCTTTAGCTTACACGACGTAGGTTCCGTAGTTGACATCACCTTCGTAACTAGTTCCCTAGCGAGAGGCGCCAAGTGGAGAGTAAGTAAACAGTACACCCACAGTGACCTCCTGGCCATCCTGTTTGAAATAGACCAGAAAAGATCCAACCGGGAATTCCGCCAAAGAAGGCACAACGAATGGGGTTACTTTCACCTTTAGAGAATCTACAATAAGGCCAGGAACAGCAAATGCTATGGCAGCTCAGATTACGAAACAAGTAATGAGAGCATGCGATGCACCTATGATCCGGAAAACGTCAACAAATCGCCGGCCACCAGTATATTGGTGGAACCAAGAGATAGCAGAGCTACGCAGCAAGTGGCAAGCGACAAGACTGTTCCAGCGATCCAGAGGTTTGCCCTCCCACCAGAACCTACAGGTGCAATACAAAGATAGGCGTTGAGACTCTGTCAGCAAGCAGATGTAAATCCCTGGGGTACAGCCTATAAGGCAGTCATGGCAAAACTCAAGGGCACCACTAGGGCACCCTCGCCCTCATGTCCTTTGCTAATGCAAAAATAGTGTCGGGCTTATTTCCACCGCAGAGAACTGCAGAGCGTATAGCAGCACCCCAGGATTTACATGAAATCACAACCGTCACGCAAACGGAACTTTTGGAAGTGTGCGAACGGTTCGATGACAATAAGTCACCTGGATTGGATGGGATACCCAACAAGGCCCTTAAGTTAGCCATAAAAACAAACACGGAACCATTTCTGGAAATGTATAATAAGTGTCTAACCGAAGGGGTCTTTCCAGACCAGTGGAATGTATCCGAAAAGTAAGACGGTGGATGGCAGCAGTCGGTTTAGAATTCGCTGAACATAAAACGGAAGCAGTACTAGCAAGCAGCCGCAAGAAAAGAAAAGCAATCACCATCAGGGTAGGGAACCAAAATATAACGTCAAAACCGGTGATCAGATACCTAGGTGTGATGATTGACGGTAGACTAGCTTACAAGGAACACATTGAAATAACGTGCGACAAAGCTGCTCGGGTGTGTACTACCTTATCCAGAATAATAACAAACCTTGGACGACCCAGACAACCAAGGAGACTAATTTTGTCAAGAGTGGCGCAGTCAAAAATAATGTATGCGGCACCAATTTGGGCAAAGGCAGTGAAAATTAAGTCCCACTTAAGAAGAGTTAATTCCGTCAACAGACTGTGCGCGCTGAGAGTGTGTTGCGCTTTTCGGACGGTATCCGACGATGCTATATGTGTTATTGCGGGAATGCTACCAGCGGATATCTTGGCTATTGAGCTACAGAGGACCTATGACGCCAAAATCCAGGAACCCCTTGCTCCAGTCAAAGATATTAAATTGGCAGAAAGACAGCGAAGCATGAGAACATGGCAGGAAAGATGGAATCAGTCAACGAAGGGAAGATGGACCCATCGACTTATACCGGATATAGATAAATGGATGGACCGGCATCACGGAGAAGTGGATTTTTATCTCACCCAGTTCTTAACCGGACACGGCTGCTTCAGAGCTTATGTAAACAGGTTTGGGCTTGATGAATCTCCAAATTGCTCAAACTGTGGAGAGGCGAGAGAGGATGCAGAGCATGTGTTCTTTCAGTGCCCACATTTTCGCTTGAAACGCAGAGGTCTTGAGGAAATAATTGGAGAAATACCAACTCCGGAGAACATCGAACGCAGTATGGAATACTGTAAAAGAAACAGCAGCGGTGATCATAAAGGAACTTCGGCGGCTGGAAAGGCTCAGGGAGAGCAATCAAACCCAAATGGAAGCCCCCTCAGAACAAGAAACGTCGAACAGGTTAAGAAGAGCATAAAGTGCTAACCAGCCCCGCGTAGTAATACTTAACGGTAGTTCCGCGGGGAGAGTGGTTGAAGTGTGTAGGGTGTGGGTTAGTACGTAGGCGTATTCCTGGCATTGAGTATTCAGGTTTGCGAATCGTGCATGCCAGTGGCCCGGGTTAGGTTAGGTTAGGTATGTGGGTCGGCGACTAGAACACGTCGCCACACTCAGGTCAATACAAACCCATTGTGATACCCAAAGGGGAAAAAGTCCCTTGCCCTTGGTAAACCCTAGTGCTGATTAGTATCTTGTGGATCACCAAACCATCCCGTTGATTTGATGAACCTAGAAATTTCTTTTATTGGTCTGTTCGCTAATTCTTCGAGGTCACGGAAAAAGTGTCGCCCTAGAAATTTGAATCTAAGGTGGATAAGCCCAGGGCAGTGACAAAGAAAGTGGGTTGTATCCTCATTAGCTTCCTCGTCTCCACATCCCCGACATAGATCTTCATCCGTGAGTCTTAACTTTCTCATGTGGTACCGAAGAGAGTTATGCCCCGTAATAATTCCTTACCGGGTTACTGGTGTCTTTAGAAGATTACACATCCGTTCGCGCAACCAAAAAAAAAAAAAATATATAACATGGTATTACCTGCTGGGAAGGTGCTTATTTTAATAAATTACAACCTGTACTAATCCTACAAAAATTTATGCTAAGGAGAATATGCAATAAACATCGCTTGCATCCTAGTTTGCCATTATTTCGAGATTTGAATATTCTTCCAGTTCGACACCTGTATTGCTTTAAAGTGTTAAAGGAATTTCTCGTTAGATCAGGAAATCTAAATTTTAGATTATTTGACAATCATAGCTTACGCAGTAATTCATTGTACTTAGTACCTGTACCCAATTTTCGCACTACAGCGTTTCGTAATTTTTATACTGTAGTTTCATGTCGCTTATATGATAAACTACCTCTAACTCTCAGATCATTAAGTCCTTTTAGTGCTTAGTGAAGCATATGAAGCATTGGCTTTTTGAGTTTGACTTTTAAAAATTTGGAATCACTTTTAAATGTCGTGTCCTAGCATTCTTTCTGATATTTCGTTATGATGATTAAATATGTTTACTTTCTGCCATTAGAGTATTTATTTATTATTTTTGTTTTCTTTTTCATTTTGTTATGAATTAATTCTTTCTTATGTTTGTTTTTTTTTCACAAGAGTTACCCCACCCATTCTTTTTTTAATCTATGGTAAATTTAATCTTTTAAAATGACATTTAACTCTATTTTCTTTTAAAATATCAAATGTCATAAATATTTCTCTTGATTTTTTTTTTTGTATAATGAATTTTAGTAAATGTTATTAAGTTCGAATTGAGAAATAAAAAAATTATTATTATTATTATTATTATACAGGGCAAGTTTTGTATTTGTGAAAAATTTCAAACTCGAGATTTTGATCAAACTTGACATTGCTATGTAAGAGGAGTCGAAAAAAGTGGGTTTGGCAATGCCGTCTGTCGGTCTGTCTGTCTGTGCAGGAGGCTACAGCCTAAACGGGATCAAACTTCATATAGAGGGTCTGTGGGATAATCCCTAGAGGCGAAATTGGAATTTTTATTCTAACCTCAAAATTAAGGGTACTTTACTTAAGACCAATTTCAATAAAAACACTTTTTCATATCATATTATTGATACTTCTTCCTGCTGAACCGAATTTTTAAAATGATGTAACCTTTCAAAAACTTTTCCCCACCGATATGGTCCTATTTTATAGTTTGATTCCAGATTGATAACAAAGGTAAAATAGTCATTTAAAAATAAGTCATTACATATGAATTTACTCAAGTACACGTACGGTATAGCGAACCGTAGAATATGTACATATGTAAGTATTGACTCTCTCCACAATTGATGAACTATAAAATATGTGAATATACATATATACATACATTTATATGCAATAAACGTGATTTGTGCACATTCACACAGCAGTGTTGCCGCTAAGGTTTGAGAACAAATTTTTCACCAAAAAAAAGGAAGTATCAAAAGAATTCTGATATTATTAAGAAAATATATCCACGTGGCAGTGGAACTGAAGTATCAAACTGAAAAGTATCAACAAAGCCATTTTTAGAAAATTTAAGTATGTATCACATCTAAATTAAGAAGTTTTTGCTCGTAGTGTAAAAAGGATAGACAAACACAATTGGAGTAATAACTGCTGTGAAGGATTACATGGCACTGATGCTCAACGATGTCCAATGTTCATGTGTCATGTATTTTCATGTACATACTTCCAATGAGTGTACTCTCCAGCTATATTGAAAGTAGATAGTTTTAAATAAACTCGGTAGTAAATCAACTATTTTCAATACGTTAGGAAAAATTTGCTCATATCAGAAATTGTAATAGCATTTTTATTTAAAACAAAATTATTTAAGCTGGCGACTTGGAATACGAATATGTACACAAAAATGTATATTTAAAATTTCTTTAAGCAACAAACCATTTGGGATGTTAAAGTCTACCTTACTTGCTGCTTCTTCTAATTGACGCCAATAGCAAACCAGAAAAAAACGCTGTTGCGTAAAGGATAAAAATACGTCTCCATTGGAACATATTCGGTCGAAATATTAAGGCATGCCGTACCAAGTCATCCACCTATTCAAATTGAAAAGTAAAAGTAGTATTTTGTATTACATATGTACATACATATGTATGTACATGGTGAGCCAAAATAAATTATAAATAAATTTAATTTTGTTCATTTTACTGCATTTTTAAAAAGAAACTTGTATTTGGCTCACAATGTATAAAACTTAAAAAAAAACATTACCTTTATGTTCAATTCCTCAGTGTAATTGGATTCCACAATTCGAATTAACACTTGTGTTTTTCTGAACAACAGTTCAAGGTTCTTCCAAGATATCGCCATGAACCCAAAATCCAAAAATGTAAAAAAATAATAACAGGATACTACAAACGAAGGTTTATCGTCTAGTTCAAAGCAGCAACAGTATCGAATAATTATATCCAGTAAAAATATATAACAAAAACAAGACATAATCTCTATACAACTCTCAATCAATTCACTGAACTTAATGAGCAAATGCAATGTCCTCTGAAGTCTTCGAATGATTTTGAGCGCTTTAGAAAGGATTTTGTGTATCTGTGTTACCCGATTTTTCTTTGCTCTGCAGTCGGACTCATGGAATCTCACTTCAAGCAATATTTTCTCTAGTCTCTCATTTAGACTGGCATAAAGGAATTCGTGATAAATTACAATCAAACAAATTCCGCCTGTTTGTACTTGCATTGGTAATACAAGCATGTTGAGCAAAATTTGAGCGGTACCAAGTATTATATCCAGGAGAATGTGCTGTTCATTGAGAACATAGCGACAAAATGCAAAATAACTCACTGTACTGATTGTTTTTAACACCAGCGATACAACTAGATACAAACTTAGGGGAATGTGTTTTTTTGTTAATTTTTGACATTTCTTAATGTGGCGGCTGAAGCAATTCAGAAATATAACTGTCTTATCTATTGCCTTTATGTAGGTGAGGTACAGCAGAAATGGATAGAAAGCTACGATTGGACACTCGCATTTTCTTAAAATCGGTATTTCTTCATCGTCCAGGAAAGCTGCACATATTACAGCAATCGATAGAAGACTGCTGAATAAAAGTCTACATAATTGATCGTTTTCAAGAACGACGAACTTTGGATGGGAATATTTAAAGTTTATACATCGAATTAAACTCACGACGTTGTACACTTCGTATATAATATTTTCGTTTCGATCCTTAAGGGTGTCCATGCCAATTGAATGTACAATGTCGTCTTAATGAAAAGAATTAGTAACTAAGTGAATTAAAGGGGCTTACAGATGTATTAAGTTGATTATGTCCATTACTTACAAATTAGTGTTATTGGTATTGTAGGAAGGTATATTATTATGTATATTGCTCTTTGGCATATGCGTAGTAAAATGTTGCTAAAATTCATTGTCCATATAATAATACATATATGTATGTATTTGCGAACCTTTGAGAGTGTCTTATATATATTATTCAATCTGGCGAATTGTACCGGACCTACATTTTAATATCGTCTGCGAAGAGCAGATATATTTATCATCTCGGTATGGAGCTTTAAATGGTTTGAAAGTGCCACCGACTTGTCCTACCGACCATACCTATGTACGTATGTGGGAAGCACTCGCATAGATTTCGCAAATTCAATATTTAACTATTTACACTACTGCACAAAAGAGAACTTAACAAGAAAAAGAAGAAGGAAAACTGCATAAAAAATGACTCGGAACAACCCTGACTTTTAATTAGTATCCATTATCGAATAAAGATGTCCTCCTGCTAAATCTTCTGAACGAATTCATATTTCAGATTTCTCTGCCAAGATAGTAAAAAATAATAGAAGTAGTAGTAACAGAAGAAGCATTATCTGTTTAAACAGAAGCTTAGCTCACGAGAAAGGATAAAAGTAAATTTCATTGTTCAACACAACAGGCAAAAAATAATGATAATAATGATG